>OZ007595.1:170196392-171458982 GCA_963931845.1 Maratus michaelseni | reverse complement strand
TCTCTCTCTTTCTCTCTCTCTCTCTCTCTCTCTCTCTCTATATATATATATATATATATATATATATATATATATATATATAACGTGTATATATATTGTGTCACATATATATACACGTCATACATATATAAAGTTTTGAACTGGGAGTGGTCTTGGGTTCTAGGAGTCATGATCGGTGTAGATCGCAAATTTTTTTCAGAAATTCTAGTATTTCTTACAAAATCTACCTAAAAAATATGAGTACATAGAAGTTCTCATTTTTAAGTAGATTATTTTTAACAGTGTTTCTTTGAGGCGTTCAAGACTTCGTGATACAACATATTCTATATGTTACTAAATAATAAAACATTTATAACATTAGCAATCAGCCTTTCTTAGATGTCTACAACCAAAATTGAATGACAATGTATTATCATATTCACGATGCTAGGCGTGAAATTTTGTTGAATTCTGTGCATTTCAAATGGTGATATAAGCATCATATATTTCAAACAAATAATTGAATTTCGGTACCCTCCTCTGAGATGACCGCAACCAAAATTAAATGACAATCTATCTTATCATGAGGATTCTAAATTTGATGTTTCGGTGAATTCTGACACATATAAGCATGACATAAATCGAACAAATTATCAATTTGCAGTAGCTCCTCTTGGGGAAATTTCCCCCAAAACTAATCGGCACCAGCATTGCCAGTTCGGGTTTTTTTAAAATTCAGAAATTCAAAATTCTTATCGGAAAATTTAAAGAAAGAATTTTTAATTTATGTAATCGTGGAACAATGGAACAATGTATTTAGCAGCATAAAATACTTCGTTGCGTACCAACTGAATTTCCAGGTTAAAGGTAATTGACTTGCGAGGCAAAAAGGAGCCGTAAGAAATTAAAAAAGTTAAAAATTAAATAAAAATATTTAACAATATAATAATGAAATAGAAGTTATAACAGAAATAGTAAAAAAAGTGAATAAAAAATAAAATTCCATTAGATCCAAAAAAAAAAAAAAAAAAAAAAAAAAAAGACAGACGAAACTTACGGAGGGTCGAACCCACCTCAAAAAATAAAAAAAAGACTCCTTTCAGAGACCATACATTTAGTTTAAAAGTTACAAAATAATAACATTAAAAAGCCAATAGGCAGATTAAAGAATTTTTTTATATATATATATATATACAAATATAAAATACAAGAAAAATTAAGTACAATTGGAGAGAGAGGGAGGTGATATGTCTGTCTGTCATTAAATAAAATAGACCTTACTACTATGACTTTCTGGTATGAATTCAAATTGTTGAATTAAAAAAGGCTAAACTGGCCCAGTTCCCATAAGGCCAGAACTTCATATGAAATTTCATCCAATTCTAAGCAGTAATTCGTGAGTTAGAGCGTCCAAAAAATTTGTGTCGCATGCAGACAAGCACACAAACAGACTAACGGACAGACATTTTCTAAAAACTTTCAAATCGTGTTCAGTAACTTTAAAAACAAATAAATTCGTTGAAAACCAGGAGTAGAACATTTTCACGAATCCAATACCAATACTTTCTTCTTGTAGAAGAAAGTGAAAATATGTTAATAATAAAGCGTTAACATAAAAAAAAATGTGTCAGAAGCTACGGTCGCAATTCACTTATCGAGACAAAATGCAGATTTTCTCACTACAACCGAATTCGTATTTCAACTCATAACTTTAATATCTTGCCCACTTGTTGTTTAATATTTATCAGCTATCACGTTTTAACAATATATTTCAATTTCGAATATATTAAAATCTATCGCTTTAGTAAGTTTTCAATGCTGTAATTTTTAATATTCAGTTGGATAATATTCCGAACTATTACTTTTATACGCTGAATAGATTACTTTCAGAATTTTCAATCATTACTCATATATTTTCCAAGAAGATAAAAACTTCTTTCTGAAATTGTTAGAAAATATCTTAAAAGTTAGAAAAATCCCACAAACTAAAGTAGTTTATGAGGCTACTAAAGACATTAAGATTGTTATCAATCACAGAGAAGGCGTTAACCTTTCTTCCTTTATCATCGAAAAATTGATTTTTTTTTCTTTGCTATTTAATCTAAGAGTAATGAGAATGCATAATTTTAGTTTCTAATGAGGGAAAATTAATTTCTTACGACAATATTTTAACAGGCGGATGTATGTGATGAGATACTTTTTATTAGGTTAATTAATTTTGTAAATAAATAAAAGAACGTTCGAGATAGCGACGAAACAGAAAAAAAAATAAAATCGATAATATTGTCGTTTTCTACACAATTTTTATGTTTATTTAATCCCATTATAATGGTAATTAATGTTTCAAAAGAATTCTAAGAGATGGTAAGTATGATTTCGGAAAATAATTAATTTTTTAAAGGAAAATATTATATACACTAGGGGTCTCCAATACGCTTCCCGGGTTACAAAAAATAAGTAAAAACGATCTTTCTTTCTTTTTCTTTCTTTCTTTCTTTTTTTTTTTTTTAACTGAAAGCTTTAATAAACTTACATTTACATTTTATATATACTAGGGGATCCAACCTGGACTTCCTGGGTTACAGAACTTGGGTGAAAACTATTTTCTTCTAACCCTAGTACATTTTTTATATTGCCTACTAACAGCACCAAAAAGCATTTTTACATGAAAAAATATCAATAATGTATTAAAATAACGCTTTGAAATTTATTAAAAGCGTTATAATTTCGCATGTAACGAGTTATTAGCCTAAGAAATCGCCATAGATTTTACTACTTACAGCATTCTTTTTGATTCTGATAATTTCAGGGATTTAAGTCGTAGCTCGAAGACATGGTTGTAAAATTAGTGTTTTATTTATAATATTTTACTATTTTATTTATTTAGTGATAAAGTTTAAATTTCGTTATAGAATATTAATCGGAAACAAATGCTTAAACTATTTATATTGTTTTAAGTGCTAACGGGGTAATCTTTCTTAATTGACCTGCACGCGATAGAGATAGATTAAAAAAAATCATGCTAGAGTTAAAAAAAAAAAAAAAAAACATGAAAAATCAATAAATCAAGATACCGTTTTCAACATACAGAGACTAGTACTATCAATCACCTTTCTTTATCACCGCGATACAATATTTTTTCTTTGCTAATTTAGCCTAAGAGAAGTGAGAATTCGAAATTTTAATTTATAAAGATGGAAAATTAATATCTAACGATAACATTCTAACAGCAGAATTTATATAATGAGATAATTTTTATCAGGTTAATGGATTTTAGTAAATAGATTTAAAAAAAAACACACGATAATAATGCCCTTTACTGGTCTATTTGTTTATTTAATATGATTATAAAGGAAATTTTGAATTTATGAAAATATCTTAAAGGGACACTAAATATGATTTCGAGTAATACACATTCATGTCCAAAATTAAGGTCATAAACATAAAATCTGTGAAAACTGATGAACTATTCACTGTGTTGCCACAAAATTTGGCACAGAGGTATATTACAATGGGAGAAAGAATATAGCAACATAACAATATGGAAAAGATTTTAATTGTGAATTAAGAAACAGGGTATATCAAAAAGTGTTAAATCCTGAATCAGAGATAAAGCATTTATCTCGGGAAAAGTCTGTCTAATATGGAGTCTGACCACCGTGCACTGTTATACAAGCTTCACAACGAGCTCTCATACTGTTTATGAGGGTGTCAATAAATGTTTGTGGCAATAATGCACATTCTTCCAGAAGCGCGGCTTTTAACTCCTGGTGGGTTCTGGAAAGGGGGGGGGGGGTTAGGCTGTGGATGGTATTTTCTCTGGAAACAATAATTATTGATATAAATAGAATAAACAAATAAATGGCGTAAAAATGGTGCTGCCATCTTTATTTATCTATTCTTTTTATTTAATTTTTTGTTTTTCCGTGTTTCCAATATGTCGCTTTTGCGAATATTCTACGTTTGTTTATTAAAACTAATTATTCTGAAAAAAAAAAAAATCTTATTTTGTACGTGTTGCTGTTAAAACATTGTCGTTTGATATTAATTCTGTCTCATTAAAGATTAAAATCATGCACCATCACTTCTTCGAAGATAGCATTGAAGAAAAAAGTCTATACTGCGATGATGAAAGAACAAAGATTACCCCTTCTCTTTGATTAATAGAATACTTAAAATCTTTAGTATTTAATAAATATTCAAGTTATGATATCTGGCAAACTTCCTAACATTCTGAAAATACTTTTATTTTATCGTTGAAAAATTATGAATAATGATAAAAAAGTTTCAAAGTACCCGTTTAAAGAGCAATTCAGGATTATTATTTAGATGACTATTAAACATGAAAGAATAATTCATTGGAAATTCTGAGGAAATTACTTTCTTCATACGTTTATGATGTTTATATTTTAAAATTTTTCCAAATATCATTGCTTTTCAAAGAATATAACTTTAATGTAACTTTCAGCATGCGCTATTAAAAGATTGCAGAAGTGATATCTGTCAAATTTCCTAACATTCTGAAAATAATTTTATTTTATCATAAAAAAATTATGAATAATGATTAAAATTTTTCAAAGTACCTATTTAAAGAGCAATTTAGGATTATTATTTAGATGACTATTAAACATGAAAGAATAATTTATTGGAAATTCTGAGGAAATTACTTTCTTCATACGTTCATAAGTTTATGTTTTAAAAATTTTCCAAATATCATTGCTTTTCAAAGAATATAATTTTAATGTAACTTTTAGCATACGCCGTTAAAAATTTGCAGAAATGATATCTGGCAAATTTCCTAACATTCTGAAAAGAGTTTTATTTTATCTTAGAAATATTATGAATAATGATTAAAATTTTTCAAAGTACTTATTTAAAGAGCAATTCAGGTTTCTTATTTAGATGAATATTAAACGAGAAGGGATAATTTATTGGAAATTCTGGCGAAATTAAAAATTTTCAAAGTACCTATTTAAAGAGCAATTCAGGTTTATTATTTAGATGAATGTTAAACGCGAAAGAATAATTTATTGGAATTTCTGACGAAATTACTTTCTTCATACGTTTATATTTATATTTTAAAAAATTTCCAAATATCACTGCTTTTCAAAGAATATAATTTTAATGTAACTTTTAGCATACGCTGTTAAAAGTTTGCAGCAATGATATCTGACAAATTTCCTAACATTCTGAAAATAACTTTATTTTATCGTTAAAAATTTTTGAATAATGATAAAAAATTTTCAAAGTAACTATTTAAAGAGAAATTCAGGATAATTATTTAGATGACTATTAAACATGAAAGAATAATTTATTGGAAATTGTGGGGAAATTATTTTCTTCATACGTTTATGTTTATATTTTAAAATTTTCCAAATATCATTGCTTTTCAAAGAATCTAATTTTAATGTAACTTTTAGTATACGCTGTTAAAATTTTGTAGCAAACTGTCCAGTCATTCGACAGTTTATTTAGAAAATGGTCATATAACCGTGATTTAACTCTATTTTGATCATAAAATGGTCAATAATATGGTCAGATACATTTCATAATATAGGGTCGAATAAAACGGTTGAATGACTGGACAGTTTTCTGCAAATATTTAACAGTGTAGCTCAAACTTATCACTTTTAGCATAATAGAAAATTTTGTCTTACTTAAACGCCAATTTCGACGATTAAATAAGACAAAATTTACTGTTAAATTTTAGTGGTAAGGAAAAAGCATAAAAGTTGGCAACTATGTTTCAGATATTCTACGAAAGCAATCAATATCATTATAGTTAGATTAAATAAATAAATGACACAAAAAATTATGCTCCTATCGTGTTTTTCTTTTCTTTGCTGCCTCTCTATAGCAAATATTCTTTTATTTATTTATAACAATTCATTAATCTAAAAAAAATACATATAACCGCATTGTGTACACGCTGCTTTTAAAACATTATCGTTGGACATTAATTTTCTCTCGTTAAATGTTAAAATTATGCATTCTAATTTCTTCTTAGATAAAATTATTAATGAAAAAAGGCTATATTGTTATGGTGGAAGAAAAAAGATTAACGCGTTCTTTTTGGATGACAGTAAACTGTTTAGTATCCTCATAAAATATTTAAGTTACGATATCTGGTAAATTTTCTAAATCTGCAAGGAACTTTTTTTAGTGATGAAAAATACTGGATTATCCAAAATCCCAAAAGGAATAAAAATTCAACAATTAAAAATTAAAGATTAATTAATTAATTTTAAATTAAATATGTTAATTAATTACTTTTAATAAATTTAAAATTAATTAATTAAAAATATGCACGATATGGTATTTACATAAATATACAGAAAGGCATGGGATTTTTTAATAGAAAAAATTATTATTCTCAGAATAGACGTGTTTGTCAACGATAGTTATCCTGAAAGCTGCTGTCTATGACTATTTTAGCTATCATGTGACAGAAATTACAGCAGAAATCTATTTCGATGCTCTGCATAATATCTTGCCTCATCTGACAGCTATTCTCTCTAATGTGATTTGTGAAATTCAATATTTGTAGTTTGCAATCATACTTGCATTGTGAACTGTGCTGCGCCGCTGTACAAAGTACTGACAAACTTGAAACGCCCCTTGTTGGTGACAAGGCAAAGTTTTTATCCTTGCAATAAAATTTTCACTTAAAAAAAAGAAAAAAAAATCCCATATCTTTTTGCGCATTTCAGTGAAAACCACAGCGTGCTTCTGTTCATACACTGTAAAAAATGACCAATGTTTCTTATTTTATGAAAATATACTATAACCACGAACGAAAATATAATATAATCTTCTGAGTTATCCAACATTCCGAAAAGCGTGTTCCATTGTCTTTTGAATCCCCAGAAACCAATACATTTCCAAAATTTAAAGAATTATTTATAAAAGCGAAGTAATTTTTGCTGCCCGTACTTTTTAGAAACGTTTCCGAATAGTTTTTATAGCGTATTAATCAGTTTCCTCAGCCTGGAATACCTGTTTTTCGAATATCATCAATTCTCAAGTAAACGTTTTCAGCTCCACAAGATAATTTATACATGAAAGAGTAAATAAATAACCTTAATTTTAATGTTAATGTTAACGCTGTTAATTTTGCATGTTTGTCTGTTAAACATATTTTTTGAGCATTAAAATGTTTACTTGAGAATTGATAGCATCGGAAAAAACTATATTCCAAGCTTAGAAAACTGATTAATACACTTTAAAAGCTACTCGTAAACGTTTCAAGAATTACGGAATTACGGGCAGCAAGAGAAATTCTGTTTTTTTATAAATGATTCTTTAAATCTCGAAATGCCATTGATGTCTGAGGTTTCTAAAGATAAAACTATCAAGCGCCACCGGCGCCATCACGGCGCCGAGCGAGCCCTTCTCCTCGTCGTGCCGAAGTTCTGAGGAACTTTTAATGCTGATCATGACTTTGTCTCGCCAGGTCGCTACGACCGATTCAGACGGTTCGCGTTCCAGCGAGGCCTCTTCATCTTTGCCCTGATGTCGACGACAGAGGTCGTTGCGATCCGGCGGAAGTTCCCACCATCAAAGGAGACTTCCCCACATGACACCTGATGAACCGTAGAGACTGTCGGACGGCTTCATCGCCGAGCACCCATAAGGGAGTCGGGTCATCCACCATATGTCCGGCATCCCTACGGCCCTTGCTTTCCCGCAGAGTCCGATCGTGAACATGTATGGAAGGACAAGCCACTGGTCTCTTCTTCCGCGGGCGACACTACGTGTGTCGGAAGGCGCCTCTGGCCAACCCAAGACAACGAGGAAACTTGGTCTTTGTCTCATAGACGAGACTCGGCTAGGTTGCCCTCGGTGAACGGCGCGAGTTTGAACCCGACTAGGCAGAACTAGCCAATAAACCAGCGACTGAGTCCCTGACAAGTCAGAGACTCCCGTTACACCGAGTATGGCGACAAGCAGATATCACAGACACAAATATCACAAAAACATGCACAAACAAATTAAAAAACTAAAAACACAACAAGGAAGGAATCAAGAGGCCGCTATCGGACTCTGGAGGTCGCGGAAAGCTCCTCCAAACGCGCCAAAGAGGCGGGCCCGATCGAGGTTAGTGATTGGTTGAAACTCAGAAGGCGAGCCACTCATCCGCCCGCCAGACGTGGAAATTCCTGGCTGCACGAGAGACGTGCTGGACTAGGTTTCGGCCCATGATTTGATTTCGAGCCCAGACATCGTCGTTTTACCGACGAGCCTCCGGTCCGCACTCCGTGGCCCTATCTCGAGAAAGGTCCCCCCCTCCCAGAAACCTTGCAAGACACATATCGCAGGCTGAGTGCCGTGCTCCTGTGTCGTTGCTTGTTCTGGTCGGGCAATCTCGAACCAGGCTTCGAAGGCGACTCCCAACTGATCCTGCCGCAGAGGACTCGCAAGGCAGCCTACGGGGTCCCAAACCCGCTTCGGTCGCAAAGTTCTTCACTGGGAACCATGTAAGTCGTGCTCAACAGATCCTGCCTGTGCTCTCGTCTCCTCATAGACAAGTTTTGCAGCCGCCCGATCCGATTTAGTCAACCTTTGCCCTCGCGTCACCCCCCCGGCAGCTCAATGCTCCGGGCACGAGGGATGGGTCTATGCAGTGTCCTTTCGCCACCTTTGCCGTCCCGAAAGTCTCGCGGAACGGGCCTTTTGGCCTCCCGTGAACCTGACGCCTCTCGGCGACTGCGACACGGGTTGTTCTACACATAGGACTCTCAAGATACGGCATCGGCCTTCCTCCTGGAACACGAAAACCGCACCAATATGGAAGAGGGAGATTTCACTCCAGCTAGACAGACACCGCTTTCAAGCTGTCCCACCACGGCAAGGAGATCGGATTCGTCGGCTACTGCTCCCCTCGTGTCGACTTCAGCTTCGTGCGTCGGGCACCCGGTCATCTTCCTGACTGAACAGGCCGATTCGGAGAAACCCAACGAAGCTTCCGCGCAATGCTCGGCTTCCGGTCACCTCCCCTACCAAAAGGGTCGGGTCAGAATCACCGAGAGGGGTTTCTAAAGATAAAGAAACACTTTTCAGAATCATGATTAACAAGGGAGAGTTTATATAATAAATTTATTCGTGATTACATTATATTTTCGCAGATTAAGAAACATTTGTCCCTTTTTACAGTGTACTTTTCGATTTATTGCATTTATTTTTTTTTCTTTTGTAACTTTCGGGTAACTCGGTATATGAATAAAGATTAAAAATTTTCAATATATCTATTCAACATGTACAAAGAATAGTGAAGAATACTATTTAAAAGATTATTAAATAGGAATGAAACTTTATTGGAAGTAAAAGTCAAGTTATTTTATTGATACATTTATATTTATAATTTAACATGCTGGAACAATGGAATAATGTAGTTAGCAGAATAGAACACCTAGTAGCGTACCAACTGAACTTCCAGGTTATAGGTAAGCGACTTGCGAGGCAAATAGGGAGAGTGAGAAATTAAAAAAGTTAAAAATTTTAAATAAAAATATTTAAAAATATACTAAAGAAATAGAAGCTTAACAATAAAAAAAAAGTAAAAAAAAAATCCATTAGATCCAAGAAGTTGACAGACGAAACCTACCGTGGGTCGAACCCATCTAGAGTTGCAAAGACTAGAAAAAGCCCGGTTTAAACCTGGGAATAAACTGGATTTTCTGGAAATAAACCGGGGTTTTTGGGAATAAACCAGGTCTTTTGGGAATAAACCTGGAAATAAACCGGGTCTATTGAAAATAAACCTGGGAATAAACAGGTTCTTTGCAACTCTAAACCCCTCTCAAAAAAGAAAAGAAAGACCCCTTTACAGAGACTATACATTTAGTTTAAAAGCTACAAAATATTAAACTATATTAATAAAAAGCCACTAGGCAGACTAAAAACAGTTTTTTAACATGCTATAATCTTCACGCAATAAATTTCTTACGATGTACAATAATTTTTCTGGTATAGAATGAAAAAATCTTTTCATCTTGTCGAAAAATATATGAAGAATCACAGAAAATTAAAAATTATATAATATTCAGTGGAGACTTAAGATTATCCTGGGTAATATCAAAATTTGAATAATTTCCGATTAATTCTGGATAGCATATTGCTGACAGTATTCTGACATTATGTAATGTTATATTTGAAAATATTCCTACTAGTTCTATCTATTTTTCTATCTAGATGTGTATGTTTGTACCAATATAATAAAACTGAAATACTACTAAATGCAAGAGAAAATTATAAATGACAACTGTAGAAAACAAACAGCATATAAAATGTGAAAATTTCAAAAAATCTGTTTCTAAACTATCAGTCCCATAAAAATGACATTATTCTGCATTCTGAAAAGTAATTTTATTGAAATCAACCATTGTTCAAATATTTATATAAGCGCATATAATGTTTTCCTTTCAGAAATTAATTACTTTTCTAAAATAATAAATAATGTTACATTTAGATTTTCTCTACAAGCAGTAATTATCATTATACATAGATTAAATAAATAAATAGGGGAAAAATAGGGCTGCTATCTTCTTATTTTTTTCTTTCACTTTTTCTTTTCTGTTTTTGTTTTTACATGTTACGTCGTTTTTTCAAACATTCCACTTTTGTCTTTTAAAACTAATTAACGTAAAAAAGATCTTGTTGTGTGCATGTTAATGTTAGACCATTATCGTTGGATATTAATTCTCTCTCATTAAAGATTAAAATTATGCATTCTCACTTCTTCGAAGATAGCATTAAAGAAAAATTGCTGTATTACGATGATGAAAGAACAAACGTCACCGCCTTTTCTTTGATTGATCGAACTCTTTTTATCTTTTTAGTATCCTTATAAAATATTTAAGTTATGAAATCTGGAGAATTTCCTAATATTCTGTAAAGAACTTTCGAGCATCTCCAGATAGATTTTATGCTATTTTCGAAACGACATTAACGAATCAGATGCCCGCATTTTTGCTAAATGCAATCTCTTTTTGAAAAATCACTCAAAATAAAAGTTTCTGATTGGTCAATCTCGTTTCGAAAATAGCGAAAAATCTATCTGGATCCTTGCTTTTATTTTATCATTGAAAAATATATCATTAATGATTAAACTTTTTGAAAGTATCAATTCAATATATACAAAGAACAACTTGAAATATTATTTAAAAGAATATTACATATGACTGAATATTTTATTGAAGATCGAGTCAAGTTACTTTTTTGGTACATTTATATTTATAATATTAAAATTGTATAGTTGTCATGAAATATTTCAGTTTTGATGCCTGATAATTTTTCTGGTAGTTAGAGAAAAGTATTTTCTTCTTGTCGAAAAATATCCGAAGAGTTTTAGAAAATGTAAAATTAGCGCAATTTCCGGCGTATAATCCGCGGATCAAACAATCATGATTAGACCCTGAGATTTAATTTAATAATTGAAGTCAAATATTTACAGCGATCTAGTAAGTTACATTTTATAAAATAAAATTTCTGCATCGAAATATGGTTGGGCAAAGCATTTTCCATGGAAACATCTAATTTTGAATAAATGCTCATTAATTCTCGATAGGTGATTGCTGCATCCAGTATTCTGACTTTATGGGATATTATATTCGATGATATTCCTATTGGCTATATCTATTTTTCTATATATATGTGTGTGTGTATGTGTGTCTGTTACTAGATATGGATGTTGGAAGTCTTTAATATTCGTTGCTGGAGTTACGGAGTCTGTTACTTGCCGATTATGGAGCCTACAATTTTTAGGTAGATTTCGTAAGAAATACTACCTATTATATTCTCCCCTAAGTTGAAAATTTTTGAAAATTTTTTGCAGATCTACGCCGATCATGACTCCCAGAACCCAAAACTACACCCAGTTTAAAACTTTATCTATCTATGTCACTTTTTTATGGACACGATAACGTCAATAATTCTGCACAAATCTCTTCCAAACTGATACATAAAATCTCGGTCAAGTTCGTTAATGGGCAAAATTGAACCAAGGGGTTGGGGGGGGGGTTGTGAAAACAGAAAACCCCCCATAATTTCTTAGTTATGATATGTATCGAATCCGTTTAAAGTTATTATTTTATTATTTCTAGGAAAAGGGCCGAAAATTTATGTATGACAGATTTTTTATATCACTAAAAATGGCCCCAAGGGGGGGGGGAGGGGGTTTTAGAAGAAAAAAATTCATAACTTCGTCAATTCACAAGATATCAAATCCGCTTAAATTTATTATAAATCCTCTTAATATTATCCAAAACTTTTATATTGACAAGTTTTTATAGGACCAACACTTATAACAAAAAAGAAAAAAAATCCCTTCCGGTTCCGCCTGCAAACAAGTTAGGTTTCCAAGTGGGCTGTTTCAACTGCCGCATCATGGCAAAAAAGTAATTACTTCCGCAATTCCCAACAAACAGGTGTCGCACGGTCTGCGTCTTCGAAATGTACCTGTGCCTGTAGGCCGAGCCGTCAGGGATTTTTTTTAATTTTCGACAGAATAAATGCAAAGTTTTCTCCAATAATCGATAAAAGAGCTGCGAACTCATTCTGATTTTCGATAGTGAATGTATGAAGTTTTTAGAATAACATGGTAATTTGCTAAATGTAGTCAGAATTTCAAAATATAATGAATGCGTTAAGTTTTAGTTTCTCTGATGTTTTTTAGTTGCAGCTATACTTTTTTAGACTTCTAATAATTTTCTTTGTGTTATTGCGAACTCACGAGACAGATTATTTTTCTGTATTTATGCAAATTTTAATAGGCGTTTCAGTTGATTCTATAATACGAGGGTCACACTGAAATTTTTGAGATACGGCTAAATGGTACAAGCTAAACTTGCCAACTCTTAGGAGTGTTCAAAGTAGTTCCTTCCAAGATCAACGCACTTTTGTAGTTCAATTTTCCAATGATTAAATGCCTCGAGCCATCCATTTCTTGGAATAGATCAAAAATATTCTTTTATAGCCTCATCAATCTCATCTTTGGAATGAAAACGACGCCCACGTAATTTTTTTTAGATTAAAAAATATCACATATTGCAAGACCATGAGAATAGGACAGATGTTCTATAACTTTGATGTTTTTTTGTTCAAGAAATTCGACTGCAACCCTTGCTGAATGAGAAGATGTATTGTCATGGTGAAGCATGACATTCACCTCTTGAAGAATTTCTGGAAGACACTTAGTGGTGTACCAGTTAACTGTAACTATCTTCTGTCCATCTAGCTTAATGACTTTGCCCAGATCTGTACTTCTGAAGAACACGACATAAATCACTTTTTTCATTATTCGTAGTCTTTTCACCATTGTTGTTTGGGATCATCTTCAAAGACTCATACTTTATTTTCTTGACGTATTGGAACATCAAAAAAGGTATGTACGTCTCATCACTAGTTATGATTTTAGATATAGTGTGGTGGCCACCATCATTAAGTAATTTTAGGGTGCTTTTACTAATTATCACTTGCTCCGCTTTTTCGTGTACTTCAACGACAAACTAATTTTTTCATATGCAGTTCTTCACGAACAATTTTATGTATACCTGCGAATTCAATATTAAGTTCTTCCTGTATCATTTGGTAGGTATAGCGATTATCATTGATTAACATTTTTCGTACGGTCGACACATTTTCAGGGACTACAGCTGACAATGGTCTTCCCGTGTGTTCTTCATCCAAAAGAGAATTTCGACTTCTTCTGAATTCTGTAAGCCATCTGAATACAATGGCACGAGATGGAGCTTCATTTCCATATGCGAATTGTAGAAGTTAAAGGCATTCTTCTTAATTTAGCCTCACTTTAAAATCATAGAAAATCGTAGCTCGATAATGCTTTCGCGTCAACTCCATTTTCTCTTCTTTCTAAATTTATTCTACGATAGTTAAATTGCAATTGTTGCCAAAAATTTTTGTCTGCGGACATAAAAGTGTTCAAATTTACATATCCGACCAATAGGTCCACTACGAGAGGGAACCGTGACTACCTCTGTAGGTTTTCACACCCCTCGAGTTGTGGTAAAGCAAGTACGGGTTAGAACATCCCGACTTAAGGCCTAGGGCCTGGTTCCTTTTTGGGTTTCCAGCTGCGAAGCTGTTGGGGGGCGCCGGCCCATCTCCAAGTGTCTCGCGGTGACTCCCCGTGGTTTCACCGCGTATCGCAACAGCCTACGTCGTCAACACGTGGGTTCAAGGTTAGAGAGTCCACAGGTGGCGGTCTTCTGACCGGCCGAAGCGCCGCAGGGAGACAAACCTGCTGGCGCGATATAAGTCCCTCAGGTCTTGGGTTCGGTGGTCGTCTGACGCGCAGGGCGCTCCCTCAGGGCGACTGGCGGCACAGCTTACTTTTATTTCCGACCAATAATTTTTTTTCGCGCATATCGTCTGCCCCTGTTTCAAAAATTTTAGAGTGACCGTCGTATCAGTGTACTGCATATGCTGGCGTGATTCAAATCAATCTTCAGCTTTTATCTAATTCCTGCTCCTAATGCTGTTTTGGTGAGATTTCTTTTAAATTATTCTGTACTCTCTGAATAAATTATAGTAATTTAAGTTGGTTTTGATTTTAAAAAGGGAATATTTGTTAACTCTTTCTGGGGCAAATAATTGTGTTTTTGAAATGTTGAATTCACACAAGAATTTTCGGAAATTTTTATATCAAAAAATGGATATGCTATTTTACAACTTTTTTTCACCGAAGTTATAGAAATAAAATATTGTTTAAAAATTCTGCTATAAATGTTTGATTAAAATTAAGTGATATAGAAAATATCCCGCCGCCCTTCCAGGGGTTAAGGGCATCAAAAATAATCTGTTGAATTGTATTTTGAGATAACTGGCTGTTCTTAAGATTTAAGCTTTCAATTTGCATTAACAGCATTAGTAGTAATTTTCTTTGAACTTGCATTAAAACAACTACGTCAGTTTTTAACTTGCAACATAAAGCAGAATTTCTTTTCTCATAAGAAATCAAACAAAGCATTGGATTCTTAAATTTTGCTCTTACTCATGTCTCAAGTTCACTTAAATAGCACCAGGATATCCTCACATTATTTATAATTACAGGAAACTATTAAAATAGTGCGAATAGCATCAGAGAAAGTTAGATGACAACTATAAAAAATAAACAGTATATTAAAATGTGATAATTTCAAATATTCTGTTACTAATTAATAAACTATCATTCACATAAAAATGTTGATAGTACTGAAATATGACATTATCCCAATATGTTTACATACGTGCATATTTTCTTATCAACAAATAATTAAATTTCAAAAATCCTACTTTTAGTATCACTTTTAGATTTTCTCTGCAAGCAATCGTTATTATTGTAACTAGATTAAATAAATAAATTTCTTATAAAATAATGCTCCTATTTTTTTTCATACTGCATTGGAAACATTCTTTTATTCATTTATTACAACTCATTAACATTAAAAAAAAGTATCGCATTATGTGCGTGCTGCTGTTAAAACATTTTCTTTGATATTAATTTCCTCTCATTAAAGATTATAATTATGCATTCTCACTTCTTAGGATTATAATTAACAGTAAAGGAAAAATTCAACCCTGCGATGATGAAAGAACAAAGATTATCGCTTTCTCTTTGATTGATAAAAGGACTTAATGTATTTAGTAGCTCTTCTCATAAAATATTTAAGTTGTGATATTTGGCAGATTTCCTAAAACTCTGATAATTTTTTTTCCTCATTGAAAAATATCTGAATAACTGAAAATTTTAAAACTATCTATTCAATATGCCCAAAGAATGATTTCGGATATTATCTAATAGTTCAGGCATTAGGGGATAAAAAAGAGCAAATAAAGGAAAGTTTTGAATTTTGGGTCCCTTAATGTTTTTTGGGTTGCTGAACACGAATCCGAGGCTTTCCAACAAAATTTTTTCCAGGAAATACGTTTTTAACAAAACGGACTTTTCTCCGTTTTTTTAAAATAACTCCAAAACTGTGCATTTTGCGTGAAAGTTGGCAGTATATGAATTAAAGAGAATAAAATTTCCTATATTTTATGTATGAAAGTTTTTTTCTCTGATCAATGGTTTAGCCGTGAGAGTGCCGCAAAAAAGGGTGTTAAAAACAAAAAACTGTAAAAAAAAAAAAAAAAAAAAAAACGGGAATTACGGTAGTGTATGTCGATGTAACATGGAAACTAACCCTTTTACGCAAACGGTAACCATTAATGATACTAAAGATTATACGTTTGACTATATTTTATGCATTTGAGGTAGAGGAAGAGTGTGGATCCTGCGCCAGGGGAAGGTGGGATCAGTGGAGCAGTTCCACCTTCTCTCATGAATCGAGGGTATAAGCGAATATTTAAAACTACATTTTGTGGATTTTTGATACATTCATATTTATATTTTATCAACTCTCTAATATTCATATTTTTTTTTAATTGGGATTGTAATAAATTTCCTAATAGTTAATGAAGAAGGCTTTTTTTGCTGTTGTTGCTATTAAAAAAAGTCTGTATAATTATTGAAAAATTTAAAGTTTTACTAGTCATAAAGTTTTACAGTTTGATAATGTCTAATTTTGGATAATTGCTGTATAAATATGTGAAATTGCTGAATCCAGTACAATATTTTAACTGAAAGCTATATTCCACATTCTACCCATTCTTTTTATTTGTGTGCGCGCCAATATTTTCCTTTGAATAATTAATTTTCAAAAATCGTACATTTAATGCTACTTTCGGATTTTCTCTGAAAGCAATCATTTTCATTATAATTAGATCAATTAAGTAAATGGCGTAGAAAATGGTGCTCGTACTTTTTCTTTGTTCTATCGCTATCGAATGCATTCGTTTATTTACTATAAAACCGCTATATATATATAACTTACTGTAATATTAAACCATTTAAACATAAGAAAACTGACCATACACAATGAAATCACACACACACACACACACACACACACACACACATGTATATACCGATCTTAGCATAAATGGCAGTATATTTTTATGAAATACTGTATTATTTTTAAAACACGTGTACATACATACAGGCTGAAGATTATATTTACACGTGTTTGTTCATATCCAATTCAATTTTAAATCTCTTGTTATTCAATTTTCCATTATATTACATTTTGTGACATATTAGTTCATATTTCATTTCAAAATCCATTTGTATTCACTTGATATCAACTTCCAATTATTAACATTTTACGGTTTATTATATATATATTTTCTCTCTTTCTCTCTATCAGATATTCGCAAAAGCTCTTAATTTTAGGTGCGTTCGTAATTATATAAATACGTAGCACCTATAGTCGTCGTCTGATCCGTCCATCTGTTCGCATACAGCAGCGCAAAAACTACCCAACCGAATGCTTTGAAATTTAATATATATATATAATCGTTGCAGAATTTTCTAGAGCCATTTCAAATCTTATGAAAATCGAATCAAAACTTTAAAAGATATCAATAAAAGTTTTCTTTATTCTATTAAATCCTGTCATACGTAATTAATTCAATAATATCCCATGATATGTAATGATTCTAGTTTGCCATTGTGATTACGTCATATTTAAGAAGGAATCATATTATTTCCGTATTACTGAATTTAAAACTGAATTTAAATACTAAAATTGTTTAATTATAGCAATCATATAATCTACCGACAGTTTTTTGGATACTTTGCGAATGCTTAAAAGACTATCATTAAGGCGAATCTCTCTCTCTCTCTCTCTCTCTATATATATATATATATATATATATATATATATATATATATGTGTGTGTGTGTGTGTGTTTGTGTGTGTGTGTGTGTGTTTTATTCTTTTGAATTTATGGTGTGGTGGAGTTCAATTTTAAATTTTCTATAGAGGGTGCTAGTTTTATATATTGGGGTATGTGCTTGGCTATGCATTACATGTTGTTCCTTGATCCATGGTCCACCATTTTTTAAATACCTTTTTTTTTGGCAACATAGGCTTAAAACTCCAATGCTTGTAATATAAGATGACTCAGGTTTCGATTTTGCTTTCGAATGTAATAATTTCATGTTTTTATTTTTTCCCCTCTATACTTTTTAATCATGTTTCATTTTGAACTTAATTGTTGTTTCATTGTGTATTTCTCTACATTCTGGGTGTGGTTGTCCCAAATTCATATTCTTTAGCTATTTTATGGCTAATATGAAGATGAAACCACACATTTTATTTGTAGAAATTTAGGCATTTGGGATCTGAAGATTCTGTCTAAATTCCGCAAATTTTCATTATTCAATTACTGTTATTCAATTTCTGCCTTTTTTTTCTCTTTATTATTATTACTATTATTATTATTATTATTTTTAATACTATGTTTTTGGTATCTATGTTCAGTTTGTTGGGGAGGGGGATATGTTTTGTTGTCAATTAGTTATTTGACTTTTATTCATAATTTCACAGTTTTTGTTGGTGGTTATAACGTTTATTTAATGGTTATATATATATATATATACCCTCATTTACAACAGGAAACTTTTCGACAAGTTTACGGGCTCATTTTTAAAAGTAAAATCATCGTATTGTTAGCCCTCATTACTAAAAGGATTTGGAATCGAATAGCGTCTTTCATTTTCCTAGAAATGTGTTACATCTCAAGTTATAAGCAAATTTTTTCTAATGACGACTTTTCTCGGACAGCAGTGTCCAGTAATTCAGTTCAAAAGTTATATTTGACAGCATTTTCTGAAAAATCGTTTACCTTTCTCGAAAAAGGCAAAATAGTTTTCGATTTAATAGTTTTTAAATGAGAGCACCTGTCGAGTTCATGCGTCTGAAATTAAAGTAGACACCATGAATGCGTGAGAATGTAGTCATTTTACTTACCCATCATACGTAGTATAGGGTAAGTCTTGTAACAGTTTTGAAAATCTAAAAAAAAATTTTGACGGATTTACACGTTTCAGACACTAGAGATTCCGAAAAACATATTTTTAGAAATTTTTTGTTTGCCGTCCGTCTGTTTGTCTGTATGTCTGTAAACGCTCTAGCTCCCGAAAACATCGAGATATAGACTTGAAATTGGGTGTGTACTTAGTATGTAATAATGGGAAGAAGCTTATTGAATTTCAGTCACCTCGATTACGGACTCTCGAAATATTCGTTCTGATAAAAAGTATATAAAAATTTTCGAAATTGTTTATTTTAAGGAGAGAATATAAAAGACAATAAAAAAAATATATAAATTCTGCATAAAGAATGAAGTCGATCGGATAATTAGTTGCCCAGATATTTGTAATCCTATTTTCGACACTCTTCGATTTTTCCTGATCCTGTATTTCATTCAAATTTCAATTCAAAGATATATTTTAATTGGAAATGAGACGCTTAATCCGACGCAGTAAACCGTTAGTTAATATGATTATTAATTTTGGAGTAATAGAGCATTTAAAGTTTATGACGTCATTAAGCCACGATTTTATTCGAATTGCAATGCATTTTATAAATAGTTTAGAAATGTTTTATTTTCATATTTTATATTATGCATATCCATGATGGGTAAGTATTACGGTGGCCCCCAACGACTAGTTTTGTTTTTCAACAGCCTTAACATATAAAATAGTGTACCTTTACACCCTGGCATGTAATTTTACAAAAAAGAGCCATCCTTCCAACAAAGAAACATACTTATACAATATTTTCCTTTCAACAATTAACTGTTTTTCATAAATCATACTTTTAATATTAGTTTTAGATTTTCTCCGGAAGCATTCATTATCTCCATAGTTAGATTAAATAAATAAATGGTGTAAAAAAATAATGCTGCTATCGTTAATTATTTTATTTTATGTTATTCTTTGTTTTGCATGTTACATCGTTTTTGTAAACATTTTATTTTGGTTTATTAAAACCAATTAATCTGAAAATGTTTTTATTGTGTTTGTGGTGCTGTTAAAACACTGTCGTTGGATATTAATTCTGTCTCATTAAATATTAAAATTATGCATTGTGACTTTATCGAAGATTGCATTAAAAAGGTTCTATATTTCGACGATGAAAGAACAAAGATTAACACTTTCCCTTTGATAAATAGAATACTTAACATCTTTAGTATCCTCATAAATATTTAAGTTTTGATATCTGGCAATTTTCCTAACATTCTGGAAATAACTTTATTTTATCGTTGAAAAAAAATCATGAATAATGATTAAAATTTTTCAAAGTATCTATTCAAAAAGAAATTCAGGATTATTATTGAGATGAATATTAAAAAAGAAAAAATAATTTATTGAAAATTCCGGTAAAATAACTTTCTTCATTACATTGTACTTATATTTTAAAATTTTGTAAAATTCATTGTTTTTCAAAGATTATAATTCTAATGTTACTTTTATGTATTCTCTGAAAGCAGTTCGTATCATTATGACATAGAATTGACATACTCCAACCCCCCCCCCCCCTTTGCTTTGCTGCATCGCTATGACAAACTTTGTTTTATTTATTCATTACAACTTTATTAGTCTAATAAATGTATCACGTTATGCACATGCTGCTGTTAAAACATTACCGTCGGATATCAATTTTCTGTCATTAAAAAGTTAAAATGATACTTATAACTTCTAGAGATGGGATTGCTCGGAAAAATACCCGGAAACTTTGGGAGGGGGGGGGGGGGGGAGAAATTCAGTTTCCGAAAAAGTTTATTTCGATTTCAAAAAATTGGAAAATTTTGAAATTCTATTTATAAAGTAACACATTCAAAATTTTATAATAGCTGCATTTTGATGGTTTTTTTTTTTCTTTAAAATTGTTTATCATATTCAGTGTGTCACGTGAATATATTAACTTGGAAAATAGGTAATTAAATGCTACATCTCTAATTAAAAATGAAAAATCGTGTGCAAAATTATGTCAATAATACTATGTTGGTTTGCAAAATGGCGAGGTTAGAAACAATGCAATGTATTATTATTTGTAAAAAAATATTTTTTACTTATTTACAATATATACAATTTTTCAAATAATTAGATAGTAATCACCAGAAATATGTAAATGTTATACATTTTTCAAAAAATAACATGTAGTTGAAAGGTTTATTCATATATTTTTATATATTTTATTTAAATACAGCTATACAAATCTAAATATCTACTTTTAAAGTAAAGAAAATAAATTTAATCAATTCAGTAAACAGTAAACAGTCATCAACTATTTTCTGTTTACTGAAATTTATTTTCTCTTTAATTTAAAAGTAGATCTTTTAGATTTGTATAAAATGTATAATTGTATTCAATATATATATATATATATATATATATATATATATATATATATATATAGTTTTTGTTTTTTTCAAACTATTTTTATAATAAATATTAACAAGGAATCAATAATAAAACTTCTCAAGTTTTTCAATTAATTTTGAACAAAATTTATAATTTATTTTTATGAATATCTTCATTCTGAATCGCAGTCTGAAATCGTTAAATAAATCCAAATTCTAGTAAAAAAATTATGAAACTTGTAAGACTTTTTAAAAATTAGTTTTAATGGCAATTTAAATTAAAAAGTGCAATTGAAATGACCATTTAAATAGTTGAGTCACATATGTCAAACAATGGTGTTTTAAACAAGAAAAGCTACGTGGGATTACTGAGATTAAAAGACTAAAATTTTAATAGTAAAGGCATTTATTTCTTTTTCTAATGCATTGATATAAAGTGAAAAGTAAAAAAAATATATATATATATATATATATATATATAGTGTGTATGAATATAAAAAGTATTTAATATTTTATATTTTCTAAGAAAATATAGCTGCAAGAAAAGCTTACATTTATAAAAAACAAATTTTTCCAAACGTTTTCTAGAAAACTGGAAAAACTGTTTCTTTTCACCACTTCAATATTTCTGGAAAATTTTCATCTCTACTGATTTCTGAGTTTAATATAGTAAATGAAAATAAAATGCTATATTGAAGGATAAAAAAACAAAACAAAGATAAAGCTTTCTCTTTGTTTAATATCATTAGTATTTTGAAAAAATTACGTTATGATTTTTGGTAACTTTCCTAAGAGTTTAAGAATAATTTTTACTCGCCGTCGGAAAATATACTATTCAATATACGCAATGCTGGATATGATCTATGTAAACATTAGAAACAATTTTATTGGATGTTCGAATGAAGTTATCTATATATATATATATATACATACATTCGTATTGATTTTTAACAATACTGTAATCCTCATTAAATACATAAATTGCGATTCCTGATAAATTTTTTAGCAATTGGCGAAAAGATTTTTTTCTTTCTTGTCGAGAAATGTTGAATCATTATAGAAAATTCCAAATGATGTAATTAGTGGATACACAATAATCAATATCTGATTTTGCGTAATTGTTGTGTAATTCTGGATAATTCATTGCTACATTGAGTATTTTTTTTTCTATGGAAGGTTTGATGATATTTGTATTAATTCCCTTTACCTCTTTGTCCACGCGCTCGCGCGCGCATGTGTATATGTGACATAATATGTTAAAATGAAGTGGTCCGAAAAGATAATGATACACTTAAAAAAAAATGCGGTAATTTTTTCTTATGTAGCCAAAAATTAAAAAAAATCTGGTGTATATTCTTTAGCTAATTAAAATTGAGGGGGGTTAGAATGACAGTGGAGTAAGTCAATATTTATTAATTTGAGAAAGGAAGGGTTTAGTGAAACTTGTCGTTTTGCCGTTGCATTAAGTGGTCCAACTTGTTTTGCCCTCTGGCGACTCCCTAAGTGAACTATGACTAATTTGACTGTCACATTGAAAATAAATTTATATACGTTCAGTGAAAATATGGTTATTTATATTTTTAAAATTTTTGACTTACTCCACTGATATTCTAACCCCTCCCCAATTCTTGAATTTTTTCAAATCTTTAGAAAATTTCAGAGAAGGGCCCGATCGAAAGAAATTATTAAAAAAAAAATAATAATAATAAACTATAGATATACAAAAGTTATTCTGAAATATATCAGTCTGCTAGTAAATTTAAGATTTTTTTTAACACATTCCGACACATTTTAACAATGTTTATGACTTCGGTTTGTCTGGCTGGCTGGTCGTACTCTAACTCCCATAAATAAACTCAGATTGTTATGTAATTTATTTATGTGGGTTGAGGTTTACTATAGCACGATCTCTATTGAAAATGAAGTGTGTGACATTTATAGTTAGTTTGCAGGAATACACAAAAGAATTCAGTTGCATTATGGTCTATGGGGAAAAATCGTTCACGGTGTGTTTTAAGGATGTTACATTATTTCAAACATAATGAATACATTATAATTGACATGCATTATTGAAGTGCGTTACAACATGTTTTCTATTGTATAGATTATTGAATTCGTAAAATTTATTGTTTATGTACAGAGATACTCAAAAGAATTCGGTTACTGTATTGCGTATGAGCGATAACTGATGAATGTGCGTTTTCAGCTGTGGCATGCATTTTAAAACTTAACTAATTTTTAGTGTATTATACAAGGCATGTAGATCATATACCAGGCTGCATGAAAGAATTCGCATATATTACCCGCTATGGTCATCAATTGATGAAAATGATTTTTACTGCGTTATGTGTTTTTAAAATTGTTTATTTAGCTATCTCATTTCATTGTATGAAAAAATAAAATTTATTAATAATATTCCAATTAGTGATGGGCATAACGATTATTTTGATTATTCGAATGAATCATTGGGGCATACGCAAAAGCATATCTGTCAAACTTCACATTTTTTAAATTCAATTACTACCAGAAATTTAAAAAAAAAAATTGCAGAAACTTATTTATTCTTTTTTTTTTTTTTTTTTCAAAATTTTTGGTAGTAATTGAATAAAAAAAATTGAAATTTTGACAGATATGCTTCTGCGCGTGTCCGAATGATTCATTCGAATAACCAAAATAATCGTTATGCTCATCACTAATTCCAATAGTGTTGGAAAGTGTTTTATAATATGTGTTTTGTTTTTCTTAATTTTGGAAACCTATTGGTTTCTGAGATTTCTCATTGATTATTTACCTAAAGGTTTCTAAATCATACACAACTATGAGGTTCACCGAATTTTCTTAAATACTTCTTCCTTATCATAAAATATTTTGGAATTTTTTATTTTTCAATTTAAGTTAGCAAACGAATAATATATTAAAATGTGAGATTAAAAAAACTGTCATTCACATAAAATTAACATCATTCATCATTCTGACAGATGATTTTACTGAAATGCGCTATCATCCGAATATTTGTGCATGCGTATACAATATATTTTCATTTAAACAGTTAATTACTTTTCTGAAATTATACTTAGCATCGTTTTAAAAATTTCTCTGAATGCAATCATTATCAAATGTATTGTAAAATATAATGAGTTTTTAAAATTTAATAACAAGCAAATGGCGACAGACGTTGACGTTATTCTTCCATTAGATTAATATGTGAAATCGGAAATTTCCTTACCACGCTTCCTTGCTTTAGTAACAAACGTTGCTAATAGATGGCGTTGCACTGTCTCTAACTGTAATACTGCTCAAAATAATTTCGAAGTTTTAAAACGCAACTTTTTTTATTTTGGCGTCTTAAGAGCTAAACAGAGCTAGATTTAAAAGCTGAATGAACATTTATTCATATTATACGTTAGTTTTGAGTGTTCTAGACAACTTAGCACCATCTATGAGTGATATTTGGAACTAACATAAGGAAGCGCAATAAATAAATTTCCAACTCGTACATTAATCTCCTGAAAAAACACTGCTTGTTTGTTATTCAATTTTGTGAGACATCCTGTACAAACATATCTAACATTTTCTTTTCAACAACTAATTATTTTTCCGAAATCATACTTAGTATCGTTTTAAAATTTTCTTAGGAAATAATCGTTACCATTATAGGTAAAATCTATATATTTTAAACGCTAAGGTGCGTGGCGTCGAAAAGGCTTTTTTTCTCTTTTCAATGGCAAAGAGTGGTTTCTTTTCACTAATTAGAGAATAATAAGAAAACTATTTGAGGTATCGATCTCACCATACATATGTAAAAAAAAACTCTGCATACCAAAATTAAAATTTTTTAAAAATCGGCCGGTAATTTTTCTTAATTTTTTCAAAAAACTGACCCTTAAAAGGAAAGAAAGTAAAGTGCAAAGTAAAAAAAAAAAAAAAAAAAAAAAAAAAAAAAAAAAAAAAAAAAAAAAACGCGCTATTTTGTTTCTGTTTCAAAAGTTACCGATATGTCTTAATGTTATAGGTTATTCGTTAAATTTTGAGGAGGTGGCAGGAGTTTGGGCGTAATTTAAATATCGCATTAATTTTAAATGCATATAGATCTGGCACCACCTGGCGGTGACAGGTAAAACTGATTTATTTATTTTTGTAACGCGTGCTCAGAACGCTTGCTGTTTGGTTCGTTTAGAATATAATGCACCCCATGGCGGCGGAAGGTGGAATTAAAAGATTTTGCAGCTCGTGTGCAGCACGCCTCTTTATAGTGCCGTAGGCAGAGGGGACCCGTTCCAAAGGTTCGTTCGGAAAGAGGCTTGTTTAGAACAGAATAAACTCCCCGGCAGTGGAAGGTGGAACTAAAAAATGTTTTAATCAATCGATGAGGTTCGTTTGGAAAAATTTACCAGCGAACTGAACATAGCTTGTTAGTAAATAAATATATGGCGTAAAACAATAATGCTACTATATTTTTAAAAAATTATTTTCTGTTTTTCATCACTGCCGGGAATTTATTTGTTAAAACTCATTAACCTAGACAAGTCTTATAACATTATGCGCCTGCTGCAGTTAAAATATTACCGGTGAATAATATTTTCCCCCATTTAAAGTTACAATCATGCATTCTCATTTCACCTCGGCTATTTGCTGAAGAAAAAATACTATTTTGCGATAATGAAAGAAGAATGATTAACGCCTTTTCTATGATTGATAGTCGACTTAATGTCTTTCGTAGCTTCATAAAATATTTAAGCTATAATATCTCCCAAATTTTCTAACAGTTGAGGACAAAGTTTTTTTTCCCTGTTCAATAATGTTATGAAAAATGATTAGAAATTTTGAAAGTGTCTATTCAGCATATACAAAGAATAATGCTGGATATTTTCCAAGTAAAGATTAAAAATTACAATGTAAGAGAATGTCTTAACTGATAGTTCTTCGCCTATTCACAATTTAGAATATATTAGGAATTTCATAGCCCGTATAAAACATTTAATTAAAAAATTTTATGACAAATGACTTCTGTTTTTCTTTTTAGAAAATATAGCAATGGTGATTAGAATTTTTGAAAATATTTATTTAGTATTGCAAAGACTGTTTGATTGAAAAAAAATTAACAAAAGCTTTTCAAGATATTTTTCGTCTTTTATATATGTATAAGTGGGGGGGGGGGGGAGCTTTTGGGAAGAACCATATTATTTTGAAAAGTAACATGCAATTTCATAGCCCGTATAAAACATTTAATTTAAAATTTTTATGACAAATGACTTCTGTTTTTCTTTTTAGAAAATATAGCAATGGTGATTAGAATTTTTGAAAATATTTATTTAGTATTGCAAAGACTGTTTGATTGAAAAAAAATTAACAAAAGCTTTTCAAGATATTTTTCGTCTTTTATATATGTATAAGTGTGGGGGGGGGGGGAGCTTTTGGGAAGAACCATATTATTTTGAAAAGTAACATGCCTCTTTGTTTGAAAAGAAAGGTGTTTAACCAATGTGTTTTGCCGGCACTAACTTATGGAGCAGAAACACGGACGTTAACAAAACGGATATTTACAAAGATTACAAACAACACAGCGAAGTATGGAAAGATGTATGCTAGGCATAACCAGAAGAGACAGAAAGAGAATAACTTGGATAAGAAATCAGATGAAAGTTTTTGACATCATTGAGAGAATTGAATGGCTAAAATGGAAAGGGGCTGGGCATATTGCAAGAAGGCAAGACAATAAATAGATGTAACACAAACACCCTACAGTGGTATCCCAGAGATGCAAAAAGACCAAGAAGGCGACCTCAAGTAATATGGAGTGACGAAATCAGAAAAGTGGCCGGTGTTAATTGGATGACTAAAGCACTAGACAGGAAACAATGGAAAAATCTGGGGGAGACCTACATCCAGCAGTGGAATGAAAACTGTTGATGATGATGATATATATATATATATATATATAAGATACAAATTTTACTAAGTAACAGGAATATTACTTAAATATATGTGTAATCTCTATAAATTCTGCATCATCATGAACAAATTAGCTTTTAGAAATAAAATACAGTCATTTAAAATTGTATTTGGAGTAAAAAATGTAAAAATTATTGTAACCGAGATTATATCTATCTATCTATCTATCTATCTATCTATCTATCTATCTATCTATATATATATATATATATAATATCTATGAATTTCAAAAAACATATCAAGTTCTATTATCATTCTACTTAAATCTCCAAAGAGATAATTAATGATATTGTGTATACAGAATACCACATAGCTAATAATTAACATGTGCAAACATAATATTACCATAGCTTGTGCTTCAATGGTAATTGGCCAAATTTTACTCATACCTAAAGAATATTGAAAAAAGAAAAAAGAAATAGAGAGAAAGGGAAAAAAAAATTATAAATTGGAGTTGCAATTAAGTAAATACAAATGGATTAATAAATTAAATATGAACCATATACAATGGAAAATTGGACCATATATATATATTTCTAATCTTCAATAATTGTACACAGCTAAATGAATTTGTTGTTTATATAAATTTTCTTTATGCATTTTTATAAAATTTGACAGACAATTTCATCTTTAAATCAATATTTTAAACTAAAATTGGAGTAACAGACGTTACAAAGCAAAAATAAATTTTCCTCAAAACCTGAGGATATTGCTTTTGTTTCTAAACATGCAATGAACAAAGTCAAAATGACATCGGATTTATTTTATAAGAAGCATTTTTTGCAATATAGATTAATAGTGCTATTGGGGGGGGGGGGGAGGGGGGGCGCATTTTTTTTCGACTGAATGGAAATACAATAACAGAGATTACATTTTTCTTGGACAAATGTTAAATTAATTGCATGAAGTTAGAAAATAATCATTAATCAGAACAGATTAAACTATGAAAACTGTTAATTAGATTTAAATAGATAAAGATTATTTAAATTTACGTCTATAGTCACTTGGACACCTTAATTTGAAAGCTAAAGAAAGAGGATAATTAATCTAATATCTAATTGAGAAAAAAAAATAAAACCGGAGACAAAATTTGCTTAAACTAAATACTTGTTAATTTTTCTAAGCGAGTAGAGAAAAAAAAAATGTAAAAATGTTACTGTATATAATGAAAGAAAATTGGAAAGTTGTGGACATATTATTGAGTAAAACTGTTTTCACCCATTTCTCGATTCTAAATGAATATGTAACTAATGCATTTAGAGCTTGGATCAAGTTAAATTAAAAAATCATAGAGATTCTGTAATAGTTATAAAATACTCAAATTGTAATGTCTAGTAAATTATTTAATACTTCGGGAAATTTTTTGTTTCTTTTTCAGGGTTCCTGCACCTCAGGGGATTTAGATACCAGTTTTTCTTGAAAAGAAATATTTGTCGTATTAAATGAAGTAATTCTTATTCTAAATGTGGGAAGCATTACTTTTAGAAAAAGCTGGTATTTAATTCCTCTGAGACATAGGAATCCTATTTTTGTTGAAAGAATTACGAATAATAAACGAGATCTCTGAAATTATCTTTTCAGAAAATGAAAGGAATTAGACAAGACATTATCCAAGTGACAATCAATAATTACTATATGTGAACTTTTCTCAAGTGATACTCCTTTATTTCTTTAACTTAGAATATTTTAGTAATTATGTAATTTGTGTAAAAGATATTTAAGTTGAAAAAGGTGTAATGATGGCATTACTTAAAAAAAAAAAAAACTTTTATTTACGGGATAAATATTATTTTATATAGATTTATATATTTATATTATTTATTTTTTATATACATTTATAAAAAATAATTTTTCCGTAGTAGCAATAAAATAATAATATTTCTGCTCTGCCAATAAATATTTTTACTGTAGTATCAATTTATATCAAATCATTTTTAATACCATTATAAATTATTTAATTAGCGTTTTTTAAATAATTTTTTATTGTATATTTTTCGTTAATGATTGTCTATCATATACTTTAAAATTTCCATGAGTGTTGCAGGTGCCCATTTTAAAGCCTTGTCGACCTTTATCAACTTAAATATTTTATACAAATTACAGAGTTACTAAAATATTCTAAGTTGTGAAGATATAAAGAAGTATCACTTGAGAAAAGTTCACATATTTATGTTCATTTGGATAATGTATTGTCTAATTCTTTTCATAATCTGAAAAGATAATTTCAGCGATTTAAAATCGCTGATTATATTTTCTCTGCAATATTCATGTAAAATTTAAAGTATGTTATCGAACAATTATTAACTAAATATATACAATAAAAAGATATTTAATAAACGCTAATTAAATAATTTATAATGGGTATTAAAAATGATTTAATATAAACTGATACTGCAGTAAAGATATTTATTGACATTGCAGAAATATAATTATTTTATTGCTATTAGGGGGAAATTATTTTGTATAAATGTATATAAAAAAATAAATAATAGAAAAATATAAATATATAAAATAATATTTATCTTGTAAATGAAAAGGCTTTTTTTTTCAATGTATGAGTAAATTGAGGTAACAAATTTATTTTATCGCTTTGGAATATTTTAGCAATTCTGTAATTTGTATAAAATGTTTAAGTTGAAAAAGACTACGATATCTTACAACCCTTTCATGAACATATATAAAAATTAAAATGGCACCATCGTTCACTCTGTGTTGAATAAATAGATAAAAAAAATAATAATTATTTTTCAAGTAATCAAAAAAGGATCTGTTTACAAAATAGCAGGTAACTTAAATATTATAAAACATTTAATAGATATAATAAACAGTTTAAAAAAATATAATATATTTTTTAGAAGAGTCTTCTGTGTTATCCGTCAAAAAAGTGGCCACTTTCATAGTTTTATCGACCCTAGTCCATTTTTGACAGTTGGCGTTGTTGTTGTTTTGTTTTGTCCAGCAATAGTGATTGCAAACTGTTTACATCGTAAAAAGCGTGTTCTCATTTCATCGAGTCTACTGTATTTAATGTCGGACATCGTAATTTACTAGTTATCAGTATTTAAGTTGTAAATTTGCCAAATCTAGCGCTGGAATTAGTTCAATGTTGCTGTTAAACTGTTGGTATTTAAAGCTGTTAATGGCTGCGAATTTATAAAGATTGTTAGGCTTGAATCTGTGGACAGTGTAATATATTTATTTTTTTTAGACAAAATAATTTAAAAAAGCATACGAGAAACATTTTAAAAACAATCTTTTTTAAAGAGTTTCGTCTAAATTTTGTTTTGAGTGTTATCACTTAAGCATACAGGCCTCATTTATGGAATAAATCATTTTTGTAACACAATCTTCAAGAGAATTTTAACTATGCTAATTCAAAGCATGATGTGTGAAAGAAACGAGAAAGAAAAGTCATTCATCAAGCATAAATAATGAAACACTTTCCAACACTTCTAGAATACCGTAATGAAATTTCATAGTTTAATAAGATGAAAGAAGATATCTAAGTAAACAATTTAGAAAACTCATAGCATTTTTGAAAACCCAATTTCAGCAACTACCGTCTATAGTCGGATGAATAGTTGCATTATTTTGTACAGCCATGTATATGCCATTTATACGTAGTAAGCTAAAATTTAGTTCAGTTGAAAACACAGCAAATTGAAAATCCACCTTCAGCAATTTCCGCCAATAGGCGGAAAGGTATCGAAGTTGAATTCTTTTGTACAGCTTTGAATATTGTTTATAGATTTGTATACACACCACACACATTAAATTAAAATTCAATTCAGTAAAAGACACATAACACTACTAAAAATGCACTTTCAGCAATTGCTATTCATAAAAGGCAACGTATTAAGTTTCTTTCTAAGCTCCGTATATGAATTTATTTATATTCTACAAACACGCCTTTTAGGAAACTAAATATACACTGTTAAAAAATTGCAACAAACTGTCCAGTCATTTGATCGTTTTTATAAAAAACGGTTTCATAACCGTACTTTAACTCTCTTCTGATCTTAATATGGGCAATAATGTGGTTAGAATAGAGTTAAATTACGGTTCTGTAACCTTTTTCTATAATAACGATGACTGGAATGATCGACGACGACTGGATGATGACGATGACTGGACTCGAATGACTGGACTGTTTGCTTCAAAATTCTTACAGTGTAGTTCAGCTGGAAAATTCATAACACAATTCAAAACCACCCTTAAGTAATTCACTCCTATAGACAAAAATGCTTACGAATTGTTTATGCACTCACTATATTATCTATAGAAATTATACACACCTTGTATACGCAAAAAAATTAGTTAAACTTAAAATGCATACCACAGCTAAAATCGCGTTTCCAGCAATTATCGTTCGTAAACCGTGTAATCAACGGAATTCTTTTGTATGTCCCTGTAAGTCAATGATAAATGCTATGTATGTCATATTCAACAGTAAGCATGTCGTAGTGTACCTCACAGGGTGGCCATAACTAAAGTATAGTTTTTTAAAGCTTAAATATACAGACTGACCTGATGAAAACACAGCTCTATTTTGTATCTATATTATTTAAGGCACGGGGAATTTACAACGAAAAAAGTTAGTTTACACAAAAGTTAGTTACACAAATTTGTGTACTTACGTTTGTTTTGTAACCCAGATGATGAGCAAAGGTTTGCTCGAAAGCGTTCGGTAGTATATGTAAAATACAGTTTTGTAAATGGAGTCAAAACACCTTCAGTAAAATATTTTTTGAAGTGATATGTATATGTTTTTAGGACATTTATGTTGTTTTTAGTTAGTATTTGTTAAGACAAACGTCTTAATTTCGTCTCAAAAACGTCAGTTTGTAGGCATATTGTATTTTTTTAAAAATTAAATTGAAAATTTCATTTATTGTAACTTTTAAAAGTTCGGTTAAGTTAAAGAACTTTTTCGAAAGACATGGGAGAAAAGTGATAAGTCCGAATGACCGATATAAGGAGTTACTGTTGTATTTATATCGATTTCTTTTCATTATATATTCGTTCGTTTATTTCCTAATACAAGTACAACAATCAGAAATATGGCCGAGATAGCCACAATGCTTCTTTAAAAATTCATTCGTCTTTGTAGTCACGTAACTGTAAAACTGCCTTCGTACTTCTGAATTTCTAAGTATCAATTCATATAATAGTTTATACTAAGATTTCATAGATTATGTTGATTATTTCTATTATGTTATCATCTAAATTCTAAATGTTATTTATTAACAGACTAGGAGGTGGTACCCATCAAAAATTCGACGGAATAAAAAGTTTTACGAGGAATTGTTAACTTTTTCCGGGGGAAGTAATTGTGTTTCAGTAATGTTGAATTCACATCAAAATTTTCGAGAAATTTTAATTGAAAATAAGAAAATGTAATTTTACAGCTTGGAACAATGGAACAATGTAGTTAGAAGGATGGAATACCTTGTTGCGTACCAACTGAACTTCCAGGCTATAGGTAATCGACTTGTGAGGTAAAAAGAAGCCGTGAGAAATATAAAAAGTTAAAAATTAAATAAAATATTTAAAAATATAATAATGAAATAGAGGTTTAACAATAAAAAGTTAAAATGTAAATAAAATACAAAATTTTCCATTAGATCCAAGAAGATGTCAGACGTAACCTACCGAGGGTCGAACCCATCTCAAAAAATAAAATAAAAGACTCCTTACAGAGACCATACATTTAGTTTAAAAGTTAAAAAAAAATTAAATGCTAAAGCCAATAGAATAGACAGCTCATTTCACCAAAGTTATAAAACTATTTTTTTTTAATAAAGATTTCGGTAGAAATCTTAATTAAAATTAAGCGGTATAAAAAATATATCCCCACCTTTCAAGAGGTTAAATGAGTTTGTTCAAAATAAACCTATAAAAATATTTCAAATGAAAAAAAAAAACAGTCTTATGTTGGCTAATTTAATTTCAAAGACATTTTTTATATTAAACTATATTTACTACCAGTATAACTACTTGTATATAACCAAATCAATAGATCATATACAGGGCTGCACAAAATATATTTAATATAAATATATCTAATGAAAAATATACAGGGTTATTCTAAATAATGGACCCATTTTCAAAAAATTGTATTTATTAAAGTACAAATCCAAAATGAACAATCTTTATACCAATGAAAAGAGGAAGTTTCAAAGTTTTTTTTTAAGACATTATAAATGTTCAATGTGTCCACTGTTTGCTGCACGGCAAACGCCTACGCGATAGCCAAACTCGTTCCACACACGAGAAAGCCTATCTGCTGTTACTGAGTGCACGGTTTTCAAAGAGGTGATGGTTCCAGAGGCGGCCGGTAGAGGTCGCGCGGCAATAGGCCGCGATTTCGTTTCACTGTCAGTTTGTGAGTGAGATGGCTACTGTGGAGCACAAGGTTTTCTGCGTTCTTGAGTTCGCAAGAAGTGAGTCGCAAATTGCAGTGTAGCGGTCATTTCGTCCTAAAAAAAACATTGAAACTTCCTCTTTTCATTGGTATAAAAATTTTTCATTTTGGATTTGTACTTTAATAAATGGAATTTTTTGAAAATGGGTCCATCATTTAGAATAATCCTGTATATTTCACCTACATTTTTGACTATGAATGATAATTGCTAAAATTGGATTTTTAAATGTGTTATGATTCCTATACTATATACTTGCTTCTTTCACCTTATTTAACGGTGAAGTTTCGTTACAGTTTTCTGGATGTGTTGGAAAGTGTTTCATAATCTATTCTTGACGCATGATTTTTCGTTCTTGTTTAACTTTATAGATTTTTTACATATAATTTGTTTTTTTTTAGTTGCCCACTAGCAACGCCAAATATATTTATATGAAAACAACAATAACAACAACAACTAATTATTCAGAGTTTTGTATTTTAATACCAAATAGTATCTTTATATGAAAAAAAATTATTCAAACAGAGTTTTGAAAATTATGAAAAACGATACTTTCATATTAACCTCATTCCAAGTATTAATAGCAGACGAAATTGCCAAAGATTTCACTATTTGATTCCGATCGTTTCAGTGTTTAAGCGCTTATTTCGAATACATATATGTCTGTTAAATTTGTGTATCATGTATTTTATTTATTTATCTATGAAGTTTTAATTTCATCATAAAATATCAATCGGAAATAAATGCTGAAAAATTTATATTGTTTTAAGTCCAAACGGAATAACTCCTTCGCGACGAGCGTCCTTTACAGAATTTTATTCTTTTACCACCGGTTTTTCAAAACAGAAATTTTCGCCTAATTGAATCTCAGAAAAGCTCTCATTAAATAAGGCAAAGTTTACAATAAAAAGTTACTGGTGTGAATAATCGAGGATTCTGAGTACCTTATGCGTCACGTATACGTGTCGCTCGTCCCCAAGGGGATAATCTCCCGTTATCCGGCTGCACGCGATAGAGATAGAGCTTTTAAAATATGCTTGAAAATTATTTTATAATCAGTAAAAAATACCAGTAAATTGAGATATATTTTTCATACAAATTGCATTTGAAAGTACAATTTTTTTTCCGTATTCGACGGTGTAAAAACTGAAATTGTGCGATGATTAGCAGTTAATAAATTTACGAAAAATGCTAAAAAAGAAAATGTTAAACAGAAAAGTGCTAAATCAAATCGTGGCTATCGTCGATATAACGTCAGCGTTACTCACGGACATGTTTTTGTTTTATATAGATATACCCAACATAAACTAATGATATGCTTATTCACAGAAACTGCCCTCCCCTCTCCACCCCATATTTTTGCCCGTATTTAGACATTGGGTGGGGCTAGTTGAGCTTAAGCCGAAAGGTAGGCCTTCCCGACCGGTTTGACCTTTGACCTTGTTTACTTCGACAACAATTTTCACATTATTAATTCAGTAAAATTTTGTTAAAGTATTCTGGAAGTTTTGAAAAGTGTTACATAATCTATCCTTGACGCATGATTTTTCATTCTTGTTAATCAAACCACGTGTTTAAACAAAATGTGAGTGTGAAAAACCTACGAATTTTTTTTTTCGTGTGATACCTCATTCATCACTGTGTATTTATTATGTGCAAAGAAAAGGGGATGGTGATATCAGAAATGATACACAGGTTGTCTTTAAATTATTGTCGGGGTTTTCTTCCCACATAACTTTTGATTTAAGAACATGACTAAAAATAGTACATATTTGTAAAGTACAATTCAAAAAGTTTTTTAATCACACAAACAAAGTTACATCAGCGTGAAGTTATAACTCAAAACTCCATTAATCGGATAACGATTATAATCAAATGATAATGAATTTTAAAATTTTATCAAATTTATCAGAAATGATATACAAGTTGTCTTTAAATTATTGTCGGGGTTTCCTTACCTCATAACTTTTGATTTAAGAACATAACTAAAAATAGTACATACTTGTAAAGTACAATTCAAAAAGTTTTTTTAATAACACAAACAAAGTTACATCAGCGTAAAGTTATAACTCAAAACTTCATTAATAGGATAACGATTATAATCAAATGATAAATAACTTTAAAATTTTACCAAATTTATCAAAAAGTTATTAATGAAATTATTAATACAAAGTTATATAGATAGATAGTTGTATAGATAGATACACAATCCATTAATAACTTTTTGATAAATTTGATAAAATTATAACATTAATTATTATTGGATTATAATCGTTATTTGATTAATAACGTTTTAAGTTGCAACTTTTTGCATATGCAACTTTATTTGTATTATTAAATTTATTTTTGAGTTGTACTTTACGAATATTTAATAATAACTTTTGTTACGTTCTTAAATCAAAAAGTACGAGATAAGGAAACTCTGACAATAATTTATGGAAACTCTGTTTATGACTAATATGTTGAAAGTGACAAAACTTCAGCATGTATTTCCCAATTTACTAGGTATTACTTACCCATCATACGTAGTATAGGGTAAGTCTTGTAATCGTTTTGAAAATCGAAAAAAAAAAATTGAGGGATTTACACGTTTTAGACACTGGAGATTCCGAGAAACATATTTTTAGAAAAAAAATTTTTACCGTCCGTCTGTGTGTCTGTATGTCTGTGTGTCTGTAAACGCTCTATTTCCCGCAAAAATTGAGATAGAGACTTGAAATTTGATATGTAATCATGGGAAGAAGCTTATTGAATTTCAGTAACCTCGATTAACCGGAACTATTTTTTTCGGACTCTCGAAATATTCGTTCTGATAAAAGGTATATAAAAATTTTCAAAATTGTTTATTTTAAGGAGTGAATATAAAAGACAATAAAAAAAACAAATTTTGCATAAAGCATGAAGTCGATCGGATGATGAGTTGCCGAGATATTTGTAATCCTATTTTCCACACTCCTCGATTTTTCATGACCCTGTATTTCATCCAAATTTCAATTCAAAGCTATATTTTAATTGGAAATGAGACGCTTAATCAGATGCAATAAATCACTAGTTAATAGGATTATTGTTTTTGGAGTTATAAGGATGTTTCTTTTAAGCAATTCAGTAATCGAGCCCTTTAAAGTTTATGACGTCATCAAACCACAATTTTATTCGAATTGCAATGCATTTTATAAGCAGTTTACGCATTTTTTATTTTAATATTTTATGTTATGCATGTCCATGATGGGTAAGTATTACGGTGGCCCCCAACGACTAGTTTTTTATTGCCATTCTTTATGGTGTTGTTTTATGAAGTTAAGGATCATAGAGCTACTATTGAGTATTAATTAAGGATCAAGATAAAGATCATCCTTAAAATCACAGAGCACAGTTGAGAAAAATAATTAAAAACATTTTGCAATAAAATCAAAATTATAGAAGTGTGGTTTTAAAAATTTCTTAATTTTTTAAATTAAAAAAATTTAATTGTACTATCAAATTTTTATCTTTTTTTCTGGATTAAATCATTTTTCTTCATAAAACCATTTGCAATAATATAAGTAGTTTACTTTTAAAAAATAAAAATGCTAAGTATAGTCTTTTTTTTACACAATTTTTATATGTGCCATACCATTCTATTTTTTGCTCTTAAATTAGTTAATTTTTTGAAATCAGGTCCTTAAGGTCATAAAGCACAGTTGTAGGAAAAATAAGTTATAAATTTGCAAAAAATTCAAAATTGTAGAAATGTGGTTTTAAAATTTTCTTAATATTCATATAATTAAAATTTTTAAATTTTACAAAAAAAGTTCAATTTTTATTTGTGGATTAAATCATTTTTCTCCATAAAACCTTTTAATAATATGCTAATAAGGTATTATAAAGTACTCAAAAAAAATTGTTCATAGGATACCGAATACTCTTAATATAGAATTGAAGAATTGAAAAAGAAAAAAAGAAACTTTTAAACGAAAGAACATGAAAAATATTTATGTTTATCTCTTTTACCGATCTCTTTGCTTATTTCTAGACACAAATACAACAATCATAAGCATGGTCGAGAGATCCGAAATGCTTCTTTAAAAATTCAGTTAGTTTTGTAGTCACGTAACTGCAAAATTGCCTTAATTTTCCTTCGTGCTTCCGAATTTCCAAGTTTCAATTCATATAATGGTTTGTAGTAAACGTTCATTTATTTGATTGATTATTTTATAATGTTATCGTTTAATTATTAACTGAATAACGAACTGCATACTGTAAAAAAAGACAAATGTTTCTGAATCTAGGAAAATATATTATAACCACGGATGAAAATATACAATAACCTATTCCGCGTTCTCCACGATTCCTAAAGCTTTCTTTATCCTTAGAAAAATCAGAAATCAATATAGTTTTGAGATTTAAAGAAATATTTATAAAAATAGTTCCTTTTGCTGTCATTGATTTTCGGAAATGTTTCCGAGCAGTTTTTATTGTGTAGTAATCAGTTTTTTAAAACTGGAATATCGGTTTCGGGATGCTATTAATTAAAAAATAATTAAACATTAAATGCATAGCTCAATTAAACATTTTCCTCTTCGTAACTGAACTTAATACATGCAAAAGTAACAAAATAATATTATTTTTAATGTTAAAGTAAATGCTGTTAATTTATCATGTCTGTCTGTAAAACATGTTTGTTGAACATGAAAACATTTGCTTGAGCATTGATATCATCCTAAAAACCTATACTGCAGGTTGAGAAAACTTATTAATATGCTATAAAAAATTATTCGGAAATTTTTCCGAAAGTCAGTGGCAGCATAAGAAACTTTGCTTTTATAAATTCTTCTTTAAATCTCGAAAATGTATTGGTTTCTGATGATTCTAAAGATAAAAAACGCTTTGCGGAAACGTGGGTAAATCAAAAGAGATTATTGTCTATTTTCGTTTGTGGTTATATTATATTCTCTTAATTTAAGCAAATTTTTTTTTTTTTTTTTTTCAGTGTAGACGAACCTGTATATTTCGAGACAGTTTTAGATGTTATGTCAACTATATCTTAATCGATGATATAAACATATTTCCCATTACAAAGGTTATACAAATTAATTATAGAATTTAGATGGTATTTGTTGCAGTTTCAAAGCCCGTTGGCTTTTATTTTGGCGAGATTGATTAAGGCACTTCATTAATTCCGTTGTTGTTTAACTCGTATACTTTGTAATTATAAAAAATATTTGGCGATGTGAACTGTGACGGGCTAACGGGAAAATGCCTTAAAATTAAGTTATTAGTTAATTATTAAGTTCTATAAATATTAAAATGTCGTATTGTCATTGTAAATGCACCTTTGTATATAATTCGTTCGTATAATTCTACCATATCTGAAGTGAATTATAATCTGTTACAAAATTCCATCTTTACATACAAAAACCAAGTTGAGCTAAATAAAAAAGCGCAACAGAAATAATTTGGATAGCTGCCTTCCTTTGGATTGCTTTGGATAGCAAAAATAATAATTTACGGGAAAAGTTTAAAAGCGAAGAGACCGTTTCCATTGCGATCATCTGTTTAAAAAAGAAGCGGAGCATTAACGATGTAAAATTACGGAAAACTTTTTTCTTTCATATTTTTTCTAAAAAAAAAAAATAATAAATAAATAAAATAAAATAACGGCCATTAAAATAAAACAAACTGTGATATTTGTTGAAATTCCTTATTTAAACGAAGCGAAATAATATAACTAATATAATTTATGTAAACTGATATAATAACTAATATAATTTACGGGAAAAAATACGTATTGGTTTCACTTCCAAATGCATAACATTTACATAATTGCCGAAACGATTGTTTCGCTGTACCATCTGTATCATAAAGGAAACTAATGATTTACAGGCAAAGTTTAAAAGCGGAGAGACCGTTTCCATTACGATCATGTATATGCTTATTAAATGAAGCGAAGCATTTACTGGCAAAACTACAGTAAACGTTTTGTCATAATTTATTTAAAAAGAAAATAAACTTTTATTTTAATAAAATAAACAAACAAAAAATCAGCGATATTTTCCGAAATTGGCTATTTAAACGTAGCGGAATACTTTAATACTAGTATAATTTACGAAAAAAAAGGTGGGGGATTAGTTTCATTTCCAAATGCTTAACATTTACAGAATTACAGAAAATATTGTTTTTTCGTACTATCTGCATCGTAAAGGAAACTAACAATTTACAGGCAAAGTTTAAAAGCGTAGAGATCATTTCCATTTTTGATCATCTTCCTAAAAAGAAGTGGGCCATTTACAAGACAAAAACTACGGAAAAAGTTTTGTCGTAATTTATCTAAAAAGAAAAGAAATTTTTATTTTAATAAAACAAACAAGCAAAAAAATCTGCAATATATTCTGAACTTGGCTGTTTAAACGTAGCGGAATACTTTAATACTAGTATAATTTACTAAAAAAATAAGGATTAGTTTCACTTGTAGCTGCATAACATTTACAGAATTGCAGAAACAATTGTTTTTACGTACTATCTGCATCGTAAAGGAAAAGAGTGATTTAAAGGCAAAGTTTAAAATCGCAAAGACCTTTCCATTTATGATTATCTTCCTAAAAAGAAGCGGAGCATTTACAGGACAAAAACTACGGAAAACGTTTTGTCATAATTTATCTAAAAAGAAAACAAACTTTTTTTTAAAGAAAACAAACAAATAAACACAAATTCTGCAATATTTGCCAAAATTGGTTATTTAAATATAGCAGGATACTTTAATAATATAATTTACGAGAAAAAAAAAAAAGAGAGATTAGTTTCAGTTTCAAATGTATAACATTTACAGAATTGCATAAACGTTTGTTTTGTTGTATCTATCTGCATTGTAAATGATAAGAATTATTTACAGGCAATATATAAAAGTGGAGAGACCGTTTCCATTACTATCATCTACCTAAAAAGAAGGCAAAGCATTTACAAACAAAATTACGGAAAACGTTTTGTCACATTTCTCTAAAAAGTAAAGAAACTTTTATTTTAATTAAACAAACAAATAAACAAACAAAAAATTTTGTAATATTTTCCGAAATTGGCTATTTAAACGTAGTGGAATACTTTAATACTAGTATAATTTCTGTATCGTAAAGGAAAAGAATGTTTTTCAGGCAAAGCATAAAGACCTTTCCATTTATGATTATCTGCCTAAAAAGAAGCAGAGCATTTAAAAGGCAAAAACTACGGAAAATGTTTTGTCATAATTTATCTAAACAGAAGGAAAACTTTTATTTTAATAAAAATAATTTTAAACAAAAAAGAAAAAAAAATCTACAATATTTGCCAAAATTGCCTATTTAAACATAGCTGAATACTTTAATACTAATATAATTTACAGAAAAAAAATAAGGATTAGGTTCACTTCCAAATGTATACCATTTACAGAATTGCAGAAACGATTGTTTTTCCGTACTACTATCTGTATCGTAAAGGAAAATAATAATTTACAGGCAAGGTTTAAAAGCGTTGAGACCGTTTCCATTACGATCATATATATGCCTAAAAAGAAAACAATTTTTAATTTTAATAAAAACAAACAAACAAACAAAAATTCTGCGATATTTGCCGAAGTTGGATATTTAAACGAAGCTGAATACTTTAATACTAATATAGTATAATTTATAGGGGAAAAAATAGGATTAGTTTTACTTCCATAACATTTACAGAATTGCAGAAACGATTGTTTTTCCGTACTATCTGTATCATATAGGAAAAGAATGATTTACAGGCAAAGTTAAAAAGCGTAGACACCGTTTCTATTACGATCATATATATGCCTAAAAAGAAACGGATCATTTGCAGGCGAAAAACGTTTACTCATAAGTTTTCTAAAAAGAAAATAAAATTTTTATTTAATTAAAAAAATAATAAGAAGAAGAAAACAAAAAAATGTGTGATATTTACTGCAGTTGCGTATTTAAACGTAGCTAAATACTTTAATACTAATATAATTTACGGGGAAAAATAAGGTTTAGTTTCACTTCCATATGCATAATTTTTACCCAATAGCAGAAATGATTGTGTCGTCATACTATCTCCATCGTAAAAGAAAAGAATGATTTACAGGCAAAGTTTAAAAGCGGAGAGTCTGTTTCCATTACAATTCTCTGCCTAAAGATAAGTGGAGCATTAGCAAGGCAAAACCACAGAAAACTTTTTTCTTTCATATTTTTTCTAAAAAGAAAATAAACTTTTGTTCTCAAGCCTAGAGGAGAAAAATAACTTTACAATAGTTACTCTGGATTAGTTTCGTGAATCTGAAACAAATATATTATAATAGTGATTGTTTTTAGTAAATTATGAACGATTTTTATCACTGAATCAATAAAAGATTAAAAAAAATCAATAAAAAATTCTGAAAAAATCAATAAAAGATTTATTTTTTAAAATTTCAAATAAAAAAGAGTTGTTACAAACATGAAAATAGTATATATTTTTAAAACTTAATTATTCTAAAATTTATTTGATACCAGCTAAAAAAATTTTAATGGTAGGTACTACTTCTTAAAATGATCATGACCGTAACCCTAAATGCCGAATTGGATTCCCTGATTTATATAATAAGTAAAGTTTTTCTAATTTTTTAATTTATTACATTGATTCGTACTGCGCCACATTTTGTACGAATATGAAAATAGTAAATGATAACCGTCATAATACTGAACATTTTTCAATACCACCTAAAGATTCTACAGTGGGTGATCGGTTAACGAACACTTCCGTGAGAGATTTTTATGTTCAGATAACGAACACCTCACAAAACAAAGCCAAGACGAAGCAATGCTGTTGCAAATTCGCAAAGCTGTATTGAATTGCATCTATTATCGATTTAGACAACATTTTAACAGTTGTATACTTGTGCCTAATTAATTCATTGGTTCGGGCCTTACATTTTAGGGCCACCAAATCAGAATGAACAGATTATATTATTTTTTATACTTTGTGTCCCTTTTTAAAGAAATTTTTTTAATTGGAAGTTAATTATTTTAATTGAAATTTAGTTCCTGACAGGCTCTCTACTTGAGCTTTATCGGGCCCTGCAGTAAACACGATCTTTTAGAGAACTAATTGAGTTTTTGATACGTCAAAGTGATAAACTGATATGGTTTAATGCTGTAGTTAATTAATGTGATCCTTTGGACGTTGGAATTAATGGATCCTTTGGAAGTTTTTACAAAGGGGATGCTTTTTTTTTTTTTTTTTTTTTTTTTGAAGTTACGGTATGACACTGACAAAGTCATCAAAATACGATCTGTCCATATTAAATATGGAAAATTTTAGGAAGAATTTATATTAAATTTTATATACGTACTAGTTAGCTTTTAAAAACGAATTAATCGAATTCCCATACAAATCTATACTAAATATATGATCGGTTAACCAACAATTCGGTTAGTGAACATTGTTTTGGAACGAATTAAATTCGTTAACCGATCACCCACTGTATTTTTTCGCATAATAAAGAGCATTCCGCGAATATTTTGTGTAAATCAAGCCAAATGTATGGCAACGGCAATCCATGCAAAACGGTCGCTCTGCCAAGCCAAGCTAAAAAAAAAAAAAAACGCCACACAAACAACGCCAAGAACTGGAATAAAGACCGCTAATGCTTATATACAGAAAGCAATTTCGCAATGTTAAATCGACAAAACATGCCAGATTAAAATATCAGATATCAAACAAACCAAGCGTCGTAGAAAAAAAAAACGAAAACTAGAAGAATCTAAGGAAGAATTTCTTCAATTTAAGACCAAACTCATCTTCATAAGTGATTTATAAACAGAGATATAGCTTTTTTTAAAAAACGTCGAGTTACTTAAAATGATCATTATTTTCTTCGTCAAACTTTTTTTTTCAAACAAGCTACAGGCCTTAATATTGGGCAGAATAAAAAAAGGATTGCATTTTTGGACAAGTAATTACGTAATCTATGTGCTTTTATAAAATTCAGTGTAAAAAAAAAATATTTTCTATCCTTAATTAGCAAAAAACTGTTAATTAACTTGGCGATTAAAAAATTATGCCAAAACAGAGATAAAACCCGCCAACGACCATGTACCATCTGTATTAAAATAGCACAAATCAGTTACAGGTTATAATATAACAACATCAAATTTCATCTGCAAGTCAGCCATTTTCTTCTGAAGATATTTTTTTTTTAAATAAAATTTCACAATTATAAGAACACATATTTTATCAAATAATTAAATATGACTGCAAACTGTGGCAGATGATTGTTTCTAACATGAATAAGTATGAGAAATTGCCGGTTACGGATATGGATCTGGGTAGCTCAGTCGCAGAGCGTCGGCATGGTACGCATAAGGTCCCAGGTTCGAGTCCAGGCCCAGGTCAATTTTTCACTCATGTTTGTTTAGTGCATTTAATTGTCTGATAAAATGCGTGTTCTTATAAATATTGTAAAATAAAGTAATCAGACGTAGTGTTTATGCTTTAAAAATATTTTAAATATATAATTTACGTTTTTAGAAAGATCTTTAAAAATAAATTAGTTTTTGAGGGAAGATGTACCTTCTAAAATGTATACATTAAGAGTTATCGCCATTTAAATTTTCTTTCCAAACGTAAACAAAAATTTTGAAATGAATTAAATGTGATTCATTTATTTCTAAAAATAAAAAAACACGGTAAAGGACAGGCATTTCGTTCGCAGGAATACCTTTCACGTCATCTACTATATATACGAGGCTAGCGAAAAAGAAAGGCTACCGCGGTGCTTTACGCGTATCTTTTTTTACAGACCGCGGGAATCACGTGAGGCTCGAATCCACCAATGCAGGTGTACGAAAAGAGCATCACCTCACTCTAGCGGTCTGTAAAAAAAGATAAGTGGAACGCACCGCGGTAGCCTGTCTTTTTCGTTAGCCTCGCTATACATATAAAACACAAACGGAAATTTCGTTCCGTTCCTTTATAACTCGAGATCTGCTGAATGGAATTTGATGGAACTTGCACTGTTCGAGAGATAATTTTTCAGGGAAGGTTTTAGTATGTAACACAACGTTCTACGTATATTAGCTATCGAATTATGATAGAAAGTTCTGTTATTTTGACCGAAAAGGTTACCATTTTTTGGCGATCATTACTGTTGCAGAAAGAAATGAAAAGGCTATACATCTCGAAAATAAAAGAAAAACTGTTACTAATTTTATTTTTTTTTAAAAAAAAAAAAGAAAAAGAAAGAAAGAAAGAAAGAAAAAAAAAGAGTTTTGATGAGAGAATATTATAAAACGAAAATATTTAATTTAAACATGATTAGAAATGTTCATAATGCTTAAAAAATTATTCAAGGGGCAAGATTTCTATTGAAACAAATTTGGCGATTTATCTTTTGTTTTTGGCGATTTTGATTTTACTTTTGACCCCAAACAATTTGATTTTAAGCCAAAAAGTGTCTTTTTTTGTTGCAGAAAGAATTGAAATAGCTATACATCTGGAAAAATAAAAGAAAAAACTGTTACTAATTTTATTTTTTTTTAAAAGAAAGAAAAGAAAAAAAAGAAAAACAGTTTTTATGAGAGATTTTAGGCCAAAAGGTGTTTTTTTTTTCAAGTGTACGACTGCATTTTCGCAGTATTTTTTTTTTTTGGTACTTTTTGGTTAGCCGGGCGCCAGTGATATATATATATATATATACATGTATATACATACACACACATATATACACATATATCTACACAAATACATGTATATACATACATATATATATATACACTTATATGTATGAATATATATATATATATATGTGTGTGTGTGTGTTCATATATCACTGGCGCCCGGCTAACCGAAAAGTACCTTTTTTTATTCAAATGCAAACTATATTAATGGCAATATACTTCTATTTACTTCTACATATATGAAATTTCGTTCCGGCTGCTTATAACTCGAGTTCTGCTGAATGCATTTTCGTAGAACTTAAACTAAGAAAATTTTTAAGGGAAGGTTTATTGTATAACATATCGTTCTACGTAGCTTAGTTATATAATTATTCTGGGAAGTTCTATAATCAGATCAATCCGATTATGAAAGATTAGCCTTTTTAAAAGATTTTGCCGAATGTATTTCGATGGAACCTATACTGTTAAATAATTTTCTAGGGAACGTTTTATTATATAACGTTGCTTAGTTCTAGAATTATAGGGGGAAATTCGAAAATCGGGTGACCATTTTTTTTTATCAAATATTAGCCTTTTCAATATTTGATTCCGATTATGAAAGATTTGCCTTCTAAAAAAGTTCTACTGAACGGATTTTGATAAGAATTGTATTGTTAGTTAGATGCTATTTCAGAAATGGTTTTAATGTACTATATATTGTCCTACGTTGCTTAGTCCAACAGTTATGTGTGAAGGTTATATAGTCAAGTGAACCCGATTCCGAAATATTAGCCTTTTTGATAGTTTTTACTGGGCGTATTTTTTGCGACTTGCATTGTTAAGTAGATAATTTGTAAGGATTGTTTTAGTATATTTTATATCGTTTTGTTGTTTTAGAATTATGTGGAAAAGTTCAATAATCAGATTATCAAAGATTAGCCTTTATAAAAACTTCTTCTGAATGGATTTTGTTAGTTAATTTGTTTGCATTGTTATTTCGATAATTTTTAGTGATGGTTTTAGTATATTGCATATAGTTTTATCATTCTTTAGCAAACCCTAACTGTAAATGACCAAATAAAAGAGTTGGTCCTTAACAGCTAAAATTTTGACTGCACATTAGAAAATATAATAGCGCAATCGCGTCATTTTTCAGTAATGTGGAAGGATATTCCACGTAAATATACAGATTGCTTTCAAATACAAGGTCAAATTAAACGATATATTTCGTTTGATTCAGGGTTCATTTGTAGAAACCGAGCAGCGCAGCAGGCGTAGCTTGCTAGTTTTCCTATAAATTAATGAAATCCAGTTGTTAAATTATTTTTGTTTTAGAAGTGAAGTTTCCATTTAAATTTATTGTAACAGTACAATGTTTAATTGAATAAAATAAGGTAAATCTAAGAAATTGCTAAGAAATTCCAAACATGCACAGGGTAACGCAAAAAAATAAAATAATAATAAATAATAAATAAAAAATAGATAAATAAATAAATAAATAAATAAAAATCAGCTTTCAGAAATTCTAAAAATCGTTTTCTCATGTACTAAATACATCCTAACGAGTTTCTGAAAATTCAATTTTTTTCAAATTATGCATGATGGGCTTGGCGGCCATCTTTTCATATTTCTAAGCACCCAAATTTCTAAAGTAAAAGCGTAATATGTTTGCAATGTAATATGTTTATAACAATTTCGAACTTCAGATTTTAACTACGGACAGATAAATTAGATAAGACTGATATTTTGGGAAATTGATTTTTACTAGTTTGAAATTATTAATTACTGTAAAAAATAAATCATAAGAGGAATCTTTAAGATAAGTCATCATTATCTTAAGACACAATTTTCAGATCATACAAATCTATAAATGAAACGCTTAAAATATTTGCTTAAATAACAATTTTGAACTTCGGATTTTAACTACGGATTTGGATGCTTAGAATTTTGTGAATAATTATTGCATCAGATATGCAAGATGGCCTCCAAGCCCATCATGCATAATTTGAAAAAAATTGAATTTTCAGAAACTCGTTAGGATGTATTTAGTACATGAGAAAACGATTTCTATTAACATATACGTAGGCACTCGACTTATATATATGATAACTTATTTAATGGAAAAAAGTTAAAAAAGTAATATAATAGCTTGGAAATTTGATATCACACCATTTTTTAGCCACAACTTTTTTTTTTTATGCTTGGCTTTTTTTTTACTTTTGAAAAGTTGTTTTTGTAGATACAAACAACAATAGAAACAGAAACTTACGTATTCACTGAATATATAAATTTATGTTTCAACTGTCGTTTAATATCAACTTCAGATATATCAGAAATCCTTGGTTGTCATGCGTAATTCATGCAATTCTGATTTATCGAGAGCAGCGAGCTGGATAAGAACAGAAAAGCTGACTCCGCGGGTAGATGTCTACTTGGCGTTGCATTTTGATTGAATTTTTCTGGCATGAAAAGTAGAAAATCGCATTTCTCAGAGTTGAAAAATCATTATTTTCCTCTTTATCTTTTTTTTTTTCAAATTTATAGTGTATTTGCAAATTTATTCATTAAAAATATCTTATTGCATCAGCGTTTTGTCGCATTTAATGTTTCACTTTCAAGTATGGCACATAAGCTTAGTTCATTATGATATCATTATAATTTATTCTTTATTATTGCCGAGGAAACTAGTCGTTGGGGGACACTGTAATACTTACCCATCATGGATATGTATAATATGAAATATGAAAATAAAACATGTCTAAACTATTTATAAAATGCATTGCAATTTGAATAAAATCGTGGCTTAATGCTCTATTACTGAATTGCGTAAAAGAAACATCTTTATAACTCCAAAATTGTTAATCATATTAACTAACGGTTTACTGAGTCGGATTAAGCGTCTCATTTCCTATTAAAATATATCTTTGAATTGAAATTTGAATGAAATACAGGGTCATAAAAAATCGAACAGTGGGGAAAATATAATTACAAATATCTCGGCAACTCATTATCCTATCGACGTCATTATTTATGCAAAATTTATGTGTTTTTTATTGTCTTTTATATTCATTACTTAAAATAAACAATTTCGAAAATTTGTATATACCTTTTATCAGAACGAATATTTCGAGAGTCCGAAAAAAATAGTTCTGGATAATCGAGGTTACTGAAATTCAATAGGCATCTTCTCATTATTACATACTAAGCACATACCAAATTTCAAGTCTCTATCTCAATTTGTTCGGGAGATAGAGCGTTTACAGACATACACACAGACAGACGGATGGCAATTTTTTTTTTTTCTAAAAATATGTTTTTTGGAATCTTTAGTGTCTCAACGTGTAAATCCGTCAATTTTTTTTCGATTTTCAAAACGATTATACTACGTATGATGCGTAAGTAAAAAGGTATGCGGTGTGCCTATAGAAGTTTTTTCTTAAAACAAACAAAAAAACCAACTAACTAACTAACTAACTAACTAACTAGAAAACTGAAATCTGTTTTTTTTTTTCATTGACAGATTTGAGATTAGTATATTGGACACTTTAACCCGGGTAGCCTGGCTTGGATCACCAGGTATGTATAAACCGATGATAAACATATTGTAGATAGAATTATTGTAGATTATCAATGTTCTTAATACAGCGAAAATCACATATAACGAAGCTGAAATGGACGGAAAAAATGTTCGTAATATGCAAACTTCGATAGAACGGAATTCCTTGCAACATGTTGCGATTTGAAGGGAAATTAAAAAAGTTCGATTTAACCGATAGTTTGATTTAACCATGATCATATTATCCAGATTGTATAGTATTTTCAATGCCTTCGCTTATATCACGCATTTTTATGTCTGCCGACAAGTCCGATATAAGATAGCACTACCGCTTTTTAATAATCTTTGTAAAAAATAAAAAATAAAAATGAAATATTTTACTTATAAAATAACACATTTTAGTCTTTTTTTTTTTTTTTTTTTTTTTTTTTTTTTGAGGGAACTTCCAAAGACCAATTTGTTAACTTGAGAGACCTGTCATGACATGCCTCTAACATGTAATATATGTTTTAATTCCCCTATTAAATCGTTTTAGATTTTGGGTTCTTCTTTAGAGAGTCGAACCCAAAGACCATACCATAAATCAGGCCTGAGAATTGCCATGGGGAAAATTTTATAGATTTCTTTTATTTTTTATTTGTATTTAGTTTATTTAAAATGTCGCATGGTTTTAAAAATATTTCTTCACAAATAGTAAAATATTTCTTCACTTGTATGCTTTGATTAACCTTTAAAAAATGTATCGGTTTCAAGATCATTTCTTCTATTTCTCGCTTTCAGATCAACCGTAAATGAAAGAATCGTTCCTTAGTTTTTCCTGCAACTATTACCAATTGATACATTTTGAATACAGTTTTAAAATTTCCGTTCTGTGTTTAAAAAAAAAATGAAAAAACAAGTCTGTTCCCTTGAATTAGAAGTTTCTTTTGTGAAGAAAAACGACACGAAAAATGAATTACCTAAATTAAAATGTATGTCCTTTTCTAGATTGGAAATAGAAAAGGCTTACAGAGAATTTCCAATAGAAAAAAAAATTAGTTTCAAAGAACTTTTTAAAATTAAATTAAATGGAAAACTGGACGAATGAAATGAAAATCAATAGAGACGAAGTGTGTTTTAAAGAAAGATTTCCCCTAAATATAATCATAAAACTTAATTCATGAACATTCATGAATTCATTTATGTGTGTTGAATTCAAGACCAGTATATATATATATTTAATTACTTTCTGATTACTTTTGATTACTTTTTGATTACTTTACTTTTCGAAAGCTTATCCAAACGGAGTCGTGACACATTTTAAATTTTGTTTAAAACATTTTTGAATTAATCTGAAGAATATTTAAGAGTGTTTTTCTGTCGTCGCATCTGCTCTTTAATTTTTAATTTTTACGAAACTTTAAAATATTATTAAAACATAATTTGTATTTTTTTTTTCTCTTTCAAAAATCGGCGGTAGCTTTTATAGTTGTTTTACAATGTTGTTAGAGTCCAGCACCAAGTTCGATAATCTGATTTTAATCGCATCCGATCCAACCGGATGCGAACCCCCCCCCCCCCCCCCCCCCACACACACACACAAGAAAAAAATAAATTTCTGGAGAAACTTTTTTTTTTTTTTTCAAAATTTCTAGTAGTAATTTAAAAAAAAAAAAAAGAAGAAGAAGTTTGACAGATATGTTTCTGCACATTCCCGAATGATTCATTTGAATAATCAAAATAATCGTTATGCCCATCACTAATATAGTCTGCCTCTTGTATCGGGTTGAACAATTGTAGCAGTACAATGAACAGCAAACCATCTCAACTTGAAACTTTTATTGACATCATTATACTTTTATTGACATTATTACTGTGCATGCCAAGTGCTTTGAAATATTTCATAATTCTCTTTTTTCCGTTTTAGACCGAATTCATGTAGGTCATTTTATTTTTCTGTTTTATAAATAAATTATTACAATTAACTTTTTTATAATTCCTGCTACTGTAGTGTTTTTGCACTGTTTTGTAATTCTTAAACTAATAGAGCTATTTTTTCTTTGCAGTTTTGTCATTATACCTATTTAACATAGTAGGAGGCAAAAAATATAATAAAAAGCTATTGCAGAAGGAAATGGTCAAACGACTTTCCTCTCAGTGTGTTCAGATTCATTTGTACGGTTTGATTATTGTTTTGGTATCGACTTCAAACTCTTTCCTATCGATTTCTGTTTTCCTGACCAACCGAAAGCGAAACAATTTCTATCTAATTTCTTCACAAACAATAATAATTGGATAAGTTTAAGTTTTGAATGAATTTCCGTTTTTCGTTTAAAAGAAGTAACAAAACAAATCTGCTTTTTTGAATTAAAATTTTTTTTCGTGAAGAAACGATACGAAAAATAAACTATTTAAATTAAGATATATGCACTTTTTTAGATTGGAAAAGGAAAATCTTGAAGAATGTTAAGAAGAAAAAAATAATTTTCAAGAAATACTTCTTTAAACAAAATAATAAAAATAATAATTTTTTTTTAAAACATTTTTTTATAAGCATTAAATATTTATCTTAAAAATCACGCCAAATTTAATGACTGCAATTCATATGTTGTTGCAAAAAATTTCCGTTAAAGACGTTATTTTTGACGTGATTATTAAAAATTCATAACTTTCATTTACACTTTTTAGAAAGCGCAATCTAGTCAATATATATAAAAAAATGGAAATTTTGCTCTTTTTTAAGATATAGCAAAACAGGAAAGAAAAAAAAAGCATTATTTAAATTATCTATGCAAGATATCTAAATTGTTTTCTTTATCTACAACATAATTTAATTACTATTAAACTATTAAATGATAAAATAGTATGTATTTTAAATATTACAGTCTATTTTTTATTTGTATTTTCTACTTTTTAGTGTTTGAAATATTTCGTGATTGTAGTTTCACAGCCGGTTGGTATATTTTGGCGAGAAATGTAATGTAATGAAATCAACCTCTCGTGGAGATATAGCCGTTAAGCATAGGAACTTTTCTCCACGACGTGAAATGTTTATTGAAAATTCATATTTTAGAATGCAGATGTTGAATATTACATTAGAGATGAAAATAAAGTATCGCGGCCTTTTAATGAATATGACCAATCTTACTGCCAATCTGTGACTATTTTTAGTCTAAAAAATAATTTAACTTTTAAAAATGGGAATAAGAGAGTTTACTTCTCGTTGTAATGATCATTTGTGATAGCACCCTTTGTCAGTAAATCTGCTCGTTCATTACCCTTTGTTCTAGCGCGCGATTTGATCCATGCAATTGTTACTTGTTTTTTGGGAATTGACAATAAAATGCTATACATTTTAGTTATTAAATAATTTCATGGAAACACTATTTTCAGGGCTTCTAGTGATGAGCGGCTATCAGTCAAGTGGTTTGGTGTATAATTAACTCCATTGTTGTTTTAACTTGTAAACTGTTGTAATCACAAAGAATATTTCGGAGTTTATCATCCGCGCCCGGCTAACTGATGCCTTAAAATTAAAATGTCTTAAAATTAATTTATTAACTTATAATGAAGTTCTAAAATATTAAAATGTTGTATTGCCATCGTAAACGCACATGTGTACACAATTTTTATAATTCTAGCAAATATGAATGAAAAATCGATTACAAAATTCCATCTTTACATAAAACTAGTCGTTGGGGGCCACCATAATACATACCCATCATGGATATGCATAATATAAAATATGAAAATAAAACATGTGTAAACTACTTATAAAATGCATTGCAATTCGAATAAAATCGCGGCTTGATGACGTCATAAACTTTAAATGCTCTATTACTGAATTGCGTAAAAGAAACATCCTTATAACTCAAAAATTGATAATCATATTAACTAACGGTTTACTGCGTCGGATTAAGAGTCTCATTTCCAATTAAAAAATATATTTTAATTGAAATTTGAATGAAATATAGGGTCATGAAAAATCGAAGAGTGTGGAAAATAGGATTACAAATATCTCGGCAATTCATTATCCGACTGGCGCCATTCTTAATGCAAAATTTATGTTTTTTTATTGTCCTTTATATTTACTCCTTAAAATAAACAATTTTGAAAATTTCTATATACATTTTATCAGAAGGAATATTTTGAGTGTCCGAAAAAAATAGTTCCGGATAATCGAGGTTACTGAAATTCAATAAGCTTCTTCCCATTATTACATACTAACTACATACCAAATTTCAAGTCTCTATCTCAATTTGTTCGGGAGATAGAGCGTTTACAGACACACACACAGACACACAGACAAATGGACGGCGGAATCTCCAGTTTTTCGGAATCTCCAGTGTCTGAAACGTGTAAATCCGTCAAAAAAAAAAATCGATTTTTAAATTGATTACAAGACTTATCCTATACTACGTATGATGGGTAAGTAAAACCAAGTTAAGTTAAACAAGGGAGTGTAATAAAATGGAAATTTAATGGAATGGAATGAAAATCAATAAAAACGAGCATGTTTTAAAGAAATTTCCGCTTCTCCCCTCTCTAAAAATCATCATGAAACTTAATTTATGTCCTGATTTCTGGACCTGACGTTAAAATAAGTACATAATTGAATATTTTATGTCTAGATTTATGGATAAAACTTATTTAATTTGAATCGTGATGCATTTTAAATTTAGTGACTTATTATTTTCCATTAAAGATTGAGCATTTATGACTTTGTTTTGTCTGCCGTCTTATCTTCATGAAAAAAATATCGGAATTTTACGAAACTTTAAATTTTATTGAAACACAACTTGCAGTGTTGTTCATTAAAATTTGCCACATTTTCGTGAAAATTTTCATGTTTTTTAAAAGGTCCCACTTGCATGTTTTGATCGCCACTTTATCATTTATTTCATATTGATTCGTGTCTATTTCTAGATTCTAGATAAACCATAATTATGTGGAACTCATTACGCATCCCGCGATTTCATTTCCTTGTGGTTCTACAAGTGAATACAGGGTGGAATCATAGGCGTATAGTATTGAAAAATAGGCGTATAGTATTGAAAAATAAGTGTATAGTATTGAAAAATAGGCGTGTAGTACTGATCATTACTGGTGGGACTCAATTCTTTTCCAAACAAATACGGCGTATGCGTATATGTGTGTAATAGAGATCGATTACCAATTTAATGTTGCTTTTTGAATTCCCTTTTACAGAAATTAAGCAGAATCTTATATTGTTCAATAAATCACAACTTAAATAAAACGTTAAGATATGGTAAAATATTCGAATGTACAATCCTCTTTATAAAAAATGCTATATTCGCGAATCGTTTACAATAGAATCACAACGAAATAACCTTACAATAGAATCACAACGAACATCCTATTAAATTTAAACATTTTTCGTTATAGCAGTTGCCAACAATTAAAAATCGACAATAAAATTCTTTCTACAATAATTAATTTTCTATTAAAAGACTTCCACGTGAAAAATGAAAATAAAATAAAAAGTTTCACCAATTGGAAAAAAAGATTAATATGACGTCATAATGCTAATAAAACGGAAATTTACAAACATTTCTCAATAATACAAGGAGTATTAGTATGTGTAAATACAGAAAGCAGCTTAATATGACGTCATTAGAGAATTAAAAAGAAAATTAATCTGACGTCTAACATTTTGAAGGTCTCTAATACAACATGTTTAATTTTGAAATTTATTTATTTTTTTAAATATCGCATTTAGTCCACATCACAGATATTATTATTATCGGACCGGGTCAGATTTTCGAAAAAACGAGAAAAATAGACCGGTAAATTTTTACTTTATAAGAAACATGCCTTTTATTTTTTTGAAAATGAAATGTACTTGGATTTATTAAAGGAAGGACAAAGTGTTTTGAAAGGAATATTAAACGAAACCCTTTGTGTGATCTTCGATCACACTTACCCACTTGTTGATCTTCATTCCATTCCGTTAGTTTTCCATTTAATTACGCTCTTTTATTTAACTTAACTTGGTTTTTTATGTCAAGATGGAATTTTGTAATCGATTTTTTATTCATATATGCTAGAATTATGAAAATTGTGTACACATGTGCATTTCCGATGGAAATACAGCATTTTAATATTTTAGAACTTAATTATAAGTTTAATAAATTATTTTTAAGACATTTTAATTTTAAGACATCCGTTAACCGGGCGCGGGTGACAAACCCCGAAATATTCTTTGTGATTACAACAGTTTACGAGTTAAAACAACAATGGAGTTAATTATACACCAAACCACTTAACGGATAGCCGCTCATCACTAGAATACCTGAAAATAGTTTTTCTACAAAATTATTTAATAACTAAAATATATAGCATTTTATTGTCAATTCCCTCGAAAAATTAACAGTTGCATGTATCAAATCGCACGCTGGAACAGAGGGTAATGAACGAGCAGATTTACTTTCAAAGGGTGCTATCACAAATGATTGTTACAACGAGAAGGAAACTCTCTTATTCCCCATTTTCAAAAGTTAAGATATTTTTCAGACTAAAAATAGTCACAGATTGGCAGCAAGATTGGTCATATTCATTAAAAGGCCGAGATACTCATGAAATTTTACGAAAGGTGGATCTGAACTTTATTTGCAAAAAAACAGTCATAGCTTTACTACATTAGTGAACACGGTAGCTTCCCATCATTTTTAAATAAAGCTAGTCGTTGGGGTCAACCGTAATACTTACCCATAATGGATAAGCATAATATAAAATATGAAAATAAAACATGCCTGGTAATTATTTAAAAAGGTAGCTGGGGTGGCAGTATTATACTGTAAAAAAAAAAAAAAAAAAAAAAAAAAAAAACACTTTTTTTTCAGTGTAGTTTTGCAGTTTATTAATCAGTTTTCGCAGCACGGAATATCGGGTTTTCGGATGCTATCAATTCTCAAGTAACCATTTTCATCTTCAATCGACAGACATGCTAAATTAACAGCTTAAAATGAACATTATCTAGTTACTCTTACATGTAGAAATTCTGTTACGCAGCTAAAAATGTTTACTTGGGAATTGTTAGCATCTGAAAAACCGATATTTCGTGTTGAAACCAATTTGAGAAAAATGATCAATACTCTGTCAAATCTACTCGGTAACATTTCCATAAATTACGGCAACAACAATTTTTTTTGTTTTAGAAATGCTTCTTTTAAATCTCGGATATATATTGATTTCTGAGGTTTCTGAAGATAAAGGAACGCTTTTCGGAACTATGGATAACTCAGATGGAGTTATTTTATTTTTTAGTATACTTCCTTGCTATGATAAAGAAACGTTTCTCTTTTTAACACTTTCCAACATAGTTGAAAAGTGTTTAAGAATTCGGTTTGTCTGTCTGTCTGTCGTCTATCTCTCACTCTTTCCAAGCTCTAACTCACGTAAATATATTCGGATTGCCATACAATTAATATATGTTAATTAGGCTTTCTATGGCTTGTTCTGTATTGAAAATAAAGTACGTAGCGTTTATAGTTCATTTACAGGGCACTCAAAAGAATTCCGTTACATTACGGTCTATGGAAAAAAATCGTTTGTTGTGAATTTTAATGATGGTACACTATTTCAAACATATTTAAATTCATATACATCCCTGTGGCGCATTACAACAGGCTTACTATAGCATAGGGTGTGCATAGCACTAATCGTTCATTTACATGGTCACACAAAATAATTCGGTTAGAACACGGCCAAAGCACAATAATTGCTGGAAGTGCGTTTTAAGTTGTGGTACATTTTAAAATTAAACTATTTTTTTGCTTTTTACTTGGTGTGCATAAGTTCTATAGATGATATACAGGGTAGCACAAAAAAATCTCGTGTACATTTCCGTTTAATGACGGAAATTACTGAAGGGGAATTTACAACTGTGCTTATGCGTTTCCTAACTGAACTCAATTTTAGCATACCATGTTGTATATATACAGATCTATAGATCCTTATACAGGGCTGCACAAAAAAATTTATATTTTCCAGAGTATTGATGGTAATTCCTGAAATTGGATTTTCCATTTGTTATGTGTTTTTCTAATTATTTTCTTCAACATCATCTTTCAGCTGATTAAGAGCCTAGACTAGTCACGGGAAGAAACACTCAAGGTAATGTTAAGTCTATGGGAAGGTCTTTTATATATTTCTCGCTCGCATTTTAATATTTTTAAATGATTATTTTTTGCATAGGATAGCCGAGGTGGATCTCCAACGTTATTAGTTTTTACTTTTTCGATTTTGGTTACAGTTTTTTTTATAAGCCGTCATTTTCAATTTTGGTACCAGTTGAAACGACTTCTGAAAGTGAAAGTACCCTTATATAAAAAAACTGGAACCAAAAACTAACAACGTTAGAGATCCACCTCGGCTATCCTAATGCAAAAAAAAAAAAAAAAAAAAAAAAACATTTAAAAACATTAAAATGCGAGCGAGAAATCTGTAAATAACCTTTCCATAGACTTAACATTTTAGCGTTCGAGTTTCTTCGGATGACTAGCGTAGACTCTTTAATGCTGAAGTTCAATTAAAATATTCGAGACTTGTTGGAAAGTGTTTCATAATCTATGCTTAACGCATTATTTAAGTTCTTGTTTACAGTATTTTAATTTTTCCTAAAACAACAGTCAATTTATGTTAAAATTTCAATACACTTCTTTAAAAGTACATTCTTATTTCTAAATAGAATTACAAAAACAATCTGCTTTTCTGAATTATAAGTTCCTTCAGGGAAGAAACGACACGAAAAGTGAATTATTTAAATTAAGGTGTATGAGTTTTCTTCTTTTTTTAAAGAATGAAAATGGAAAAGCTTAAAGAACTGTATTAAGGAAACAAAAATCAGTTTCGAGGAATATTTTTTAAGGAAATTAAATAGAAAACTAGCCGGATGAAATAATGAACTGGGAATGAAAAGAGAAGAAGTGTGATTTAAAGAAAGCTTTTTTCTTCTAAATATAAAAATGAAAACTCAATTTATGAACTCATTATGCGTGCTGAATTCTGGACTTGACGTTAAAATGAGTATATATACATGATTACTTTATGATTACTTTGGATTACTTTTTGATAGAGAGAAAGTGTGTTTTCAAGAAAAAAATATGTCCATAATATATAATCATCAAATTTAATTTATGACCATTCATGAACTCATTATGAGTTTTGAATTCTAGATTTAACACTGAAATAATTTGTTTACAATCTATGCCTGATGCAGGATGGTGACTCGAAGGAAGTTATTGTATATTTTCGCAGGTGGTTATATTATATTTTCTTACATCAAGAAACATTTTTTATTTATTTATTTATTTTTTATTTTTTAGAATGAATGATGTAAGTAAGAAGAATGTATATAACATGTATGTATACTGCAAAAAAAAAAAAAAAAAAAAAAAATGTTGATTTTACAGTATAATACTGGCATCCCAGGTGCTAGTATTATACCGTAAAATTAACAATAATAAACAGTAAAATAAGCAATAATACACTGCCGCGCCACCCCAGCTGCCAGTATTATACCGTAAAATTAACGATAATAAACAGTAAAATAAGCAGTAATACACTGCCGAGCCACCCCAGCTGATAGAATTTAATGTAACTTTGGCTACATACTCTGCCCGTATGCTTGTACACTAATGCCATTGTAAATGTATGGTTTGTTAATCTCAATTTTTAGGTGTGTTTGTTATTATATAAATACGTAGCACCTGTAGTCGTCGTCTGACCGTATGTCCGTATATAACAGCGCAAAAACTACCCAACCGAATGGTTTGAACTTTAATATGTATAATCGCTGCAGAATTTTGTCGAGTCATTTCAAATTTTATGAAAATCGAATCAAAACTTAAAAAGATATTAATAAAAGTTTTCTTTATTCTATTATATCCTATCATACGTAATTGATTCAATCATATCCCATGATAGGTAATGATTCTAGATTGCCATGGTGATTACGTCATATTTCAGATGGAGTCATATAATTAGTATTACTGAATTTAAAAACCGAATTTGTATACTAAATTTGTTTAAATCATAGCAGTCATATAATTTACCGACAGTTTTTCGAATAGATGTTTCCGGAGAAATAGGTATTAATTTGAAAAATAGTCTAGATATGGATTTCAAAGTTTTTTCAATTTTCAAAGGTAGGCTTAAGTTTCCCATTGGAATTTTCAGTAAATGTCAACAAAAAGATAAAATGTTGGCAACTTAAAATGTACTTATTTTATTATTGAAATTAATCATATCATAACAGACAATATAATTAATTTTTTCAGTGAAATAATAACGATGATTTTTTGACATTGTCTTGTACCGGATATTTGCGAATAGTATAATTTTAATGTAACAGAATTATAATTAATTGTTTGTAAAAGTGTATTGAAACTTAATTTCATAAAATAAAATTAATATCTATAATATGAAAATCTGCACATAAAATAAACTTTCGTATTCGTGAATTTTTGCAGGAGTGCAACAGCTATTGAACCAAGATCTGAATATTTATAAAAACTAGTTATAGTACGAACGCACCTCATTTGTCACGTTTTACGCGCAATTTCTAACTTATTTACAGTGTATGGTCATTGTTTGAAACATGAGTTTTAATATGAGTATACTTTTCAAATTCGGAAATTTTACTCAATACAGTGACCTCTCACTTATACGCGATGTTCAGTAATTACTTTTTCGTACCACTATTTTAAAATAGTAAAATTCGATTTATAATTTCTGCGATTTAATAAGGCGAAAATCATTTAAAAAAGAAACTGGTACTGGAAGATATTTTCCGCGTATTGCGTATAAGTAGAGTTGCAAAGGCTAGAAAAAAACCAGTTTAAACCTGGGAATAAACCAGGTCTTTTGGCAATAAACATGGGAATAAACCGGGTCTATTGGAAATAAAACTGGGAATAAACCGTTTTTTTTTTTTTTTTTGCAACTCTACGTATAAGTGAGGGGTCACTGTTTAACAATGATTAATTGATAAGATTAAGTTTTGAACACATTTCTTTAATTTCGATTCTTTGTTTAAAAGAAATAAGAAAACTATTCTGCTTTTCTGAATTTGAAATTCCTTTTGGAAGGAAACAAAACGAAAAACAAATTACTTAAATTAAGATTTCTTTTTTCTTTTTTTTTTTCAGACTGAAACTGGAAACGGTTAAAAAACTGTAATAAGAAAAAAAAAACAGCTTCAAGGTTTTTTTTAAATCTATATTTTGTAAGAAAAATTAAATGGATAAAAAGCCGAATGAAATTTGAATGGGAAGAAGCGTAAGGGCGTTTTGAATAAGAATTTCTTTTATTTATAATTTTGAAACTTAATTATATGAATATTGATGAGACTAATTATAGATGTTGAATACTCTTCCTTGTATATAATTTAATTAATTTGTGTCTAGATTTAGTCAAAGACCGTTTTAAATAGTGATGTATTTTAAATTTTGTTAACTATTTAAAAAAAAAAATAGTTTGAAGACTGTTTACGATTTTGTTTTGTAGTAGGCCGATTGTGATTAATAATAACCAAATATTATTTATAGATATTAAGCTGCAAAAATGCTCACTGCCGTTAGTCGCCCAGAAAATGTCGTATAATTTTTTATAAAAGTTTACGGAAAGGAATCTTTTTTCTAATACTTTCCAACATAGTCGAAAAGTGTTTATAAATTCGGTGTGTCCATCTGTCTGTCTGTCCGTGCTCTACCTTGCGTAAATGTACTCGGATTGCCATGTAATTAATATTTGTTATTAAGGTATACTATGTCATATTCGCTATTGAAAACAGAATATGTAAACCTTATTGTTCGTTTACAGGGATACTCAAAATAATTTCGTTACATTATGGTTTATGGGGAAAAAATCGTTTGCGGTGCATTTTAATGATGTTACGTTATTTCAAACATAATGAAATTGGTATACATCACTGAAGTGTGCTACAAGATGCTTACTGTAGTATAGGGTGTGAAGTATTTATCGTTCATTTACAGGGACACACAAAATAATTCAGTTATACTGACTATGAGCGATAATTGTTGGAAGTGCGTTTTTAGTTGTGATATGCATTTTTAAATTTAACTAATTTTTTGTATATTACTTTTTGTGTATAAATTCTATAGATCATATACAGTGCTGCACAAAAGAATTCTACTACATTTCCGTTTATTGTCGGAAATTGTTGAATGAGAGTTTTCAACTGTGCTATGCATTTCCTAATTGAATTAAATTTTGCATACTATTTAGTATATATACATATATATAGAGAGAGATTATGACAGGGCTGCGCAAAGAATTCGGATTTTTTCCGACTATAGATAGTAATTGATGAAATTGAGCTTTCAAATGTTTTATGCATTTTCCAAATTGTTTATTTATAGATAATAAACATCATCTTGCACCTTATTATGCAACGGTCTTCAAAATAACCCTACTTGCAGGGCGTAAAAGCTGCTCGAAGGAAATCAGAGACAATAGCATATATTTCAGATCGTATGATAGTACTTGTGATTGAAACTTAGGGTGGATGAAAATATATATGATGTAGAAATAAGAAAATAAACAAGGAAAGAATGTTTGTCAGTAAATTAAAAGTTAAAAATATTTATTAATATTACGCACTTTGTTACGTAAATAAAATTTGACAATGCTTTTTTTTTTCTTTAAGAGAACAGTGCACGAGAACTTTAGCATATATGTTAACCTATCATTTGTTATTGCTAGAAAAGGGCGTTTTAATAACATCATATTTCTTAAATTCGAAATTAAAGTCAATGAAGCAATTATCCATTGCTCAAAGCTTAATTTAGGAATACATTTCTTTTAACTTCGATTCTATCTTTAAAATAAATGAAATATTTTTTTTGTTTAAATTAGAAATCACTTTCGTGAAGAAAATACACGGATAAAGAATTACTTAAATTAAGGTTGTGCCCTTAATTTTAAACTGAAAATGGTAAAGGTTTAAAGAACTCTGGTAAGGAAAAAAAAGTCAATTTCGAGGAACAAGCTTTTAAGGTAAAGTAAATAGAAAACTAACCGAATGAAATTAAAATTAATAGAAGCAAATTATGTTTTAAATAAGAATTTTTCCCCTTGAATAATGATTAAATTTAATTATATGAACATTAATGAAACTGATGATAACTAGGTTTTTAAATTCTCTTCCCGGTGTTAAAATAAATTCATATATTGAATTAAATTGATCTAGATTTTCTGAAAGGCCAGTATAAATAAGGATACATTTTTAATTGTAGGTTGGAAAATAAATTTTCGATGACAGTTCAAAGTGTGTATACATTTTTTTGATGCATCTTGTATGTGCTATTGCCTCTCGCTTGCTTTGAACTGTTTTTTCGCGTTGCAAGTAGGGTTATTTTCAAGGCTGAACGGAACCCAAAAATGTAAGCACATACGGAACATTTGGCAAGTATCGCTAAGTTTTTGAAAATGTGGTGTAAATCCCAAGAGCTGAGAACAATTTTTGGTGAGTGATGAAAATCGAGCTGATATCTATCATAGGGCAAACATATATAATTATATATATATTAAAACATAAACACTACGTCTGATTACTTTATTTTGCAATATAAGAGCGCACATTTTATCAGACATTTAAATACACTAAACCAACATGCGTGAAAAATCGACCTGGGCCAGGACTCGAACCTGGGACCTTCAGCGTAATGAAATTACTTGACCGCGATTACAAACCGCCCTATGTGAGAAATTGCTGGGCTAGGATATCGATCTGGGTGGCTTAGTGGTAGAGCATCAGCACGGTACGTTGAAAGTCCCAGGTTCGAGTCCTGGCCCAGGTCGATTTTTTCACTCATGTTCGTTTAGTGTATTTAATTGTCTGATAAAATGTATGTTCTTATATGGAAAACAGATATAAGTTCGTCATTGATAAAGTTAAGAATGGTTAACTATCACACAGTGCAATTTCGACCGTTTCTTTCTTTAAAAATATGTTTAAGATATCTGATGTTGCCTATATTATGTGCTTGTGATCGCAGTTTAAGAACTGTTACTTTCATTTGTTTAAAAAATCGTTGCTATATTTATTGTAGGCATTTAAAATTGTATGTAGTTATGTAATAATGTTGCGATCACAGGTATTATCCTCTAATAGAAAATATCAGATATTTCTTCAAAAAGAGGTTTTTCAGAAGGAAAACGGTCGAAAACCGTGTGATGGTTTACTTTTGACAAAGTAGTTAATGTCGAACTTATTACTATTTGTATCTCCTACGGTAAATACTAAGACTAGTTCGAATTCTACCAAACAGAAATGGTCCACGTGTTGCTTACATTAACAAGTTCCATCCAGTCTTCAAAATAACCCTACTTACAGGACGAATAAGCTTCTCGAAAAAAAAAAAAACCCCAGAGACAATAGCATATATTTCAGATCATGAGAGTGATCGAAACTTAATGTGGATGAAAATACAGAGAGTCCCAAAAGTCATTGACACATTTTAAAATTCAATAAAAGATCAAGCAATTGGTGTACGAGACCGGATTGCGGTTTGGACGAAAATGCTTCTTATGATCTGAAATTTTATTTAAGGAAATATAAAAAAAAATTGTTCCAAAAATTTCTCATAGATGGCGCTAATTCTGGAAAGTTATCAAATAGGTAGAATGCCTTTATACATAACAATGACGAAAGACGTATAATGCATATGCACAGCTTTTGTCCAAACTATGGCAACCCTTATTTCAGAACTTAATAATACTTACCCTTCAGAGTTCCATTAGACGAGTGAGCAAGTCAACAAACATTAGTTTGGTGATAATAATTGTTAAATTCTGGAATGGGTTGCAATAGTTTGGACAAAATCTGTGTATACGCCTTGTGCGTCTTTTGCCATTGTTATGTATGAAGGCATACTACCTATTCGATAACTTTCCAGAAGCAGCACCATCTATGAGAATATTTTGGAACTAATTTTTTTTAATTTTTTAAACAAAATTTCAGATCATAAGAAGAATTTTCATTCGAACTGCATTCTCGTACGCCAATTGCTTAATCTTTTATTGAATTTTAAAATGTGTCAAGGACTTTTGGGACACTCTGTATATATGATGTAGAAATAAGAATATAAACAAGGAAAGAATGTTTGTAAGTAAATTAAGTTTAAAATATTTATTAATGTTAAGCACTTTGTTATGTAAATAAAATTTGACAAGGCCTTTTTTTTCAGATTTTTTTTTTCTTTAAAAGAACAGTGCACGAAAACTTTAACATATATGTTAACCAATCATTTGTTATTGCTGGAAAAGAAGTTTTAATAACATTATATTTCTTAAATTCGAAATTAAAGTCAATGAAGCAATTATCCATTGCTCAGATTAATTTAGGAATACATTTACTTTTAAATTCGGTTCTATCTTAATAAATAAAATATTTTTTTTGTTTAAATTATAAATCACTTTCGTGAAGAAAGTGCACGAAAACAGAATTACTTAAATTAAGGTTGTGCCCTTAATTTTAAACTGAAAATGGGAAAGGTTTAAAGAACTCTGATTAAGAAAAGAATTCAATTTCGACGAATATGCTTTTAAGGTAAAGTAAATAGAAAACTAACCGAATGAAATTAAATTAATAGAAGCAAATTATATTTCAAATAAGAATTTTTCCACTGAATAATGATTAAATATAATTATATGAACATTAGTAAAACTGATGCTAACTAGGTTTTTAAATTCTCTTTCTGATGTTAAAATAAATTTATATATTGAATTAATTTGAGCTAGAATTTCCGAAAGGCCAGTATAAATAAGGATACATTTTTAATTTAGCTTGTTAATTTTTTCTTTCAACTAATTTCAGTAGCATTTATGACTTTATTTTGCGTGAAAGCTTATCCGAGCTTTAAAATCTTTATGAAATTTTAGTGTGTTATTGATGTGTGCTTTTGATTTTTAAAATGGTCATCCTCTGTAAGTATGCGAATCATGTTTTGAATAAAGGTCCCAGCCTCTGAAAAAAGATAGAATTATATAAATATTGAGGAATTGATTTTACACAAAAAATTCCATTCTTCATCTAAAATAAGTTTATATATTTGATTAATTTAACACCCTCTAATAAAAACACTAGTCTAACTCGCCAGGAATTTTTAGTGCCAAACGGTAAAATGACAACACTCGCACACAGATTAGTTAGTAAGTAATGTGCGCACGTGCAGTCACCATCTGACTGAAGTTATTTAAAATATGTTTTCTACCGCAAAATTTAAACAGTTTTAGTAAAAATAAATCTTTTTGGTAAATATCTGTCTTTTGTTTATACTTTGTAATTTTTTCCACATTATAAATACCTAATTTTTTAATTAAAACTTAACATCTAAGGTATACCAAAATAAAAAGTATGTATGGCTTTTTTGAGTACCTTTTTCGTTTGTTTGTTTATGCTTTGTCCGCCATTTCACCAACTGGCATTTATGTGCTGTTTCACGAACATGTTCCGAACCCTACTTTTTACTTTTTCAACTTCCTTACTAGTAGTTTCGTTACAGCTACAGCTATACCATTTCACTTTCTTCCAATTATTTAGACTCTGTCCTTAAACTCCTTCGCTTTACTTTTTTATTCCAAATTTGTTATAATCTCTTTTCAAACTTTACATCTATCCTTTTCACTGTAATTGTTCTTTTATCTTGTAGTTAATACTACATCTTAACTTTTCCCAATGGCTCAATTTAATACAAGATACTCTACTCACAAATAGACTGGGCGTAAAGTTGTCTGCAACTCGGAAGCTCCTTAACCGACATCAACTGTTCGGCAACTGTTGGAGTCGTCGGAGTTGATCGTATTAGTATTGTTGTACAATTCCCTCATTAAAATTTATTTCACGTCCATTCCACGGTACCCGGTCAACGATATTACACACATCATTTTCCAGTACCAACACTGTTTTATTGCAGGAGATTACAAAGCGCATAACAAAATTGGAATTGTCATTCTACAATTCGTAAAGGCAGGTCACTAATTACTTACCACCATTTAAATTTCCATTCACCTACTTCAACCACACACATAAGCACTACAACTAGAACGCACATTTTTACTGTTCATTTTGCTATTGTTTGCATCTTCGGGTCTCCTTTAAAATTTACTTATTTTACCCCTCCTTCCGTAGTAATTGACTGGAATAAATTTAGTAATTTTCTCCGTAATTCCAACCTTTCTTTTTCTGAAATCAATAATACTTCTGATATTGATTATTTTAATTCATATGCAAAATAGTCTTACTAATGCTCACAAACATGCCACATTTCACAAATTTAAAAATAAAAGTATCTGCGACCATCCTATTAACATAAGTAAATGCTGCAAACGACGTAATATTCACCTACCACTCTTTCAGTCCTCCCGTGATCCCACCCTTAAATCAGCTGTTAATAAACTTAATAACAAGATCAACAATTTTATCTTCAAAGAAAGGCAAAAAACTTGGACTATATATATGTATATGAGTTGTAATTTTCCAACTGGACGAAAAATGTCCGGGCCCGGATTCGAGCCGGGGATCTCTTGGCTGAAGCTGCCATGCTCTACCAACTGAGCTATCCCGGTCGAATCTGGAGGGCATAATTCATCCAGTTGGAAAATTACAACTCATATTATTTCTTTACCAATTTGAATAATTGTGTTAAAATTAATCTAGTATATATATATGTATATATGTATACAGTATATCTATGTATATATATATATATATATAATAAAAATTTTGAAAATAATAAACATTAAACCACATAAATAATCGACAATAGATAAACCTGTACAATACATATATATATATATATATATATCCAAAAATTTAAGATTCTCAAAATTAAAATAAGTGGGGGAAATACTTAAAGATATGTGGAGAAAAATCCAATGTGCAGAAGGTGAAAATTATTACAAGAAGCAATTGGAATCTTATATAGTGGAACACTTTATCAAGGGCAATATTCCACTAATATAAGTAAAATGTAATTGATATCTGTTTGAGTAAATAGCCATGAGCCAAATTTATTAGCTCAAATTGCCCGATCGGTTACAAAGTCAAATTTAAAGAAATTTGAATAAAAATGGACAAATATTGAATAACTGAATAGGATATGTGCAAAAATCAATGAATAGGGAGCATTATTAAATACAAAAACGTATTTAATAAAGAATTGTTAAACAAAAAGAGAAATATAAAAGTAAAACATACAGAGCTAGTGACATTTTAGCTATCAAAAACCATGTTATCCATTACAAATGCACATTGCATATATCCGTTACATTGTCAGTTAATGAAAAACTATTTTAACGAATTTAAAAATAATTTAAATACACTTATACATTATTTTTTATCTTATTTTAAAACTACATCCAATCTTAATAATGATGCTAATTATGAAAGCAATTTTGAAATTAAAATATTTACAGCCCCTCCCCCCCCCAAAAAAAATTAAAAAAAATGGGAGTAAATGATACGACATAATTGATAATCGAGTTATTGACTACGATATGTCAATAAATATTTTTAGCAGCGCCATCTATGAGCAAGGGAAAAAAAGATAGCTTTTATCATTTTACTTTATTCGCCCTTTTTTAATGTAATTATTATTGTTTTTGTTTGTTTGTTTTTGTTTTTTTAATTTAATTTTTAATTTTTAATCCTATCCTAGACGCTTTTCAATCTACTTTGATAATTATACTCACTCATAAGTATTTTAGGCTACAGTTAGGAGTAGGCTTCTTCTCTCTTGTTCCTAAGCTTTAGAAATACAGCTACTCCTAGACAGGGTGTAATATTGGTGTCATCTACGCAGCCCGTGAAATTCCCCAACTGTTCAACTAATGATTGATTGAGAAAAAAGTGGGTATTTAAGTTTTGGGGATAAGTAATAATGGGTCGTACTGCAAATTTTAGCCATGATTGGCTACAGTTAAAAAATAAATCAATAAAAATTTTGCAATTATTTCCCATAATAATCAAGTAATTGCACTACCCTAGTTTAACACTGAAATTTTCGCCGATCTTTCTTCAGGACTGAAAATGATTCATTAACAAATAAAAAAATTATGATGACACAAATATGAATAAAATGCAACTCTACGTACGTTTTGAACTTAATCGTCCCAAGTGCTTATTCAACGGGTCAGTAATATGATGAATAATGTTTTGATCGTATTCTACATAGTTGTTTTTAAATTACTTTATTCAATGCAATTATAATTTTAAAATATTTGATTTCATTAAGATAACAGTAATGTAATTTAATATGATGTAGGATATTTCACTTGAAGGTAGGTCCTGAAGAAGTTGGTTTTAGAAAAAAAAATGTGCAGGTGGAAACAAAATTAAACAAAATCATATCATACCTAGTATGTTTAAAAAATGAGGTAGTCACAAGAGGTGTTAGAAATGTACTCCTTGGGCTTCCAAACACAGCTGATATACATATTTCCATTAACCGGATTTCCGCCTTAGGCAAACGAAAGCATATTTAATCGAAAGATTATGCGATTAAATAAAGCAAAAGTTACTTTTCTAAAAAAAATATTGAAGTTTGTCTAGCGGTAATCAGGTCCGGCATATTCTTGTACTTTTTTTCTTCTAAAAACAGCATTTTCCGGGATACTTTCTAGTGAAACACACTACATAATATTAATATCAATATGTATATAATGCATCTATTTAAAATCATTTTAACAATAACACGATATTAATATAATCGGTTTCACGTTATATTATATTTATGCATACTACTCAATTATAAATTAAATGTATATTTATTAATGTTCCAAAAATTAACACATCATCCAGTTCGTTTATCGACAATGCGAAAGATGGACATGCATGCTACTACCCAGGAAGTTTAAACAAAATCATGCAAATTGCGTGAGTGATTTGAAATAAAATCATACGAGGGAAAATTTCCGGCGTGGTGTATGCATACAATTTCTCCTCAATAACTAACAGCTTTGGAGTCCATTGAATCGATTGAAGATTTTTAATCGATCGGTCAAGAACGAAGGCATTCGCTGCTCAATTATTACAGAGACAGGCCCACTCATAATCTTAGTCAATAAATTCTACCACATTTTGCCTGACTTTTGCAAAAAACGTAAATCTGTACAAAGTTTTAACTTGTTCTATAAAAAATAAATAAAACTATAACATTGTTTTTATCTCGAATGCAGAGTAATAAATGGGTTAACGAAGATATTTCGTTCCGGAATCATATTCGTTAGCAGAAATCTTCGTTAACGGAAACGTGATTTCTCATCCAATTAAAACGGGACCGTAACGTATTGCGCATCCAATAAAACGTTCATTAGTCGACTCAGAGAAGCAGCGAAAAGAATCTTTCTTCATTAGCCAAAACATTTGTTGGTCAAGACACTCATTAGTCGAGGTATCACTAAATTCACGGGACTTTTACTATATTTTTTCGGTAATCAAGAAAAGAGATATCACCTTCGGACTTTTTGCATTTAATTTATAAACATTTCACTGATATATTGAAATTTTTGTGTGTAAAACATGAAAGATGCCTCTTGTGTGACGGTTAGTACTTGCAGGTGCACGTCGGCGACCGTTTATCTCCGGTCATAAGCATCTGAAGCTAATTGGGTCGCAAAATTATAAAAGGGCATTAAATTCGCTGTAGCTTATACCAACATTTAGTTTAAAAAGTTGATTTTTGACATCATAATTTTGACATTTTGACAACATCACATTTTTGGCGGCCATAAACAAAAAAAGGACATTTTTTCGCCTTTTTAAAAAAAATCTTTTACGAGCTCGAAACAAGAATTAATGCAAATTATACTTATTGATGGTATAATCACCAACAAAAACGATTATATTTCTTTAAAAAAATGAAGGAAATCGGTCGAATAGACTAGTTTAATATTCCAGAAAATATTCCAGATAGCCCAGTTTGAAAAACATGGTGTTGAGACGGTTTCGACATGTTTTCTAGATTGCCTTTTTTTTTTTTTTTCGACAAGTTTTCGACATGGTTTGCAGACGCAATAAACTTCGAGTGTAGAGCTACGCATAGAAAGCCGTTTTTTGGTTGCTGCAGCGTTACGTTCAAGGAGCAAAAAAGATTGTAAGGAATTGAAATATCATGAAACCGCTTTTGGGCAACAATTTAACACTCTTAAAGTACGCAAAAAAGGCAAAATAATAATAATAATAATAATAATAATAATAATAATAATAACAATAATAATAAATTAAATAAATAAATAAATAAATACCCCTCCTTAAGATAAAGAAACAAATTTTCTTATTCAAAATTATTTTGATAACTTTTTTCTGTCAACGGAGTCGATGATAATGTACAAGTTCGAAAGATTCAATTAAAAACAACAGATTAATTAAATTAGTTTATCAGCATCGTATTTTCATTGCTGACACTTTCTTCGTTGTTGCTTCTCTTAGTTTGTTCTGTTTCTAAAATCTATAACATATGATGAGAATCAAATGAAAAGTCACTGCAAAGTTTTTAAGGTTTAATGCAATTTATAAAATGATCATATAAAATATGACGAAGGTCAATTTTATTCACAAGACAGCGGATTGTAAAAATCGGACATCTAAAAATCGTCGACTCATCAAATTATTTATAATTGCAAGCAGGGATTGACAAATGCGGTCGTGTCGCCAGGCCGCCACTGGCGACCAAAGTTATTTCATCTAGCCTTTTTTCCCCTTCTTCTTTTGTACAAAAATTGACTTAAGAAATGATCATGAACGGCATTACTTTCTCTCCCGCAAAGAAATTGTTTTCCAGTTTCACAATTTTATTGATCCCCCTTCCCCACCCCCTCATCAGATATAGATTTTGTAGTACTTAGCTATCTGGGTATTTGAAGCATTCGGCGATCAGCATTTCCCGAACATGTCGGTTAGTATTTGTTTAAAAAAATTTTTTTTTTTCAGAGATACAGAATATTGATAAGTTTTATTAGAAAACTTAGTTTCTATTATCTTTCTAAATTATGTCCTATTCTAAACTACGAAACTAATAATTATAAACTATGCTTGTTAGTATTTTTTTTTCTCAATTAATTCTTCAACAACTTTTGTGTTTTTAGAAAATCGGCTACGGAGGGAAGCAGGTAAATATTTTGTAGCACAGTTTCACTATTTTATTGATGCTCCCACCCCTACCCTCATCAGACATAGATTTTGTAGTACTCAACTATCCGGGCATTTGAAGCATTCGGCGATCAGTATTTCTCGAACATGTCGGTTAATTCAATCTTTACAGTATTTCTTAAAAAAAAAATAATAACAGATATACATAATTTTGATAAGTTTCATTAGAAAACTTAGTTTATATTATCTTTCTAAATTATGTTCTATTCTAAACTACGTAATTAATAATTATAAACTATGCATGTTAGTATTTTTTTCTCAATTAATTCATAAACAACTTTTGTATTTTTCGAAAATCAGTGACGGAGGGAAGCGTGTAAATATTTTTTACTGGCGACTTAGAACCAGATTTGATAAAATTTGTAAAGCCCACATTGTAAGCATATTTAGTTAAACTAACTCTTTCTAGAAATGTTTTGACCAATCGATGGTTCTTTGGAATAAAATTCTACACAAGATTAAAAAAAAAAAATACATGAGCTTTTCAAGATAATTTTTAGACCTTTTTTTAAAGATACAGATTTTGTTGAATACTAGCAATATTGTTTAAATACGTATATGTACAATCCCTAAACAGTTAACATTAGCATAAAAAATTTAAGTCTTAAAATTAAACTACAGCCTTTTAACGTTGTATTTTGATTTAAAAATGTGAAAAATATTGTAATGGAGGCTACATATAAGGAATAAATAAATTTACAGTATAATCCCGATTTAACGACATCTAATTTAACCATTTTCTTAATTTAACGATAATAATAAAATTTTAATGGTGCGGATTTATATATACTTATTTCTGTATTACCAGCTGGTACGACCGAGCAATGCTCGGTCAACATTTGCTTTGTGTTCATCTTGGTAGTTGAATCAGGTATGTCGGCTCCTATTGGAAATTTCTAGAAAATTATTTCAGATTCTAAAAGCCAACATTTTTGCCAAATATCGCCAAGTTTAGCGACATTCTTTCATTTAGCACCAAGCATGCGTTGAGAAAGTTCTATGTACCCTGATTGGTTGAATTCTGATTTCGAGAACATTCTACGGCCTCTGATTGGTTGAATCATGTATCTCCGCTCCTAGTGGGAATTTTTAGAAAAAAATTCCGCTTCTATTGGAAATCTCCTATTGGAAGTCTCCGCTCTTATTGGGAATTTTTTTCCTTCAGCTTCTAAAAGCAAATTTTTTCGCCAAATGTCGCCAAATGTGGCAATATTTTTTATTTGGCGCCAAGCAAGTGTTTTGGCATTGGTAATCTTAAAAGTAAAATTTCCTGCCAAATCCCGCCAATGTCGCCAACACTTTTTAAGATAAAAATAGCTTGACCCAGAATGACCCATGACCAAAATGACCCACTAATTTAATTTTCTTGAACCTGTGACCTTGCCCAACAACCTTCTCGAGCCCGAAAACCATAAGATGCAAAATTTAGTGTAAATAGTCTGAGCCGTTTTTAAGATAAATCAGTTTGACCCATAATGACCATGATCAAAATGACCCACTAATCGAATTTTCTCGAACACGTCACCTAGCCCAACAGTCTTCTCGTGCCCGAAAACCATAGGATGCAAAATTTAGTGTAAATAGCATGAGCCGTTTTTAAGATAAAATAGCTTGATCCATAATGACCCATGACCAAAAAGGACCCACTAATTGGATTTTCTCGAGTATGTGACCTAGCCCAACAGTCTTCTCGTGCCCAAAAACTATAGGATGCAAATTTTAGTGTAAATAGTCTGAACCGTTTTTAAGATAAAATAGCTTGACCCCCAATGACCCAGAAATGACCCACTAATTGAATTTTCTAGGACATGTGACCTAGCCCAATGATTTTCTCGTGCCCGAAATTCGAATGATACAAAATTTAATTAAAATCGTTAGAGCCGTTTTTTAGATAAAATTAATTTGACCCGCGTTGACCCAAAAATGACCCCCTAATCGAAAGTTCTCGAACATGTGACCCAGCCCAATAGTCTTCTCGTGCCCGAAAATGGTAAGGTACAAAATTTCGTCAAAATCGTTTGAACCTTTTTTTAGATAGAATTATCTTGACACTGACCCTTGATGACCCAAAATGACCCACTAATCGAATTTTCTCGAACACGTGACATAGCCCAATGGTTTTCTGGTGCCCCAAAACGGTAGGATACAAAATTTCGTCAAAATCGTTATAGCCATTTTTAAGATAAAATTTGCATAACCACACACACACACACAAGATTTGCTCGTATTAGAATATACAAGATTTGCTAGTATTAGAATATACGAGCAGGGAAGACCGAGCTATGCTCGGTGAAAATTAAGTTTGAGTTCAAATATCATGACCCATGACCAAAATGACCCACTAATTGAATTTTCTCGAACATGTGACTTAGACCAACAGTCTTCTCGTGCCCGAAAACCATAGGATGCAAAATTTAGTGTAAATAGTCTGAGCCGTTTTTAAGATAAAAAAGCTTGACCCATAATGACCCATGACCAAAATGACCCACTAATAGAAATTTCTCGAACATGGGACCTAGCCTGATAGTCTTCTTGTTCCCTAAACCTGTAGGGTGCTAAATTTATTTCAAATCCTCTGAACCGTTTTTAAGATAAAATAGCTTGACCCATAATGACCCATGACCAAAATGATCCAATAATTGAATTTTCTCGAACATGTGACCTAGCCCAACAGTCTTCTCGTACTCGAAAACCATTGGATGCAACATTTAGTGTAAATTGAGCCGCTTTTTAGATCTTGACCCACAATGACCCAGAAATGACCCACTAATCGAATTTTCTCGAACATGTGACCTAGACCAATGATTTTCGCGTGCCCGAAACTCGTAGGATACAAAATTTAATCAAAATCGTTAGAGCCGTTTTTTAGATAAAATTTTTTTGACCCGCTTTGACCCAAAAATGACCCACTAATCGAAAGTTCTCGAACATGTGACCCAGCCCAATAGTCTTCTCGTGACCGAAAATAGTCGGATACAAAATTTCGTCAAAATCGTTTGAACCGTTTTTTAGATACAATTAGATTGACCATGACCCAAAATGACCCACTAATTGAATTTTCTCGAACATGTGATCTAGCCCAACAGTCTTCTCGTGCCCGAAAACCATTGGATGCAAAATTTAGTGTAATTTGAGCCGCTTTTTAGATCTTGACCCACAATGACCCAGAAATGACCCACTAATCGAATTTTCCTCGGTTATGTGACCTAGCCCAATGATTTTATCGTGCTCGAAACTCGTAGGACAGAAAATTTAATCAAAATCGTTAAAGCCATTTTTTAGATAAAATTAATTTGACGTGCGTTGACCCAAAAATGACCCACTAATCGAAAGTTCTCGAACATGTGACCCAGCCCAATAGTCTTCTCGTGCTCGAAAACCATGGGATGCAAAATTTAGTGTAAATTGAGCCACTTTTTAGACCTTGACCCACAATGACCCAGAAATGACCCACTAATCGAATTTTCTCGAACATGTGACCTAGCCCAATGATTTTCTCGCGCCCGAAACTCGTAGGATACAAAATTTAATCAAAATCGTTAGAGCCGTTTTTTAGATAAAATTAATTTGACCCGGTTTGACCCAAAAATGACCCACTAATCGAAAGTTCTCGAACATGTGACACAGCCCAATAGTCTTCTCGTGCCCGAAAATAGTCGGATACAAAATTTCGTCAAAAGCATTTGAACCGTTTTTTAGATACAATTAGCTTGACCATGACCCAAAATGACCCTCTAACTGAATTTTCTCGAACATGTGACCTAGCCCAACAGTCTTCTCGTGCCCGAAAACCATTGGATGCAAAATTTAGTGTAAATTGAGCCGCTTTTTAGATCTTGACCCACAATGACCCAGAAATAACCCACTAATCGAATTTTCTCGGACATGTGACTTAGTCCAATGATTTTATCGTGCTCGAAACTCGTAGGACACAAAATTTAATCAAAATCGTTAGAGCCGTTTTTTAGATAAAATTAATTTGACCCGCGTTGACCCAAAAATTACCCACTAATCGAAAGTTCTCGAACATGTGACCCAGCCCAATAGTCTTCTCGTGCCCGAAAATGGTCGGATACAAAATTTCGTCAAAATCGTTTGGACCGTTTTTTAGATACAATTAGTTAGACAATGACCCAAAATGACCCACTAATCGAATTTTCTCGAACATGTGACCTCGCCCAATGGTTTTCTGGTGTCCCAAAACGGTAGGATACGAAATTTCGTCAAAATCGTTAGAGCCGTTTTTAAGATAAAATTTGCTTATATAACCACACACAAGATTTGCTCGTATTAGAATATATGATGAATGATACGTATTCTCCGTTTTACTGATTCTTTTCCTGTATTTAAGGATATTTTTTATGAATTTGAAGTGTTTTAAACTCTTTTACAGTAAGAGGAATTGTCAGTTTTTCTCTATTGTTTATCTATTAAACAAACGAAAAATCCGTTAAGCTTTTTGTAAGAATATAGTACATTCAGTGGGTGTCTGATATGGATAAGCATTCATAGAATGGTTTTGAAACTATTGTAAAGTCATGTTACACCTATACAAGCCTATACAAACCTATACACCTTATACAAGACCTGCACTTAAGGAAAACGCAAAGAAATCGTCAAAAAGAGGTTTTATTTTCAAAGTTAAAGGTATGTATGCTTAATGCGCTAAAAGAAATACCCAATTAAATACTATTGGTATTTTTTTAAATTTAATAACCAACATGTATGCAGATTTGTTTAATGTAATATGTTCCTCAATTTTACGATAACAGCGTTTCAACAATGATTTTCGAGAAATCCTCTGTAATCGTTAAATCGTGGTTTGACTGTATTTTCCGTAATTATACGCAAATAAATAAATTTGTTGTATATATAAACTTTAATATATAAACAATTTATCTATATAATAAAATAATCTATATAAAATTTAATAAAATAATGTTTATATAAACTTCTATTTTTATAAAATTTGAAAGACAATTTTATCTTTAAAAATATTTTTAACTAAAATTGGAGTAATATAAATTACAAAGATAAAATACAATTGCCTTAAATCTGGAGATTTTACTGTAGATTCTAAATATATGATGCATAAAGTCTAAAGGGTACCAGATTTTTTCGCAGGGAGTACCTTCAGCAATATAAAAAAATTAGCAGAACTTTCATGCACTATAAAAAATGACCAATGTTTCTTATTTTATGAAAATATGCTATAACCACGAACGAAAATATAATATAATCTTCTGAGTTATCCGAAATTTCAAATAGCATGTTACATTGTATTTTGAATCCCCAGAAACGAATACATTTTCAAAATTTAAAGAATAATTTATAAAAACAAATTAATTTTAGCTGCCCGAATTTTTCAGAAACGTTTCCGAAGGGTTTTTATAGTGTATTAATTAGTGTCCTCAGGCTGGAATACCTGTTTTTCGAATGTTATCCATTCTCAAGTACACGTTTTCAGCCGCATAAGTTAATTTATACATGAAAGAGTAAAGAAATAATCTTAATTTTAATGTTATTGTTAACGCTGTTAAACATTTTTTTTGAGCATGAAAATGTTTACTTCAGAATTGATAGCATTCGAAAAACAGGTATTCCAGGCTGAGGACACTAATTAATACGCTATAAAATTCCTTCGGAAACGTTTCTGAAAAATTCGGGCAGCTAAAATTAATTTGTTTTTATAAACTATTCTTTAAATTTTGAAAATGTATTCGTTTCTGGGGATTCAAAAGACAATGTAACATGCTAGTTGAAATTTCGGATAACTCAGAAGATTATATTATATTTTCGTTCGTGGTTATAGCATATTTTCATAAAATAAGAAACATTGGTCATTTTTTACAGTGTGGCGACAGTCATTAATATTATTTATTTTACTAAATGGTAATGCAGTGATATAAGTTGAACTTTAATAGGGCAAATGGTAACATGTCGTTTACAAATAAATATTTTTATTTTAAAAACACAAATTGCACAAATTGTGCTTATTAGTTGCTAAAATCAGTGTAAAAATTGTTTTAAACTCATAAAAGAGCTAAAATCCTACATGTTTCGGCTTTAAACTTAAAGCCATCATCGGGGAAGAGGAACAAAGTTTCGTAGTAGTCGTTTGTGTTGTTCCTCTTCCCCGATGATGGCTTTAAGTTTAAAGCCGAAAGTCGTTTGTGTTGTTCCTCTTCCCCGATGATGGCTTTAAGTTTAAAGCCGAAACATGTAGGATTTTAGCTCTTTTATGAGTTTAAAACAATTTTTACACTGATTTTAGCAACTAATAAGCACAATTTGTGCAATTTGTGTTTTTAAAATACTAGTTAACAGTGTAGTGTCCAAATGGATTCAATTGTAAATATTTTTAATTATCACAACAGATGTATTTCACTATTAAAACTGTTAATTAGATTAAAACTGATAAAGATTGTGTTAGTCATCATGTTTAGAAACATAGTTCCTTTAAATTTGCTACTATAATAATTTGGATAGCTTAAATTAATAGCTAAAAACGAAAGAAAAATCATGTATCAAGCACAGATTATGAAGCATTTTCCAGTCCATTCAGAATACTGTAACAAAACATTACCGTTAATAAGGTGGAAGATAATATATAAATAAAAACGCATAACACATTTAAAAACCCAATTTCAGCAATTACCATTTATAGTCTGAAAAGTATCCCAATTCTTCTGTGCAGCCTTGTATATGTTCTATCATGTTCCTATGTCCATCTATGTTCCTTGTATATGTTCTGTATAATATGAAACTTAGTTCAAACTTAAACTTAGTTCAGTACAAGAAAGACATAACACAGTTGGAAATTTCCCTTCAGCAATTTCCGTCAATTAACAGAAATGTACTCGAATTCTTTTGTGCTTCCCTATTTGATCTATGGAATTTATACACACACCACGTAATATGCAAAAAATTAGTTAAATTTAAAAACGCATACCACACCTGAAAACGTACTTTGTTTAATTATCGCTCATAGACAGTACTGTAACCGGATTATTTTGTGTGTCCCAGTACATGAACGATAAACATCTATTATAAAAGAATATTCCATAAATAGATATATAGGTAGCCATATATAGGTATTATAATACCATATGTAACTCACACCATATTCTATAGTAAGCATATTGTACTGCACTTCAGTGGTGTATATTAATTTCAATATGTTTGAAATAGTATAACATCAGTAAAATACGTTGGAAATGATTTTTCCTCTTAGACCATAATATAACGGAATTATTTTGAGTGTCCGGAAACGAACTATAAACGAGTCCCTGTAAACGAACTACAAATTCTACACATTTCATTTTCAATGCCAAACATGTCATAGTAAACCTCAACAACATATATCATTTGCAAGGCAATCTTAGTATACGTAAGCGAGTTAGAGCAGGGACATACAGATGACAAGGAAACCGAAGTTGTAAACACTTTTCTACTATGTTGGAAAGTGTTAAGAAGAGGAATGTATAATTGAAAAAAGAAATTAAAATTGGAGAGAGAATTAATGTAAACTACCTAGATATTACTTTTTTCTAAGATATGACAAAAAAGTGTTATTGCCACTTATATATTTAAAAAAAAAGCTAAAGGTATGATAAGCTCATTTAAAATTCGTTTCAACAAAGGCTCACGTTATTTCACCTATACAGGATTCAGAAAATTAAATTCCACAAAATGCTTCACAGCGTAATTTGAAAAGCAAACTAAAAGATGGAACCGTTACATATCAAATGATGTGGGATATTTTAAAAAGGCATAGGTTTTTTTTAATTTTTTAATTTTTTATAAATTTATTCTTAGTTTTTACGGAACGCATCTTATAGATAAACTTATCAGCAAAATGGTTATGTGTATATTGCATCAAAATGCTTAAGTATATGCATAAACTTGAAAGTTAAAATTAATTTTAATTGTGAATTAATTCTCATGTAAATAAAATCGTTAAATTACTGATGGTGGAGGTTTTCCAATAGCCTTGTTAAAATGCAACATGAGTTGAAAACTTATTATTATTTTTTAAATCTCAACATGGCCTTGTAGGTATATAATTGTAATTTTCAACAGAGATCTATTTCAAATACTTTATAAAATTTGTAAGCTTGTTGGAGCATTATTACTGTACATCTTAAGAGCCTACATCAGTCACGCGAAAAAACGCGCAAGCTAATTTAAGTCTATGGGTAGGTTCTTGCGCGATTTCTCGCTCGCATTTTAATATTTTTAAATGATTTTTTTTTTTGCATAGGATAGCTGACGTCGATCTCTAACGTTGTTAGTTTTTATTTTTTTTATTTTGGTTCCAGTTTTTTTTATATAAGGGTACTTTTACTTTCAGAACTGGTTCCAACTGGTTCCAAAATTGAAAATGTCCGCTTATAAAAAAACTGTAACCAAAATCAAAAAAGCAAAAACTAACAACGTTAGAGATCGACTTCAGCTATCGTATGCAAAAAAAAAAAAATCATTTAAAAATATTAAAATTCGAGTGAGAAATCGCGCAAGAACCTTCCCATAGACTTAACATTAGCTTAAGCGTTTCTTCGCGTGACTAGCGTAAGAGCTCTTAAGAGGATAGCTGAGCTCGATCTCTAACGTTGTTAGTTTTAACTTTTTTTTTTTTTTTTTTTGGTTACAGTTTTTTTATAAGCGGACATTTTCAAGTTTGGAACCGGTTTTAACCGGTTCTGAAAGTGAAAGTACCCTTATATAAAAAAACTGGAACCAAAATCGAAAAAGTAAAAACTAACAACGTTAGAGATCGACCTCAGCTATTCTATGCAAAAAACATCATTTAAAAATATTAAAATGCGAGCAAGAAATCTGTCAAAAACCTTCCCATAGACTTAACATTAGCGTCTGAGTTTCTTCAGATGACTAGCGTAGGCTCTTAAAAAAAATTCTGGGGAAATAAAAGCGGAAAACGTACTGGCAGCACAGTTGCCGTCTATTCTCCGTTTTTTCACAAAACTTCCGTTTTGATGTCCCCCGTTTTAAAGATGCAAAATTTCCGCTATTCAAAAGTGAAATTTCTGTTTTTACAAATAAATATGAGCAATAGTACAATGTTAAAAAATAGCTATATAATAATTATATATATACTGAAGCACAATTGTAAGGAACATGTATTTGTATTGCATATTATCACACTCGTTCTTTATCGCCTTTCCTTCCTCGGGATTCGTACCTCGGTGCTTACCATTAGAGGATGAATGCTCTGTTCCCTACACCACCAGGCCACATTGGGTTATAGGCCCAAATACTAATTACGAACAATTAACTGGATATTTTTTGTTTTCTCTCAGTTGGGAAATGAACATTTTCGTTTGTCTGCAGTGGAAGAAACATTTTTGTTTTTAACATTCAACGAGTAACGATAAAAAGTAAATTTTCCGTTTCTTCCAGGAAAATGTTCGATATCCACTCAAGACAGAAAGTTTCCGCTAAGAGGCAGAAATTTCATTTTAAAATCACACCAGTATATGTATGCGAATTTTTTTACAATGTAGTTAGAGAAAGAGAAACAGACAAACTGTTATAAAACTTAAAATCATACATGCTACGCAGCAAAATTCGGACGAATTATTGTAGTATCTTAGTGAATGAGTGTAAATTATGTTTATAAAAATTGAAGTAATATGTATCAGTAGAAGGAGATAGAAAATCGGTTGCAAAATTCAAACATGGCAGAGCAACTAAGTTGAAGAAAAATGTTGATGAAATAAATGATATGATTCCTCAATTATATATAAATGTAAATGTAGAAATTTGTAAACGAATGTTTATTAGTGGCTTTCTCATTAACTACATTTTTTAAGTAAATTTTTGAATAACTATGGATGTGGAATAACTAATCTTTTATACATTTGCAACGCTAAATGTTTATTTAAATGGTAGAAGGAAAAAGTTTTAATTAAAAGAACTCAAGTTGTTAAATTTTGTTGGGAAATGCATTTTACCCAATAAGTTACTAACAATTTATTTAACTCTTTCTAAAATAAGTTTATAAGCCTAAAATTTATTACGAATTTCGAGGTAAAATACAAAGTACATCCACATCACCTGTGTGTATTTGGCAATAAGGCTTGATTTAATTAATTATGTCAATATTTGACAAGTACTTGAATTATAAGGCACTCTGTTTCGTGCGTATTTAATCGATTGATGCCATTTAATTCACTATTTTTATAAAAAACAAATATGGGGTGTTATACTTGCAATATTTTTGAATGTATAAGATTTTACGATTTGACTATGTGAGTGAAACAAATTTTACATGTGCTTTTCAAGGTATTTTTCGGCATATCTTGTAAATTACAGATTTTATAGAACAACGGCAATATTTTTTTAACATTTCTTTAATGTTTAAGACCTATAAAATTTGCATCAACATGAAAAAGAAATGAATCTTAAAATTAAAATACAACCTTTTTAACTATATTTGGAGTAACAATAAGTAAATGATGATTCAAAAATCATGGGACATATTTTGAAAGGTGGTACAACTCACCTAAACATAATTTTTTTATATAGGAAAGCTGGGACGCAATCCACTTTTTCAGTCATAATTACAGGGTGTCCCACACCAAGTGAAACCCGGATTTTCGTTCATTGCTTTAACGGTAATGAATATTGTTGTGAGCTCGGGGTTCGAAAGGACTGATGCCAATATATAAGAACAATAAAAAGGCTTTATTCACTATAAACAGTGCAATACGATCACAAATATCTTCTGAAAATTACAAGATATTCAGTAATCTTCAAATCCAATAAAAGCGCAGCAAAATTTCACACAGAAACAATGCGTTCAATACGACGTATCAACGACAAAATCGATCCGAGTAACACAGTTCTCAATGCAAAGCCTCTCGTATGAATTCAATTGCAGTTGACAGACAACTAACTAACTGGACTGGTGGAGGTCCCTTATATAGGCTTCAGAGATCTTTCCAGATTATTCCAGAGCTTTCAGATGCTAGAAATTACCAGAAAGTGCTTTAACTTTCGATAGAGAACCAAAGCGAGAAAGGATCCCAATGTACAGGTATAAGGGGGGGGGGTGGTTGCACAAAAAGTCGCCAAATCCGTCGCCAACTTGGCGACATTTGGCGATATATCGCCAAATTTGGCGACAAAAATAAGTCGCCAAAACCATCGCCAACTTGGCGATAAACCCATTCCTTGGCGATTTTTCAATAGAGCTCCATTATAAAACCGATGCTGTAAGGTTGTTTTTCTTGCAAACCACCTGAGGCCTTTAGCATTGAGTTACATGATGCTCAATAGGAAATACATTAATAATACTGCAATTTTCACAATAATAAAATAAAATAAATTTAAACAAATGGAATATTTACAGGTATATACAAAATTCATAACATTGCCCCCCTCTCAAGGACTGCACGTCCCGGGCAGTTCAACCTTTGATCGGAAAGCAAACCCGTTACCAACAAATGCTATACTATTCAAAGCACTTAAAGTTTACATGAAAAATAACAATTAAACACATGCATAATGCTGAATTATACAAAAAAATACACTTATGAAATTAAAGCATAGACATTATTACATACAAGTATTTAAATAATAATAATAATGATAATGCTAAGCAAAAGAAATTACTACATTAACTTATATACAAGACCATGGTCATACTAATTTACATTATTTACACTATTTACAATCAATGAACTAAGTACTATGGCCATAGTATGGAGCCAGCCTGTCGTAATGAACGACTCTAGGCTTCGAACTTGGTGACTTTCGGATCCGAATTACGACATCGTTCAGTCTGTTTAGGACTGTATAAGGACCGTCCCAGTGCGATTGCAGTTTGGGAGAAAGTCCTTTGCGTCGAGTCGGATTATAAAACCAAACCTTGTCACTGTTTGAAGGATTACACGTGGCGGGGTCCAGGAGAGTTTTTCTTTCAGCCGCTGAGCTAGATCTTTCCGAATGATGGTCACATTGGCTCCTGTATCGATGATCATATTACAGGGCAAATCATTCACACTTCCGACTAGAAAAACTCCGTTCTCGCCGCAACTTCTTGCAGAAATTTCACATACTTGAAAATGGGGCTTCTTAAGATCTGGAAACCTCCGCCCCGCAAGATGGTCAATAATCAGTTTTCTTGCTCCTCCGTTAGCGGGTGAGCTATTACCTTCGGTGCTGGATCGTCTTGGGCAGTCGATTTGGATATGGCCTTCTCCACCGCATTTCCAGCACTTGATCTTCCTGTAAGGTTTGTTGGCCATTAAGGAGTTCATCTTTCTCATTATGTCATTCATCTGCTGCTGTAAGCACTCCACAGCTCTATCCGACGTCTCAGGCAGGTTGGCTGCTCGCACAAAGTGTCGATCTTTCATAGTAGCTTGCTGGGCTGCCTCGAATTTCAGAGCGTAAACCAAAGCCCCTTTTAAATCGCTGAGATCTGCAATCCGGAGTGCTTTCTGGATCTCAGAGTCACGCACACCATCAATAAAATGCTGCAGAGCCAAGCTTTCTCTAATTTCAGTCGGACAGTCAGGATAAGCAAGATGGGAAAGTCTCTCGACATCCGTAGCAAGCTCTTGCAGGGATTCAGTGGATTTCTGCTGTCGAGATTTGAGCTGGAGTCTGCTATATTCCTTCATGCATTTCTCGCCAAAGCGCAATTCTAAGGCACTGACGAGCGTTTCAAAATCCAGCGGTTCATTTGCAGGCAAAGTCTGTAGGACGTCGGCAGCATCAGCTCGTAGAGAAGCAGCTAACTGGCAAGCCTTTGTCTGGGAATCCCATCCATTGGCGTCCGCTACGATCCCAAATTGTGTCTTAAAAACTGGCCATGAGGATTTTCCGTCATAGGTCGAGAGTTTAATAGAGGCCCGAGGAAGCATAGCTTGATACTTGACATCTTCGGGAAAGTTTTCGGCAGTTATCTTTTGTTTCTTCACATTTTCCAACTCCTTTTCTACACTCTCAATCCTTTCTTCGACGGTCTTGGCGATCTTTTGAACTTTTTCTTCTACTCTTTCTTCAACGGTCTCGGCGATCTTTTGAATTTCTTCTACTTTTCCTTCTATTTGTTGAAATCTTCCTTCAACTTTGTTTTCCACGCCGTCAATTCTGTCATTTAAAGATGTTATTTTATCCTCTATTAAGTCTTTCAACTCTCCAAGGTTGGTTGACATATCCTTCTTCATTTCATTTTTTAAGTCGCCAAGGTTGGCAGTCATTTTCTCATCCATCGCTGACATATCCTTTTTCATTTCTTCTTTCATCTCGCCAAGGTTGGTTGACATCTCAGCCTGATTCGCAGCTAATTTCTCCAATAATTGTTTCAGTTCAGCCTCCATTGCTCTGGTGATCGGCATTCAACCCCACTCCTGACACCAAATGTTGTGAGCTCGGGGTTCGAAAGGACTGATGCCAATATATAAGAACAATAAAAAGGCTTTATTCACTATAAACAGTGCAATACGATCACAAATATCTTCTGAAAATTACAAGATATTCAGTAATCTTCAAATCCAATAAAAGCGCAGCAAAATTTCACACAGAAACAATGCGTTCAATACGACGTATCAACGACAAAATCGATCCGAGTAACACAGTTCTCAATGCAAAGCCTCTCGTATGAATTCAATTGCAGTTGACAGACAACTAACTAACTGGACTGGTGGAGGTCCCTTATATAGGCTTCAGAGATCTTTCCAGATTATTCCAGAGCTTTCAGATGCTAGAAATTACCAGAAAGTGCTTTAACTTTCGATAGAGAACCAAAGCGAGAAAGGATCCCAATGTACAGGTATAAGGGGGGGGTGGTTGCACAAAAAGTCGCCAAATCCGTCGCCAACTTGGCGACATTTGGCGATATATCGCCAAATTTGGCGACAAAAATAAGTCGCCAAAACCATCGCCAACTTGGCGATAAACCCATTCCTTGGCGATTTTCCAATAGAGCTCCATTATAAAACCGATGCTGTAAGGTTGTTTTTCTTGCAAACCACCTGAGGCCTTTAGCATTGAGTTACATGATGCTCAATAGGAAATACATTAATAATACTGCAATTTTCACAATAATAAAATAAAATAAATTTAAACAAATGGAATATTTACAGGTATATACAAAATTCATAACAATATATTGTATCGATATTTTCAACATACTTTACTCTCTGTGAAATGTGATGGATATCTCGGGAAGTGCATCGCAATCAGGTCAGTACTGTGAGCTACAACCCAAATTACGAAATATCTAAGTCAACAATATTTGGACGCAGCTGGTGGCTATTTCCAGCAATTCTTGGGACGTTAGCACATTTAGTAACAGAGGTTACATTTAATAAATTTATCTTTCTATCTTCAAAATTTGTACACTAATAATTACATTTGTTTTATATCTCTTTATTCGTATTAACGTGTTTTTCCGTCATATGAATTTTGAATTCAAAGGCTGAATTAACAAAATTTAATGTTAATTATTTTCACAGTGTATAAGAAATATAGATATTTGAGGTTATTAAATAAAAATCTGCATACCAGTTCTTTTCATAGCTATTATTTTATGAATACATGAAAAATTTTGCCAGACGCTTAAAAGGATATATAAATTCCTTTTATCTATTTTTATAAAATTGCAATGAAAATTTAATCTTTGAATCACTATATAAAACTAAAATTGAAGTAACAGAAGTTACGAAGGAAAAATAAACTTACCTTAAAGTAGTGATGGGCATAACGATTATTTTGATTATTTGAATGAATCATTCGGGCATGTGCAGAAGCATATCTGTCAAACTTCAATTTTTTTTTTTTTTATTCAATTACAACCAGAACTTTTTTTTTTCTTCAAAATTTCTGGTAGTAATTGAATAAAAAAAAATTTGAAGTTTGACAGATATGCTTCTGCACATGCCCGAATGATTCATTCGAATAATCAAAATAATCGTTATGCCCATCACTACCTTAAAGCATGAAGATAATGGTTTAGATACTTAGCATCTGATGAAACAAAATCAAAATGGCACCAGATTTTCTTTTTCGGAAATGTTTTTTGAAATATAGAACTTTAATGTATTCCCGGGGAAAGTTTTCCTATTATTTATCCCACTAAATGAAAATGGAGTAACAGAGGACATTCTTCTAAGCTTCTTTACATTCTTCTTCTCATTCTTCTTTACATTTTTCTAAAACAAACAAAAAATATACTTTAACTTATCAGAAGAGATTTATTTAACTATTAAAACTGGTAATTAGATTATGTTACTCTTAATGTTTAGCTATGTAGTCTTATTTTATGTTGAATTTACATTAATTGATACCGCTTAAAATGTTAACTAAAAATGGAATACTTTCTTCTATATAAATCAAATCAATTAAATGATTTAAATAGTACAAAAAATTACTTCGATTTAGCAAATAGGTGTTTTGCACAATGTAATTTTTGCAATGTGAATAGGTTTTTCGCCCATGTTCAGGATGCTAAGCGTGAAGTTTCGTCGAAGTCTGTGCATTTAAACTGGTGATATAAGGATAGCACACTTCGAACAAATCATCGAATTTCGGCACCCCTTCTTACATGACCACAACCAAAATTGAATGTCAATCTATTCCTATCACGAGTATTCTGAATTTGATGTTTCGTTGAATTCTACGCACATAAACTGGAGATATAAGCATAACATAAATTGAACAAATCATCGATTTGCAATCCCCCCCTCTTGTGGGAATTTGCCCAAAACTAATTAGAACCAGTTCATATAAGGATAGAACCTCATATAAAAATTCATTCTATTCTACGCAATAGTTCGTGAGTTTAACCGCCTACAAAATTTGTGTCACATGCAGACAGATATAGTATAAAATGTATATGAATTACTAGGATATATGTGACTAAAATGTGACTAAATTTTAGACTATATTTTACTGCTTATCATACTCATTTTCCTAATTAATAGAAAACATGTGTTGCAACATATTTGTGAAATTTACTCTATTTAACGATATAGACTTCCAAATTAAAAAAAAAAAAACTTTTACTGCCCTGTGGTATATTAAACATCTATAAAATTGTCTCTTAAATAACAGACAACAGCAGCGAAATAAATGAAAAATATAATCAAACTTTATACGTTAAACATAAAAAAAACTTGCATCTGCCAACAAACTCTGCTCAGAACGTGATATTTCATATGAATTTATCGTTAGTCATTACACTAATTTTCAGAAATTTAGGATCATTTTAATTATTTTTAACATAAAATACAACGTTAAAACAAATTTACATTGAAATGGTATTATATATATATATATATATATATATATATATATTATTAAATATTTCATGCTAAAGTCAATCAATCAATATATTGCAAGATTTTACAGGGTTTCTACGGTTCTTGAATTTTTTGAATTTGAGTAACACTATTTCCGAATAGTAGTATCCACCTTATTTAATAGCAGAAAAATCTGCGATTAAATAAGGAGAAAATTATTTGGAACTAGTGGTACAGAAATTCAAAAACCATTAGTAACCTATGATTAGAATTTGGCTTGTAGAAAGAAAGAAAAAATACTTTATTGAAACTTTCCTTTATTCCTTTATTTTTATACACTTTTATTTAACTTAACTTGGTTCATGTATGTGAAGGAATGTTTTAATTAATTTTGTTTAATGTTTCAATAATGTTTTAATTTGCTGCCCAAAGGAACAATTTTACTATTTTTATATATTAGTACAACTACTTCTATTACTAAATGAGATAATTATATAGATTTTGGGTGATAAATTTCAATATTATGTGGAAATATAAACGAATATATTTTTGTAATGAATCCAGAAGAAATTAGCTTTCTAGCGTGAAAAAATGCAGACCCCTAATTTAAAGTAATCTAACAAAATTCAGCCATACACCAAATTTTTAAATGTAAAACTTTTTACATTTAGATTATCCTCACTCTACGAGTTAAGTAAAACACATTTGTAAACAAATACTATAGTTGATATTGGATACAAGCTATTTTTCATTACAGTTTAATGAATTTTACTAGAAGAATGAATATAAAATGTTACTCGCGCAAATGAAATAGTTTTAAACTCTATTTTCTGCTTTTGATTACTGTCGCGATTATTTCACTGATGTAAATTCCAATATTAGTTAGTTAGAAAAGATAATTTCAAATCACGAAAACATATAGAATAATAAATAATAATGCATGTAATTATTAAAATCATGTGCCGTATTTAATGAAAACGTAATCCTTTATAAACATATATTATGAATGGGATTTTAGCTTTGATATAGGAGTTCTATTCAAATAAATTTTGATGAGAGGAATTTCAGTTTGTTTATAGAAATGTAATTTTCAGATTAAGTTATTCCTCCAAACTGAATTACATGCATTCACATTTTAGAGTTACACTATTATATTATATGCAAGCATTTATATTTTGCATTTATATATTCTGCGATTGATATGCATATATGGGATCAACCATTAACAGTGTTGAATTCAGACATTTTTCTTCGGGATGGATATCTGCAGTTGAGGGTTGGAGGACGACACTGTTTACCTCCGATGTAAATTGTACTTTCAGAAAGCTGCATCTTCTGGGGGGAGGGGGGTTATCAGGGGGGGGGAGGAAGTAGGTGTACACGTTGTGACGTCATATCTAAAATATGGAAACAATTAGATATGCATTATTTCCAAGTACCAAAATAAAATTCATGAAAAAATATGCATTTTTAATCAGGTAGTGTTAGATATATATATATATATATATTAATTACTCTGTGTATTTCATTTGGCCTTAAATAAAATAAATAAACAAAAACCTGAACATTTCTCTTAGGCCAATTGTTAGAGTTAAAGAAATGGTTTGCTTTGCCTATAAGCAGGTATGGTTATTTATTTTTCAATACACCTTTCGATGATATTATATTTTTGCTTTTGGAAAAAATTGAATTATTTGGTTCCATGTAAACTTTAAAACATAGGCGCCAGCAAGAGGACTAGTTGCTTCTTTCTTATTATTTATTTATTTATTTATTTATTTATTTTAATTTTTTTTGGTGGGGAGGATAAAATTTATCGTTCAGAAGTAACTAAAAATAATTACACACTAAGAGTATAAAAGAAACTTTTTCCTCGGGTGACCCTCCTCCCTTTCCGCAGAAATCAATGCTTAGTTCAGCTCCAGTTTTTACTTTCATATGTTTAAAATTTATCTTAAATGTGGGATTCAGGAGAGTCTGTTCCCCTGACGATATAGTAGACTAGAGAAATACTATTTATAATAATACTATTATCCTTTTAGAAAAAAATACTGTCCTTTATTGATTCGTACACACCTTGTATATTATAATATGACTTTGTATGACGTCTTTTCGGTGTCAATAAAACGTATAACATTGAGTGATAGAAGAAATATGTAACCCTGTATTGATTCGTGCATTTTTTTAAAATTCATATATCTTCCTAAGAGTTAAATAATAAGTCCTCCCCCCCCCCACACACACATACATATATTTTTTAATTTCTTAACTGTTAAATTTCTGTATTGCTTTTTATGTTGATATGTTTAAAAACTGTCTTGCACGAGGGTTTCTAACAAAATTCTTATCTTAATTTACTTCACGTTTATATTATCCATTGAATAATAATAATAATAAAAAAAAAAACAGCACAGTTAAGGTTACGACCACAGGCACATCTCTTCGAAATCTTGCTCCTCCCTGGATTCGCTGGTGTCTATGATCTGAAGTACAAAAAGACGTCTTCACTTTGACAATACTAACAACAATGCTTCATATTTTAAGCCGTTTCAAGTATCAGTTTCTATGACAGTTTCAACTAACGCTGACGAGCTTTGTGTTCTCCAAATTACTTGTTAATAACTCAATTAGTATGCATGCGTTTGAATAACGATTCATTATATTATTGAGGTACGCTATCAAATATCCCAATTCATATCGCTAATTAGCAGGTTGTTGACAGTCATGTTGAAACTGTTGGAAGGATCTGTACTTAAGATTAAAGGGTTACATACGTTCTCGGCTGCAAAAAATTGACCTATTTTTGAAATTTTTTTTAGGAAGGCAATAGAATTATTTAAAAAACTGATAATTCCACGTTATTTTTTATTGCTTCAAGTACTTAATTTTTTGTTGTTGTTGTTAAATTTGATCACATATTACGTAGGAAAACTGCAGCCGCGTTGACTCGCACCAAAATATAACCCTTAAACATTATTAATATTAGCATAATATAAGCAAGATTATTTTTAGCATGATATTAGCATGATTATTAGCATGATATTAGCATAATATAAGCATTATTATTAATAACACCCTTAAGCAGTTCATATACTCATACGCAGTATTGTTTTCGAATTATTTTGTGCAGTCCTGCATATGATCTGTAGAATTTATACACACTATGTAGTATTCAAAAATTTAGTTAAACATAAAAATGCACCTCCAGCTTTTATCGTTCACAGACCGAAATCTTTTGTGTGTCTCTGTAAATGAACGGAAACTCTTATGCATGTCATAGTCTACAATAAGCATCTTGGAGTGCAGTTGCATAATGTATATAAATTTCATTGTGTTTGAAATAGTCTAGCATTATAAAAATACGCAGCAAACATTTTCCCTCGTAGACTATTATGTGACCGAATTGTTTTGAGTGTCTCTGTAAATGAACTATAAATGCTCTACACTTTCCATTTTCAATAGCGAGTATGCATAGTAAACTTCAATAACACATATCAATTATTTGGCAGTCCGAGTGTATTTATGATAGTTAGAATACGTACAGACAGACAAACTGAATGCATAAAACTTTTCAACTTTTTAAAAAAGTGTTAAAAATAATTAAAAACTTAATAAACTGCAAAATTGCATGTTATCGAATAAGAGGCAATTTGAGAACTTCCACATTAATTTTAAACCATGCGGCAATCTAACATGAGTAAGCGAACATTCTCTTTATTATTTCGGGAACTCTAACTTGCCGAAGCACAGTTAGGCACCTTGATTTGCTTACATTTGTCAAAGTAACACGTATCACAAACTTTTATTTTTATATTTAGAATTGTACAGTACTTTTTTTCTGGTGTGTATTTTTGAACATTCTTTTTCATTACCAAAAGAAAAGAAAAAATATTTTATATTAACTACTATTGAAGTGATTCTCAAATTATGGGTCGCGAGTAATGTTTTAGATGGGTTGCGGACAGATCAATCAGTTCATCAAAAAATGTATTTTTCATCTGTACAAAAAAGAGTGAACTATATCCCACATCTCTAAATGCAAAACTGTAAAGAAATTTAAATCACTCATGATGTAAATCACTCATGATGTAGAACTCAAATTGTGTAGACTTTAGTATAAATAAAATGATATAAATAAAATACAATAGTACTACAGCGGATAGTACTACAGCGTCAGTTAATTTGATGATCATGCACGTCATAAAGCAAATGAAGTGTTTAAACTGAAATCCTACATATATATATATATATATATATATATATGTGTGTGTGTGTGTGTGTGTGTGTGTGTATGTATTTCGGTACATGAACGATAAATGCAATTCACTTCATAATCTATAGAAAACAAGTTGTAGTGAACTTAGATTGATTCTTTTAAATTTCATTACGTTTGAAGTATCATAACATCTTTGAAATGCACTGCAATTGATTTTCCCCCACAGATCATAATGTAAATGAATTATTTTGTGCGTCCATAAAACTGAACTATAAATGCTACTTATTGTATACTCCAGTGAAAGTATGTGGTAGTCCACCACAGTAATGCGTATAAATTTCATTATGCTTGAAGTATCGTAACATCAGTAAAATGCGCCGCAAACAATTTCCCCCATAGACCATAATGTAATGGAATTCTTTTATGTGTCCCTGTAAATGAACTATTAATGCTGAGCACTTCATTTTCAATACCGAACATTCTATAGTAAAATTCAATAACGTATAAAAATTTCATAGTAATCCGAGTATATTTGCAAGAGCTAGAGCACGGACAGACAGACAAACCAAATTAATAAACACTTTTCAACTATTAAAGTATTTTTTAAAAATGGTGTGATACTATAAAAGCATAAAAAACTTAATAACACCATGAAATAAAGAATGCGCAAGACTTTCCGCATTCTTTATTTTATGATGTTATTAAGAAGTTTTTTGTGCTTTTACTTTTCAACTATGTTGGAAACTGTTAAAAAGAACATACAAACGAGTTCTATAACCTTCTTTATTGGAAGTTGGTTAAAAATGAGTACAATTTGCATTTTATGTACCTATTTATAAAAACCGGGGGACTTAATCCGGGTTTCCCGTGTTACAGAACATACTACCCGGAGTATAGAACATAGTTGAAAATAATTTTCATCAATTCATATTTATAATATAAACTGTGCATTCAAATAAAAAAGTTTTTTAATTTACTAAAACCGGCATTACTTTCGCATTTGTCGCATGCGGGCTGTTAATAGCCAAAGTAATAGCCGAAGATTTCACTATTTATAGCAACATTTTTTATTCTGATTATTACGATGTTTAAGCGCGTAGTTCGGTATCTGCTAAATTTCTGTTTCATTTATTTATTTATTTTTATTTTTCAGTGAAGTTTTAATTATGTCATGGAATATTAGCCGAAGACAAATATCTAACTTGCAAAAGGTGTAAATGAGTTAACCTTCTGCAATCGGGTAGATAAAAAAAAATAATGCTTGAAAATTATTTTTAAAATCATAAAAACTCAGTAGATTGAGATACAACTTCCAAACAAGCTGCACCTAAAAGTACATTTTGTTTCCTATTTGATGGTGTAACTAGTCGAATATGCAAATCCCAAAACTTGCTTCTATCTCATACATGTTAATACTTCCAGATTCGCTATCACACTGCCAAAAAAAATCAATATTTTTCGTCATTCTGTTGTACGTGAGCTGCTTGCGAATCGTCGGGATACCTGGATGCGAGCAGCCAATGTATTATACTAAACTAAGAAAAGTCATTCTGCCCTGCACCAGCAAGAAAAGATAAAGATAGCCTCCCTATTGCTTGGTTTTAAGATGTTAGCTAATTTTACTGAAAAACACGAAGCTAAAATGCGTGGAACCCGATTACAGAAGAGTCCCACTTTACGTCAATATTGAATTTGAATGAGAATATCGCCAAATTAGACAGACATAGCAAAGTTGGCTTCATATATGGCAACGTATTTTTTAACGATATTTTGTCAATTTTCGCCAAGCTTGGCGAGAATTTGACATTGGCGAATATTAATATGTAGTGTTAAGCATGTATGAGTTGAAACAATGGTTACAGCTATGAAAGAAAATTTGCCGAAACCATGTTCACTAAAACTCTTAAATTAAACCCGTCTATGGAAGAATCGTGCTGTATTGTTAATAGGATTTCTATTTTTTTTGTACATTTAAAAAAAAAATTTGTAATCTTTAAATGGCTATCACAGCTCCCCTTCCGGGCACAATATCCCCAAATTCAAATGGGACCAGCAGGCCATAGTCAAACACTTGTACAAAATATTTGGCTCAATTATCTGCATAACTTCATACAATTTTCGATGATACAATAGTGAAAATGGAACAAAAATCGGTATCACAGCGCCCCCTTTCGTCGGTATATCCCAAATTTAAGTGGGACCTGCTGGCCATAACCAAAAACCTATAAATGAAATTTAGTTCAATTTGAATCATAATTTTATACATTTTTCGATGATGCAAAGTGGATATACACACGGACACACGGACAGACAGACATTTTGTAAAAACATGTGTTTTGGAATCTCTGACCCCTAAAACGTGTAAATCCGTTGAAAACCGGAAGTCGAAAAAAATTTCGATTACAATACTTTCTTCTATTATAGATAGAAAAAAGTAAAAATTGAAATTGTGCGTTGTTTAAAAGTTAGAAATTTTGCGATAAAAACAAAATTGATTACACAGGTCGTTGCCTCTGTGTCGATGTATGCCGTCAACGTTAATCACGGACATGTTTTTGCTTTATGCTATAGATACATAAAACTTAAGAATAAACTGTATTACAATGGAATTATATCATCTTTTCGATTTTATGTTTTGGATTTTTAAAGGTATAACATTATAAATTATTTCATTTAAAGAATTTAATACTCAACAAAAACTGCTTACTCATAGAAAACTTAATCTCATATCAAAAGCAGAAATTTTTTTATTGAAGAAAGGTTACAAAAAAGTATTTTGTATATTCTAAGCAATGGAGCTATTAAAAAGTATACAAAATTAAAAGACATTTTTCTGTTTTTAAAACTTTCAAGAGCACTCAAAATTTTTAAAGATGCTTAAAATTATTGCTGAGTTTTCAAGTACAAAAGAAGGTTAATGGTACTTAAAAATTTAATTCATTGCATCAAAATTCTAATGTTCCTATTATAAAAAGAAAATGGAATAAAATAAAGGAAAAGAAACAATTTTTTTTTCTTGAAAACTGCTTCAAAAATTATACGCATAATTTTTGTTCTTGAAATTTCTGTATTAGATTACAAAGCATAATGAAATTTTAAGGAAAAGAAATAGAAAATAGATGAAATATTTTTATAAGAAACCATTAAAAATAAGATTAATTAACTTTAAAAAAATGTTGGTATAAATTGTAACAGAATTTTACAAAGTATATTTTGTTGTGTTTAAAAAAATGTACACTAGTTAAATAATTATGAATATTTGATATAAGCTTGAGGTGACGGTTCTTGACATGAAAGATGAAATTGTGCTTTTTGTGTAGTTTATGTATTTTTAAAAAAATCTTTCTTCGTATTTTAAGTTAACCTAAAAAATAAAAAAAAACTTGCATTATTATCATATTTTATTTACGTAGCAGTGTGATATATGTCACCAGAATTCATCTTATTCAAATATTTCTGGCTTAACCTTTTTCCCTTTTCACTCTTCTTGTGTGATTTATTGCTTAAGCAGAAAAATCAGTCAATCAATCCCCCTGAGTCATTCCTTTTATTTTCCAGGTCATCTTGAATTTGTAGAATTGAGTTTGAAAAATATTATACTCATGCAATTCAGGCAAATTTGTCTTGTTTCATACAAGCGGTGTTCTGAATTAGAGTCCCAGATTTACTTAAATATTGCCAATTTTTTCATCCATTTTTATGGGTTTTTTATGTACGATAGTTCAAATCGTGCATCTTTTTAGCTTATTATAACTCGTTCAAGGGTGAAATCGTACATGTTTTATGGAATATATGGTAATTTGCGCTTGGTAATTCTGCTATCTAGCTTTCAAAATTTGTTCAATATTTTCATAGTTGGATAATTTTTTATAACAGGTATGAGTTTAATTTTACATTTCCCCACCCCCTCACTTGTGTTTGATGAATTATAATTCCGCCTCTCTCTGCATATATATATATATATATATATATATATATATATATATAATTAAAAGAGAGAGAATACAAAAATAACACACACACACGCATATATATACATAACAATGGGGAAATCCGAAGGAAAATTTAAACAAGCAGTAGATTGAGAACGGTTTGGTGATGATAATGATATACTCACATACAATATATATATAATAATCCTTTTTTAACAAATGGAACTAAAAGTAACCAATTATGTAGTCTTTCGTAATTCTGATTCAAATAAAATTTAATACACCTAATAGGTTGATGCAAAAGTAGGTAACGTTAAATTTTCATTTGATATTAATAGCTTACAGAAATAATCAGCAATGGATTCTCAACTGCAATACAACATTGGTACATCAATGGTTTCTTTTCACAATCAGATTCTTGTGATGAATGGGGATTAAAGATAAATATGAGTAAAACTGAGCACTGAACAACAAGTCTGTAACCTGGTATTTTATTGGGTTATGATATAAATGTAAACACTGTTGAGGAATTCATATAGCTTGGATATATCATTCATCAATCCGGATCATGCCAAAGAGATGTAGAAAAGAAAACTGGAGAAGACAAAAAAGCAATTGCAGTGTTAATTCTGTTGTGTGCGAGTCGTAATATTCTCCCCAAAATTAAACGACTAATTTATACAGCGATCGTGCAAAGCATTTTAATTTTACTGTACGGTTCGGAGACATAGATAAAAACGAAACTCCTCTCTACAGAAATGGTCTTCTGGAGAATATCAGAGAGAACATCAAATGCTCGAAAAGTTAAAAATTCGACGCGAATAATACGCGAATAATACGCGAAATCGTGGAAGTCAAACAGGATGGTGTACAGACGATCGGATGCTGTACAGAGTGAAAGAAGAACGCCTTCCAAGAATCATTTTAGACTGAAACCCGAAAGCAAGACGAAGGAGGACAGACCGAGAAAGACTTGGAAAAATAATATCGAAGAGTCATTAAGTGCTTATAAGTTAAGTGATGTTATTATTCTGAACAGGGAGAAATGGAAAAGAACTCTCAAGAATACTTTTAGTGGTCGAGAAAACCCACTGCTTAGTGGAAATTCCTAACAATTATGAGGATGTGGATGATGATGATGATGATGATGATGATGAAAGCAATAAGCAACTCTATTGCTTAACCCCTTGGGGACGAGCGACACGTATACGTGACGCATAAGCTGCTCAGAATCCTCGATTATTCCCACCAGTTATTTTTTATTCTAAGCTTTGCCTTATGTAATCCTAGCATTTCTGCGATTCAAGTAGGCGAAAATTTCTGTTTTTAAAAACCGGGGGCAAAAGATTAAAAATTCTATAAAGGACGCTCGTCGCGAAGGGGTTAAGACCCAATGACAGTTACCCGAAGACACACACAAGCAAATGTTACACCAATGACAGCGATCTTTTCAAATTTCTAAAACGATTTTTTTAAAAGGATTCTTCTAACCTGGTACTTTTTTAATTTTTCGATTTTTTTTTTCTTTTTAATATGAGGCTACTTTTTCGCTTTCAGAACCGGTTCCGAAATAGAAAGTGACCTCATAAAAAAAATCTTCAACCAAAAATGAAAAAGTAAAACAAATAATATTATTAGAGATCAACCCCAGCTATCCTATGCAACAATAAATATTTTTAAAAATAAAGAAGTGCAAACAAGAAATTTAAAAAGAGCGCTGCCATTGATTTAACATTAGTTTGCAAGTTTCTTCACGTGAATAGTGTAGGCTCGTAATAGCATTTCACAGACCACAGTTGTCACTTCGACATTTTTACTAAACCACTTGACTAAACCACTTGACTAAACCACTTTATTAAACCACTTTGACTAAACTCTTTGCCACTTTGACTACCAAACTTCACTGAAATATTCTACTTCATTCTATAAAACAACAAAATAATCCAGAATTTGTTTTAAGAATTTTCGAACTTGGAAGAAAATCTGAAAGAAGAAGAAATTGCCTCCCGTAGGTTGTTTTGAAAGAATCAATCTCTTTTGCTAAATAGGGAAAGGTAACTTTAGTTTTTCGAAAAAAAAGTTAATAGAATAAGAGTTAAAGTAATGAAAATTGTTACAGCAAAATAAACTTAAATATAAGTTTTTGTTTTTTGAATCACTGCATTTCCAATGTTCTTCTTTTCTTCAAGTTTATCTTGGATTTTAAAATGTAATTTTGACTTGATTGTTTTGCCTTGCGCTGTATTCCTTTCTTGGTAAAATATTTTGGAGATGAAAAGTTGGTATTTTGTACATATTTTTTAATTGGCTCACTTATTTATTGCAGGACTCACTAATTTATTACTACCTACTTTAAAGTGCCAAAAGTAACAATATGAAGAATTAGAAAAATAAATGTTTGTCCTATTAGCATATTTTATTTACGCACCAGAGTTTAAAAAGTAATTTTAACTTGATTTTGTTTTACTTGTGCCGTATTTATTTTTTGGTAATCCAACAACACAGGCCAAAAGATTTTGAGGATGAAAGATCGGTATTAGATATATATATATATATTTTCAATTGGCTCACTTATCTATTGCAGAAGTATTACTATCTATTTTAAAGTGCCATAAGTAACACAGTGAAGAACAAGAAAAATAAATGTCTGTTGCGTATTAGCATATTTTGTTTACGCACCAGAGATTAAAAAGTAATTATAAAATGATTTTTTTTTCTTATGCCGATATTTATTTCTTGGTAATCCAATAACACAGCCCTAAAGATTGTAAAAATGAAAGATAATCTTATATATAGCTTATCTTATATATATTTTTTTAGTTGGCTCACTTATCTATTGTAGAAGTATTACTATATTTTTCAAAGTTCTAAAAGTAACACTATAAAGAACAAGAAAAATAAATGCACGCCTTATTAGCATATTTTATTTACGCGCCAGAGTTAAAAAAATAATTTTGACCTTTTTCTTCTTGTGCCGTATTTCTTTCTTGGTAACGCAACAAAAGACAGGGCAAAGATTTTCAAAATGAAAGATCGGTATTATATATATATATATACACATATATAGATTTAATTGGCTCACTTATTTGCTTTAGGACTCACTTACTTATTACTATCTATTTTAAAGTGCCAAAAATTACACTATGAAGAATAAGGAAAATAAATGCGTGTCTTATTAGCTTATTTTATTTACACACCAGAGTGTAAAAAGTAATTTAACTTGATTTTTCTTTTCTTGTAACGTATTTCTTTCTTGGTAAACCAATAACACAACGCAAAATATTTTGAAGATGAAATATCGGTTTTACATATATATATATATTTTAATTTTCTCACTTATTTAATGCAGGACTCACTTATTTATTATTATCTATTTTAAAGTGCCAAAAGTAGCACTATGAAGAACAAGAAAAAAAAAAGCCTGTCGTATTAGCATATTTTATTCCTATATATGTAAAATGTTTGTTGCAATGCGCTCTGTTACTTCTTGAATTTTGAGCACGACTTTTCGGGAGACCCTGTATTTTGCTTATTTTAAACAGGGAGTTTTTATTGTTTAGATACACCGATAATCAACAGAAAATAAAAAATATTTCACAAACCACAGTTAAATCACTTGCTTTAACTGACTATCAAGAGTGATTGCAGGACTGATATTTTGCTTATTTTAAGCAGGAAGTTTTTATTGTTTAGATACAACGATAATCAACAGCAAATAAAAAATATTTCACAGACCACAGTTAAATCACTTTCTTTAACTGACTATCAAGATTTTTATAGTTAAAATAGTTAAGTTTTTATTGTTTAGATACAACAATAATCAACAGCAAATAAAGAATATTTCACAGACCACAGTTAAATCACTTGCTTTAACTGACTATCAAGAAACCCTGTATTTTGCTTATTTTAAGCAGGAAGTTTTTATTGTTTAGATACAACGATAATCAACAGCAAATAAAAACATATTTCACAGACTACAGTTAAATCACTTGCTTTAACTTACTATCAAGAGACACTGTATTTTGTTTATTTTAAGCAGGAAAGTTTTATTGTTTAAATACAACGATAATCAACAGCAAATAAAAAATATTTCACAGACCACGGTTAAATCACTTGCGTTAACTGACTATCAAGATACTCAAGATTTTGCTTATTTTAAGCAGGAAGTTTTTATTGTTTAAATACAACGATAATCAATAGCAAATAAAAAAATACTTTACAGACCACAGTTAAATCACTTTATTTTAACTGACTATCAAACTTTAGTGATTTTCTTTTTATTTTGCTCTATCCAGCAACAAAAACAAACCAGAATTTCTTGTAAAAATTTATCAACTTCGAAGGAAATCTGTAAAGAAGAACAAATTGCCTCCCGTAAGTTGTTTTGAAAGAATCAATCTCTTTTCCTAATAGGGAAAGGTAACTTTACTTTTTCGAAAAAAAAAGTTAATAGAATAAGAGTTAAAGGTAATGAAAATTGTTGAAGCAAAGTAAACTTAAATAGAAGTTCTTTTTTTGCTTTGTAAATCACTGTATTCCTGCCGTTCTTCTTTTCTTGAACTTGAACTTTCAGTTAAAAAGGTAATTTTGTCTTGACTTTCTTTTTATTATTATTAATCTGTATTTATTTATTTATTTATTTATTTATTTTGGCAATCGAACAACATGGAGCAAAGATTGTGAGCGTAAAAGTTCTGCATTATTGGTGATATTTATTTTTTATTGGTTTATAGAAATTGTTAGAAATATTTTTAAACTATTTCAATGGATTATATATCAATTATTACAAAACAAAAAGGTTAGTTTTAAATGTTTTATTTGATGCCTCTAATAGTTATTTATCATACAATAAATTAATTTTATGAAAAAAAAGGAATTTTGTAGAATGGATGGGAGCATTTTCCCCTATTTCTGTGCTACAGATTTTTGTATTTTCAGCATTAAAGTCCATGAATGGTTTCAGTTTCATAGGAAATAATACTTTTTCTGAAACTCAAAACCACAAAATGCACATTAGAGATCTAGGAGAGGAATTAATAACGCGTATTGCATTTATGATGGGAATAATTCTTCCTTCAGAGGCAACAATACGCAATTTATTAGGCGTGCAAATAAGTTTTAAAGCGATTCTGTATGCACTTTTAAAGCATTCCTGCAAAAAATGAGAAGCAGTTTGGTGATTTGCATTGAGCTTTTCAGAAAATTCTTTTTGCGTTTTTGTTCAGCAATTTCTTTTCGCGTTAAGTCAGACAGTATTGTAATTCCTCGTCGGCGGGAATCCACTTTTTTCCTGATCCTACCTTAAAATTGATAGCTTTAAACTGCCTGAATCAATACTCACATGTACTTTTTGATACAGTATTCCAGAACAGATCATATCAATTTACAGGCTTTTGAAACACTTTTTTCTTGATGAAATTCGTAACGAACGCATTGACGAATAAATGCTTTTGCTTGTCATCTTCCAATTGACATTATTCACGAACCCAAAGTCGCACGGGGCTGTTTCTTATGTAAATTCATGATGCCGGCCACAAAATAAACGGTTTAAACCTTAATTATAACACCCAATAAATAAATGTTTTGGATAATATGATTGTACGACTGGTATACCTCGCACAATTAGGCTGTATTCTGCTTTTAAAACTCATAATATCGAGAGAACAAATAACTGGGCTTGATTTGAATATAAACTTGATTAAATTTAAAACACCGCTACTTTTTGTACAACTGCATATATCTGCAAGAAAAAAATTCAGAGTATCTGCATTATAAATCTGAAAAGAAAAGAAAAGAAAGAAAAACATTAACTAACTCAAACATTATTATATTTTAAATTACTCTGACAATGCGTTGCTCTGACAACCTTACACTTACTTAAACTTAATGTTCCAGAAGTATTTTCAGCATACTTAGCACTGGATAGACGCTATTTTCCATACGAAGAGAAATTGTATTTTAAAGATTTTTATGTCATATATAAAACAAAAAATAATTAAGCTTTTAAAGAAAATGTATAGATATAATTTCAAAGTAATAATATAACACCCACTAATATCTGTATAAACCAAAGAAAAATGTATCAGCATTCTTAAAAATAATAAATTAATTTTTGCTTCAATATACTTGACATTCCATGCAATAAGTACCAGTATCATGCCGCGTGTATTACGGTATTGGGACGGTTAAGTATTAATATTATTATTTTGATATTAAGAACTAACGGTATCATATGGTCACAGCATATTCGATTCCAAACATCCCGTTTCTTGAGTGTTAATATTTTTGATGAGAAATATTCGCTTTTTTAATGGCAGAAATTCTGAAATAAAATAATACAAATATTACTAGTTTGAAATAGTGGCATGAAATGCAGTTTGGTCGAGGGTAAAAACCTTCAAGAGAAAAAAAAATATTACGTTCTTAATGGGTTAAATAATTTCTTAATTTTTGCCGCACCATTATGTGTGAATTAAAATCGATTGATTTAATTAAAGAAAACATATTAAAGTATTTAAATGATTTTGTATTTTGTTTAAAGTTTTTAGCAACTCTATGGGAAGCATATAGATAATTTTCTAATTTATTTCATACATTAAACATGGTGCACACAGTTTAACCATGATTTCCTAATCAATTTGATACATTAAACAGGGGATGCACAGTTTAACAATGATTTTTTTATTTATTTCATAGAATAAACAGGGTGCGCACAATTTAATAACATTTTTTATATACTTTATACATTAAACAGAAAATTATTAATATTTTCTGTTTAATTTGTGCGCACAGTTTAATTACAATTTTTTAATTTATTTCATAGATTAGCATCCATAATATATAGCAGTTTAACCACATTTTTTAATAGAATTGTTCGTCTTCTTTGGCCGCAGAAAATATTACAAATTCTGTAAACAAATGATGTGATTTTGAAATTTAAACATTAAATATTAAATTTCTTAATTTAAAAAGCCGTGGAATACTCCCTGGAAAATCCAAGGAGTGTAGGTACTTTGAAAAAAATTTCTGATTGATAATAATAATTTGTCTGATACTTATACACTGTAAAAAATTTGGTGTAAAGTTCCTGAGAAAACCTGTGGAAGCTATTCTGCCACAGGTTTTCCCAGGAATTTCACCAAAGAAATGCCAGGAAACTTACACAATTCAGTTACACACAAAACATATGGAACTTTACACAGATCACCGATAATTTCTCTTTTACAATAATTCCAAAAAGTTACACAAAAGTTCAAAAGTATACCTGAGAAAACTAAGGAATGTTACACACAAAACATATGGAACGTTTCACAGTTGATCAGTAGATTCCACTTTCTCAAGTATTCCGAAGAATTACACAACATTGTGGAAGATGTTACACCAGATTTCTCTGTATTCTCGGATCAGCAGAAATAATACGAGAAAACTCAAGAACGTTACACAGTAAACGTCAGGAACATTACGCAGATTTTTTTCAGTGACAGGATGTTTTTATTTTCTTCTATCTTTACAAAAAGAAAGTGTTGGATTCCAGAAAAAATTCAAATTCCGGTTTCCGACGGATTTATGCGTTTCAGAAGGTCCTGAATACGATTTGACTACTTGTAAAAAATGTCTGTCTGTCTGCGTGTTTGTATGCGATTTTTTTTTTTTTTTTTTTTTTTTTTTGTGGACGCTATGTCTCAAGAACTAATGCATGGATTTTCATCAAACTTTATATTCTGTTAGACCTTAACATAAGTTGTTGCTGATCAGGTTTTGGTGTAAATCGCCCAACAAGTAGCACTGCTATGCTGCTTTTCTCAGGATTTACACGATTTTAGCGATAATCATATCTCAAGAACTAATGCACGGAATTTCATCAAACTTCCTATTCTGTTAGACCTTAACATAAGTTGGTGCTGATTAGGTTTTCGTGTAAATCATGTAACAGGTGGCGCTGCTATGCTGCATTTTTTACGATTTTTGCGATAGTTAATATCTCAAAAACTAATGCACGGAGTTTAATCAAACTTCATATTCTGATACACTTTCACATAAATAGATATTTATTAGACTTGGGTGTATACTGCCCATAAGGTGTCGCTCTTATGCTCTATGGATTGGGAAGTTTTGTTGCAGACATCTAAGATGGTGGTTGCCGAAATTCAACGTTTTGTTTGGAAAATGTGATGCTTAGATCTTCTTTTTAAATACAATTAACCTATAATTTTAGAATCTTCATGATGGACATAGATTGTCATTTAATTTTGGCCCAGTGGTGGCGAATTTTGAAGTATTAACATGTACGAGATAGAAGAAAGTTTTAGGATCGGCACATCCGACTAGTTTAAAAATCTATAAACAGGTACACTTTCTGTTCCGGATACCTTCATTGAAAGTTTAGATTAATATTTGAATGTAACTTTTTCAATGTAGGTGCTTTAAAATTCAATGAGTGCTTGATTTATCAAGTCTTATCTCCCGAGCCGCTTGTGGAACCTGTTTTCTTGAATTTCGTGTTGTGAGTTCACTACTTTTATAAAATTCAGACTGCTTCATTGCCACCACTTTTTTTAAGTAGAAATAATTGCCTTATTTATTGACAGATTAAATAATGTGAAAATAAGACAAGTTTTACTATTTTTAAAAAGTAGTGGCAATCAAGCAATCTGAATAATAATAATAAAAAAAAATAGCGGAATAACAACACTGGCCCTAAGTTTCTACCAGGATTTCTGTGGATTTTTTTTTATGTTCCCGAACATTATCCAGTGTTCCCGAACGTTGCTTTTAATCATTTTCAAAAGTTTCAACTGACTCAAGCTTATCTCTAATTCTAACGATTGTAAATGGTGTAAGAGGATCTGTTTGAAACTCTATCCTAAACTGTCTCTCACTCCAACTACGTTTTTAGGTGTTGCCAGTAACACGTATCATTTTTTTTTAATCAAAGCTTAGTCTGGTTTCAGCTATTTTTTCGTGTTGGTTAAACTTTAAAGGAAAAGATCATGCCAGTTATTAGCGCGAATAAATTATGTATTTTTCGAAACACCCTGTAATTCTAACCCGTAGAAGAACAGCGTCACAACTCAAAAAAAATCTTTTTTCATTAAAACCCACAGTCAATTCTGAAACAGTACATACACCGGGATCAACAAATCTCATATATGTTTGTGATATTACTTCTTTTCACAATCAACTCTAATTTCACAATGCATTGAAATATAATCACGATTTTGTTTTTCTTCTCTTCTTAAAAATTCTATTTTTTTTAAATGTGACAATATTATTCTGGGGTAGATACATTAATATAGATGGGTAAGAATGTCAAAAAAAAAAAAAAAAGAAAAAAAAGAAAGGTCGATAAAAGTGTTTCCTACGTATGGATCCTATATATATATATATTTATATTCTTTTACCACTATTTCTAAATTAGTGGTAGATTTTTTTAACGTGTGCAAAAGGAAACCACCACAAAGGTTATAGGTTTAAAATATTGGTAGCAAATATATGAAAATTGCAGGAAACTGCGTGCCCTGCCAGTGACCATGTAAATTTTAAAGTATATCATCTAACGATTATTACCGAATAATATGCAATTAAAATTATTTAAAAATCCCCAAGTAGGTGATATATAATAGATATTAAAATGATATAAATTTATGTTACAGTAAAATACTACAGTAAACACACTTTATTTACGGACACTATAGAAATATAATTTACTTAATGATATTGCATAGATAATATTTCATATAAATGTGTAAAAATCTATAAACTAGGTACGTAAAAATATAATGTAATAAATTTTATTCATCTTGTAAATGAATAAGAGTTTTTTTTCTAAGTATGAGTACATTGAGTGCAGCAAATTTATTTTAATGTTTTATAAATACTTATATCCCTAACCCAAACATTTCAAAATTAAAATAGTTTCTCTGTTCAACTCTACTATATATTCAAATATATTCGTGTTGTTCTGTGTCAAAAAAAAAAAAAAAAAAAAAAAAAAAAGAACGAAAATCATGCGTCAAGCATAGATTATAAACACTTTCCATAATAATTTAACAAAACCTCACCGTTTAATAATGTTAAAGATGATGTATATGAAATTTGGAAAACTCATAACACATTTAAAAATATAATTTCAGAAATTTCCATCAATAGTCGTAACAAATATCTGAATTCTTTTGTGCAACCCTGCATATGATTTATAGATTCGTATGCATACTACATAGTATGCTACAATTTAGTTCAGTTACGAAACACATACCACAGCTGAAAATTCCCTCTTCAGCAATTTCCGTCAATAAACGGAAATGTACACGATATATCTTTTGTACTACCCTGTATATGATCTATTTATGCACACCAAGTAATAGTCAAGGGAAAAAAAGTTAAATTAAAAAACCCACTACACAACTGAAAACGGATTTCCAGCAATTATTGTTCATAGACAGTTCTGTAACCGAATTCTTTTGTGTGTCCCTGTAAGTGAACGATGAATGCTATGCGCACCATATCTTATAGTAAGCCTCTTGTAATGTATTTCAGTGATATATATCAATTTCAATATGTTTGAAAATGAGTAACATCATTAAAATACACCGCAAACGATTCCCCCCCCCCCCCCCCCAATTTAACTGAGTTTTGAGTGTCGCTGTAAACAAACTATAAATGCTACACATTTCATTTTCAGTACCAAACATTCCATAGTAAACCTCAATAACACGTATCAGTTGCATAGCAATCCATGTATCATAGCAATCCATGTATATTTGCCCCAGTTAGAGTACGGATAGACAGACTGGAAAACCGAATTCATTCTCTGTCGTAAAGTGTTAATAAAAGAACTTAGTAAAAATGTACAAATTAACCGAGTTTGGCTATCAAAATATATTTGTTTAATAACTGCAGTGAGACTAAATTATATAACACTGAATAATAAGTAAATAATATATATATATATATATATATATATATATATATATATATAACGATTGAAAGAGGCCACTTTCATATACTTATTGACACAGTCCTTTACAATAAAATAAAAATGTTTTAAAAGTTGCTAAAAATTTTTAAGTTTTGATCATTTGTACATTTTACTTTAAGTAAAAAAAAAAAAAAAAAAAAAGGTAGCTACAACGACAAAATATGCTAGACTGTTCTGTTACATTACTATGAGAAAATAAAAATGGGTAAATATATAAAAAAATATATGACTATACATAAAAAAAACACTTTATAATTACATTTAATTTTTAATAATAAAACCTCTATTATGTACTAATGTATGAAATATCACACAGCTTTTAAATTTATCCTCTTTTGCCATTGACATTTTATATTTCAGTATACACATTTCTGAAATTCTCAAAAGAAACTTTCATGATATCCTATTTAGAATATTTTCTGAATTCTACGTGCAAAATTTCTTCTAAGTTTCAAAAAAAAAAAAAAAAAAAAAAAAAAAACTTTTTTCTAAAAGAAATTGAATGGTTGAATGAAAAACGAAAAAATTCGTGACAGTATAGGTCTTTTTCAGTTTGCGTAGTTGACAGATTTTATCTGAAGCCAGGTCAAATTTTTTTTTGACAAAATATGGTATTGTACTTCACGCTGACAAGAGATTTTAAGAAAAAAAATATATCAACTTATTTTCACCTATTTTAGACTTTGAAGACTTTTTTTTATTTTTAGTCTTATTTTGAATATCTAGAATAGAACACTATTTTTTTAGGAGATTAATTTGAAAGTATACTCAAATATTCACTAACAAATAGTTAATATCATATTAATGGTGTAAGGGTATGGATTTATGACTTTTCCTTTCAAATTTACCAATATTCTTTTGCAAACTATAAATTTGTTACAAATGTCGCAATCTTTTTTAGGTTAAAACATGAAACAAACAATTAAAGAAAAATAAATGAAATCTGTAAAAAAAAATATTTATAAATATTGTTGATATTAAATTGTTACATTGTAACATTTGTGCCGGCTGAATTAACAAATGTACACACAGGGGCGTAGGGAATGGAGGGGTTCACGGTGCTCAACCGCTTCCCATTCATGTTTTTTTTTTTATTATTATATGAACTTTTCCAATATCCTGTTGCAAACTATAAATTCGTTACAAATGTTGCAATCTTTTTTAGGTTAAAACATGAAACATCCAATTAAACAACAACAAAAAAATGAAATCTATAAAAAAATTTTGTATAAAGATTGTTGATATGAAACTGTTACATTGTAACATTTGTGAAGGCTGAATTAACAAAATGTACATACAGGGGCGTAGGAAAAGGAGGGGTTCGCGGTGCTCAAAACCTAACATTTGTGAAGGTTGAATTAACAAAATGTACATACAGGGGCGTAGGAAAAGGAGGGGTTCGCGGTGCTCAAAACCTTCCCATTCACTTTTTTTTTAATCATATGAACTTTTCCAAAGATTATTATTTCCAATCTTTAATATTTGATTGTTCCTTTCTGGGAAAAAAAAGAAAGCTCTGTACATGAAGATGCAAATATTGATTACATCTCTTACATGTAAATTTGCAGATCGAAGGCCTCAATGTTAGATTTGAAAGTCGCAAATTTAATGAGAAATCCTTTTATTTAATCCTTTATTTTAATAACACTTTTGCTTTTTTATTGCTAACTTGCATTAATTTTTTGAAAGCAAAGAAATGAATAAATTAAGATTAAAAATTCGATCAGGTTTAGTACTAATATAACTTAAGCGCGCCATTCCTCAGGAAACCTTATTTTTACATTTCATGTAGCTATTTTTTGATAGAATGTTTTTTAATAAATGTTTGAGAAATTTTGTATAATATAACACATTTAAAAGTATTATTTTTTTTATGAAAATTGATGATTTATGAATTTATTTATTTTTATTTTTTAATGAGCAGAGGGATACGTGTATATTTCCATTATGTGTTCAATCTGTACCTCTATCAACATTTTCATTTACTTTTTGAAAGTGATTAATATATTACTTATTCGATAAAGTTTTTTTCTCTGAATACCCCTTATTTATACATAAATTATATATTTTTTGTCGAAAAAATAATGAAATTTGTCAAAAATTATTTCTGTTACAAGCCTTTCTTGTATCCTCTGTTGCAATAAAATTCTGAGCGATAATTGTCAAAATATAGTAGTATTCGTCACCAAATAAAAATATGCAGAGACATATTTTTCAGTTGTTAACCGAGAATGTGCACATTGTCATTTAAGCTATGGACTTTATGTGCCGTCCTTGATTTAAGAAGTGCAATTTATTTATTAAAACAAGTTTTTAATCCATATACATAAATTTAAATTTTGTTAGATATTTTACTTCCAGTTTCATATTTAATCTTAAGTAAGCTTAGCATTATAAACAAAACATTGTGTATGTGTATCCTCGTTGTCGTTGTCGTGTCCATGGATATGAAAAAAGTCAATAAATAAAGGATCAGATATGGTCAAAGGTCCGGAGGACCACTGCCGCCAGCCCTGGTGCTTCAGGACTGTAAAGGATCTCTCGAAGTGGCTCCATTAGCGGTAACCAGCCGAGTTTTAAGATATCTGCGGTAATGGATGGGCACTCGAAGATGTGTCTCGGTGTGAGCTGAGTTTCTGGGCAGTTCCTGCACATAATATAGGTTCTTGTCCCATCAGGAAGGATCTTCATTCCTTTATAGTGATTTGTTCTTAACCTAGCCAGTGTAGTTGCTATATTTCTAGGGCAATCAAAGTCAGTGATTAAAGGCTTCCTAGAGGGATGATTAAAAAGTCTACATCTGGCCACTGCATTTGCATCAGCAAGTGTGATGGTGGAACTAGGTTGGTCAAGATTTCGTGCCTCTTTGGCTAAAGCATCCGCACACTCATTTCCCTCGATGTATACATGTGCAGGTATCCATTGCAGCACACAAGATTTCCTCCTGCAACATAGCTGATCAAGTAAGTCATTTATAGAGGAGGTGATGTTTGTGTCTCCGTTTCCAATGGCCTCTAAGGCTGATTTAGAATCTGAGAAAACAACCAGTCCTTCAGCAAGATCCATAGCATGAGAATTAGTCAGGTAATAAGTTAGGGCTTCTTTGATTGCCAAAAGTTCGCTGGTGAAGTTGGAGGCAATCAAACCTGTGTTAATTTTAAGATTGACTTTTTCACCACTTGGAAGAATGAAGAGGATGCTTGCTCCACCTCTGTTGAGGGATTTATCTGAGGAACCGTCGGTGAAAACAACTGCCAGGTTGGAGAGCTTTTCTATAGTTTCAAGACCCTTTTGTCTGAGTATTATGGGGTCCTCTTTTTTAGAGCAGGGTTGAAGCAAGTTCAGATTAATCTTAGTGTTCGCCGGTGGTGTTCTTGGAAAGAGAGGTTCCAGAAGGAAATCTAGGGATGAATGTTCCAGTTGGGTCAGTCTTCTAATATCTCTGTCCAGCTGGAGAGTTGAAGATCTTTTAAGTCTGGTTGAGCATTTCCAATCATTAAAAAGTCTGGTAGAGATCCTCCATTACAATAATATTAAGGAAATTATTCCCTAAATCCTTATAAAATAAATAAGTTCCAAATTATCAATAGATCCTACAACCACTTATATAAATGTTAAAAGCAAATAGTAAGAAAAACTATAAATATCAATTTTTTTTTTAATCGAAAATTTTACGCTCAAAATGTAATGTTTTAAGTGAAATGACCCATGCACAAAAATAGTCATTATTCCATTTCCAAAAGCAAATGTTTGTTTATTTCTGGAAGCGTTGTTTCGTGTTACTATCGCTATCGTAAAGGAAAAGAATAATTTACAGGCAATATTTAAAAACGGGCAGATTTTTTAAAAAGTAAATAAAATTATATTGGTAACTTGAAAGAGAATAATGTATTGCAAAAACCACAATAAATACGCTGGAAAATTTAGAGCAGTAAAATTTTCTATAACAATAAAAAAAAAGTTTTTTTTTAAAACTTTTTTATAAGCATTTAATGTTTATCTTAAAAATCACGCTTAATTTCATGACTGCAATTAGTGTTGTTTCAAAATATTTCCATTACAATATGTTAATTTGGTATGGACCTCGATTATGGAATATTCACTGATTTGATTTACGCTTGGTAAAAAGCACTTGTTAATAACAAATGAAATATTATAGCTAGCGAATAACTAGAGAATTTATTAAAAATATACAATCTTTGCTCTTTTTATTTTTTAAGATATGGCAACAGGAAATAAAAAAGCATTATTTAAACTATCTATTCAGGATTTCTAAATTGTTTTCTTAACGCATAATCATAATTTAATTAATATTAAACTAAATGATAGAATCGTATTTAAAAAATATTATACTCGTTATTTATTTATTTATTTTATTTTATATTTTTTAGTGTTTAAAATATTTCATTGTTGGAATTTGTCAGCCTGTCGGCATACTTTACCGAGCGTGGTTCGGTGCATCAATAACTTCATCGTTGTCGTAACTCGTATAAAGTTAAAATCGTAAAGAATATTTGGCGATTTATCACCTGATCCCGGCTAACGAAAAAATGCTTTAAAATTTAATTATTTGTAATTTAGTTCTAAAAATATTAAAATGTTGTATTGTCATTACAAGCACACCTGTTTACACACATATATATATATATATATATATATTCTAGCGTTTCAGGAAGTGTGTGAAAAATCGATTAAAAAATTCCATCTTTACATAGATTAATCGAGTAAAGTTAAATAAAAGATTGTAAAATCTGACCGATGGTTGTTAACAAAGATCTCTCCTTTTTTTTTCTCCAAATCACAAAACAAATATTTTCTTTCAAACAAGTACAATTATTTGCAATTTTTTTATCGGAGACTTACTACGTAATTTTTTTTCAGCATTTCAGGATTTTTTGTGTAAGAAAAAAAGGGGAAAGAATTTATCAAAATAAATACTTATCCGTTTATTTCTGTAATTAAATTATTTACCCGAAAAGAAAATATTTCCTTCCGTAATTTTAATGATGTTTAATATATATATTTTTTGTATTATTATTAAAAGATAAGAACATTTCAGAAATAAGATCTTTAAAATATGTTTTCCTTATATATTCGATAGCCATTGGATAATTTCTTGTTTTATAGTTTTCATGGTACTTTTCCGTTATACCAATACCATTGTCGCCAAACGTAATAGTTGGCGCCAAATGAAACATTTGAAAAAAATTAACGTTGTTGGTGCGAAAACGATCATTTAAAAAATATGACATTAAAAAATTACAGACTTTCGCGAACTATTTTATTAAATCAATATACATACATACATAAAATAAAAGTACAAATAAATATTATATCTTATACAATTAAGTATTAAAATAAAACTCAATTTAAAATTGTCGGCATGAAATTATAAATGTACCTTTAGCATTGCAATAAACATTTCATTATTTTAATAAAGTCACCACATGAACTCCATGAGATATGATTTTAAGTAGCATAGGGTAAAATTTTAAACCGCGTAGTCTTTTATAACGCCATTTTGCGATGCCCCATAATATTCCAATAGATATGACATCCAGTGTTCGGGTCAACAAATTTATATTTGTAATTTATTGTCCAATTTTCGTATCCGGCATCTCGCAAAAAACTTTCTTTGTTTATAATTGCATAACCCTCAAACAATTTTATTGCAGCTTCCTCATCATCGGGTAATTGCCAGATGGTAAAATCCATCTCGGTGTCAGCGAAAAATAAGTAGGTTCTAACTTAACAAAAAATATTTTCGATTAAAAATATAGCAAATTAAGATGTTTTGCATGGTTATGATTAAGTAATAATACTAAAAATAAGATTCCCATTCAATAACTAGCGAGTCACAATGTTTGGCACGGTTTGCAATACAAATCCTTTGCACGATCAGGGTTGAAATAAATGGCGCATTAGCATGTATTTTGGCACGGTGTTGGTATAACGGAAAAGTACCGTTTTCATACTTTTATTTAAGAAACAAAACTTTAAAAAGTGTTTTACATTAACTACATATCTGTAAATTGAAAAGAAAAAAAACTGAAAGAGTTTAATTTATGAACATAGAAATAGATAAGGACTTCTAACGAAATAGTGTTAATACCGTGTTGCGACTTTCGAACTTAATGGCAGTTGCGCAGATACGCGCACGGTTCTGCGCAGCCAGGGAGCATCCCTGCTCCGGTAGTGCCACCACCAAATAACAAATCGAAACTGTCACTAACAATGTTTCGCATTGCAATGGCAAGCAGAAGAATCAGACGAACTAGTGACATATAGGGAAAATATCCTACACAGGCGCCACCTATTTGAAACATTTTTCGAAGAACGGTTTTCTTCTTAGAAAGGCTATTTCGTTAGAAGTTTAGTGATCTGAAGTATTATTATTGCAAATCATCAACATTCATAAAAAGTTACTCATTTATTTACGTCAAATGGGATTCATACATGTCCTTCAAATGGGAGCTCAATCGAAAGTACCGTTGGGGAGTTATCGTGTACAGTTTCACACACACACACACATATGAATCACGATTACAAAACTTTCCTTACTCTATATGTTCGGAAAGTAAAAATCACAGGTTGCAATTAATATTTTCCCCAGTATTAATCTCAAATAACATATGTTTTGAAATTAACATTCGATTTAAAAAATATGAATTGTACCCTATGATTTTTTTAAAAACAGAAATCCACTTCCAAAAGCTTTAAATATGCGAATCCAACATTACTGCTCATTCCACCAAGTAATTTTGGATTTATGCTTAAAAAAATTACCGAAACTAAAATCTGTTTTGCAACGATTAAAAATTAATTTAACATTAGGAGTTCAAACATCTACACTTGCATAATTCCTAAAATAATTGACCGAGTCACTTACCGTTTTGTATATGAAGTGAATACAAAAAATCCAAATATGATGTCAAAATTAGGTGTTAGTATTAAAAATTTTAATGTTTGTTACAATTTCAATATGCATGGGACCCTCGAAACATAATTTAAGCAAAGCAGTTACTAGTAGACGTTATTACTAATTCGTTGGTAGCATTTTCAAACCACTAGCTGACCGGCCCGGCGTTGTCCGGCAGACTGTCATTGAAAAATATAACAGTGGAGTGTACTTCATAAAAAAAAAGACAATAATATTTATTTATACTAAAAGCTTGTAAAAAATTAAATAAGAGCTAAAATTTCAAAAGTATAACAGCTACGTTTAAAAACTGAAACATTTACACTTACTTTTCACTTTTTACTAAAAAATCTCTTTTTAAAAATTATTGCTTGTTTACATTTTAAATTTTATATTGCTGATTGTATTTTTTAAATTATAAATATTAAATGCTTACAAAAATCAATATTTCAAATGAAAATGTATAAAAATATATCTATTTAATTCTTAATGTTGACAAATTATAATTACAATTTATTTGCACTATAATCAAGAAATCATAGTTTGCTTCGCTTTTATTCCTGTAGATGGCAGCACCAAAGAGTTAAATGTAAAAAATCCTGGCCTAAATCCTGCCAAAAGACTTTTACACAATAACCAATGAGATGCGCTTCATTAGGGCGTTGTCATTAAACAATTAACAAATAATCGCAATTTATGTGCCACGTACGATAGCGTAATATATATATATACAGATGATTTACAACATAGTTAGTGTGTGTGTATATGTCTGGAGGGGAGGGGGGATCTTTTTTCCACGACTGTATACAAATTTAAATGCGTAGGAGGTCGGTGAAGATTTTATGTGAATTTGATCTTATATTAATTTGTTTGAAAGATACATCAAAAATGATTGTACATTAAATGTAATGTTACAGATGTCATGCATTGATATTAATCAGTGTATTTTTTGGAGGTCAATGTACGTTGTTTTGTTTTATTTTTAATTATATATCAAATTATGAATAATAAATATGTACCACAGACGAAAGCAAAAGCAATTTTGAGAAAAATAAACTAACATTAAACACAATTCTGAAATAACGATAAAAATTTTTGACGCATACATTGTAACTATTATAATAAACGACCTAGAAAATTTAGAACATCTCATTTTCCCATAACTAGAGAAAATTTCTTTTTTAGAAACAAATTACAAAGTAAATATTTTCTTTCCAACAAGTACATTATTTTGCAATTTTCTTATCAGAATTTTATTATGTAATCTTATCAGAAATTCAAAATGTTATAACGAAAATGTTTTATGTCAGGATTTAAGAGAAAAAAAGAAGAAGCCAAGGAGGAAAACTGTAATTTGTTCAAAACTTAGTTATTTATTTCTTAAAATAAAGTATATAAAAAAAAGAGCATCTTCTTTATGCGTTTTTTATCTATTTTTTTTATTATTATTTAAAGTGTATATATATAAAAAAAAAATTTGGAATAACTTTTTTTTATGACACTGCACTGTAAAAAATGACCAATGTTTCTTATTTTATGAAACTATACTATAACCACGATCGAAAATATAATATAATCTTTTGAGTTATCCGAAATTCCAAACAGCGTGTTCCATTGTCTTTTCAATCCCCAGAAACCAATACATTTCCAAAACTTAAAGAATTATTTATAACAACAAACTATTTTTCGCTGCCCGTATTTTTCAGAAACGTTTCCGAAGGGTTTTTATAGTGTATTAATTAGTGTCCTCAGCCTGGAATACCTGTTTTTCGAATGCTATCAATTCTCAAGTAAACATTTTCATGCTCAAAAAATATGTTTAACAGACAAACATGCAAAATTAACAACGTTAACAATAACATTAAAATTAAGATTATTTCTTTGCTCTTTCATGTATAAATTAACTTATGTGGCTGAAAACGTTTACTTGAGATTTGATGACATTCGAAAAACAGGTATTCCAGGCTGAGGACACTAATTAATACACCATAAAAACCCTTCGGAAACGTTTCTAAAAATACGGGCAGCGAAAAATACTTTGTTTTTATGTATAATTCTTTAAATTTTGGAAATGTAATGGTTTATGGGGATTCAAAAGACAATGGAACACTCTGTTCAGAATTTCGGATAACTCAGAAGATTATATTATATTTTCTTTCATGGTTATAGTATATTTTCATAAAATAAGAAACATTGGTCATTTTTTACAGTGTAAGATAATTCCTTTATTTTTTTTTTCTTCTTAGAAACAGTCGTTTAAATCCCACCACCATAAGTTACAAATTCGAAAAATTAAAAAAAACATTAAAAAGTTTTAAGTCACAATGAATAATTATATATGAAAACTCTTCGTAAAAATAAATTTAGTCATTTATTTACGTTAACATTTTTTATTAAAACCCAATTATTTATTTTCACAACACATTTTATATATTCTTTATGACAATGCATGCACTATTTGAAAAATTCTAATTATTCGATTGTAAACTATTCACTCTATATTTATTCTACATATTGCTCTTTATTACCTAAAACGCTTTCATTTTGTTTTAATTTCTGCTGCTTATAATTTATAGAAAACATTTTTTAAACTTCTGTTTGTAGGAGACAATCAAAAAAGAAATTATAAAACAAGGAATTCTCTTATTATCAGGTAGATTAAAATGAAAAAAAAGCTATAATTCTAAAGATTTTACTTCTGATATCTTCTATACTATAAATAAACAAAGTAAAGATTAAACATCATAAAAAAAGAAGGAAACATTCTGTTTTTAGGTAGATAATTTACTTTAAGAAATAAATGGATACATTTTGAACATATTCTACTTTTCTTCTTTAGATATGATTTTTTTTTTCTTAAATTATGACCTAGAACATTTTGTTATAACTTTTTGAATTTCTGAAAAGATTACAACATAAGATTCCAAGAAGAAAATTGCAAAATAATGTACTTATTAAAAAAAAAAAAACTTTATAATTTTTATCTGAAAAAAAAAAAGTGTATTTATAAGAAACTAGGGAATCGAACCCGGGCTTCAGAACATCACTTAAAACTATTTGTTTTATTTAAAATTCTAACACATTTTTTACATTTAATATATATATATATATATATACTAAAAAGAAATGGCGCATCTAGTATTTGTCGAGTATTAAATAAAAATCATGTACTCGTGACATCATAATTCACTTGTATATTGTAACAGAATAATAAGGCCACTATAATTTGTGACTCGTGTAGGCTACTATAATATGTGACTCTATAGCCAAGATACACGTCAGGACAAATTGCCGCTATCATTATCTTTTTACGCGTGAAGGTTTCGCTATGGTTACTCCATTGTGAAATTTGCCAATTTTTGAAATTCAATATTCGAAAAACGGCATAATCATTAGATTTGAAATTTATATCAAGAAAAATACAATTTTTTACCTTTCTAATGCAGTTTGTCTAACATTTTTCTGACAAATATTTTTCGATCTGTTAATTTTTTCAGTAACTTCAAATGTTTCATTTTCCGAAATTAACCTGTGGCAACGATTAGCGAAAAACCCAGTCGTCAGCAACACGTAGCTTTTTATTAAAGAGGATTCGCTGTTCTAAATTTCCCATGCCTTTTACTAGAATAGATATTAGCGTCAAAATTTTTATCGTTATTGCTGCATGATTTTTAATATTAGTTTATTTGGTTTAAGATTGTTTTTGTTTTTGTAGGTGAGATATTTCATTATTCGTAATTTCAGTAAATGATTGAGAACAAAACAAAACGAAACAATGTACACTGGTTTTCAAAATTTACACAGATTAATATTTAGATGAATTGATTAACAATCAAATTATTAAAATAACATGAAACAGTTTTCTAGTTAAGTTACAAACAAATGAATTTTTAAATATGAAGTTCAAGCAAACAGTTCGGTGACCTACTATTTATATAAATTTATGTTCTTTACAAATCATAGATAGTTTACAAGTAAATAGTTAGGATTTTCCAATTAGTTCATACCAGGTTTACATGGTTTAAACCAACGTAGTTTTAACCATATTTTAAACAAACTATTTTTTTTAACCATACATGATTATTTCTATAAAAATATATTAAATATTCGTCAGTTAATGAAATACTTTTACTTATAATTTAACTTCATACAATCTATTAGTTTCTTTTAATAATTAATCATTTGAGCTCAATTTCTAATGGTTATTTCAGCAATGGTATATCTGTAAATCTGTATAATATATATACCAGAAATTTGTATGGATCTCTGTATTCCTGAAAATTAGTTTGCAAGTATTTTACCACATTGTGAGACTTGCTATCTCAAAAGAAGGAATTTAATTACATATATCATTGTCCAGAATATGTATTAAATTTATTATCCAATGATATTTATTGAAATATAATTGCACAGCAACTATTAAAAATTGTTACATTTTTTCATAAGAGAACCTTCTTCTTCTTCTTTTTTTTTTTTTTTTTTTTTTTTGTAAACACCTGAATTTTATGCAACCCTTGTTCATGCTTGGTAAAAAAGAATACATGGAAGGTTTTTCGAAAATAACTAAACAATTGTGTTTTAATAATTTCAATTAAAAAAGTTTTGATGTAAATAAATAGATAAATGCTTTTTATGGAGAGTTGGTGCTGCGAAATAATCATGTTTTATATCCTAAATCACTTTAATTTTGTTTTAATGTTTAGAATTTGTGGCTTATATATATATATATTTTTTTTTTTTTTCAAAAGGAAATCAGAAAAGAAAATATAAAGCAAGCAGTTCTCTTGTTATCAGATGTGTCTAATATACAAAGGAAACGCATCTCAAAGATCTTATTTTACATTTCTTCTACACATTTTAAATAATAAAATAAGGACGAAAAATCGTACATCAAGCATAAATTATAAGACACTTTCCAACACTAAACAAAATATTATTGAGAAATTTCTTTTTTTCCAGGCGATGAAATGAGATGTCTAATTAAGCAGTTTACAAAATACATAACTCAGTAACAATCCCTTTTAAGCAATTTCTGTATATATCGGTAATGTGTGCGAATTTTGTCGCGCAGAGTATATGATCTATAGAATTTATTCACAACACGTAATACACTAAAAATAAGATAAATTAAAAAATGCACACTTCAGTAGAAAATGTACTTCCAGCAATTATCGGTGAGTCAATTATCCTGTGAACGAATTCTTTTGTTTGCCCCTGTAAATGAATGATAAATGCTACACATTCTATACCCTATAGAAAACATGTTGTAGTACACCTGAGTGATGCACTTTAATTTCATTATATTTGAAGTATCATAACATTATTAAAATGCACCGAAAACGTTTATTCATCCCAGAATGCATCAGTGTAATGTAATTTTGTGCGTCCCTGTAAACGAACTATAAAAGCAACTTATTCTATACTCCCGAGAAAGCATGTTTTAGTCCATGTCAGTGATACATATTAATCTCATTATGGTTGAAAGGGGGTAACATCAATAAAATGCACCGCAAATGATTTTCTCCCAAAGACCATAATGTAACGGAATTATTATGTGTGTTCCTGTAAATGAACTATAACTGCTACGCACTTCATTTTGGGTACCAAACATTGGTACTTATCTATTATCCCGTAGACTATTTTTCATAACAAAAAACTATCGTCAAACTGTAAGATTAAACGCCAAAATGCAGTCCTATTTACTTGATGTTAGAAGCATTATACGTGCTTGTTATGTCATCAAGTGATTTTTAATTCGACATTTGCGTGTATTTTTCATTATGTTTTACTGATTTATTAGTTATTTCATTCATTAAATTAATAATTGTTTCCTTAAATTCTTATATTTTATTTATTTATTTATTTTGATATTCCAATGGCAATGTTCTTCCGATTATTTGGTGTTACAGTTTGGGATACACTGTTAAAAATTTTGCCGCAAACTGTCCAGTCATTTGACCGTTTTTATAGAAAACGGTTACATAACAGTAATTTAACACTATTCTGACAATAATATGGGCTATAATATAGTCAGAACAGAGTTAAATTACGGTTATGTAACCGTTTTCACAAAAAACGGTCAAATGACTGGACGGTTTGCTGCAAATTTTTAACAGTGTAGTTTTTTGTTATGAAAAGTGGTCGACGGGATAATAGAGAAGTACCCAAACATTTAATAACATATAAAAATTAAATGGTAATTGGAATATATTTAGGAGAGTTAGACCACGGCCAGACAGACAATCCGAAATCGTAAACACATTTCAACTATGTTGGAAAGTGTTAAAAATAGATTACATGTCATACAAAATGAAGAAGGAACATGTTCTTTCCAAGTACATAATGTGCCTTTAAAAATATATATATACGCTTTGAACAGATTAACCCTTTCCTTTTCAGTTATTGCTTTTATTTTTCCTTAAATTCTGACATAAAACATTTTAGATATAACACTTTGGATTTCTGATAAAATCACAACACAAGATTCTGGCAAGACAATTGCAAAATAATATATACTTCATTGAAAAAAAAATATTTACTTCGGGATAAAGGTAATTTATTTGTAGTTTTAGGAAAATTTGCTGTTCTAAACTTTCCGATAATAATTATTATTATTATTACACATTGCGCCTAAATTATTATCGTTATTGCAGCATTATTTTTGACGTTAGTTCATTTTCTTTTTGTTGTTTTTAAATGTAAGATATATTTATTTTTCATAGTTCCGGCATATAATAAAAAAAAAATACTGTGAACATGCGTTCAAAAGTTAAGGACCAAACTTTTTTGCGTCTAATCTGGGAATAAATTGATATAAAATTTTAAAAGATCGATGAAATATTTCATACAAGTATTTATTGATTGTTAAGTTAATTTGAGATCCTGTATTTTAAATTAGTAATTATAGTTTTACAAAATAGAGTTCATCGTTTAGAAAAGAACAAATGTCAGTTTTAGTCAAAAATAACTAAATAAATCTACATAAATATGTTTCAATAAAGAGTATGCTCAAAAATCAATATGAAAGATCTCACTTTACCGTTAGAGTTTTAATAAAGACAATACATTAAACATAATAAAAAAAAAAGTGGAAAGAGACATACATGCATATAATAAGCAATTATTTATTTTATTGTCACATTATTTTTATTTTTTGGCTTCTGCACTTAAAAAGTAAAAACGGAACCATTATAAGATCACTTATGTATCTCTCCGTCCGTCTGTCACGGGCCTTTTTGTCGTAAACTATGGGACATGAAAAGTTGAAACTTGGGAAAATTATAAAACCTTTTTACCCACATATTTTCAGATTATTAGCGATTCACAAATATGTTTAGGAAAAATTTAGGGGGCTAATTAAGTCACTTGAAAAAAAAAGTTTTCTTTTTAGGTGCGTTCGTAATTATATAAATACGTAGCACCTATAGTCGTCGTTTGGTCCGTCCGTCTGTCTGTCTGTCCGCATATAACAACGCAAAAACTACCCAACCAAATGGTTTGCAATTTAAAATATATTATCTTTGCAGAATTTTGTCGAGACATTTCAAATTTTATTAAAATCGAATCAAAACTTATATAGGAGATATTAATAAAAATATTTATTAAGAAATTTGATTTTTTTTTAAATCGGTGCTTTTTTTGTTATAGGAGCTTCCGATGGATGTTAAATCGTCAAGTGACCGAGACACTTATTTTATGACAGAAATGAATCTGCAGACGATATAATTCATTTCACAGAATTAGAAATCATCAAGATCTGAATATTTATATAACTAGCTGATACATATATATCTGAATATTTATATAACTAGTTAAGATATTTGTATGAACAGTGTCATAAAATATATACTTAACTAGCTGTTTAACCCGTTCTACGCACGGGATATCATGAATTTAATTCTAAAACGTGCGTACGAACGCACCTCGTTTGTAACGTTTGACGTACAATTTCCAACTTGTTTTTTATCGATACGGGCATCATGTGAAAGATCTCGTACCGAACTAAAAAATATATTAGTTTTAATTTCAGGTATTATATTTTGGAAGATTTCGTCGAAAATGCATTGCAAAAAACGTCCCCCCTCCCCCTTTACTTCCGAAGCTAATGAAAATAGAATTGCGAAAAATTAGAGGTAGTAGGAGTTTATTTAAACCTTGCAGGAAAACTATAGCGATTTTCCTAGGTAACATAGTTTTTGAGAAAAACGCATTTTTACGTTACACACAAACTTTACTTTTCAGACGTTCAGCGAGGGAGTTGACGGGCGCTCGAGGTATATATCCACGCAGAATCATCCAATGATATTTGATTACATCTGATAACACTTCCAGAACAACACAGTTAACAAAACATAGCCGTTTAATAAGGTAAATAAAATAATTAAGTAAATATTTTAGAAAACGCGTAACACATTTGAAAACCAGATTTCAGCAATTACCACCCATAGACGGAAATGTACTCCAATTCTTTTATGCAGCCCTATGTACTTAATCGATAGATTTGTATATATTCTACATATTATGGTAAAATTTTGTCTAATAAGAATTCGCATAAAAGGTTGAAAATTCACATTCAGCAATTTCTACCAATTGACGGAAACATACTTGAATTATTTTGTACAGCCCTGTATATTACCTACAGATATTTATACACGCCACATATTAAGCTAAAATTTAATTCCGGCTAAAACACACTTAAAACTACTGAAATCACACTTCGAAAAATTATTATCCATAGGCAATCGTGTATCCAGTTCTTTGCTTAACCTTGGTTTTACTTGCATTACACAAACATCTCTTAGTACTCGTATACTAAATATAGTTTAGCTTTAAAATGCATAACTCAATTAAAAACCACCTTTAAGCAATTAACGCTTATACATAGCACTGTTTAAGAATTCTTTTGTATAGCCCTGTATATGATCTATACCATTTATACACACCACGTAGTATGCAAAAATTTAATTAAACTAAAAAACGCCTACCATAACTGAAAACGCATTTCCAGTAATTAATCTCTAATAGACAGTATTTCGGATACAGTACTGTACCCGAATTCTTTTGTGTGTCACTGTAAATGAACGATAAATGCTATAAACATCGTATTCTAAAGCAAGTATCTTGTAGAAAACCTCAGTAATTTACAACACAATTCCATTACATTTGAAACAGTGTTACATAATATTCTGCGAACTGTTTTTCCCCGTAGACCATTATGTAACGGAATTCTTTTGTATGACCCTGTAAGTGAATAATAAATACTTTGCACCTCATATTCTACAGAATGTATGTTTTAGTGCCCTTCATAAATACATATCAATTTCATTATATCTGAAATGGTATAAAATCATTAAAATGCACTTGAAATACCCTTTGACAGTAATGTAACGGAATACTTTTGTCTGTCCCCGCACTGTTAAAAATTTGCAGCAAACTGTCCAGTCATGTACCGTTTTAATAGTAAATGGTTACATAACCGTAATTTAACTCTATTCTGACAATAATATGGGCAATAATGTGGTCAGATTAGAGTTAAATTACGGTTATGTAACCGTTTACTATAAAAACAGTCAAATGACTGGACCGTTTACTGCAAATTTTTAACAGTGTGTAAACGAACTACAAAGACTGCACACTTCATTTTCAATTACGTTTCTGCTATATTGAACGTCAATAACATATAAAAATTTCAGGGCAATCCGAGTATATATACGAGAGTTAGAGCACGGGCAGCCGGACAGACAAACCAAAGCCATAAGCACTTTTCAACTATATTGGAATGTGTTATTAAATTAAACATAATAAAACAAGAACGAAAAATCATACGTCAAGCATAGATTATGAAACACTTTCCTACACATTCAGAATACTGTAAACAAAACTTCACTAAGTAACAATTTAGAAAACACATAACACATTTGAAAACAGAATTTCAGCAATTACTACCAATAGTCCAACAAAATATCATTTTTTTCTGTACAGCTCTGTATATGTTCTATATATTTCTATATACTACACAGTATGCTAAAATTTTCTTTAGTTAGGAAATATTATAATATTCATAGCACAATTGAAAATTCCCCTTCAGCAATTTCTGTCAATAAACGGAAATGTACGTGAGATGTTTTGATCAGCTCTGTATATGATATATGTAATTTATATGCACGAATTAACATGCAAAAACTTAGTTACAGCTAAAAACGCGTATTATAACTGAAAAACGAGCTGTCAAGAATTATTTTTCATAGACAGTACTGTAAGCGAATTCTTTTGAGTGTCCCTGTAAATGAACAATAGATTCTATGAACACCATATTCTACAGTAAGCGACTTCTAATGCACTTCAGTGATATTTATCAATTTGAATATGTTTAAAATAGTGAAACATAAATCAAATACGTTGCAAATGATTTTTTCCCTTAAACGGTAATGTAGCGGAATTCTTTTGAGTGTCCCTGTAAATGAACAATACATTCTATGCACAGAATATTCTACAGTAAGCGCCTTGTAGAGAACCTCAGTTATAAGTAACAATTTGAATATGTTTCAGATAGTGTAACATCATTAAAATACGCCGCAAACGATTTTCCCCATTAGACCGTAATGTAACAATATTTTTTTTAATATTGATTTGATTGATTTGAAAGATTGAATTGATTGATTTGAAATTGATTCTTTTGATTCCCTGTAAAAGAACCATAAATGTTACACACTTCATTTGCAATACCAAACTTGCTATAGTAAACCCCAATAACATATATTAATTACATGGTAATTCGAGTATATTTACGCCAGTTAGAGCACGGACAGACGACAGACACACCTAATTCATAAACACTTTTCAACTATATAGGAAAGTGTTAAAAACACAGAAAGAGACGTTCTGTTTCCAGACCGATTATTTACATTAAAAAAAATAAACAACGAAGTGTTCAAGAGAATACATCTTTTGGCATGGCTTTTTTGTTTTCTGTTTATGACAAGAATAATTTTTGTTATTACATTTTGAACTTCTAAGAAGAGAGAGATTTGAGAGTTCGTCGTGAGATTTCAGATAAGAAGATTTCAAAATATTGCATTTGTTTTGTAAGAATATAGTTGCTTTATAATTTGTTTCTGGAAAAAGAGGGTTCGGGAGGGAGGGATATCTTGAGAATCTGCCAGTTTTTCGTTTCTAGAAAAACGAGTATTTGTAGTTATGGCAAAATTCGCTGTTCTAAATTTTCGGGTGGTTTATTCTGCGACAAATATATATTTTTGTCTCATTCCGTACCAGTATTAATTTCTTTATGTTTTAGAAAAATATTGGAAATTTTGTTTCCGTAGTTTTACCTGTAAATGCTTCATCTGATTTTATGCAGATAATGGTACTGAAAATGTTATTTCCTGTTATAAACGTTGCCTGTAAATCTTTCTTTTTCAGCACTAAACAGATAATACCAAGAAAAACGAGTCGGAAGTGCCAATACAAAATCTTTCTTCTATCTCACAGATATTTCGCTTACACGACAAACAAATCAGCACCAATTTATATCAAGGTCTAACTGAATCTGAAGTTTTATTAAATTCCATTCACTAGTTCTTGAGATATGACTATCGCTAAAATCGTGTAAATTATAAAAATTCAGCATAGTAGCGTTGCGAGATTTATACCAAAACCTAATCAACAATACAACTTATGTCAACGTCTAACTGAATCTGAAGTTTGATGAAAATCCGTGCAATCATTAGTTCTTGAGATATAGTTATCGTAAAACTAATGCATAAAGTAGCATAGCAGAGCCACCTGTTGGGCTATTTATACAAAAACGTAATCAGCATCTATTTATGTCTAGATCTAACAGAATCTGAAGTTTGATAAAAATCAGTGGATTAGTTCTTCAGATAGAGCTATTGCAGAAATCGCGAAAAATGCAGCATAGCAGTGTCACCTGTTAGGCGATTTACACCAAAAACTAATGAGCACCAATATATATCATGGACTAACTGAATCTAAAGTTTTATTAAATTCCATGCACTAGTTCTTGAGATAGAGTGCCCACAAAATTTTTGTCACATACAGAGAGACAGACAGACAGAGTCACAGACCCACAGACAGACGTTTTCTAAAAACAGCCAAATCGTGTTCAGGACTTTTTAAAACGAATAAATCCGTCGAAAACTGGAAGTCGAAAATTTTCATGAATCCAATAAAAATCCCGCAAATAAATAGACAACCGTTTGAAAATTCATTTAACAATTATTTTTCTCAATAAATTATTTTATTATTAAATTGAGAATATTTTTAATCTTCATTTATTAATTTATTTGCTTTTTAAAAATTAACACAAGTTAGCAATAACCATACTTTATACCCTAAAATTACCTAAGCTCTTTTTTTAATTTTTTAAACAATTTTTATTAAAGCAAGAGATAAAAGAAAATGTAAAATAAGAATTTCTCTTATTATCAGACAGCTTCTAATAAACAAGATAAACAGATTTCTCAGATCTTATTTTCTAGATTTTTAATGGAAAATAATACAATAAACTCCATAAAAAACATGAAAGGAATCATGCTCTTTTCAGGTACATAATTTATATTTAGAAATAAAAGCCTAAGTGTTGAACAGATTACATCTTTTGATATGTTTTTTTTTTTTTTTTTTTTTTTTTTTTTTTTCTCAAATTGCGAGAATCAAATTACGTCAACCATTTTCTTTATTAGATTTTGAATTTCTAAGAAGATTTCGCATAGGAAAATTGCTAAATATTGCATTTGTTTATAAGAAAATATTTGTTTTATAATTTGTTTCTGGGAAGCGGAGGACTGTTGTAAGAATTTGCTAGTTTTTCGTTTCAAGAAAACAAACTGTTCAGAACAGTGGGAAAATCACTGTTCTAACTTTTCCAAGTGTTTTATTGTGGAATGAAGCTTTTCTCATCCAGTACCAGTATTAATTCTTCACATTTTAGAAAATATTGCGAAAGGTTTCCTGTAAATGCTTCATCTTTTTTTATGCAGATAGTAGTACTGAAAATGTTATTTCCAGTTTTAAATGTTGCCATTATTTTCCTTCACTAAACAGATGATACCGAAAAAAAAATCCCGCAAATAAACAAAGATATAAGCTTGAAAATTGATTTAACAATTATTTTTCTCAATAAATTATATTATTATGAAATTGAGCATATTTTTAATCTTAATGTATTCATTTCTTTGCTTTTTAAAAAATAACACAAGTAAGCAATAACTAAACTTTATATCCTAAAATTGCATCAGCTCTTTTTTTTTTTTTAACAATTTTTGTTAAAGAAAGGCATAAAAGAAAAGGTAAAATAAGAAATTTTCTTATAATCAGATAGCTTCTAATAAACAAGATATACTGATTTCAAAAATATTATCCTCTACATTTTTAATGGGAAAAAAAACAATAAACGCCATAAAAAAATCGCGAAAGGAATCATGCTCTTTTTCAGGTATATAATTTATTTTCAGAAATAAGCTAAGTGTTTAATAGATTACATCTTTTGATATGGATTTTTTCCCCTCAAATTATCGGAATCAAATTATTTCTAAGAATATTTCGAGTAGGAAAATTGCAAAATATTGCATTTGTTTATAAGAAAATATTTTCTTTATAATTTGTTTCTGGGAAGCGGAGAACTTTGTAAGAATCTGTTAGTTCTGTCGTTCCTAGAAAACAAACTGTTCATAACTATAGGAAAAATCACTGTTCTAAGTTATCCAAGTGGTTCATTGTGCAATGAAGTGTTTCTCATTCAGTACCAGTACCAATTTCTTTACATTTTAGAAAAATATTGCAAAAGGTTTTCAGTAGTTTTTCCTGTAAATGCTTCATCTGTTTTTATGCAGATAATAATACTAAAAATGTTATTTCCGGTTTTAAATGTTGCCTGTAAATCATTATCTTCCTTCACTAAACAGATAATACCGAGAAAAAATCAATCCCGCAAATAAACAAAGATATACGTTTGAAAATGGATTTAACAATTATTTTTCTCAAGAAATTATATGAAATTGAGCATATTTTTAATCTTAATTTATTCTTTTGCTTTTTAAAAAATAGCACAAGTTAGCAATAACTATACTTTATAACCTAAAATTGCCTCAGCTTTTTTTTTTTAACAATTTTTATTAAAGAAAGGCATAAAAGAGTAAGAAATTATCTTATAATCATGTAGCTTTTAAGAAACAAGATGTACAGATTTCAAAGATCTTATCATCTACATTTTTAATGAAAAAAAAAATAAACGCCATAAAAAAACACGAAAGGAATCATGCTCTTTTTCAGGTATATAATTTACTTTCAAAAATAAAAAGCTAATTGTTGAACAGACTACATCTTTTGATAGGGCTTTCTTTCTTCTCAAATTACGCGAACCATTTTCTTTATTACATTTTGAGTTTTTAAGAATATTTCGCGTAGGAAAATTGCAAAATATTGCATTTGTTTATAAGAAAATATTTGTTTTATAATTTGTTTCTGGGAAGCGGAGGACTGTTGTAAGAATCTGCTAGTTTTGTCGTTCCTACAAAAGAAACTGTTCATAATTATGGGAAAAATCACTGTTCTAACTTTTCCAAGTGGTTTATTGTGCAATGAAGTTTTTCTCATTCAGTACCAGTATTAATTTATTTACATTTTAGAAAAATATTGCAAAAAGTTTTCATTAGTTTTTCCTGTAAATGCTGCATCTGTTTTTATGCAGATAATAGTGAACTGTAAAAAAAGACAAATGTTTCTTAATCTAGGAATGTATAATATAATCATGAACGGTAATATACAATAACCTCTCTCGAGTTACCCACGATTCTGAAAAGCGTTCTGTATCTTTACAAACCTCAGAAATCCATATATTTCCAATATTTAAGGATGTATTTATTTTTCATGATATTTTTTATACTGATTTTTGGAAACATTTCCGAATAGATTTTCTAGCGTATTAATCAGTTTTCTCAACCCGAAATGTAGGTTTTACGGATGCTATCAATTCTCAAGAAAACATTTTCATGTTCAACAACGTTTTACAGACGAACATAATAAATTAGCATCCTTAACGTTAACATCAAGACTAATCTAAATCTATATAAATAGAATAACGCTGTTGAAAATGTTTAATTGAGAATGAAAAGCATCCTACAACCAGTTTGAAAAAACTGATGAATACACTGTAAAAACTACTCGGAAACATTTCCGAAAATTAGTGGCAGTAAAAGAAACTTTGTTTATATTAATGCTTTTTTAAATCTCGTAAATATTTTAATTTCAGTGATTTCAAAAGATAAAGATCGCTTTTCGAAATCGTGAGTAACTCGGAAAAGGTTTTTGTAGGTTTTCTTTCGTAGTTATGTTATATTTTCGTAGATTAAGAAATATTTGTAATTTTTTACAGTGCAATGAAAATGTTATTTCTGGTTTTAAATGTTGCCTGTAAATCATTCTTTTCCTTCATTATACGTGTAATACTAAGAAAACAATTCCTCAAATAAACAAAGATATATTGTTTGAAAATTGATTTAACTATTAATTTTCTCAATAAGTTATATTATCCTTAAATTGAGCAGATATCTAATATTAATTAATTTATTTCTTTTCTTTCTACAAATTAACATAAGTTAGAAACATCCATACTTTCTCAGGTTTCTCTCAGTTTTTTTTAATCTTAATAACAATTTTTTATAAAAGAAAAGCATGAAAGAAAATGTAATTACAAGAAATCCTCTTATAACCAGAAATCTTCTAATAAACAACAAAATTACTGTTGATATCGTCTAAATTTTAATTGAAAAAAAAGTGCAATAAATGTCATAAAAAAAAAAAACACGAAAGAAAAGAAATCATGCTCTTTTTCAGGCATGAAATTTATTTTCAGAAATAAACGACTAGCTTTTCAACAGATTACATCTTTTGATATATATATATATATATATATATATATATATATATATATATATATATTGTAATTTTGACGTAAAACTTTTTTGTTATAGCATTTTGAATTTCTAAGAATATTTTACAATACGATTCCAAGAAGAAAATTGCAAAATAATGCAGTTGTTTCAAAGAAAATATTTACTTCGTGGTTTGTTTCTGTCAAAATAATTGTTTGTAGTTATGGGGAATTACACTGCTCTAAATTTTACTGGTTGTTTATTATATTAGTTATTACGCATTGCGTCAAAATTTTTATCGTTATTGCTGTATGGTTTTTAATAGTAATTTATTTTACTTGTGATTTTTTTAAATTGTCTATGGGATATATTTATTACACATAATTTTGATAGATAATTGAAACCAAACCAAAACAAAACAATGTAGAGTTGGCCAAAGAAAAAAAGAAAACACCCTATGCATTTTAATCTCCAAATTGTCACAGGAAAAAAAAAAAGAGAAATAACTATTTGACTAAAAACTATGTCCTCTTTCAATTTATGTTAAAAAATAAACTATATTTATTTTCATACTGAACTTGTACCAAAATCTCAAAATTTCAATATGAAATCTAATTTTAACTTCATATTTGAGATTTTCGGCAATGATACCAAACAGAAAGTCAATCGGACAAGTAGTTTAGGAATTATGAAGGTGTAAAGTTTGTAACTCCTACTGTTAAATTCATTTGTAACAGTTGCAAAACAGAATGCATTGCATGTAGTTATTTTTTTAAATACTATAACTCAAAAACTACTTAGTGAAATGAGCTGTAATTTTAGATTCGCATGTATGAAGTTTCTATAAATTAATTTCTATTAAAAAATTCATAAGTTACAATTCATATTTGTAGCCTATGTTTTCCTTCTCCTTCTTCGTCTTTTTTTTTTTTTTTTTTTGGTTGGGAGAGGGGGGGGGGGTCAGATTGTACAGTGTACAATGCTTTCAAAATTTACACAAATTAATATAAAAAAATACATCTGGATGAATTGTTTGTTACACAGTTATTTATTGGATGTTAGATATTTGAGAGGTCACTGGCCTACAAATATTAACGTACAATCAGTTTTATTTAGGGTGCAAGTGGTTTTAATCAAATGATTTAAATCATTGATTAAATTGTGATTTTAATGTAACGATTTTTTTTTTATCATATATTAAAATCATACATTTTCTAAATTTTTAAAATGACAAAATAAAGTGTTAAAATCTAAGATGAACATAGTTTGGAAAGTTTCTATGTGTATTTTGCTTATGGATAAACAAAAAAAGCATTAAAACATTGTTTATAAGTTTAATTCCTTAGGCTTGTTAAAAATAAAGTACAGTAGCTATATACTCTAGATTTGTGTTATGAATGGGTGAAACTCATTTTCGTAATTTTTTGGTTAGTATACACATACATGTAAGTCTATATTTATGTGATTAACAGTAATTTTATAAGTACAGAGGAAGAAAGAACCTCAAATGATATTTGTGCTACTAACTAATGAAATTATTTATTTGGAGCTTTTGTTATTGCTATAATTACTTACTGTTCCCTCTAGGCCAATTTTTAAAGGCGCAGCACCCTACCCTTTTCAAAATTGGCAAAATGCACCCTGCATTTTTAAAGATAATAAGATTTACCTTTAGTTGTGCCCAGCGATTTCTTGTAAAAAACCTTCACATGCCGCAGTATTTCTAAATCCGCATGCCAAAGATCTTTCAAAAATTATAGAACTTTATTTCATTAGAAAAAACAGAAGTTTATTAAATCATGTTATAATTTAATTATATTTTTCTATTTGTAATTCATAAAACCATTAAAATTAATATAACTTTATTTATAATAAAAAAATACTTTTTTTTTAATTATATCGTTACTGAACACAATACTAATTGTATTTCCCCACGAAATAATGCCTTTTTGTACTGAACTAGTGTTTTCTTTGGGAACACTACCCTGCCTTTTCTTTCTAGAATGAATACTATATTAATAATTTTAATTTTCTTAATTAAAGCATAAAAATATATATTATTTTCCTAATTAGAGAGTTAATTGTTTAATGATGATTAATTTTAATCAGCTTTAACAATTTAATATTAAATGTATAATTATTAATAATTTTAATAAATGTTAATATCAGCAGTATTTAATATAGTTTCATATTATTATTACAAAATATTAATGTGCATAATGTTATTGTATGCTACTAATTAAAGAAATTACGACTTTGCAGTTTTTATAATTTCTGAAATTATTAATTATTATCTTATTTTTTAAAAGTATAAAAACGTCGATTAAGTTAGTAATTGCAATGTTAAGTGGTTTGGAAACCAAAAATTTTTGGTAACTATTCTGTATTTTAACGCAGTGAAAAAAAAATCATAAAAATCTTATTTAAATAAAAAAAATCTGATTTTAATTAAAAAAAAAAAAAAAAAAAAAAAATCTTGATTTTGTTACACTTTATGTTTTATGTAAATTTCAAACAAATTCATATAAAACATGGAATTTACATTAACTGTTCAATAACCTACTAATTATGTAATATTCTTTACAAATTGTGGATAGTTTAAAAGTAATTCATTAAAATAATTGAAAATACTTCATGCTTGAAAAATAATAAATGAAAGGTTTAATTAAAATAATTAAAAATTTTGTGTTATTAAGGATTATTAGCGTAAACATGTATATATTTTTAGAATTGGTGCTTTGTAACCTAATATTCAACTTTTTTTTCCACTTTCCGGATTTTGTAATTTACTAAAAGCATTTTTTTAAATTTTATTTCTTAATCAAATATCTGCTGCAATAACTTTCTTTAAAATATTTGCTTCATACTAAATTTCATGATAAATAGGACATACTATTGGCAAAACTGCAAAGGAAGTTTAAGAATTATTAGAGTTATTAGTTTATTAGTAGTAGTATTAGTTAGTAGTAGAGAATTATTAGTTTAAGAATTATTAGACGGTGAAAAAACGTACCATCAGCAGGAATTGTTAAAAATCTAAATGTAATCAGACATTGATAATACAGAAGAACAAATTATAACTTGCACGAAATCTTTCTAAAATAAAAATAAAAAATCATGGAAATTGAAATTTTAAGTTTTTATGAAATAAAACAGGTAATCCAAACCGGGTTACCCGAGTTAAAGATGCCCAAAATAGTTCCCGGAACGTTGATGAAAATCGTTTTCAATTGAAAACTCTAATACATATTATTATGCCAATTATCGTCAAGAAATTGGGTCCCATAAAAACAGAAAGAAAGTGACGTGGATAGTCAAAGAAACATACTGAAGAAACAGAATGTCGAGAAAGAGCAATGAGGAACTCGAAGCTGCTGCGGTCGTCTGACGTCTTCAGATCCTCGAACCAAACTCTTCCTGCTTTTCGAGACATTAAATTTATGGAATTTATTGTTTAAATTTTTCCGGTATCGAATTCGGCTTTTTAAAGAGACCGGTCACGTGTCTGGAAAGGGCGTAAGGACGTTGGGCATAAATAAAAGGTTAAAAAATAAACAATAGGCATGATATTTTATTAGATTGCTTAACAACGACAACAAAAAGCAATTTTTTCGTATTAGCAATAATCGCGAAAAATTTCTGTAATTATATAAACTTTTTTTAATTTGATTGTTTTGATGTTTAAGTATTACATATTTGATTACATATCTTTTTAATTCGTATTTTGTTTATTTAGTTACTTATTTGTGAAGTTTTAATTACGTTTGGCAATGTAGTTATGGAATATTACACGGAAATAAACAAATGCTGAGTTATTTACATTGTTTTAATTGCAAACGGCTTAACCTTCCGTAATTGGGTTTCACGCAGATTTAAAAATACTCATGCTTGAAAATTATTTCACAAACCATGAACAAACAGCAAATTGAGATACCGTTTAAAAAAAATCATTTGTAAATGCACCTTTTTCTACTTGAAGGTGTAAAAATTAAAATTGTGCGATGTTTAGCAGTTCAAAAAATTGCAGTAAAGGCAAAATTTGTTGGTGATGAATTTCCACCTTCAATATGACATAAGCTTTACTTTCAGACATGTTTTTGCCTTATAATATACATTTTAAAGCACTTAGGACGTACAGTCACTTTGCATTTTTCGCAAAGAGTCATAAACTGTGATTTGACAATTTTGTTTTTAAATATAAAACATTGTGAGTGAAAACCAAAAAAAAATTAATTAGTTAAAACAAAAAAATATTGTTTTTGATCCAAGCCCTTATTTTCGCAGAAAAAAAAATTATAAATGGTGTCATTTCGTATTATTAGCAAGGAATGGGTTAATGAAAGACAAGAAATATAAAATAAAAAAATATCTTATTATTAAACAGCTTTCTAAACACAACAATAGATTAAACAGCCTGGAAAATTCAGAACAGAAAATTTTCCCTTTACTTCAAACATTTTTTTTTTTTACAGAAAAAAAAAAAAAAATCTGGTCGATACTTAACAAATATCTTCATTATCTTCTTTTCCAGAAACAAATCATAATGCAAATGTTTTCTTTCAAACAAGTTAAGATACGAGGAAAACAAATTTTAAAGAAATTATATTCGACATTTTAAAATCTTTTAATAATAATAATACATTAAACATTATAAAAACTGCGCAACAAACCAGCTGTTTTCACTTAGATGATTTAATTTCAGAAAAAAAGGCCAGGTTTCTAACAGATTATTTCTTTTGGTGTTAATTTCTAAGAAGATTATATCATAACATTCAGTCAAGCAAAATACAAAATAATGCACTTGTTTGAAAGAAAATATTTGCTTTATGATTTGTTTCCGTAAAAGAAGAAAATGAAAAGATTTCTTAAGAATCAACCAGTTTTTTATTTTTGGAAAAAGAAATGCTTGTAGTTAGGAGAAAATGTGATGTTCTAAATTTCCCAGGCTGTTTATTCTACTTATCGCAGTGCATTAAACTCATAGTGATAGACCAACACAGTTTTTTTTTCTTTAAGAAAATGATTGCTTTATTTATTTATTTATTTATTTTGTATCTCCGTTTGTAAATGTTCACTTTTTGTAACGAGAATAACAGAAATTTAAACGTTCTCTCCGCTTTTGAACATTACTTGTAAATCATTATTTTCCTTGATTATAAATAGTAAACAATCATTTTAAGTATCGAACAACTTTACCGTCAATATGGAAAATCGATGTCCAGAATGCCTTACAGCTAGCAAAGAAAATTTTCCTTTTTAAAACTCTTTTTATTTAATTATTTCTTATTAAAACTTCCGTTTATTTTCTTCCTCTAACATTGTACTTGTGACTAATCCAAAGTGGTCTGAAACCTTATCAGAGCCTACATCAGTCATGCGAAATAACGCTCAAGCTAATGTTAAGTCTATGGGAAGGTTCTAGCGCGATTTTTTGCTTGCATTTAAAAATATTAAAATGAGAACGAAAAATCGCGCTAGAACCTTCTCATAGACTTTACATTACCTTGAGCGTTTTTTCGCATGACTGATGTAGGCTCTTAAGAGCCTACGCTAGTCACGCGAAGAAACGCTCAAGCTAATGTTAAGTCTATGAGAAGGTTCTTGCTCGATTTCTCACTCGCATTTTAATATTTTTAATTTTTTTTTTTGCATAGGATAGTTGAGGTCGATCTTCAACGTTGTTAGTTTTTACTTTTTCAATTTCTGTTGTAGTTTAATTCTGGGAACCCTCTCAATTTAGGAACCAGTGATAATCGAGGTGTTTTGTCTTTTAAGTAGTTTTTTTGTAAGTGGACAATTTCAATTTTTGAACCGGTTGGAACCGGTTCTGAAAGTGAAAGTACCCTTATATAAAAAAAACTGGAACCAAAATCGAAAAAGTAAAAGCTAACAACGTTAGAGATCGACCTCAGCTGTTCTATGCAAAAAAGTCATTTAAAAATATTAAAATGCGAGCGAGAAATCGCGCAAGAACCTTCCCATAGACTTAACCTTAGCTTACGAGTTTTTTGCACGACTGATGTAAGCTCTTAAACCGCATACCTTATAATTAATTGCTTCTTAAAGCCAGAATTTCTCTTCACTTATTCGTTTATCATAATATCATTTTAAATATATGATTAGTTCATGACATTTTTATTAATAAATGATTACTTATAAAAAGTCAAATCATCTGGTCTCACGCCACCGGTGGAATAAAACCGCATGGATATGTTGATCTTACAGTAAATGAAAAAGTTTAGAAAAGGAACAATATATTTCATTGAACAATGTTTATTTCAATTATAAGTCTAATGATTTAAATTTTAAGGGTAAAAGGATAATTATTTTTAGTACAATTTGAGGAGTAGCTCAAAAAAAAAAGTTCACCTCTTCATCAGGTTTATAAAAATTATAAACGCACTTGTCCATGTAGTTTTGATTACCTCTTGTTTTTTTCAAGCATTATTTAAAAGCTCTTCAATTATTATTGTTTACTAATATCTTTTTTATCCCACGTAGAATACCCAGTTTCACCCCAAGAGAATAAGTGCCGCAAAGCAAGTCATAAAATTTTGCCTATAAATGCTAACAACAGTTTCATTGTGGAAAATAAATGCTTATTACATACGATTTATCCCACGTACGATTATATATCCCACGTAGAATACCCAGTTTCACCCCAAGAGAATAAGTGCCGCAAAGCAAGTCATAAAATTTTGCCTATAAATGCTAACAACAGTTTCATTGTGGAAAATAAATTCTTATTACATACGATTTATCCCACGTACGATTATATATCCCACGTAGAATACCCAGTTTCACCCCAAGAGAATAAGTCTCAAAAAGCAAGTCATAAAATTTCGCCTAAAAATGCTAGAAACAGTTTCATTGTGGAAAATAAATGCTTATTACATACGATACATACAATAATATAAAAAGTTTAAATAACTTTAAAAGTCTTCACATTTAAGAATTTTGAAAAGTAGCACATATTAAAGCAAAATATATATAGGGTAGATGTGCCAGTAATGGACACCCTTAAGGAATTCTTTAAAAATTATTTTTTAATTAATAGATATAATTGTTATATTCCACATTTTTTAATATTATATTAATCTACAAACATTATTTAACCATGCTCATAGTCACATTTCCCAATGTGAATCGAAATTTAATTGTAAATAACAGAAATAAATCAAAACACCCTAAATTCCAGTAATGGACATCCCCACAAAAAGTAATAGATAATTGTTATTCTGATTGTATTTAAAACTAGAATTTAAAGAAAGCATATTAATGAAATAAAAAAAGCTGAATTTTTATTGGTTATTTTTTTATAAACCAAAAATGTTGAAGGTGGCCCATTACTGGAAGGCGGTCCATTACTGGCACATCTACCCTATATATTAAATAAACTTTCCAGCACAGGAACTGCAAAAATCTTAGTATCGAGATAGCCTAATGGCTGCTTTTTTGTTTCTTACCTAGAACTAGACATTTCAACCATTAGCCGCTACACGGCGGCTCAAATTGAATCAAACTGAGATATCCAATTTTCATCCAACTATACGGTATCCCCTATATTTCTTTAGTAAAAAAAAAGACAGAAACAGAGAAAAATTCAGCTAAATTAATTCTTTTCCCATTTATTTATGAAAACAATTTTTTTAAATAATATAATAAAATCATTTGTTAACGTTAAATTAAAAATGTAGTTACTGTTTAAAGTGATAAAGACATTACACAAAAGGCTTAAAAATACCTTGTTAATATAAGGATGACATGTTTCATGCGCTCTAACGGCGACTTCTTCAAGATCGAAGAGGATAAATAAACTATTTTCGCAAAGTTTTTGAAAATGATAAACATTAATCATTAGATCACATGTATAATGCAAGCAGGCGCTTAAATTGGTTAAACTGGAAATGTGAAAATTATTATTTTATTGCTTTGTTAATTTGTAAATCATCGCGTGCCAAATTTTAGGAATCTTAATCAAGAATAGTGAAATAATTTTTCCATCAAGAATTTATTTCCCATCTATTATCCAAGAATTAGGAGAAATATATTTACGAAACGAGAACATATGCAATTAATTAGCCTCGTTTGAATTACTTAAAATTTGGCACGCGATGATTTACAAATTGAAAAAGCAATAAAATAATAATTTTCACGTTTCCAGTTTGACCAATTTAAGCGCCTGCTTGCATTATACATGTGATCTGATTTATGTGTATTACTTTCAACAACTTTGGGAAAATAGTTTATTTATCATTTTGATCTTGAAGAAGTCGCCGTTAGAGCGCATGAAACATGTCATCTTTATATTAAAGGGTATTTTGTAGGCTTTTAACTTTAAGCAGTAATTACATCTTTAATTTAACAAAGGTTTTATTTTTTGGAAATCTCTATTCCCTTTTATAAGAAGTTTGTATACAAATTATTAAAACTCGAAAATGAAACAGATACAAAATTTAATAACTGAATTAAGCAGGAAGACGCGGTCACCCGATGTATATTAAACGCTCCAGATTACCGGAACCCGCTGGTCGATTTCTTTAACTTATCGAGTTTAGCTTGCTCACACCCCTCGAGCTGTGGTAAAGCAAGAGCCGTTGTGGTAGCTCGACATATGACCTAGCGACCGTCTCCCCCTATGGGGTTTCGCGAACGAAGTCGTCGGGGGTTCCATGGCGGTTCATCAAGGTTTCGTCTCTGCGGAAGTTTCCTCCGAGACGTGGGGTTACTGCCGTGACGACCTATGTCACCAAACCTTGGTAAAATAACCTGGGGGTCCGCAGTGGGGAGCGGCCTCAGGCCGATCGCAGCGCCGGGCGAGACAAAGCCCTGGCGCGTTATAAGCCCTTCAGAGGCTTGGGTGCGATGGTCGTTTACGCGCGTCGGCGACCCCCGTGGGCTCCTGACGGCGCAGGATAGTTTTATCGAGTTTAGCTTTAAAATTTTTCCGGTGAGATCTGTAGTGATCGGGACCTAATACGTCCTACCCAAAAAGTCTCAAAGGGGGCCGCGATTCCGCCTGTTCCGAGAGTGGCGGCGTCTGAAAATTTTCCAAAATTCAGACCAAAAGTTACAGAAATTATTTCTATTGACGACTGGTTTTCTATATCTTCAAGAATTGTCAACTTGTTTAAATTATCAACTTAATCAGAGTTTGATAAAAAATCATATTTTTGACATAAAAATAGGAATTTTCATTTGATAAGTTTGTCCAAAACAGTATTAGTCAATTAAAAAAAAATCTTGTCTTTATTTATTCAAATGTACTATTTTAATAAGAAAAAAATTTATTTAAATTTGAAAACATGCTTTGTAAAATTTCTTTTTCGTTTAACATTACAACCTTAGCGAGATATTTAACTCATAGTTTACTAAAAGCAAAAACTATTCCCGTTTATTTGTTTAAAATAATCCAGACTAAATAGATTGCAAAACATAGACTTTTCTCAACTAGGCTTTGTCAGTTAAAGTTTCTTTTCCGTTTAGAAAATATATCAAAACGTTTTCTGTAGCTTTGACTGTAAATGCTTCATTTCTTTTTATGCAGGTGATAGAAATGAAATAGTTCTTCCCCGCTTTTTAAATCGTTCCTGTAAATCATTCTTCTCCTTTACTGTAGAGATAGTATGGCGAAACAATCATTTCCAGAACTCAGAAAACGTATGCATTTGGAGATAGAATTAATTCATTTTTTACACTTTTTTATTTAACTCAATTTGATTTTTGCATGTAAAAGTGGAATTTTGTAATCAATTTTTCATGTACTTCCCGATATACATAGAAATATGAAAATTATTTACACAGGTGTGTTTCGATGATAATTTAATATTTTAATATTTTTAGAACTTAATTATACGAGGGAAAGTCATTAAGTATGTCACAAAAGATAATTAAATAATAACTTACAATGATATTCACTTCAAAATTATTTTTATTTCTCAACATATTCTCCACCCATATTTATGCACTTATATCACCGTTTTTTCAGTGCCCCAACACTAGCTGCATACAGTTCTTTGGGTTGCTGTCTCAGCCACATTAGGACTTCAAGTTGAACTTTTTCATCATCTGTGAACATCATCTTGCAACTTCTTCAACATCCACCATACAGCTTCGACCTACCGCCAAGCGATTTTCATCCGTTTAGTCTACTAAAAAACCATCTTGGAAACAAGATGATGTTCACAAATGATGAAAAGGTTCAACTTGAAGTCCTAATGGGGCTAAGACAGCAACCCAAAGAATAATATGCAGCTGGTGTTGGCACACTGATAAAATGATGGTATAGGTGCATAATTGGTGGAGAATATGTTGAGAAATAAAAATAGTTTTGAAGTGAATATCATTATAAGTTATTATTTATCTTTTGTGACTTACTTAATGACTTTCTTTCGTATATTAATAAATCAATTTTATGTATATTAATAAATCAATTTTAAGGTATTTTTCTGCTAGACGGTCGCAGGTGAGAAATCGCCAAATAATCTTTATGCTTACAACTGTATATGAGTTACAAAAATTTCTGGTGTCTAATCTTTAACCCTTCAATGCATGATTTTTTCTTTTAGATTTTTTTTTCTTTTTTTTTAATTATACTAAGACGCCAGAAAATTAAGATGTTTTTTTAATTTTATTTAGTACCATATTTTTGCGATTTTTACAGGATTAATATTTCGATATAAATATAGTGGTTGTGAAGCACTTGATTTAGTTATTAAAATTTAAATAAAAAGTGTTGCAAATTTGATACTCTAGGCATTTATGGGTTAAAGAAATCTTAGAGGGAGCAAGATTTTCATCAAATCAAGACATCAAAAATTTCTGTGCAATTTGCTTCATACACGTCCTAATTCTGTTTATTACACAAATATGAAAAAATCCCAATATGCTGGAAAAAAGTGTGTAGATGTTAAAGAAAGCTATCTCTATTGATATAATTTTGGTAAATAATATTTTTTGAAATAATCTATTGAAAAGGTCGGTTTTATGTTTGATCTACTCTCGTATTTTCAAATGACTGGAAAAAGTAGAAAATAGCATTTAAAATTTTTAAAAAATAAAGAAATAATAAAGTTTTAAAGAGCCGAGTATTACTATTAAGAAAATACAATTATAAAATAAATAAATGAAATTAGAATTTATAAAAAATAATTAGAATTTATAACGACATAACCGAATTTACAAGAATAATTGGAATTTATAACGGAATAATTAGAAATATTGTGAAAAGATGTGAATTAATTTTCATTTTGCTAAACAACGCATAACCAACATAGTGAAAAATGTGTCCAAACTGGGGATCGAACCAAGTGCTTTACCTTTTAAACCATCTGGACGACATTCAGTCTGCCATTTTTCACTTTTTCTGGCATATTCCCCTTGACTGGATGTCGTACAGATGGCTTAAATGGTAAAGCACTTTGTGCGCTATACCAGGGTATCTGGGTTCGACACATTTTTTACTATGTTGGTTATGCGTTGTTTAGCAAAGTGAAAATTAATTCCAATCCTTCGTCAGTATTATTAATTTACAGCGCAGTTTCAGTCCTAATGAAAATTTAATTGAAAATTTAGAAATAATTAGAATCTGCATAAATAATTAGAATTTATAAAGACATGACATTAAAAATTAATATAAAATAAACTGAAATAGAGTAGCATAAAATAAAATAAATAAATTGGATTTTATACAACCAGGACACTAAAAATGTTGCAAAAAATTTAACTAGAAAGTTCTAAAACTGTTTGAATGAAATTTTATTTTTTTCAAACAAGTAGGATACAATGCTATAACTCGAAAAACTGTAATGAAGCTATTCATGCTGCATCTGAAATTCTTTGATTACAGGTTTATCTTTTCATACTGACAAAATAGCTGATTTCGCTTTTTTTAAAGAAAAAATTTAATACTATCCCTACTTATTACTCTTTCTTATAAAATATTAAAATGTGCATACACTAGAGGTTTATATGAAAAGCTTCGCTTTAAAAATATCGACAAGTACAAAAGACATTATCGTCATTATCATGCACTTTTATTTTTCCCCTTTAACTCTCAATAATTCTTCAATATTTTCTCAAAACGGAAATTGCCCGGGGTATCGATGTGCTTCAACTCTTTCCAGGATCGCTTTCGCCGGCGATATTTAATGCTGCAAATAAAAACCAGCTCTCCGGATATCATTCACACAAGTAGAATGTTAACTTCGACCGGATATCTCGCTCGATCTTCCATCATTTATGGAGAACGAGGAGAGTTGAGATGGTTTGTTTGGTAAAATCCCTCTTTTCACCGATCGACCCGAAAATCCTCCTCTGCTCGCGGTTCAAGGTCACTCACGATGAACCAGGCGACGTTCAGACGCTGCTCCATAGAATCTTCGAACCAATAAAAACATAACATTTAACCAGAGTTTCATATGAAGTTCCTGCACAAGAAGTTCGCAAATTAAAATAATAAAAAAGCAATTATCGCAATAATAATAATACTAATTTAATAAATACATAAATTAATAAGACTAGACTTATTATTTATATTTTTATATCCCTTTGCATATCATTTATATTGAAAATAAAGGTATACGAATGATAAATATAATAGGTACATACATGACAACCTACCCCTTTTTCAATTAAAAAAAAAAAAAAACATATTTCTAATCAGAAATTTATTTAATAAATGAAATTAAGTAGATTGCAAAAGACTACCACATAGGAGGAAAGCACATTTAATTATAATAATTAAATAAATAAATAAATAAAATTCTAGTTCAAAGTATGTTTTATTTATTTTTAAAAAGTCGGAGGTTAGCAAGTATGTATAAATAATGATTATATATATATATATATATATATATATATATATATACACAATAATAATAATAATAATAATAATATAAATGCATAATAATAATAATAATAAATGGTGTAATTTAATTGTATTTTTATATCCGAGTCAATAATTTTGATTAAAAAAATGTATCATTCTTATCATATATTCTAATACGAGCAAATCTTGTGTGTGGTTATATATGCAAATTTTATATTAAAAACGGCTCTAACGATTTTGACGAAATTTCGTATCCTACCGTTTTGGGGCACCAGAAAACCATTGGGCTAGGTCACATGTTCGAGAAAATTCGATTAGTGGGTCATTTCGGGTCATTTTGGGTCATGGTCTAGCTAATTGTATCTAAAAAACGGTTCAAACGATTTTGACGAAATTTCATATCCGACCATTTTCGGGCACGAGAAGACCATTCGGCTGAGTCACATGTTCAAGAACTTTCGATTAGTGGGTCATTTTTGGGTCAACGCGGGTCAAATTAATTTTATCTAAAAAACGGCTCTAACGATTTTGATTAAATTTTGTGTCCTACGAGTTTCGAGCACGATAAAATCATTGGGATAGGTCACATGTCCCAGAAAATTCGATTAGTGGGTCATTTCTGTGTCATTGTGGGTCAAGATATAAAAAGCGGATCAATTTACACTAAATTTTGCATCCAATGGTTTTTGGGCACGAGAAGACTGTTGGGCTAGGTCACATGTTCGGGAAAATTCAATTAGTGGGTCATTTTGGGTCATGGTCAAGCTAATTGTATCTAAAAAACGGTTCTAACGATTTTGACGAAATTTTGTATCCGACAATTTTCGGGCACGAGAAGACTATTGGGCTGGGTCACATGTTCGAGAACTTTCGATTAGTGGGTCATTTTTGGGTCAACGCGGGTCAAATTAATTTTATCTAAAAAACGGCTCTAACGATTTTGATTACATTTTGTGTCCTACGAGTTTCGAGCACGATAAAATCATTGGGATAGGTCACATGTCCGAGAAAATTCGATTAGTGGGTCATTTCTGGGTCATTGTGGGTCAAGATCTAAAAAGCGGCTCAATTTACGCTAAATTTTGCATCCAATGGTTTTCGGGCAAGAGAAGACTGTTGGGCTAGGTCACATATGTTCGAGAAAATTCAATTAATGGGTCATTTTGGGTCATTTTGGGTCATGGTCAAGCTAATTGTATTTAAAAAACGGTTCAAACGATTTTGACGAAATTTTGCATCCGACTATTTTCGGGCACGAGAAGACTATTGGGCTGGGTCACATGTGCGAGAACTTTCGATTAGTGAGTCATTTTTTGGGTCAAAGCGGGTCAAATTAATTTTATCTAAAAAACGGCTCTAACGATTTTGATTAAATTTTCTATCCTACGAGTTTCAGGCACGCGAAAATCATTGGGCTAGGTCACATGTTCGAGAAAATGCGATTAGTGGGTCATTTCTGGGTCTTTGTGGGTCAAGATCTAAAAAGCGGCTCAATTTATACTAAATTTTGCATCCAATGGTTTTCGAGCACGAGAAGACTGTTAGGCTAGGTCACATGTTCCAGAAAATTCAATTAGTGGGTCATTTTGGTCATGGGTCATGATATTTGAACTCAAATTTAATATTGACCGAGCATAGCTCGGTCTTCCCTTGCTCGTATTATAATACGAGAAAATCTTGTGTGTGGTTATGCAAATTTTATTTTAAAAACGGCTCTAACGATTTTGACGAAATTTTGTATCATACCATTTTTCGGCATCAGAAAACGATTGGGCTAGGTCACGTGTTCGAGAAAATTCGATTAGTGGGTCATTTTGGGTCATCAAGGGTCAGGGTCAAGCTAATTCTATCTAAAAAACGGTTCAAACGATTTCGACGAAATTTTGTATCCTACCATTTTGGGGAACCAGAAAACCATTGGGCTAGGTCACGTGTTCGAGAAAATTCGATTAGTGGGTCATTTTGGGTCATCAAAGGTCAGGGTCACGCTAATTCTATCTAAAAAACGGTTCAAACGATTTTGACGAAATTTTGTATCCTACATTTTGGGGCACCAGAAAACCATTGGGCTAGGTCACGTGTTCGAGAAAATTCGATTAGTGGGTCATTTTGGGTCATCAAGCGTCAGGGTCAAGCTAATCCTACCTAAAAAACGGTTCAAACGATTTTGACGAAATTTTGTATCCTACCATTTTGGGGCACCAGAAAACCATTGTGCTAGGTCACATGTTCGAGAAAATTCGATTAGTGGGTCATTTTGGGGCCATTACGTGTCAATGTATTTCAATGAGTATGAAGGTTGAAACAGTTGTTAAGTTGTTGAACAGTTGGCAGTAAGCAAAGTCGTAAAGTTGGCAACCCTTTTCCAAATTTGGCGAAACGTTGGCGACTTTGGCGGGAAAATCTACTTTTAATTTTACTAATGCCAAATCGCACGCTTGGCGCCAAATTAAAGAAGGTCGCTAAATTTGACGATATTTGGCTATCTTGCGATCTGCAAAAGACTTTGAAGTCTACGAAAAGATTAAAGTTTGGCTATTTTTAACCGAGCATAGCTCGGTCTTCCCAGCTGGTATATTCTAATACGAGTAAATCTTGTGTGTGGTTATATATATATATATATATATATATATATATGCAAATTTTATCTTAAAAACGGCTCTAACGATTTTGACGAAATTTCGTATCCTACCGTTTTGGGGCACCAGAAAACCATTGGGCTAGGTCACATGTTCGAGAAAATTCGATTAGTGGATTATTTTGGGTCATTTTGTTCATGGTCTAGCTAATTGTATCTAAAAAACGGTTCAAACGATTTTGACGAAATTTTGTATCCGACCATTTTCGGGCACGAGAAGACTATTGGGCTGCGTCACATGTGCGAGAACTTTCGATTAGTGGGTCATTTTTGGGTCAAAGCGGGTCAAATTAATTTTATCTAAAAAACGGCTCTAACGATTTTGATTAAATTTTCTATCCTACGAGTTTCAGGCACGCGAAAATCATTGGACTAGGTCACATGTTCGAGAAAATTTGATTAGTGGGTCATTTCTGGGTCTTTGTGGGTCAAGATCTAAAAAGCGGCTCAATTTTTACTAAATTTTGCATCCAATGCTTTTCGAGTACGAGAAGACTGTTAGGCTAGGTCACATGTTCCAGAAAATTCAATTAGTGGGTCATTTTGGTCATGGGTCATGATATTTGAACTCAAATTTAATATTGACCGAGCATAGCTCGGTCTTCCCTGCTCGTATTATAATACGAGAAAATCTTGTGTGTGGATATGCAAATTTTATTTTACAAACGGCTCTAGCGATTTTGACGAAATTTTGTATCCTGCCGTTTTTTGGCATCAGAAAACGATTGGGCTACGTCACGTGTTCGAGAAAATTCGATTAGTGGGTCATTTTGGGTCATCAAGGGTCAGTGTCAAGCTAATTCTATCTAAAAAACGGTTCAAACGATTTTGATGAAATTTTGTATCCTACCATTTTGGGGCACCAGAAAACGATTGGGCTAGGTCACGTGTTCGAGAAAATTCGATTAGTGGGTCATTTTGGGTCATCAAGGGTCAGGGTCAATCTAATTCTATCTAAAAAACGGTTCAAACGATTTTGACGAAATTTTGTATCCTACCATTTTGGGGCACCAGAAAACCATTGGGCTAGGTCACGTATTCGATAAAATTCGATTAGTGGGTCATTTTGGGTCATCAAGCGTCAGGGTCAAGCTAATTCTACCTAAAATACGGTTCAAACGATTTTGACGAAATTTTGTATCCTACCATTTTGGGGCACCAGAAAACCATTGTGCTAGGTCACATGTTCGAGAAAATTTGATTAGTGGGTTATTTTGGGGCCATTACGTGTCAATGTATTTCAATGAGTATGAAGGTTGAAACAGTTATTAAGTTGTTGAACAGTTGGCAGTAAGCAAAATCGTAAAGTTGGCAACATTTTTCCAAATTTGGCGAAACGTTGGCGACTTTGGCGGGAAAATCTACTTTTAATTTTACTAATGCCAAATCGCACGCTTGGCGCCAAATTAAAGAAGGTCGCTCAATTTGACGATATTTGGCTATCTTGCGATCTGCAAAAGACTTTGAAGTCTACGAAAAGATTAAAGTTTGGCTATTTTTAACCGAGCTTAGCTCGGTCTTCCCAGCTGGTATATTCTAATACGAGCAAATCTTGTGTGTGGGTATATATATATATATATATATATATATGCAAATTTTATCTTAAAAACGGCTCTAACGATTTTGACGAAATTTCGTATCCTACCGTTTTGGGGCACCAGAAAACCATTGGGCTAGGTCACATGTTCGAGAAAATTCGATTAGTGATTCATTTCTTGGTCATTGTGGGTCTTGATCTATATAGCGGCTCAATTTACACTAAATTTTGTATCCAATGGTTTTCGGGCACGAGAAGACTGTTGGGCTAGGTCATATGTTCGAAAAAAATCAATTAATGGGTCATTTTGGTCATGGGTCATGATATTTGAATTCAAATTTAATTTTGACCGAGCATAGCTCGGTCTTCCCTGCTCGTGAACCATAAAATGAGGCATGCTTCATTTAATGAAAAGACATTTATATATATATATATATATATATATATATATATATATATATATATATATATATATATATATATATATAAACTGATACACAGATAGATACATAGATGTGATAGATATAGGTCACCGATGAACCAGGTGACATTCAGGCGCTGCAGTTCTCTCCATGCAAATCTTTAAACGCACTCCTGATACTACATTTCTAGTAAATGAAACAACAATATTTTAACTAGCTTTATATACAATACCTGTACAAGAATTTCGTAGATTACAAAAATAAAATAAAATAAATATATAAAGGAATAAAACATAATCAACTCTTTGTAGTATAGCTCGTCATGAGTTTTTCGTGCCAAAGGTAAAAGAACCAGCTAGACTCATCATTCGACTAACTTTACTTTAAAAAATTTCCCTACCACAACTTTTCTAGTTTAATTTACTATGGTATAATTTAATTACATTTTTATGCAAATCAATAATTTTGAATAACGAAACGTTATGAATCATAAAATGAGGCATGCTTCCTTTAATGAAAAGACACTTTTTTCATGCACAATTTTTCAGAAAACCAGAAAAGGTTCATTATCCCTATTGATAATTTTATTTTACTTTATTTATTTATTTTAGCACTAGAGTAGTATTTTTAATATTTAATATACATTGTGATAGAGCAAATACATATACTAATTGGCCAATTTATATTGAAAATAAATGATGAAGAACTTGTAAAATTTTTAATATCTTTATAAATTATAATAAAACGGTAAAACCTGTTAAGATTTCCGTTTTAGATTGGTTTACGTCTTAGCAGTTACACTGTCCCTCATAATTTTACTAATTCTTTTTTTCAACACCATGAAATTTTCTGTGTAATGTTTAACACATTCATTACTACGGACGAGGTTGTCTTCCACGAATGTTCGCTATGTGCTAAAGACGAGACATCTTGTTTTCCAGATATACCCGCTGTGCACTGATGACGAGTTATCTCGTTCACTACATTTGTTCGTTTCACATTTTTTCAGCGTGTACAGCTGCTGTAAATAAATGTAAAAATAGCTTTAAAAAACCCACTTTTATAAACATTCAATATTTATCTTGAAATTAATGAAATTAGGCGAGATTTTCAAGATAAGTATTGAATGTTTATAAAAGAGTTTTTTTTTTTTTTTTATAACTTTTATTATTCGATTAAAATCCTTCACGAATCGGCTCCGTTTTACTTTTTTTCAGCGAGTCCAGCAGCTGTAAGTAAAAGTAAAAATAGTTTAAAAAAAACACTCTTTTATAAACATTCAATATTTATCTTGAAATTAATGAAATTAGGCGAGATTTTCAAGATAAATATTGAATGTTTATAAAAGAGTTTTTTTTTTTAATTATTATTATTACTTTTATTATTCGATTAAATTTTTCACCAACCGGCTCCGTTTCACATTTTTTTTCAGCGTGATCAGATGCTGTAAGTAAAAGTAAAAACAGTTTTAAAAAAACACTCTTTTAAAAACATTCAATATTTATCTTGAAATTAATGAAATTAGGCGATATTTTCAAGATAATATTGAATGTTTATAAAAGAGTTTTTTTTATTATTATTTTTACTTTTATTACTTTTATTATTCGATTAAAATTCTTCACGAACCGGCTCCGTTTCACATTTTTTCAGCGTTTCCAGCTGCTGTAAACAAAATTAAAAATTGTTTAAAAAAAAACGCTCTTTTATAAACATTCAATATTTATCTTGGAAGTAATGAAATTAGGCGATATTTTCAAGATATATATTGAATATTAATAAAAAAGTGTTTCATTATTATTATTATTATTATTATTATTATTATTATTATTACTTTTATTACTTTTATTATTCGATTGAAATTCTTCACGAACCGGCTCCGAACCGTTGTTAACTACAGGCTGAAGACCGCGATGAATGTGTTAAATAACTTTATTGAATTAATAAATAAAGGCAGTATATGTGACTATGCTTTTTCCCTGTTATGTTTAATTGTTTCACTTCCCCTAATACAGATGGCAGGTTTACGTTACATCGGCTCTGTTTTCACAGGTTTTAGCGAAACACAGGCGATTCCAACTTCATCCAGTTAACCTTATTGATCATAGCATCATCTGCTCTGATATTTTAATCAGCTCAACAGAATAGATCGCAGGTAATGGAACTCCAGTAAACGCTGGATACGTGATTACACTTATTAGTCTAATCACGTATCCAGCGTTTACTGGAGTTCCATTACCTGCGATCTATTCTGTTGAGCTGATTAAAATATCAGACCTGATGATGCTATGATCAATAAGGTTAACTGGATGAATTATGCCCTCCAGATTCGACCGGGATAGCTCAGTTGGTAGAGCGTGGCAGCTTCAGCCAAGTGATCCCAGATTCGAATCCTGGCCCGGACATTTTTCGTCCAGTTGGAAAATTACAACTCGTATGATTTCTTTACCAATTTGAATAATTGTGTTAAAATTAATCCAGTGATTCCAACTTGTTTAAAAAATGTAAAGAAATAAAATAATTGAAGGAAAATCCTGCATTGCGCGAACCTATGAAAGTGCATGCTTGTAAGTACGAAAATTGGTCTAAGAATATGTAACAGAAAAGACGGTAATAAAAGTACTGTATTGCACATTGATCTCAACGCAAATATATGCACGCGGTAGAATAAGCAACATTTATCTGTAAGGATTATAATAACAGTAATGCGTCGCATCAGTGGCTGATCCTGTCCAATCTAGGCTTGCTCATCCCCACCAGTTTTTGCAAAAAAATTTTATTGACTTACTTAATCGTAAAATCTTCCTAGAAAACTTATTAGAAAATATTACTAGAAGTGGTTAGTAGAAGTAATTACTTACTGGTGGGGAAGAGCATGCCGCGTTTGAATAGGAGGACACGCCCCTGCATTGCACATTGATCACAACGAATGTACAGGATGACAATTATTGAACTATATGAAATTAAACCGTCATAACTTCTGAACAGTTTGCGTGATGAAGTTTAAACTTTGTGGTTGGCCGCACAGCATGATAGGAATTAGTATGCGCATGCGCACGCAACTTGTTGTTGTCGGTCATTTACAAGTGAAAATGTCACGTGACTGCACATTGCACACCACACAGTCACCCGTTGAGGGTGGGGAGACTTCTCGATAGAAAATGTCCAGTCACGGAATAATTGGTCCGATATTCGTTGACGGCACGATGACTACAGAACGATACGTGAAAGTTTTGAAAAATGGTTTCATCCCCATTATCCAAAGTGACCCTAATTTTGACAAGATGTGGTCCATGCAAGACGGAGCTCGACCCCATCGGACCACGAAAGTGTTTGATGTCCAGGAGGAGTACTTTGTTGACCGCATTCTGGCTCTGGGGTCCAGAGGCCACTGGAATGGGACTCGCTTGACCGCCATATTCTCCGGATCTGAACACATATGACTCGTTTTTGTGGGGCTACATTAAAGACAATGTGTACAGAAATAACGCCAAAACCATTGCTGAGCTGAAAACTGTCATTCAGCAGGTCATCGACAGCATCAATGTGCTGACACTTCAGCGAGTAATGGAGAATTTTGCTATTCATCTGCGCCACATCATAGCCAATGATGGCAGCCATAACGAACATGTCATAACCTAAATCCGAATATGTGTAGTGAAGTTTACATGTTGAATAAAGTTTATGCACTCAGTAGTTTTTAAATAATTTACGTTCTATTTCATATAGTTCAATTATTGTCACCCTGTATGAAAATACACGCATGTAAGAACAAAAAATGGAGTAATATGTACCGGAAAAAGATAATAATAAAATGAAAGCTTTGCATATTAGTAACAATAAAACAGCGAATGTGTTAAAGTGCACGCATATAAGTTCAAAGAGTTGGGAAATATTTATCGAAAAAGATAATAATAAGAAGAATGTGTTCCCATTGATCACAACTACAATATATATAATATATATATAATATATATATAATATATATATAATATAATATAATATATATATAATATATATATAATATTTTTTTATAGGCAAGGGAAAGTGCACACAATGGAAATACGAAGAATGAGAAATATTTACTAGAAAATATTGTAATAAAAATAATAAGTTTAAACTCATATGATCACATGGTATATTGGTCACAATGGAATTACGAATGTATGAAAGTAAACACATGTAAGTACGAAGAACAGAAATGTAGTAATAAAATATAGTAATAAAAGTAATGGGTTGTACATTGTACACAATGAAACGTAGAATGTAGGAAAGATTTTTTTTAAATTATAAAGGTATCTTAAGAAGATTTTCGCAATATATTGCATAATTGCAATAAACTACCATCTAGTTATGTAAGGTACATAAGGATTAGTTAAATTATGTTGGAAAAAATCACACGCACACACACACACACACACACATATATATATATATATATATATGTATGTATACATATTACTCTCTTCCAATTTAAATAAAAAATATATAATCAACGTCCATATTCAAAATTTAAGAGTATATTCCCAATTTTTTTTCATTCGATTCTAAAGTGGTAATGATGATGTAATAGTCTAATGTCATAAAATGTCGGAAATACCTAATTAAGATTTTAACATTTCAAGACAATTAATTAAGAGAACTGAAGTACTGGAAATGTCTAATTAAGATTTTAACTAATTAAGGTAACTAATTAAATGTACTAATCGTTTCGAATAAAAAAAAGAATATTCTTAAGAAAATGTGCGTCCTTTTTTAAAATTATTCAAAAGTAAGAAACTATTACATTTAATGGTTCATTATAGAAAGATTTTCAAACGCACTTAACATTTGTACAGAAAATTTAACTAAGATTTGTAAAAAAAAAAAAAAAAAAAAAAAAAAACATAATTTCATCGATCTATTTATTTTAATGCAGCTATGTCAGTTATGTTCATTTCATGTTATGCATTAAATTAAGATTTCATAGATTTTAAAGGATTTTTATGTTAAGAAATATCAGCGCATTGTTAATACCACAGCTGCTAAACTTCTGGTTTTTCTGAGTCAAATAAACACACTTATGAACCGGAAAACTTTCTTAAGAAATAAAAGGAAATAAATACCTGAGAGAATCCCGACACGTTATTAAATAATTTCACTATATGAATTTATGATACAGTGCTTTTTTTTTCTACTTTGGAAAAATCCGCAAGGTTGGCAGTTATGTTATATCTTTATAGTCGCCAATCAGTTTGTTATGTACTGTACTGTACGTTTTAAAAATTTATTACACGAAAAAAAAAAGTCCACGAATAATTAAAAATAAATAAATAAACATTTTATTATGTCAATTTAATTAAAAAAAAAAAAAAAAAAAAAAAAAAAAAAAATCTACCCTATGAATACAGTACACACAGTTTGAAGTGAAGAAAACATTTAATGTAAAAAGTATGCCTACTGTACGTAAGAAGATCGTGTATTGGCAATGTAATTCCTCATTTTATGAAGGAGATTTTTTTCTTATATAATTTGGCCGAATAGTCGGGAGTATATTATATATATATATATATATATATATATATATATATAATATTTTTGAATTTAAAAAAAAAACATTAATCAAGTTCTTGTAACATTCTAATTAAATCTCCAAAGAGATAATTAGTAATAAAATGTAGACAGAATACCACAAAGTTAATAAATTAACAATTGCAATCATAATATATATATATATATATATATATATATATATATAATTATAATATCTATGAATTTCAAAAAACATATCAAGTTCTATTCTACTTAAATCTCCAAAGAGATAATCAATGATACTGTGTATACAGAATACCACATAGCTAATAATTAACATGTGCAAACATAATATTACCATAGCTGATGCTTCAATGGTAATTGGCCAAATTTTACTCATACCAAAAGAATATTGAAAAAAGAAATAGAGAGAAGGGGGAAAAAAAAAATTATAAATTGGAGTTGCAATTAAGTAAACACAAATGGATTAACAAATTAAATATGAACCATACACAATGGAAAATTGGACCACATGAGAATTAAATATGAATTGGACATGGAAAAACACATGCACATGTACTCATCAGCCTGGATGCACCCACATGTGTTTTAAATAATAATTCAGTGTTTCATAATTCTACTGGCATAATGCTAAGATCAGTAGAATCATCCAGGTACACTGAATTATTACCAGACAACAATTGGAAACATTAAAATTTGGAAATATTTAAATAGGAAATAAAAAACCATTAAGAAAATACAATATATTTCACTCACATCGATTATCCAAAAAACTGTAATTAACACCTCACTAAATTACCACGAGATAACAGTTTTGAAATAATAAAATTGGAAATATGAACGCGTAAAGTATAGATAAAATATTTTACTCACAATAATTATACAGAATCCTTAAAATGTCACAACGTCTACATAATATTCACATCCACATGGCAATGCATCATACATGTTAACTAAGTCGAGTTGAGAGAAATGATTTGTAAGACAAGTTGAGAGCACACTTTTTTTAAAAACACAACCCCATAATGACACCCAATCACAAAATGATTCAAAAACACTCAAAATAATTCTGGTTTTAATACACTTATAACAAATTTATATCCGTGAATATATATTACTCCATCCAATTTTAATTCCTGAAAGTAAAATTAATATACAATCAATAGCTCCCTCTATAGTTAAATTAAATATAATATAACATACCACGAGATAACAGTTTTGAAATAATAAAATTGGAAATATGAACGCGTAAAGTATAGATAAAATATTTTACTCACAATAATTATACAGAATCCTTAAAATGTCACAACGTCTACATAATATTCACATCCACATGGCAATGCATCATACATGTTAACTAAGTCGAGTTGAGAGAAATGATTTGTAAGACAAGTTGAGAGCACACTTTTTTTAAAAACACAACCCCATAATGACACCCAATCACAAAATGATTCAAAAACACTCAAAATAATTCTGGTTTTAATACACTTATAACAAATTTATATCCGTGAATATATATTACTCCATCCAATTTTAATTCCTGAAAGTAAAATTAATATACAATCAATAGCTCCCTCTATAGTTAAATTAAATATAATATTAACAATATTATCTACAACTACCTGAAAGGTAAAGTGTCGCCATCTATTGGTATTATAATAGTTCATAATTAATATTTAGTTAAATATCCACTTTATTAGTTACATACTCACTTCATTAGATTTATTTATATAAATAAACTTTAAAAAACAATACTAACTTGTAGTTTTACTTAAAATTCAAATAAAATATAATACTACTATATGAATAAATCTACACAGAATTAATTCAACTTGCACAGCATTTCAGATATTCTTAACAAGAATATATTATGTAAAAGAGATATTATTTTAATTCAAATTATTTTTGCTGCCAGCTGTGTTAATCCACTGATATTATAGACATTTATTAAATAATTAATGTTTTATTTTTACTACTACTTAAATATATATTAGACTTGTTTTTAAATAATTAATGTTTAATTTATACTACATTGTAAATATATTTTATATTTATAGATTAATTTAAATATCTAATTAAATAATTCATAAACAATTCAAAATATCTCAAAATTTATAATGTTGATAATTAATAGTATTACTACTGTTTTTCAATCAAATTAATGCAATGCAGTAATTAAAATACTTGTTAATTTTAATTATTCATAGACAAAAATAAAAACTATATATATTTATTTTGATATATATTGCAAATAGATATATATATATGAGTTATAATCACCAATGTTATCATTGTATAATTTAATTTGTTATTGTATAAGTTAATTTATAAATTTATGAAAACTGCACATCAATAATACCTTAAACAGAGGTGATCGGCAACGCACAATCACAACTATACAAAGTATAAATAATGTTCAATCAAATATTAAATTTCCTAATATGTTATAATTGTAATTATGTATGTTATATTTGTAATTTTCTACATAAAGTGTATATAATGTTCAAACAAATATTAAATATTAAATTTCCTAATATGTTTTATTGTAATAATGTATGTTATAATTATTATTTTCTATATCTTTTGTTATATGTTATCGCACACTAAAACAATAATTTATTTATATATATATATATATATATATATATGTATATATATATATATATATATATATTACATATAATTCATTATACACAATAGAGAAAAGAAAAATTATAAAAATGAAAGATGAAACTCATACTTGTTATGAAAAGAAAAAAGAAAAAAATATAATATATAATATAGAATCATTAGGGAGATATTAAATATAAGATTCATAATAAATTACATGTAATTTCATCGAATATTGACAGTTTGGCTTAATAATAATTGCATACAAAATCAAAAGTAAATGAACAATTGGATAATTAAAATTAAAAAAGAGTAGGAAAATAGAGAAGAACATTATTCAACTGTATTCATTTTTAGATATCATTAACCAAGGAGAAATATTATCGAAATGCGCATAATAAATACATCAACTTGCATACACTGAAAAAGTAAATGCATAAAATAAGAATATTATTTCAAGATCAAAATTAATAAAGGGGATAGGGAAAAGAAAAAAAAAACTATGTGTTTTGTTCAGTCTTCAGGAAAGCTTCACAAACATAATTCACAGTGAAATGTTATGTTATTTTATCGAATACTGTTAGCATAAGTTTAAAAATTATACTAATAAACTCCCTATAACACATAAAAAATATGAACAATGAATGAATATATTGGGAAAAGAAAAAAAAAACTAAGAAAATAAAATAAGATAAAAATTAGATGAAATTACTTAACAAAAATTAGAATAGCTTATCATACAGCTAAGCCAACAACAATATGTAAAACCATGTGAAACCGTATGATTATAGATCAAAAGAGTTATTCCATACGGGAGATGAAAGACTCATGAATAAATAAATAAATTAATAAATGAAAATAAATAATTATAATTTAACAAATTACAATAACCATTAGAAAAATGTTCTGAAAAAAAATGTATTTTCGTGTTATAGCGGCCCCCACAATTATGATTATGCCAAGGTTGCACTTATCATTTCGCCAAGATCATTGCAAAGCTTATATATAGGTCGCTTGACGATTCATCCTTGGGGGCTGCTATAACACGAAAGTACCAAATTTACAATATATTAATGAAAACAGAAACAAAAATGTTATATATATGTATCATATATTATTATAATGTCATACATGCTTTATAATTTGGCGATAAATCTTGGTCGCTTGGTGATTCATCCTTGGGGGCCGATATAACACGAAAGTACCAAGTTTACAATATATTAATGAAAACAGAAACAAAAATGTTATGTATATATATATATATATATATCAAACATTATTATAATGTCCAACATGCTTTATAATTTGGCGATAAATCTTGGTCGATTGGCGATTGATCCTTGGGGGCCGCTATAACACGAAAGTACCAAATTTGCAATATACTAATGAAAACAGCAACAAAAAAGTTATAAGACGATTTCTCATCCGACGTCAATTTTTGAATTCGGCTTTTTTTCATATATATGATAATTTGCATCTATCCTTTTTGTAACTTTAACATTTTTGTAACGATTTTATGCATTTCTATTGCATATTCAAAGAAAAATTCTTCTAAAGGTACATAATTTCGTTAAAAATTCTTATAAATTTATAGAATTTCGTTAAAAACGCTTAAAAACGCTTAAAAAAATAAAGTGACGACGTCAAGAGGTCAATTCTCGACCGAAAACAACCACCATTTTCCCAATGGTTAATAAATAAATAAATAATAAACAATTAAAAAATCTTTTAAATGTATTTTTTTATTCTATGCATGCACCATAATAGAAAATGTGACCACTAAAAAGTTATATGTATTCTCGGGCAGAAAATTTATAACCGATGTTTAAATAGTTGTCAACTTTCTCGTTTCTTCGTGTTTTAAAGAAATAAATGATATAATTAAAAATTAAATGCAATTTCTTTTTTTATTCACTGAATACATTCCTTTGATTTTAAACTTGTTATCTTCATTTTCTATGCATGCCATACAAAAGTAATGTTTTATCTATCAGAAAAAAAAGTTTAAAGACTTTTCTAGCAGAATAAATGTACATTAACATTAATATCGATTAATATTAAAACTATCAAAGTCACTTAGAAAGTCTTTATTAGTTTCAAAATGCGAACGTGAACGTTAATTGCAACTGTAATTACCGTTTCCCAACGGGTTATCGGTGGTTGTGGAAACTAACATTGATAAGACTTTTATCAATGTTAATGATTCTCAGCCAAAAAAAATCATGAGTGAAATTAATTTCTTCATATTTTCAAATATGTATAGAATTTCTATGGATATAAATAAGTTTTATGCGTGAAGTATATTATGAAAATTGAATTCAGAAAATATTAAAGAACTTTCCAACCTTGTCATAAATAACATAGCATCAAGCAGATTAAAAAAACACATTTCATTCCTTTAAAGAATTAACAATTTATTTTTTTAACACTTTCCAACACTGTTGAAAAGTGTTTACGGATTTGGTTTGCCTGTCTATCCGTGCTCTAACTCTAGTAAATATACTCGGATTCCTATGTAATTTTTATATGTTATTGATGTTTGCTATAAAAAATAAAGAATGGTACGGCATAAAATACCCTGTGTCTTTTTAAAATATCCTCCCTCAATCGATATGTAATGGTTCCATCTTTCAGTTTACATTATTATTATTAAACGTAGACCAGGCCCCTACCTGCCGGGCATTATGCCCAGCTTAACGAGTTTGTGTACCTGGTCGCAGGGCGAAATTCGCCTAAGCTCCTCATAGCGCAGATCCTCCAGACTAGCTCCTTGGGTGTCATTGGCTGCAACGCTATTTGGTGAGAGTCACTTTGTTACTGTGTTGGCCGGTTCTAGATTGTTATTAATTATTGGTTTCTGGGTACGTTGTCGAATAAGGGAAGGGGGGAGAGAAAATAAAAATCAGAGTGGGAAACATTTTATGGAAACTAATTTCTGAATCCTACACAGCTGAAATAACGTAGGCGTTTGTAGGAGAAACTAATTTTACTTGAGTTTTTCATATCCGTAACTTTTTGTTTGTAATTTTATATAAGAGGTTACATTTTTTTTTGTGACATATTTTAGAAAAAGTAATAATTAGTTAGTTGAAACTAGTTTTTTCTCCAATTTTATTTATTTTTTCAATTATATACATTCCCTCTTTTTAACACTTTCCAACATAGTTAAAAAGTGCTTATCAATTAGCTTTGTCTGTCTGTCTGTCTGCTTGTCCTTATCCCAACGGAAAACTGCTTTAAAATTAATTTATTAATGCACAATTAAGTTCTAAAAATATTCAAAGGTTGTATTTCATTGGAACCACACTTGTGTACATAACTTCTATTAATTCTAACATATCAGTGAAATATGATTACAAAATTCCATCATACATGAGCCAAGTTAAGTTAAATGTAAAAGAGTGTAAAAATAAAGAGTAATAAAAAACGATTTTACCAATAATAGTTTAATATTAATTAAATTATGATTATGCATTGAAAAAACAAATTAGAAATCCTTAGTTGTTAGTTTAAATAATGTTTTTATTCTTTTCCCTGATGTCATATCTTAAAAATTAAAACAGGGCAAAATTGATGCATATATTTTTTAATAAATTCACTATTTCGTGCTTTCTACCAGTCGTAAATCATAGCGGCGAATTTTCCATAATCGAAGGCCACGCCAAATTAACTTATTGTAACGGATTTTATTTTCTAACGATATGAATTGCACTTATAAAATTATGTGTGATTTTTAACAAAGTTTATAGTGATAGTCTATCCAGTTTGCAGGCAATTTATGCGTTTAAATCGACAAACCCACAAGTTTTGGAAATTAAAACCCAGCTAAAACATCTTTTACATAAGTCTTCACTTGGTCACGTCTTAGCACACAAGAGGATCTTTGGTCTGAATCTGCAGATGCACTTGCTAAAAACGCAACCAATTTTCCAATAGCTGATCATTCTCTGCCAGCGCCGCAGTCATATGTTCAGAGGATTCTGCACTCCAAATTGTTGAAGCAGTGGCAGGATCACTGGGACTAGACTATTCGGACGTAGGGAGATATACTTATGATCTGATTCCAGTAGTCTCTTTAGAGCTTCTTTCCCTGTCTCCTTCCGTCACTGCCTTCCTTACAGGACGTGGGTCGATTTAGAGAGTACCGCCATAAATTCCATTGCCCAGGTTCCTCTGCATGTGAATGTGGTGCTTTAGCAAACAAACTCTCATTACTATTACTATTGCTCACTTACCTCACGCTGGCATCTTAGGCGCTTCTGAACCCCTAATGATTGGCTTAATAGTATTTTTCTCGTCCAGCACTTCGTTCAAAATTAAAACTTTTAGTTTTCTAATGGACTTATCAAACAATTAGTTCTTTACTTGGTACTTAAAGGAATATTTTTACTATCGTCCCTTGTCACGTTTTTGGCGATCTGGTCTATGATCATAGTCTGTAACATCTTTATGTATCTTCCATGTTTCTTTGCTTTCGCCCATTGCTCCGGCGGCTCGAGTCTATGGACTTATTGCTGTAATTTTTTTAAGACCTTAACAAAAGTGTCCGCGGGGAACATCTACGCTCCACAGACGTAGTTTCCACGTCTGAGCAGTTCCTCTTAGGCAGTCAAAATATAAGCATTGAATACTTATAAACGAGTTTTTTTTAGAAACAAATATTTTTACTTTTATATTTGTAATTTCTTTTCTTATATTGAACATTTTTACAATTTACATTGCCTATTTATATCCCAGGGGAGCTAAAGTAAAGCTCGTTTTAATTTTTTGGAGACATACTATTCTGTATATTTAAAACGAGAGTATTTTTATGGCACGTTCGAAGAAAAAAAAAATTTCTACTGTGCGTAAATACTATAAAACACAAAACTTTATACCTTAAACGCATAGAGAAATGGGATAACTGATACAAAGCGGTAGTTTTAAAAACAAAAGAAAAACGTTGCACCTTACTGTGAAATTAAGTACAATTATTTGCACCCTGTCCAATATCATGATTACTTACCATTAGGGGAATGAATGACAACACTGATGTTCTTGCATTAATCAAAGTATCAGAAAATACTTTTGCAATCCGAACAACACTTACGAAAATGATCATCTAGAAAACCTATAACAGACATTTTTTTTCTTACAAAAAGAATTGGTGAAGTGGAAGACTTCAATTTTTTTTTTCACTTTGATGCTTTGAATGTTTAATCTAGGTATACAAAATTTGGACTGATATTTTTAAACAAAAAAGTTTCAAATGATTGCCTTTTTTTTGTATTTTACAGTTTTACTTACCCATCATACGTTGCAAAGGGTAAGTCTTGTAATCGTTTTGAAAATCGAAAATTTTTGTTGACGGATTTACACGTTTCAGACACTGAAGATTCCAAGAAACATATTTTTAGAAAAAAAAAATTGCCGTCCGTCTGTGTGTCTGTATGTCTGTGTGCTTGTGTGTCTGTAAACGCTTTATCTCCCGAACAAATTGAGATAGAGACTTGAAATTTGGTATGTACTTAGTATGTAATAATGGAAAGAAGATTATTGAATTTCAGTAACCTCGATTATCCTTGAACTATTTTTTTCGGACTCTCGCAATATTCGTCTCTGATAAAAGGTATATAAAAATTTTCGAAATTGTTTATTTTAAGGAGTGAGTATAAAAAACAATAAAACAACATAAATTTTGCATAAAGCATGAAGTCGATCGGATAATGAGTTGCCGAGATATTTGTAATCCCATTTCCCACACTCTTCGATTTTTCATGACCCTGTATTTCATCCAAATTTCAATTCAAGGATATATTTTAATTGGAAATGAGACACTTAATCAGATGCAACAAACCTCTAGTTAATAGGATTATTGTTTTTGGAGTTATAAGGATGTTTCTTTTAAGCAATTCAGTAATCGAGCCTTTAGAGTTTATGACGTCATCATGCCACGATTTTATTCGAATTGCAATGCATTTTATAAGTAGTTTACACATTTTTTATTTTAATATTTTACATTATGCATATCCATGATGGGTAAGTATTACGGTGGCTCCCGAACGACTAGTTTATAAGTACACTGTCCTTTTTTACTTGTTGAACATATAGAGTAAGAAAACTATTGTAATCATTATTCGTGTGCTAGTGTGTGGGTTTGTGAGTGAACACGATAACTTCCAAACGGAACTTTCTATTGAGCTGCCATTTTGCATATATGTTATAGATCACTGTCGTAAGAACTGTATAAATTTTCAGTAAAAACGTTCGACTGATTATTTAATCCATTTTAAAACCATTTTCAAACATTTTAGCGGTCGATTGTAAAGGAAAAATGACCAAGCGAATATGACAGCGTATAAATAATAAATAATGCAATGAAGTAATCAAAAATTAGTAGTACAGAGCAGCTTCTGCAATTTCAAAACCAGAGGTCTAGCGTTCGAATACAGTCGATTGTATTGCGTCAGAAAAATATAACCACCAATCCTTTTTAACACTTTCCAATATAATTGAAAAGTGTTTATGAATTCGGTTTGTCTGTCTGTCTGTCCATGTTCTAACTCACGTAAATATATTATTATTGGTATTCAATTGATATATATTATTGAGGTTTAGTATGGCTTGATCGGTATTGAAAATTAAGTGTGTAGCATTTACATTTCATTTACGTTACGTTACGGTCTATGGGGAAAAATCGTTTGGGGTGTATTTTAATAATGTTAAACTATTTCAAACATATTAAAAGTGAAATATATCACTGAGGTGTACTACAAGAGGCTTACCATAGAATATGGTGGGCACAGGCATTCATTGTTCATTTACAGAAACACACAAAAGAATTTGGTTACAGTACTGTCTATAAACAATAACACACGCGTTTTTATATTTAACTAATTTTTACATATTACTTTGTGTGTATAAATGCTATAGGTAATATATAGGGAAGCACAAATGATATCGAATACATTTCGGTTTATTGACGGAAATTGGCGAATAGGAGTTTTAAACTGTGCTAATACGTTTTCTAACTAAACTAAATTTTAGCATAGCATGTAATATATATACAAATTTAAAGATCATATATATGATTGCACAAAAGAATTCGCTTTTTTTTTTTCGACTACTGATGGTAATTTCTGAAATTGAGTTTTCAAATTTGTTATGCTCTTCCCAAATTGTTTACTTAGACATCAACTTTCATCTTATTAATTGGTACAGTTTTGCTAAACTATTCTGGAAGTATTGGAAAGTGTTTCATAATCTATGCTTGACGCGACGTATGATTTTTCGTTCTTGTTTTTTCTTCTGCTTTATGGAAATTAACAGTGTTTAGAAAGTCAAACGTGGTCACTTCAGATTTTTTCACTGAAATCATTTTCTGGCTTTCGTTATCAAGTGTCCCATGTGTTTATGTTGTTAGTTTTTTTTTTTTTTTCCCTTAAACCTGTTGTTACTTAATAACATCCTTAACATTTTTAACGTTATTTCAATCTTAAAGAAGAAATAACAAAATTTACATGTTGATACCAGTATTATAAGTAGGTGTTTGAAAGGCTCTAAATATAGTTAAATATTAGATGATTAACAAGTTTTTAATGAGTTTATCCATATTTTAATACGGCCGAATATAAATTAAGAACAACAAAATACTGGCACGAAAAAGAATTTTCATTGAAAATTCACACACTCATAAAAAAATGCACATAAATGTTCATTAAAAATTCCCATGTTGTCAATTTATTGCTAATTTGAGGAATTTAATAAGGCTAATTTGGAGAACTTAATTCAAATAACCCTATGCGCAGGTTTCTTGTAGGACATATCAAAATTGTGTGTTATCGATATCGAGAATTTAAACAAAAATTTTAATGCATAGAATATAAAAGTACAGACCAAGATTTTTTTTTTCTTTTTTCTTTTTCTTTTTCTTTTTCTTCTTTCTTTTCTGAGAAAAATGAATTTGAAATACATTGTGGCATGTTGTTTTCATTACTTAAGTATAAAAATTCACTTTCTCTACCACGTTTATGTCAATATACTGATATTTTTTTAATTTTAACAATAAATTTTAATACACAAACAAAAATTCGCATTTTTGCTTTTGTGAAAGGTCACCGTTTAGTCCACTTTAAAACATACTGGAAATTTTGCTGAAGTTTTATAAATATCTCACACCAGAATTTTTATTTAAATCTCTAATTTTTTTTTATTTACTTTCGTGTGATTTATATATTTTTCATTTTATGAAGAAATTAATTTCTGGTTTGAATCGAATTTTCATTTGCTATACTGGTCAAATGACCAGTTATTGGTATACTTAGTGTTAAACTCTTCACGGCGGGCGTCGCGTATACGTGAGGTACAATAAGATGCTCAGAACCCTTGATAATTCCTACCGGTAATTTTCAATAAAAAGTTTTACCTTGTCCAATCACAGCATTTAAAAAAATATATATTTGAATTACCAGTGTTAAAAGATTTTTTTTTTTTTGTAAAAGACGCTTGTCGCGAAGGATTTAAGATCGGGTATGTCAGAATCAACACTCTGAAATATTCCTGAATACTTTTTAACTCTTTCCAACTTAGTTGTAACGTGTTTATGAATTCTGCTTGTCTGTTTGTCTGCCGTCTGTCTGTCCGTACTTTAACACCCTCAAATATCTCGGATTGCCATGATTTTTTATATGTTATTGCAGTTGACTATAGAATGTTCGGTAATGAAAATTAAGTATTATGTACCATTTACAGTTCATTTATAGTGATACACAAAAGAATTCCGTTACATTACGGTCTATGGGGAAAAATCGTTTACGGTGCATTTTATTGATGTTACGATATTTCAAACATAAATAATTGATATGCATTATTGAGGCCCACTAAAAGATGCTTACTGTAGAATATGACGTACATAACAGTTATCATTCGTTTAAAGGAGTACTCAAAAGAATCCCATTACATTATTGTTAATGGGGAAAAATAGTTTCGGTATGCATTTTAGTGATGTTATGATATTTCAAACATAATAAAATTGATATACATTATTTTTATTTTATTTCAGACAATGAATCCTTATTACGTCAGCGTGGATCCCGATGCAGAGGATCTCGCCGTGGCCGTATCTGCCTTGCTTCTGGGAGCACCCAACGGTACTGTCTTCCTATTGCGAGAAGCCCACTCGCCTTTTTACTCCACTTTCGGGAGGTCCTTAAGAAATCAGAAAAGTCATATCATTAAGGAATTCACGATAGAAGCCGAAGACGGAACTCTTCTATTGGAACGCATTTCGATGGAACGGGTACAAGTTTTGCTTTTGGCCTGTGGAAGGAACCTGGCGGAGAAAGTGCTTGAGGAAGCTCATAGGTTAAACAACGATGCAAGGTGGACTTGGATTCTGGTAAGTGCATTTAAGAGCCTACATCAGTCATTTGAAAAAACGCTCAAGCTAATGTTAAGTCTATGGGAAGGTTGTTGCGCGATTTCTCGCTCGTATTTTAATATTTTTAAATGATTTTTTTTGCATAGGATAGCTGACGTCCATCTCTAACGTTGTTAGTTTTTACTTTTTCGATTTTGGTTCCAGTTTTTTTATATAAGGGTACTTTCACTTTCAGAACCGGTTCCGAAATTGAAAATGTCCGCTTATAAAAAAAAAACTGTAACCAAAATCAAAAAAGTAAAAACTAACAACGTTAGAGATCGACCTCAGCTATCCTATACAAAAAAATCATTAAAAGATATTAAAATGCGAGCGAGAAATCACGCAAGAACCTTCCCATAGACTTTACATTAGCTTGAGCGTTTCTTCGCGTGACTAGTGGTAGGCTCTTAATGCAATGTGATTAACTGTTAGAAAAGTATTATATTAAGGCCTACTTCAGTCACGTGACGACATTCACAGGCTAATGTTAAACCAATAGAAACTTTCTTTGCAAATTTCTTGTTTGCATTTCGAGATTTTTAAATGATTCTTTTTTGCATAGGATATATGAAGTCTAACTTTCACTTTGTAGTCTTGTACTTTTTTGATTTTTATATCAATTTCATTCTAATGATACTTGAATTTTGGAACCAACCAACCAATATATTTCCGAAATTAAAAATATCTTCTGACTGAAACTACAACCAAGATCGAAAAAGTATAAAAGTACAACGTTTGGCATGGAATTCAGATATACTGTACAAAAATAAACGTTTAAAAATGTTGAAATGTATGCATTTCAACATGCAGAAGTGTGCAAGAAGTGTATTCAAGCCAAGACTGAAAGCTTTTCTGAATATTAGAACTAACCAAATGAAAATAGGCTAGAATATTTCTCTGACTTGCATTATGGCTGAAAATTTATATCTAACAATAAATAAAAGTGATTAAATGTCCTTGATAGTAAAATTGCTGTTATTTAAGTAGTACATAAAGTAGTCAAAAATCTCTCCAAGACTGAAGGTCTTTCACCCATGTTAAAGAAATAATAAACAAACAAACAAAAAAAACCACATATTTAACATCTGATCCTAATTTCGTTTGTATATTTTTTAGATATGGACTAATTAAATATATTTTTAATATTAATATCTTTACAATAGTCGCTTATTTCTGTTAGATACGATGGATAATTTTTGAATCGGAACACTAAAAATTTTAGGCTTAAAAAATGTGATAAAAATTTCCAAGTAAAAAATAAAAAAATTGTGTACGAGATAAACAGCTAATCATTAAAATGTCAGTAAAAGTAAAATAAACAACAATCACTAGTGCACTTACCTTGAGTATTTCATAGAAAAACAAAACAGCCTGGATAAACTGAAACGAACATTAACGAGAAGACGACGCCATTAAAGATGGCGGTCGGCGGTGTTGCTTTTCTGTTGCCATTGTACGATAACAAAGGTACTTGAACCGTGATATCGGTTCTTTCGCCTCCAAATTACATTTTTCTTTTCTAGTCATTTTAAGTTGAACCGTATAATCGGTAAAAACGTTTGCTTTCACTAGGTTTTTGGTGAAATGTTGAACCTTTATTTTTAACAGTGTAAACAAGAAATTTGTAAAGAACGCTTCTATAAGTTTAATATCATTTTACGAATGCTGTTCCATAGGTGAAGCAGGCTATTATACCGTTGCTAGTCGCACTATGACAATTTCTCTCACGCTAGACCTCGCGCTTTTAGCGTGTATTTAGTTTTAAAATTACCTTAAAATTTCCTTGAACTCCAAGTTCCTTGTTTTTCTTTAAATATAAATTATGTTATGTTTCCCCTAAAGAAAGATTTTATAACTATTTTCATTACTAGCACTACTTATACGGTAGTGAGAGAGAAATGTTCACTGTTTACACGTGAAAAATGACGTCGTTAAAAAAAAAAAAAACACAACCAGTGTCGGGCTATCCCATGACGGTATGCATTTGAGTTTTCTCAAGTTATTTTTTAGCCCAATTATTCTACTACTGCTATTGTCAAAAAGCCCTTGGTATAAATTTTTGAAAATTCAGTTATTTAAATTAAAGAAATTTTGCCTAAACCTTCCTTTGAATTACTCTCAAACACTTGCCCAAACATTCATATAGTTGTTACATTCCTCTCACACTATACGGTTAGCTGTCCCGTCGCATTCTGTTATCGTTTTAATTGACGAATTTAAAATTGATGCTTGGGCAAAGGATGACAGAGAAAAGACAATTTCCCGTCGACAGTCCCCTTTTTTTTTTCAGAATATTCTGATGTGCATCTGCCCATGTCAATAGATTGAAATTCGGTCTTCTTTTTGTTCAGGGAAAAATATTTTTATAACAATATGGGCAGAAACACGATGCATGTTCGAAAAATCATGAACACTTCCATATATTAAATCGACATCATATGCAATTTTACTGAAGCGGTGCAGATATTAAGTACAAACTGTCAAAACATAAGTTTTGAGAATCAGCAGTTTAAATAGACACATTATCACTATCGTGAGCCTGCCAGTTTGTTTTATAAAGTAAATTTCAGAAATTTAAAAACGAACTGGGCCTAAAGTCTTACGAAATAAAATATGGTTACGAAAAAAAATCGACGTTTGTCGAATTCGCCGCAAATATCCACGCTCTCTGTATGTTTCGACATAGGATACCTTTATAACGTGAAAGATGGATATTAAACATGTGAAACATGTGAAGATATTTTTCAAATTGCTCACAAAGCGTAAAACCGACAGAGTGAAAAATTGTCCAGGCTGGGGATCGAACCCGGATACTTTGGAATAACGCTCCAACGCTCTACCATCGAGCTACGAGGAAGATACCCAGTGTCGCATTTCTCACTGTAATATATCGGAAAGGCTGCAACATGTTTCACACGTTTAATATTCAATAATGGCGTAATTTCACTGCTGAAAATTAATTGAAAAATTAATTCAAAATATGTGAAATATGGATTCAAAGAATGAGCTAGTAAAGAGGCAATTCATTTGAAAATAACTCTAAATATGAATTAGATAAAATCACCTGTTGCCAAATTATACAAGGTGTTTCAAAGAAATATATACATAAATGATTATAACGGTCCGGATTATCGTCTATGACCGCGTGAACTAATCTTGGAATGTAACTTTTCCAATTTAGTAGCTTTAAAATGTGATGAACATTTGATTTTGTAAGTCCTACATTGCCAAACGCTTACTAAACAGATCTAACAGCCTTTCTCCATTTGCGGGTTTGTTGATGACCGTAGTCTTCCCAAACGTTCCTTGTGAACATTTGGAAGAGTTTCATCTAATTTTAGCTATTTAAGTTGCAAAGAGGGATCTTTTTTCAAATTCTCTACTAAACTGTCTGTGCAATTCAGCTACGTTTTCGAACTTCTAGTAACATTTTAGGATAAATTGCCTCAGCTCAAAGCTTAATCTGGTTTCAGCCATCATTTCAAATTAATTTAACCTGAAAGAAAAAAGAACATGCCAATTATTAATGAATATATTGTGTATACATCTTTCCGAAGCACCTGTAATTGTTCAAAAAAAATTATATTTAGAAAACTCTTTTTATTACAGGTTGAAGGAGCATTCAGTCCTAATTTTACACGTCTTGTTGTTCCTGGATCCATGGCTTTGAGACTACGTCCAGGTGCCAGACCTTCAGTTCGTTCAGCCGTCAAGTTAGCCGCAACAGCCCTCTCCAAGTCCCACATGTGGCAGAACCACAGCATAGCTACACCACCTTCTTGTTGGTTTCCGCCTGACAAGTTCCGCAAGAGATTTGCACAACAAGTACATAGGTTTGTTTTACGTATAAAAGTCTGTCCGTGTGTTATTTCATGTATAGACTATGTCGTTAAAAGAAAAACATAACCCAGAAAAGCAAAGTAACCTTTAAATTTTCGTTCTTTAACGTTTCACGATAAAATATTTTAGGGATTCTCTTTCACCGCGAATGTTATATAGGCAAGGAAAGTTGACCATGTACGGGAGGCTTGGCACACCATAATTTGCTTCTTATTTGTAGTGTTAGAAAACTTTTAACAAAGAATAATACATACTAATAATGTAAGTTCCCGTCCACCTTAGTTTGGTAGTTTTGGTATCTGGAGTTTTTCATTAAACAAAGTTGATATTTCTGTTTTGTTGAAAAAATTATGGTATTTTATTTAAATTTTGGCGGATTATGAAAACTTTATTAATCGAATATCTGAACACAATTTTGTACAATTAAAGCACATATCTTTAGCTAATATGTGTTATTAATTGTTTTTCTATATCATTAGTTAATTTCAATAATTTTGTCTCGTACGTAAAGATGGTGCCGAAAGAAGGCTTGACGCATGTCATGTCATATAAGGCAGGTTTTACCCATAATTCCTTACATGATATTGTTTTCACCATTGTGAACTAGAAATGTCAATTCAATAAGAGTTAAACAATCAATGTTACTTTCGTGAATTATAAAATAATTGTCCATATAGGGTAGTTTTATTAGCCATTTGCAATAGTACAAGTACCTTCTTTGCAACTTATTTTCAATATGTATCAAGAATGCCAGTCTTGTCAGTACCAGCAGCACCTATTTTGGATTATAGGGTTCGATTACAGATGCTTTCCACAAGAAAAAGTTATCTAGACACATTTAAAATTTCTTTTCTAGTATAAACATAAAGTATTTAAATGATAAATACAGAATATACCACCAGAATCGCCAAAAGTCCGCAAAATAAAAGTTGTTTCTTGGACTATATGTAAAAATGACTCAGGATCCAAAACTATGACAATTATTACGTCCCACCCTGTGCTCAGCAAATTGATTCTGTTGTAAAGACGAACATTAATCTTGCGCATAAATTTATGGGTATATGAACAATTGCTCAAAATAACTTCTATACAAATCGCAACTCAATAAAACTTAGTTTTCGCGTGCAGGCTATGACGTCATACTTTTTGGATTTTTTTCTTCTAAAAACTATAGGTCACAGTGGTATGGATCTTGCGGCCCTTTTTATGCATTAACAGGGATGAATTGTTCTTAGAGCAGTTTATGTGGCATTGCCAAGGTACCTTGTGTACCATTCCTTTTGATTGATATATAAAAAAGACTCTTACACTTTTTGTGACTATTTACTTGCACTCTTTAAATGAACAGAACAGTATTTTTAATTTTTACAAAATACGTTTTAGAAAAACTATTATTTATAAAGGGCGTTTCACTAGAAGATAGCTCTTAATTCCTGTGACAACCTCATATTTTTAACATACAGGTATGATATGTGATTGGTTTCTTTTATTTTCTCCTATACTTTTTTTATAAAATCAACATTTTCCGATGCTACCTTCTAGTGGGATGCCCTGTATTATATATAAATGATGTCTTGTAATGTTTTACTTAGGTTCTAGACAAAACATTATTTCTCCTAGATTATCCCAGTTAGAACGCCGTCTTCACAAAGCTGAAGAAGCCGAGTTTGACGTATTTCTCTTCCGAGATGGGTGGATTAGAGTAGGCAACGTCACTGCCGGTAGTGTGTCTCCTACGCCTGTTCCGTGGTTCGAGACATATGGTATTCGAGACCATATTGCGATGCCCAGATATCGGGTTGTTACGGCACGAGCTCCGCCCTTTGTTCAAGCTGCTACGAAAATGGATAACGGGTCTTGCCTTAATGGAATGCCTTGTTTGCAGGTAACGTTCCTTGTTAATCAATAAAGTATTAGAAATCCTTTCAGATTTTCATGTTGCTCTTTAGAGTATCTTTTTCGTAATGTTACTGAAGTTTTGTAGAGGAATTGTTCATCTATCTGTCTTACATACATATGAGTATCGCTGAATGACACCACAGTCCATAGCAACAGTGATATACACAATAAAGAGTTAAAGCATTAGCAACAGACCTACTCAGCGGTTCCACTGTGACGTCAAACCCTTTATTTAGAAATGGCGCTGACAATACACAAAAATGCGCTGAAACAGCAATTAATGGAGCCAGCTAAGCTAATTTTCTTAACTCGGATTAACCGAGTTGAACTAACTTCTCTTTGTAAAACAGCCAAGTCAGCTGCTCTTAAAACTATAAGTACTGGTGTGAAAGTATTGTGTGGAGAAAATCACGCAGAATTGAGCACGTATGATGTGTTACGGAGAGCTGCTCCGATACCTTGTTACAAGCCCACGAATTCCACCTATCTTTATAATTCCCTTTGTAAAATTTGTATATAGTCTAGAATAGTCATTAAAACTTTAAAATGTTAAGATTTCGTACTCCTTTTACCTCCAAACATCAAAGTATGAAACCCGCTCGTACTGAACATACATATTATATATTTATATGCACCTTATAACATACATACACACAACACCTTTTAATGTATTCAACACATGTAACAACCCCCTTTTTTTGAACAAATGAAAATTGTAGTGACTAATGAAGAATGTTCCACAATCATCATCTCTCGGCGATTTAAAGCAGTAATTAACTCAGTCACTTAAAAATTATAATATTTTTTAACCAAGATGAGCATATTGACTTACAGCTATTATCGCAGAATTGGATAGTCGAAAAAAAAGGTCTCGCCGCCTCATACATACACACACACTAACTCTGCTGCATCAAATCATCGTATACTGGTACTAACAAATTGGTAATAACGTTTACTATTGAATGTTATGCATGGTTCAGGGTTTGGGACGGTCTATATATTAAAATTTGTACCAACTTTCAGTTCACAAATGGTAAAACCCCCTTTTGAAATCATATTCGATTTTCTTGGATCAGTCTGGAAAAGTATATAGTTTATGCATTTAAAAAAAAATCTTCATAGAGTTTTAACAGGTCAAAATTTAAAGTATGGATATTATATCGTTATAAATTTTATTTTATAAGTGCTCGACTGAAATGTTTCTTTTTTAATCAGATACAATGAAAGGACCCAAACATAATCTCAGCATTTGTTGCATTCAGAAACAAATATTTAATTATGAAAGTTATTAATATATTCCTATTAAAAAATTATGAATTATGGCTACATTTTAACACAAAAAAATTTGCTTCGTCAATAACTCGTGCTTTTAAAGCTCATTCTTATCAACATTTTTCAAGGTATAAAGACATTTTACTTTTCGTTGGTCTAAGAAGATTATCAACGAGATTATCACCCAATTTGAATACACAGAAATGAACATAATTACAGTAACATAAATAATTAAATAACATATTCTTTCATATAAAAGTAGTTTATTTTATATTTATATTTTCTTTTTTAAAAAATCCAGTTATTAATTTAATGTTCTTGGTATTTCCTGTAAAATGGGAATAGAGAAAATGGAGATAAAGAAAATTACCTTGGCAAGAGTAGGAAATTTGGCAATATATTTTCTAGCAACATATTCATTGATTCATATATACAAGCAATTTTTTCAATATTTATACACTTTATTTAATATAAAAGCCATTTATCTATTTTTATATACAGACAGAAGTAAATTGTATATAAAAAACAATGATATATTGTTTTATTATTATATTATTGATGTTGTTATAATACTGGTGATGAAAAAAAATCCAGTTATTAATTTAATGTTCTTGGTATTTCCTGTAAAATGGGAATAGAGAAAATGGAGATAGAGAAAATAGCCTTGGAGAGAGTAGGAAATTTGGCAATATATTTTCTGGCAACAAATTCCAAAAGCCATTTATCCATTTTTATATACAGACAGAAGTAAATTGTATATGAAAAACAATGATATATATAAATAAAATGTTTATACATATATATAAATAAAGATATAAAAAAGTGTAAAAGTTTATTAGATTTGTTTCCATAGTTTTTGGCAACAAATCTCACTTTCTGAAGTCGGAATGGCGCCAAGCTTTTAAAAACAAGAACGAAAAATCATGCATCAAGCATAGATTATGTAACACTTTCCAACGCTTCCAAAATAATTTTACAAATCATACCGTTTAATAAGCTGAAAGATAACATCTAAGTAAACAATTTGAAAAACGCATAACATATTTAAAAACATAATTTCAGGATTTTCCAACATATACAATATTCGGAAAAATATCCGAATACTTTTATTCAGCCCTGTATATGATCTATAGATTTGTATATATACTACATAGGATGCTAAATTTTAGTTCAGTTAGGAAACGCGTAGCACAGTTCAAAATTCTCCTTCTGGAGTGTCTGTCAATAAACGGAAATGTGTTCGCGAACTTTTGTGCTTCCCTGTATATTATCTACAGAATTTATACACACCAAGTAATAGACAAAAAGCGAGTTAAATTTAAAATCGCGTTCAGTAACTTAAAACGCACTTCCAGGAATTATTGTTAACAGACAGTAGAGAATTCTTTTGCGTGTCCCTGTAAATGAACGATGAGTGCTATACACACAATACTCTGTAGTAAGCCTCTTGTAATGCACCTTAGTGATATATATAAATTTCAATTCGTTTAAAATAGTGAAACATTATTTAAATAAACCGCAGACGATTTTTCTCCACAGACGTAATGTAACGGAATTCTTTTGACTGTCCCTGTAAAGTAACTATAAGTGCTATTCACACCCTATTCCATATTAAGCTTCTTGTAATGCACCTTAGTGATATATATAAATTTCAATGCGTTTGAAATAGTAAAACATTATTTAAATAAACCGCAAATGATTTTTCCCCGTAGACCGCAATGTAACGGAATTCTTTTGAGTGTCCCTGTAAAAAAACTATAAGTGCTACACACTTCCGTTGAAATAGGAAACATGCTATAGATAACGACAATAACACATAAAAATTGCAGGGCAATCCGAGCATATTTACGGGAGTTAGAGCACGGCCAGACGGCAGACAGCCAGACGGCCATACGGCAGACAAACCGAAGTCATAAACACTTTTCAACTAGGTTGGAAAGTGTTAAAAACGCCAAGGTCACTATATTGGAAAAGTACCCAATTTTTAATATGTTGACGGCTTCCAAAACCTTATCCATGCAAAATATTCAATAGTAGAAGTTATTACCAATCGGTTGGTGCCAATATCCTTTTCATTAGATGATTTGAGGCAATTAGTGAGAGGTATCCAATTTTCACCATTGTACATAAACTGCCAGTTTCTTTTCTTATATATTTAAAAAACAATATTTCATAATGTTAATTCTAAAAAAAAATTATACCATTTTTTATAATTGTGTAAATGTGTATTTTCTTGTGTATACTGATTAAGGATACATCTAGCCTTGAGAAGCAAAGTTTCAAAAAAAAAAAAAAAAAAAAAAAAAAAAAAAAAAAAAAAAATCAGTAAAAAATAAATAAACTGAAATTAATATTGTCCCTCATTAACTTTAGAGCATGTGCGCACTTTTTTTTTCAGTTGGAACTACAGAAATATAGATAATTTTCAATTATCACGTAGCAAAGGGGAGGGGGTAACCTGAAAAACACCCTAGACACGAACAAAAAATATAGCGCTGATTAGCAAAATAAATTTTAATGCACTAATGAAAAAAAGAAATCGGTGCAATAAGACATACTTTGCAAAAGGTACATGTAATAAAGCGGATCATGCCCTTAAATAAATATTCATTTTCTCTCTTTTTGTAAAAGGTATCTTCACTAAATTTGGATTCATAAAAACACCTGTAGTATTTTTAATTTAGAAAAGCTAAAATGTTAAACATTTTCAAATTAAAAAAAAACTTGTTTAATTTAATCACTAAGATAAATTCTTTAACCTCTCGAAACCAGAGTCCTTGAATAATAAATGAACATCCTCGTTCTCTGTAAATATCGATCGCACCAGCCATTTCCAGAGAGATAAATTTCTCCGGAATATTCAATTAATTTAACGCTCACTTATAAACAGTATGTCTTAAAGTTGCGGCGAAATGTTTCTGGCGTTTTAACTTCAAACTCCAATTTATCTAGCTAGTTATTTGTCAACTTTACTTAGTTGATAAATTTACACAATTTGGGTATTTTATTGAAGGTAAAAAGAAATGTTATTTTTCTGGTTTTAGTTTGAATTATTAGAGTGATTCGCTCGCTGAAAGTTTGACAGAGAAAAGAGGAATCCTTGGGTTTAGGTCTTTATAAGAAACTAGCTGTATAGTAACCCGTTGTGTTGCACTTAAACTGCATGAGTTTTTCGATTGTCTGAGAGGTGGGAGGGGAGAGAAATCTTATTTTATTATACATTGCAAGTTTCTAGCCCTAACAATTTCAAATATATCGTAATTTAGAACGTTTTTCGCTGATGTTACTCTTTTAAATTTCGATTTTTTTTTTTAGAAACCGTTCTTAATGAGCACTTACATCTTATAAGTACTATGACAAATATCAAGTTTCTAGCATTAGCAGTAATGCTGAAATCTCAATTTTAGAAGGTTTGTTTCAGTTACATCCTTTTAAATTTCGATTTTCTTCTTTAGAAACCGTTCTTAATGAGCACTTACATCTTATAAGTACCATGCCAAATATCAAGTTTCTAACATTAGCAGTAATGCTGAAATCTCAATTTTAGAAGGTTTGTTTCAATTACATCCTTTTAAATTTCGATTTTTTTTAGAAACCGTTCTTAATGAGCACTTACATCCTATAAGTACCATGCTAAATATCAAGTTTCTAGCATTAGCAGTAATGCTGAAATCTCAATTTTAGAAGGTTTGTTTCTTTTGCACCCTTTTAAATTTCGATTTAAAAAAAAAACTGGCCTGTGCGAGCATTTACGTGTTAAAAGTAACAGCATGTCAAGTTTCAAGTTTCTAACCCTAACAGTTTCATATCAATCGTAATTTATAGCCCTTTTTTGAACGTTTTCCGCTTATTTCGAACTTTTAAATTTCGAACTTTTTAAAAACCGTTCATAGCAAGTATTTACATTGTAAAAGCAACCTCCATACCAAATTTGAAGTTTCTATCCCTAACATATCACAGAAATAGCAATTTTAAAACGTTTTTTGCTCTTGAACCACTTGGAGCTTGTTGCATCGATATAAAATGTAGCCTATTTGCAGCAGAGATGGTCACCAGCATTTTGCCGCCATCATTTTTGAAATTGACTCGGTAGTTTCAGAGATTACCCCTACAAACAAACAAACACACAAACGTTACTTCTTTGAACAAATGGATTGCCACCCTGGTTTCCAACACAATTTTTTTTTTCGTGTGAGTGTATTTTGCCACCCTTTAAAGCTTGTCTCAATCTTTTTTTAAACAATTTGATTAAAATCTGGGGAAAAAAAAACTGTAATTGAAACATCATATGGACTGATGATGCTCCGGAGAGGGGCGAAAGTACTTTCCATGAGAGTAATGAGTAGTGTATGTTTTGTGTCTACATGATTAAAATAATGAAATATAAGAGTTTTAAAAGGAAGCAAAGACAAGTAAAACGTGAAATAAAAATAATGAAACAAAGCTTAAAGGAAATATAGCGGAAGAGCTGGGTATGAATTATACTATTTTTAAAGCATCGAACTTAACCATATGTGTTTTTTAATATAGATAACTGGCTATGTTTTTAATGCTACTTTTAATATATGTATGTTATTGACAATATAAATAAATTCATTTTAAAGAAGTGTAATATTAATTAATGACAACAGTACAGTTGAAAAAAGACACACGTATACTACTGCTCTTGAAAAAATACATACTAATGCCTGAAGAATGGTAAAAACTAAAATAAGATTTAAGTATATATACGAGCATTATAAAAACAGGATGATCTGTTTTTCGACTGTTTGAATGTGTCTAAATTATGTGTAACTTAATAAAATAGTTGTATGTTTTTTTCTTGGTGCATTTTACGTTATGTAACTTTAAGAGAGTAAACGCTATGATTAAATGAATCATGTCTAACATAGTTGCTGATTGTTACATAGCGAAAAAAAGTAGTTTTATGAACTAATTTATAAAAATGTTGATTCGATTAACCAGCGATTCTAATAAGCAGCGACTACTGGGCTAGCTAACAAAAACTCACCCCCTCCCTAGAGCCGAATTCTGGCTGCGCCAATGATATTTCTATATATATTTATTTACTGCATTTTCGAAAGTAGAAAAAACATCAAAATGGATACTTATATAGCTTGATGTCAGCTTTACAGGAGGGGATGGAAATATCCGGGGGAAAGAAAGGGAATCTATACTGTCAAAGGTACTCGTTTATACACCCCTTCGCACTCCTGATTGAAATGCCCGTAGCCGTGACGCATCCCCGCTTATATAAATTCCCTGTATACATTCACAGAGTTCTAATTCACACTATCTTCCTTTTAATCTCTCCTCTTCTCCCTTTCTTGATCTTATGGGGGGGGGGGAAGGGGATAGACCGAGCTACGTGAGAATACACTCTTTTAATTACACAGCTTCTAAAAAAGAACACCTGCCAATTTCGTGCGTTTCAGAACAAAATTGAATTCAGAAATATGTCAGAAAATAGATAATTAGGATTTGAGAACAGTCTTAATTATGAAATGAAATCTTTAAAAGTGAGTAGAAATTATTTTATTTAATCAGTACGATAAATTAACATATCTAAAACAGTCATTGAATAATAAATGAACACTCTCTGAACATAATAAACGACCGTAAGTATCGATCACATTTGTCACTTCCAGAGAGATAAATTTCTCTCGAATATTCAATTAATTTAATGCTCACTTTTAAACAGCATGTCTTAAAATTGCGGTGAAATGTTTCTGTCATTTTAACTTCAAATTCGAATTTATCTAACATGTTATTTGTCAGTTTATCTTCGTTGGCAAATTTACACAATTTGGATCTCTTACTAAAGATAAAAATTTTGGTTAGATAATTTTTAATTTTGATTTAGATTACAATGATTTGCATGTTGAAAGCTGCACAGAGAAAATGAGGAATTCTTGTGGTTCAATCTTTCTAAGGAAATATGGTTCACTGCATCAGAAAAAGAGAAAATCATCTGAAAATTTTTTAATTAAAATACTTTACTTAATCCTTAACTCACCAAGTGAAAATTTTGGGCGCAACTGGTGTTATGGTACCATTTCGTCCCTAGCTAATATGAAATTTTCTAACTCATGAAAACAAAAAAGAAAAATCATGCTTCAAGCACTGATTACGAAACACTTTCCAACACATTCAGAATACTGAAGCAAAACTTCACCTTTCAGTAGGGTGAAAAGTGATGTCTAAGTAAGCAAAGTCAAAGTCAAACCGGGTGGGGAGGCCTACCTTTCGGCTTAAGCTCAACTAGCCCTACCCAGCAGGTTTATATACTATGCGCCAAGGCCTTACAAGAAAATTATTAAAGTTGACAGAAAACAATATATACAAAATAATACTAATAGCTCACTTATTCAACGATAAACAATTAATAAATACGATATTGACAAAGAAAATAATCATAGTTTGAATAGTAGCATCGAGTGTATAAAAAGACTTATATGAGGGAAAACTTGAATAATTATATAAGGGCATTCACAGTAAACAGTTAACACAATTTAAGTACAGCAATGTACTAGTACTAAGAATAATAGGGAATAACATAAGTGATTGTATAGGACTATGATTAGAGAAGTAGTATTGAAACACAAATTCCAAAAAATCAAATTTTGATGATACAATAACTAAGAAAACAATTTACTAATTATACTGAGCAATATTAAATAACGCTTTGTGATATTGATAAATAATTGTATTATGTAATACTGAAATACGAATTCTGAAATTACAAAATTCCGAAATACTAATTTTGAAAATACAATTGACCAATCATACTCAGCAGTACTAAATAATACTATAATATTACTAGTATATAACTCCCGTCAAAAATGACGGATTGTTGATCTGCGTTCCTATTTCATAAGACCATATAGATCATGAAGATTTGATTCAAAGAGCATGAAGATTTTATTATTGAAAGGATTGTATTGTAGAAAAGTACATTTTAAATCCGGTAGATGGCGCCAAAACAATATTTAAAACAGAAGCGTAATACTGGATTGATCTCCGCCAAGCCTCCCTACGGAAGAAATCACCGCAATTTTTGAAAAAAGGTGTTTACAGAAAAAAATTATTCACAGAATACAGGCTTTATATAAAATTAGAGTATATAACCTCCGTCAAAAATGACAGATAGTTGATCTGCGCTGCATTTTCATAAGACTTTAGGAAAAGATTGCTTACACGCCCTCAGGTCCGCCATTTTGTTTTGTTGGCGAAAACCCGTTTTTCGCCAACAAGAATTTGTCGCCAAGTGGTCATTTTGGGCTATTTTAGGTTTTATTTTTTATTTAATTTTGGAATATATACAGATTAAAATATACACAGATTAAACATAAAAAAGGGAAATTCAAGAAATTTTCACTGAATACTGAGCAAACGGCAGAAACGTAAATACGGTGATACTTAAAAAAAAACGCAAAGATTCATTATTAAACCAACATATCTCTAAAAATAAAGGCATTAAAACGTATATCCTATCGTTTAAAAAACAAACCTCGATACAAAATTTGAAAAAAGAAACATCGACAAATAGAAAAATCAAAAATCTATACATAAATTTCTAAAATACATCTTAATAACAAACCTCAATTAAAATAAAAAAAACACCAGAAATTGAAAAATCAAACCTCCATACATAAATTGCAAAAATACATCTTTAAACAAACATCAAAAAAAAAAAAAAAAAAACCCAGAAAAACACCTGCAGAATTAATTTGAAAAATCAAACATGGATACATCCATTGAAAAATCAAATATCCGTGCATAAATTGCAAAAAATACTTCACGTTTCTACGAAAATTTCTTGAATTTAACTTTTTTATGTTTAATCTGTATATATTCCAAAATTAAACAAAAAATAAAATTAAAAATAAAATTAAAATAGCGTAAAATACAATTGCACTCCAAAAATAGGCCTATCTCGAGAAACCTTGAAACCTCCTTTGGCTCTAAAAATTTGCTGAAATTTCAGCACAATATCACCAACAAGCGGTAAACTAACAACAGAAGCCATTATCAATCGAAAAAAATAATCAAATATTAATAATAATAAAAAGTTGGAATTATACAACCTGATCAAAGATACCACGTGGAATAAAACAGGCAAGAAAAAATTAACACAACCTCTCATTCGTCCGCTCACAGAATAAATGAGAAAAAAAAATCGTATCGGAGATTACTTCAGGGTTGCCAGAAGGCAAAAGTCCGCCCGATAGCCAGATCGGCAAATACATCGCCAAAAAAATGGCCGCCCGATCTGAGGGCGTATAAGCAATCTTAGCCAGACTTATACAAACAAACAACATGGAGGTTTTATTATTGAAAGGTATGTATTGTAGAAAAGTACATTTTAAAAATCACAAATAAATTCTACAAATGATGAGGATTTTTTTTTTTTTTTTTTTCTTTTACTCAATATAAAATTTTGAAATAGTTCAACGATTGGATAAAACATTCAAATTAAATATTAAAAAAATAATCCATGTGCGAAAGTTTTTGCAAATAGGTGTTATCAATGAGTTTCTAAAGACCTTGACTCACCACATAGCTCATTTTTTGATTATATAAGTAAAATTAAATGGAAATTACTCGGTACTATTTATTCCTTTATATTTTAAATACGTTTCATAAGAAAAAATCATTTTATTTACGATGGAAACAAAATTTCAAAATTTTTTTGTTTCAGGCATTAAAGTGGGAAACAGGAAAAAAGTTGGAGAATTTTTTCCATCTATACAAAGGCGCCAAACTCTTATAATTTAAAAAACATTTTAACAGTTATTTATACAATAAAATGCAATATAACTGTACATATGATTGTTATTTTTTCCCCATAACTTAGAAAGTACTAAACGCAAATTTAAACTAACAATAAATGCATAGCATAATTGCATCAAAAAATAAAACTGAATACAGTTTGCTAAAGGTATAAATCCAAATATATCTGATCAAGTTATGTACAGTGATTAATTTTTCAAAACAAATATTATTCTGGATGATTTGTCTGTTTAAGATTTTGCCCCTTCTTCAAAAGAAAAAAAATTCTCCATGCTAAATATTTATACGTCAAATCAATCTTTGCTCCAGAAATAAATCTCCAAAAATGCATCAGTGAAATTATCCAAAAGTGTTGTATAAATAAGACAATTTATTCTATTAAAAAGAGAACCTTATGAAAACTTCTTTTAAAAGAAATTTCACTCTGCAAAGGCACTTTAAGCAACTTCATTTATATACATGACATTCAGATACTTATAATATAAGCTCGCCTTTCATTTGATGGCTCTTTTACCATCAAATGAAAGCAATTATTCTATTAAAAAGCAATTATTCTAGCAAAATTATTCTATTAAAAAGAGAACCTTATGAAAACTTCCTTTAAAAGAAATTTCACTCTGCAAAGACAATTTAAGAAACTTCATTTATATACATGACTTTCCGATACTTATAATATAAGCTCGCCTTTCATTTGATGGCTCTTTTTTGCACAGAATTCAAAAACAAACTCCAAGGATTTGAGTAGACGAAATGTCTGATTATTAAATTTTTCAGACCCCTGTCCCCCCCCCCCCTACAATTTTCTTTATATTTTTGCATCAATCCAGAGAATGTCCAAAATTGCCTAAAAAAGGTGGAATTCCTCCTTTAGGAGGAACTCTTTCATGCGTGTTGTATTATCGGCCAGTAGATGGCGCCAGAATATTTAAAAAGAAAGCGTAATATGATACTGGATAACAGAGTTCGTTTGTTTATACGTGGGATTCCGATGTTTAATCTGGATTTTTAATTAAGAACTTAAAACATTATAATAGGATATGATATACATGTTTTATAGGAAAATATGCTGAACAGGCATGATTTCAAGTAGAAGATATTATTACATTTAGATGTAGCTAGCATAGGTTTTTCATTAAGCCCAACATGGCGTTTAACTGCCGTCGATTCGCAGACCAGAGTGGACATGCCCGGAATGATTACAGACACTTTCTTGCCTTCGGATTTTATTATAAGTAGATATATGTTATACAGAGCCTATGATACAATAATACTATAATACTATGTAATACTGAGCCTATGATACAATAATACTATAATACTATGTGATACTGAGCCTATGATACAATAATACTGTGTGATTCTACCATGTAATAGTAACTGTATGATACTGAAGTAGACAGTAATATTGGATAGAAGTTAGGAAAACGCATAACACATTTGAAAAACAAATTTCAGCAATTACCATCCATAAACAGAAAAATATGGAAATTCTTTTGTGCAGCCCTGTATTTGATCTATAGAATTGTATTATATTACATAGTATGCCACAATTTAATTCAATTAGGAAAAGCATTATCACAGTTTTCCTTCAGTTTCGTCAGATGAATGAAACCCTAAAAAAGACTCTGGTATATCTTTGTTATAGGGAGTTGGCATAACTTAGCCTGTCCATGTACACCGCCGCAGAATTCGCAGAGCGCGGCGTTTCGCGTGATAGTCCTTTGCTACGTCACTTTTATACCGAGACACTTGCGGAAGCCAAGTAGAAAGTGGGAAAAAATCGGAAAATTGAAACCGAACAAATTTAAAAGGAAAAATGAACAAATTAAACACCTCGAAATACGGAAAGGGTTGAGCCCGGGGCTCTGAAGCTACCGAACGACTTTTACGGCTTCTAGCTCTATGTACTGCTAATACCGCCGCAGAATTCGCGGAGCACGGAGCTTCGCGTGATGGTCCTTTGCTACGTCCCTTTTATACCAATACACTTGCAGACGCCCGGTAGAAAAAGAAAAAAAAATCGGAAAATTGAAACCGGACAAATTTAAAAGGAAAAATGAACAAGTTAAACACCTCGAAATGCGAGAAGGGTTGGGCCTAAAGCTATGAAGCTACCAAACGACCTTTGTGTCTTCGAACTCTCTATATTCGTAGGACACAGAACACAGTTTAGAATTTGACAATGTCTTTGGCGACAAAACCTCAAAGTTTATTGCAGTGATCGCTAAGTGAAAATTTCTAAAATACATCCGTTATTGTTAAATCTCACATGTCTGTGTAGCATTTGTATCATCAAAAAGTGTATGAAGTTATGCATACAAATGAACCAAACTTCATATATATGTTTTGTTCATAAATGTATTATGACCAGCAGGTCCCAGTTGAAAATGGCAATATGTCTCTGGAAAGGGGCGCTGGGATAGTATTTTTGTGCCACTTTCCTTTTTGTATCATCGGAAAGCATACGAAGTTATGTATAGAATTTAACTAAACTTCATCTATGGCCGTTGACTATGGCTTATACCTTTGACTATGGCCGTAAAGTGGCAGCTGAAATTGGGGATATTCCCCCGGAAGGGGGATCTGTGATAGTGATTCTTTTTTTGTATCATCTAAAAGTAGACGAAGTTGTGGATAGAACTGAACCAACCTTCATTTATACTTTTTTGACTACGGACATCAGGTCCCAATTGAAAATGGAGATATTCCACCAGAAGGGGGCGTTGTGATAGCGACTTTTGTGCGATTTTCTCGATTTTTAGTAGTTATGTTGTAGATAGGTTGCTCTTATAGTGAAGGATTCTTCGCATCCAGGAAACCCGGTAATTCGCAAGCAGCTGATGTAGAACAGAATGATAAAAACTTGTGATTTATTTAAAAATATGATCGAGATTAACTTGTATATACTCTGATTAGTTAAATAAAATAGAAATTTAAGATGAAAATTAAGGTAGTTGTGTTTTGCACTGGATTCACTAGTAGCAACTAGTGATGGGCATAATGATTATTTTGATTATTCGAATGAATCATTCGCGCATGTGCAGAAGCATATCTGTCAAACTTCAAGTTTTTTTTTATTCAATTACTACCAGAAATTTTGAAAAAAAAAGTTTTTGCAGAAACTTTTTTTATTCAAAATTTCTGGTAGTAATTGAAATAAAAAAATTTTGAAGTTTGACAGATATTGTTCTGCATATGCAAAAATGATTCATTCGAATAATCAAAATAATCATTATGCCCATCACTCGTAGCAACGCACACTTCGGCATCTTGTGCGTTTCTAAAATGCACAATTAAAAAATTTACGCTTTTTGAGGTATTAACATACATGAGATAGAAAAAAGTTTTGGGATGAGCACATCCGACTTGTCTAAAATTAAATTTTAAATATTTTTTTATTATTATTATTACATTTGAAAAGGAATATATTTGTAAAAATTCATTTCCAGAAAAAAATGCGAAAAAAATAATTTTTAAATTTTTAAAAAGTGTAATTTTGTGTCCATCTTAAGTGAATAATATGCAAGATTTTTTTTTCTCTTAAACAAAACCGAGTTAGCTTCAGCGATTAAAAAAAAGGTTCAGTTAAGTGGAAATTAAAACCTGAGGCAATTTTCCACTGTGAATGCAAATTCAATAAGATCTAATTATCTCTCCATAAACCGTCAATTTATTGATAATAATTATTTGTTAAAATGCTTCGAAGATATTTATGCGTTGAATAATTGAAGCTGATCAAAATTATTCTAAGACATTTTCCCTCCGGGGGCAATTTGTATTTGTTGAATAAAATTTATGAAACAGATATATAGTATTAAAGTATTGAGTTTTAGATGCATGTTCTACATGAAAATTTGGACAAAATGTCATTCAGCTCGAAAATGCACTAAAGTATGATAAGTATTTGAAAACCAGTGGAGTAGTGTAAAATATTGTTAAATAAATAGATTTATTTCTTAATATGTCATCTGAATTAAACACAATAAAGCAGCTTGTATACTTGTATATGCATCGTTATATATTTGTAGACATCATTTAAACGCCACATACTCACATTTTAAAAGGAATTAGAGAACAACAGTAAATACAGGGTGCCTTCAAATGGATTGACGGATTTCAGAGTTTAATAACAAACAAACGATCACAACAGTTAAAGTTATTCCTGCAGGAAATTAATGTGTGAAGTCGAAATTTTCTTGAGTATGCATCCTTGTTTGAGTATCAAATATCATCGATAGATAACTCTGCGTTATCTCAATTAAAAATGGCAAAAATTCCCAAACTTACGTATAAATAGGGATCAAAGTTCACTCAGTTTTACATGTCATTCTTCTTAGCTGCCGAAACAGAAAAACAAAAAGAGGTTTGTATTTTGAAATTGTAAAATTACTTTGAACATTCTTAGAGTTTGAGATAGTACAGCATCATTTCTCGGTGACATTTGGTACTAAAACGAGAAAACGTATTAAATAAATTCCTTTCACACATTAATTTTCAGCTAGAATAAACTTTAATAAAACGCCACCGTTAGCTTGCTGTACCCTTTTAAAAACAGCCTGGCAAATTTAGAACAGCCTATACCAGTGTTTCTCAAATGTCGGAACGCAACCCGGCACCGGATCACGAAAATGCAATCTCGGGCCGAGTAAAAAACAGTCTCGAAAGAATGATGTTTTGTTTTTGGGTTCTAAATAATAAACACAGAAACCGATGGAAAGTTGAGCTTGACCTGAGAATTAAATTCTCAACTTTTTTTCCAATGCTAATTCGGTATTTATTTTTTATTCGGAGTCTATTTCGAAATATTCACCTAATATTATTTGTTATTAATTGACGAGAAACAAAATCACACTCCATGTTAATTTGTAAGGTAACTTTAATAACCACATTACTCTGTAAAACAGTTATCGAGGTTCAATTAAACCGTTTCGTCGGACATTATCGATTTTACTTTTGATGGTACTCATTAGACGTTGTACAAAATCTAGGTTCAAAATTTTGAAACAGTACTTGATTCGACTGATAAATTTCTGGATGTTATCTGCTTTTCAGTCTTTAACATACACTTTAGACTTAGGGTACGCCCAGAACTGCTCAATTGGTCGAATTTCGGGAACGTTGGCAGGGTTGTCGGACTTCTCAACAAAAGTGGTGCTTTGCTGGCGCAAGTGTTTGAGAACGATTTTGCAGTAATGACTGCTGAGCAAGTCTGGTCAGAAGACGTAATCACCGTCACTGCAATTAGCTCGGATCTATTGAATGAGACGACGGCGAATGCACAAGTTCAAACATCATTGAGCATTGACAGCGAAACCAGACTTTCGGATGAACGGACAACTCAAGCCTTTCGCATCGCAATGCAAACGAGGACCTTGTCGTCGAATTTCGCTTTAGTGGCTAATTTGGTTATAGATTGTGTCATGGAGACGTCAGATGTGTAATAGTAGCCACCATTACCGTTAATAGTAGAATGAGTGAGCGTGAAATATGACTCATCATCCAAGATGAATGCCCCTCGATCAGAGAATTTTTTCAACAAGCGACCACACTTCATTTTTGTTTTGGTGTGACCCTCTTCTTGTGATATTTGATGTTAAGCTTCTTGGTGATTTTGTAATGTAGGTAGCTGGGTGAAACACTGAATTTGGCAGCTGTTGGACGGATTGTTACTCGGTCGTTCTTGTCAAACAGTCGTTTCAACTGCTGTAACTTTGGCTTGGTGAGTTTTTGGGCATTTTGACCCAATCTCGATTGTCCTTCGGCCGAGAGTCCCTTCTCGTAACGTTGTAGAATGTAGAATATCGTATGTAGTTCGTTTGGGGATCTTCTCTGGGAAAAAATGGTTCACGGTGAATTTCTTCTCCTGATTAATATTGCCTTCGTAAAACTTCTACACACGCGTACGCAGACACTCCTCTTTGGACTTCATTCTCAGAAAACTCAGATTACTTAATGAACTCTCGGCTAACAACGTTCTCTTATAAACCATAACGCAACACTTGATGCGCAAGTTTCGCCTGACTCCTATTCTTTTGCTATTTCGCATAACTACAAAGTTTGTACGGATTTCTAGGAAACAGTCCGTATCATACATGCCCCACCAGTGGCTGAGAGGTTCTGCTCTCGAAGCTGGTAGACGGGAGGTGCTGGGTTCGATCCCAATCGCGCCCGTCGGCCTAATCGTTCGGAGTTTTCGTGGTTTTCTTCGAGCCGTGGATTTATCCATGCGTAAATACGGGTTAGGTTCCCTTAGAAAGACCCCCACGAAGGGCACTCCCCCCGGGCCTATATCCCTAGTGTAGATAATTGGCCGTCAATAATCAACCCAACCCAACCCGTATCATACATTTCACATTTTTGCAAGAGTAAATGTTTTTTTATTAAAATATTTTTTAACATTGTATGTGGCCTTTTATAATAGCTTTATTTTTTCAAGAGATTTGTTATATCTAGATGTATTAGTGTCGATAAACAAAGGGGGTAAAATTTTTAGTGGGCCGCAGAAGTTAAGTATGGCACAGCACAGGAGCGCAAGAAAATAGTTTAGGAAACGCTGCCCTAACTAATTCATCACTTAGCGTTACTAATCCATTCCTAAATATTTTTTGCCATTGACTGAATGTGGGTATTATTTATGCGGATCCCTACTTTTACTGCTCTCCTTTTAATTACTATGTATTTCCTCTATTTGTTTTTTCTCTTTCTGAACATTTTCCAACAAAGTTGAAAAGTGTTTATGAATTCGGTTTGTCTGTCTGTCTGCCGTCTGTTCGTGCTCTAACTCACGTAAATATACTCGGATTCCCTGCAATTGATATATGTTTTTGAGGTTTAGTATGGCTTGATCGGTATTGAAAATGAAGTGTGTAGCATTTATAGTTCATTTATAGGGACACACAAATTATTCGGTTACATTACGGTCTATGGCGGAAAAAACGTTTTCGGCGAACTTTAATAATGTTACACTATTTCAAACATATTGAAATTGATATATATCTGAGGTGCACTACAAGAGGATTACTATAGAACAAGGTGTACATAGCATTCATCGTTCATTTACATGGACACACAAAATAATTCGGTTACAGTAGTGTCTATCAATAATAATTGAATAATAATTGCTGGAAGTTTTTTTTAAATGTAACTATTCTTTTGCCTATTACTTGGTGTATATAAATTCTATAGATCTCGAGTACATTTCTGTTTATTGGTGGAATTTGCTGTAGGGGAATTTTCATCTGTGTTATACGTTTCCTAACTGAAGTAAATATTGAATACAGTGTAGTATAGTGATTCAAAAAAGAAGGGACAAACTTTAAGAGGTGGTGGTATTCACCAAAACTAACAATTTTCATCATAGAATGCATGGTCGAAAATGAAACACAAAGGCGCTAGCGCGTTTGGAAACTACCGCTCAGCAAACGTTAAAGAGCTATGCATGTTGCGAGTTACCGGGAGAAGAAGAATACCATGTATGCAAATGCCAGCTGGGGAAGAACAAGTACCCGTATGCAAGTGTATACCACGGTGAATAAAAGCCGACGACGCGAACCTTGTGGAGCTCTTCCAATGTGCAACCTTTAATCGCAGTAAAAGAGAATGGAACACTTTATTAATATGGAAAGGCCGATATGTATTTCACATAAGGAAAGGGCAACTGATGTCACTTTTGGTTAAATTACTGTTGGATAGGAAGAAAAATATGTCCGTTCTTTATGACATCTACTGTACACATAATATGGAGCGATTTGATTGGTCTACGTTAAACAGGTCTATGATATGATTTGCCTATGTCACCATGATGATTCCTGGAATGATTGCTACGGCAAAAATGTAGTGGTAAATTAGTTGATGGAAGTGTTTGTTTGTTAACATGTCCTTTCCTTATACGGAACTGCAAACGGAAATAGCAGAGAAGCAGCACGACTGTACGGGGGAGCGTTTTCTCCATAGGCGGTTGACCAATTCTAAAACCTTTGTGCGCTTGCATAGGCAGCTGTGTGAAACGGGATCCTTTTTCGTTTCCCGGTCGGATGCAGGTCGTGCAAGGATGGCCAGAACGACAATTGTGGAACAAGAATTTCTAGATACGGTGGCAGATCAGCCGAGTTCAAACTGAGAAGCAGTACGACTGTACGGGGGAGCGTTTTCTCCATAGGCGGTTGACCAATTCTAAAACATTTGCGCACTTTCATCAGCAGTTCTGTGAAACAGGATCCTTTCTCGCTTCCCGGTCAGATGCAGGTTTTGCAAGGATGGCCAGAACGACAATTGTGGAACAGGAATTTCTAGATACGGTGGCAGATCAGCCGAGTTCAAGCACACGATCTGTGGGACGTATCCTTTGTATACCACAATACACGACATGGTGGGTGCTGAAGGGTGAAAGGTTGCAATCATACCATTTTCAACGCGTACAAGCACTGATTGCAGCGGATTATCCTCGGCGTGTAGACTTCGCCCGCTGTGTCCTGCAGCAAAGTGCGATTCGTTCAGATATTCCGGCAACTGTACTTTTCACGAATGAGTGTACCTTCACACGTGATGGTGCATTTAACATCCACAATGGAAATGTGTGGGCGAATGTAAATCCACATGCACATCAGAAACGTTTCTCCATCAGTGTTTGGACAGGAATTATCGGTGACAACCTAATAGGACCTATCTTCTGTCGGAAAGCCTTGACGGGAGAAAATTCATTATGTTTCTGAAGAAGGTACTGTCAGATTTGTCTGAAGATGTGCCCACAGAAATCCAGCATCGTATGTGGTTCCAGCACGATGGAGCAACAGCCCATTATGGGCGAAAGGTGTGAATCTATCTGAACATGACCTTTCCAGACCGATGGATTGGACGAGGTGGTCCTATAGCTTAGCCACCATAATCACTCGACCTGTGGTATCTTGATTTCTTTTTGTGGGGACAGCTGAAGAGTCTTATTTATGGAACTCTCCTTGAATCGGAAGAGGAACCCGTCGCCAGACTTTCGTCTCCTGCTGGGGAAGTGCGCAATATACCTAGTGTATTTCACAAGCAATGATTTCTTTCCGTGAATGAGTCTCATTTATAGCGTTGCAAAAAACCCGTTTATTAGATTTATTTCCAATAGACCCGGTTTATTCCTAGATTTATTGCAAACAGACCTGGTTTATTCCCTAAAAACCGAATTTATTCCCAAAAAACCAGTTTATTCCCAGGTTTAAACCGGGTTTTTTCTAGCCTTTGCAACTCTACTCATTTATAACAAAAATGCAACATTTTACCGATGATTGATAGCGATAAGCAATTCTGTTGCTTAAAAATAAAACCCATGATTCTTTATAGTCACTGTCCCTTACACATAGAGTAAGATGAGGCAATGAAAGAAAAACGGGCTAAAAAATTCCTCTCAAAAAATACATTTAAAAACATAAAATATAGTTTTTTAACTTTAAATTGTTATTTAGTTATGTAATAAAAAATTATGACTTTTATATACTTTTTTGTTTTTGTTTTTTAAACACCTTTACTTTGAATTATTTAAAATAATTGAGACATTTTCACAATGAAATTTTAGGGCTTAAAATGTGTTAAACTTTTATACGTAATTGACACGTCAGTTTTTGACTAAATACGATGTTTATTCATATTCTACCTTATCAATTATGAAAAAATTTCTCAGGTGCGCATTTTCAGCAACGTCTTTTATTACATCGTTCGTTCTTATAGCTTGGGTATGTAACAGATAAGATTATCTTATTGTTTCTATATATTATCTCTTTGTGTAATGTTTAGGATTTAAATTCTTTTTTTCGGTCTATACTTAAAGTTATACATTCAAATTTAGCATATGTATCTAGATCTGAATATTGATCTGAAGGACAAATAAAGAAACTTTGTTGTGTAATTCAAGAAATCTTATTACCCCAAAGACGGTAAAAAGATTAACCAAGAAATAATAGACAGAAAGTAAGAGATCTAAGAGAAGTATAATCAGAGAATAATAAGAGACAGAAAGTGACTGTCAATTTCGGTCGAAGAAAAAATATATAAACACCAAAAATTGTCAAAGCGTCATCAAAGTTGTGGAATATATTGTATTTTTTGCCAAGCCCCTTTCGCATTACAAAAAATAAACAAACAAACAAACAAAAAAAAGATAAATTATGCATCAATCATAGATAATGAAACACTTTCCAACACATTCAGAATACTGTAACAAATTTCACCGTTTAATAAGGTGAAAGATGATGTCTAACGATTTGGAAAGCACATAACACATTTCAAAACCGAATTTCAGCAATTAACCTCTACTAGGGAATCCAACCCGGACTTCCCGGGATAGAAAACCATTTATTTATTTTACTGAAAACTGTAATAGATTTTTTTACATTTAATAATTTTTCTTAGATTGCCCCTTAACATCACTAAAGAGCATTTTTATATGAAATATGTCAATTATATATTCATATAAAATGTTGAAATTTATTGGCTTTGTGCCAAAAGTTAATAGCCGAAGAAATTTCTAAATATTTCGTTATCTGGAGCAGTTGTTTTTTTATTATGATAACTTCACCTGTTTTAAGCGCATATTTCAATTACATGTCTGTTGAATTTGTGTTTTATTTATACTATTTTATTTATTGCTTAGTGAAGTTTTAATTTTGTTATGGAATATCAGCTGGAAACAAATGCTGAACTTTTTATATTGTTTAAAGTAAAAAGGGAATTAATATTTTGTAATCGTCTGCAAGCGATGGAGATAGATTTTTTTTTAAAATCATGCTTGAAATTTAATTTAAATGATATAAAAAATGAGTAAATTGCGATACAGTTTTCAAACAAATTGCATTTAAAAGTAGATTTTTTCCCCTATACAACGGTGTAAAAATTGAAAATGTGCGATGTTTAGAAATATAAAAAAATTCAGTAGCTAAAGTCGCAAAACTGAAATTTCATCGTCAACTGTTGCCATTCACAAAATGACGTCAGCGTTACGCACGGACACGTTTGTCCTTTATAATATAGATAGATAATAGGAAAAAAAAATCCGAATTAATTTGGGCAGCCCTGCTTATGATCTATAGATTTTTATATATGCTACATAGTATGTAAAAATTTAGTTCAGCTACGGAACTCATAATGCAATTGAGAATTCCCCTTCAACTATTTCCGTCGATAAGCGGAAATGTACGCGAATTCTCTTGTGCTGCCCAGTGTATGATCTATAGAATTTTTTATACACCAGGAAATATGGAGAAAATTAGTTGCATTTAAAAATGCATACCACAATTCAAAGCGCACTTCCAGCAATTATCGCTCATAGACAGTACTGTAACCGAATTATTTTGTGTGTCCCTGTAAATGAACGATAAGTGTTATGCCCACCATATCCTATAGTAAGCATCTTGCAGTGCACCTCAATGATGTATATCAATGTCAATATGCTTAAAATAGTGCAATGTTATTAAAAAATACTGCAAACGATTTTTCAGCCGTAGACCATAATGTAACGAAATTCTTTTGAGTGCCTCTGGAAACGAACTATAAATGCTACACACTTAATTTTAATCCCGACAATGCTATAAATATGTCGTAAATGCTGTAAATATCTATAATTTATATCAAGTACATCGCAATCGGAGTGTATTAACATGAGTTAGAGCTCGAACAGACCTACAGACAAACCTAATTTGGAAAGTATTTAAAGGAGGATTTTTTTCTCTGTTGTTATTCTGTTTCTTATTACCCTGTAAAGAATTGAGCTTCGACATCCAGCTGCACTATGTGTCATTCTAGCATTTCCTGTGAGTACACTTAACTGCATACCTTCCCTCGCTATTTTTGCCTTGAAGACTAGCAGACGCCGAATTCTATTGTACTGTGAGCGGAAAGTTCGGACAGTGATGTAGTGGTAAGGCGTTACCCAAAGAGGGGTCTTATGCTTTGATCCTTGCCGAGTTCCTGGGAAAGAGTTCATCTGCGAGAGAAGCGATCTCTGCACACGATTTTTAGGTTTGCGCCCGAAACTTTGCCCTTTGTCTTAGAACGTCCAATGACGGACTTAGTGAAAACGAAACAGAGGGATCTCAAGGCTACTGAGAAGCTGGAGAGTTTCGAGGGGTCCGCCTCGACAAAATCCCCGCCCCTAGAAGAAGTTCTCCTGCGAGAATGAAAAAGTGAGAGAGGACAGTTTCTGAATAGATCTGGACGAGAGTGGTGACTCTCTGGAAATAGTGAGGTCTGACCTCTATTTAATTGATACGGCAGGTATCAGGTGAAAATCCCAGCGAAGTGAAAAAGCACGACAAGTGCGATAGTGAGAGTTCTTTAACTCTGAAGCATCGTGATTTAGTATATTTTTCCGAAGAGAAGGAACGGACGAGCCCTGTTCCGAATGAACTTTCTTTAGAAGTTACGACAGACAGTAATTTCCTGAGACTTTTGATTGATCGAGCTGCACTCAGAGTCAAGAGAACATTAATTTATTAGCGATTGACTCACGGAAAATAATTAAATGCTGTATTGACGTCTTGTATATATTTTTCATTAGAATTAACATTGTTATACAATAAAATTCTATTTTCTAATTTATGCGAGAAATTCTCTGTGCCAACGATCCGATCTCGCTACCACTCACCATCTTTTATCGGGTCGGTATAGAGGAGTTACTACAACTGGTGGCTTGCGGTGATGGATTAATTAGCAAAAATTAATGACAATCTTCAAAGACAAAGAGTGGACTCCGAAATTTAAATCATCAAAGTGCTCCAAGAAAGAGTCTCCTTGTGACTTGTGACCTGAGTCTCCTTAGACGCCCCTGTGTATCAACACAGCATCAGAAAGAGGAATCTACCAAGAATTCTGGAGAGTGTTCCCCCATCAGAAAGAGAAATCTATCAAGAATTCTGGAGAGTGTTCCCCCATCCGGAAGAGTCCCCATCCGAAAAGTGTGACTGAGACCCCTGTCTGTGCTTCTGACGCCCTGAAAGACTCTTAGTAATGGAGGTAAGCTCTTTTTATACTCAGAGTGGCTTTAATTGTTATTAGTGTTTGTATAGGTGTTGTAGGCTTCAAAAAAAAAAAGTTGTATGTTTATTTTTGTGAGAGTAAATTTTTGAGAAATTTTTCCGGTAGAAAAAAAAAAAAAGCATTATGAGATACTTCCGAGATTACTGTAACTTATTTAATAGATAAATTTTGTAGTTAAAATTAAATTATTGTTGAATTAATTTAATGCAAACTGAGAGTTGTGCAGTGTTACAAAATTTTAGCTGAATCTATAAATGAGAGTTCATTGAAAAAAAAGTATTGAACGCATTTCATATTTTACGATAACAGAGTTGATTTTATATGTTTTTTGTGAATTATTCTAAATTTTTTAAGAGTGGATGCAGAGATTAAGACCACCATTCATTTAAAAAAAAAAAAAAGAGAATTGAATGAGACTTTTGCAATTTAAAATATTTTTACTGTGCTTTTTGAATTTGAAATTTTTGTTTTGTGTAGAATTTATCCCATATGTATTTTATAACCAAATACCAAGGTGAATGTAGACGTTAGGATAGAGTTGCTTATCTTTATATGTTGCATATTTCCTATATTATTGCTAAGCGTACTTTTTTTATGAGCGTATATTTTGGTAATATTTTGACGCACTTGGTAGGATTTGATTTAATCTTATTGTATTGTTTTATATTTGTGGGAAAGATAATTTCTAATTTTATACTTTAAAAATGTCGGAGCTTAAATATTTTAGGAAAGCTGATTTGCAAACGTTAGCTTACGAATTTGAGGTCATTTTAGAGGAAAATGATACTGTACCGAAAATTATAAAAAAAATAGAGTCGTCAGAAGGATTTGATAAAGAGCTAGCCTTAGCGCAGATAAAACTTATAGAAAAAGATAGGGAAAATAAATTATTGGCAGATAAGGAAGAAAAAGAGCGGGAACATGAGTTAGCTAGGTTAAAAGCGACGCAAGAGTCAGATGACCGGAGTACCGCATCTAGTAGCATCTCAGTTAGAACGAATCATTTACCCCTAAAAACAATTATGCATCGCTTTGATGAAAAGAATTCGGATATTTCGTTGTTTTTGAATTTATTCGAGAGACAGGCAAAAAAATGTAATCTAAATTCGGATGAGTTGGTGACGAATTTACTATCATTATTACCTGTGGGAATGGCCGAGTTAATTTTGAGAGAACCCGAAGACAAAATTGATGATTTTCAATATGTGAAAGAAAAATTGTTAGAACGATATCGTTTGAATGCAGAGACGTACAGACAAAAATTTAGTCAGCATCCCCGAAATCCTAATTCAGTTTGGAAGGACCTGATCTTTGAACTTAATAGTTTTTTAGAAGGATGGCTGTCATGCTTACAAGTTTCGGATTTTGAGGGTTTGAAAAATTTGCTTGTCACGGACCAAATCAAACGGAGAGCGTCTCCAGAAATGCGCGAACATTTTATAGATAACTGGGCGGAGATTAAAGATCCCGAAGAGTTAGTGAGGCTTTTAGATGCGTACGTGGCAATCAAGCGCCCGTCAAAAAAAACTTGGAATACGAAACTCCCTTTAGAGAAGAAATTTGAAAGACCCAGAACTTTTGATAATGTGCGAAACAGTAACAGAAATCCGGAGACTAACTTTAACTGGAGGGATCGCGATGATCATAAAGAAAGGGAAAGGGTTTACGAAAAAAGGCGAGAAGTCAAGTGTTACGCGTGTTTTCAAAGCGGTCACTACAAAGTAGATTGTCCGGAAATTAAAAAGAGAGATGTTGCGCGGGTCGGTCACTTAATAAGTAAACCGACACTTGAAGAAACCTTCTCCCCTTATTTGAGTAAAGTGTTAGTGAATGGAATTCAGACAACTGCTTTAACTGACACTGGGAGTGAAATTGATATCATCGCATGCGACTTGGTCAGTCAAGATAAATTGAATGGAGATCACGTATGGATTAAAACTCCGCTGGACAGTAAATTATACTGTTTACCTATAGCAGAGGTCACTTTAGAAATTGAAGGCGTGGGGGTCATTGAAACCAAGGCAGGAGTTAACAATAGAAATTCAGATATGTACTACTATTTGTTGGGTAATCGCACTCAGAAATTGTTAGAACAGGCGAAGAAAAAATCCGAATTGATGAATGCAGTTTTGACACGCGCTCAAACGAGAGAAAAGTGTGGCCCAGCTCCGAATCCGGTAAATAAACAAATTATGATTTCCGAGGGGGAAAAAGAAATTTCTAGCGAGAATGTTGAAGCGGAAACTTTGAATTCCGAGGAAGAAAAAGAAGAGGATATTTCTAGCGGGAATGTTGAAGCGGAAACTTTGAATTCAGTAAAAGAAAAAGAAGGGAGAATTTTTCGCGAGTGCAGTGAAGCGGAAGCGTTGAATTCAAAACTAGAGGGTGAAAATCTAGAAAGCCCTATTGAATTGGTTAGTGTGGATAAGGGATTATCGCCTTTGTCGACATGTGAGGGATCTTCGATCTTAGCAGAAATTGGAGGGAAGGATAGTCAAATTGATTTAGACAGAGATCAATCTCTCAACGGGATTAGTAAAAAAACGGAAGGTGTAGTATCGCATTGTAATGCGGGAGATTCTTTGATATTGGCAAAAGCCAGAGACAATCGCGTGAATGTGGGGAAGCAGGTGCTTGTCCCATTGCCTTATCAGGCAGATATTTTTGGCGCGTGCCTTGAAAAAGTGTCATTACACTTAGGGAAAGGGAAAGTTAAAGGAAATGTGTCAGGATACTTTGACTTTGGGAGAAGTTTGATGAATGATTTAGCGACCGCATTTCTAAAACGGTTCTGTGTTAAGATGAGCGATTCGATAAGCGATAGTATTGCATGTTGGCATCGAAAAGTTAGAAAGCTTTTGAAAGCGTTAGTATTTGGAGAATGGATAAGAGAAACGGAGGAAAATAAATTCGTGAAGGGAAGTGTGTTTAATCTCACGAACAGGTTAAAAAGAGGTCGAGTTTTAGCCGTTGAAAATGTGTCAGAAAAACGAGAAAAGAGGAAATTTTGGTTTGACAGAAAGGCGGTAAAACGGAAGCTTAATGTGAAAGATGAGGTTTTAGTTTTAACTACCAGAAAGCCAATTAAAATGTCAGATAGTCGGATAGGGCCGGGAAGAAAGGAGTCAATAATTACGGAAACAAATTGTATTGTGAATGTTCCTGGGAGGCGACAGAAATCTCAGACTTCTCACGTGAGTTTAGTAAAGCCTTACAGAAAACGGGTGGAGTTAGCAGATATCTTAACGCGGGAAATAAACGCACTTAAGAATTCTGTTTACCGTATCTAGATGATATGGCGATTTTTTCAGACAGTTGGGAGGACCATATGCGTCATCTAGAAATGGTATTAAAAAGGGTTAATGACGCGAAACTAAAAATCAAATTGGCGAAATGCAAGTTCGCTCAGAAAACCGTAAAATATCTTGGGCATATTGTAGGGGAGGGCAGACGGAGGCCAGCTGAGGCGAAAGTAAGGGCAATTAAGGAATTACCGGTTCCGAAATCGAAAACTGAAATTTGTAGATGTTTGGGAATGGCTGGATATTATTCCCGGTACATAAAAGATTATGCAGTGATTGTAGAACCATTAACGAGGGCGCTTAAAGGGAAAAATAAAAAAGAAAAGATTGCATGGAGCGATGAAATGGGAAAAGCCTTTGAGACTTTGAAAATGAAACTTACTGAAGAACCGGTGCTTTACGCTCCTAATTTTCAGAAAGAATTCATAGTACAAACTGATGCTAGTGACTTAGGTATTGGCGTGGTTTTGGCTCAAAGAGAGGGATCGGAAGAGCACCCCATAATATATTTAAGTCGAAAATTTACTGATAGTGAGAAAAGTTTCTGCGCCACTGAAAGAGAGTGTGCAGGGATTATTTTTGCGATAAAAAAGTTAAGGCATTATATTGATGGACAAAACTTTTCTATCGAAACCGATCACAATCCTTTGGTGTTTCTAAAAAGAAATTCTGGAAATAATCCCAGATTATTAAGGTGGTCCTTAGCTCTGCAACCTTATAATTATGCCATTTCTCATCGCGCAGGCAAAGACATTCCGCATGTTGATTGTCTGAGTCGAGTTTAAGGAGATTTCTTGATAAACTTTTGTATATAATTATTTTAAGATTTTTTATTTTTTATTTCACTGTGTTTTATTTCATTATATGTTCATGATTTCTTATCAGAGCGCGGAAAAAAAAAGGAAGGTAGTATTATCTTATTCATGTATGTTTTATTTCTTGCCACTCTGATGTAATTTGAGCTTGCAATTCTTTATCCGACTCTTAGAGATTCTTAGTGTTTCACCCTTAAGAATCGTTTGAGGAGGAGGTGCTGTAAAGAATTGAGCTTCGACATCCAGCTGCACTATGTGTCATTCTAGCATTTCCTGTGAGTACACTTAACTGCATACCTTCCCTCGCTATTTTTGCCTTGAAGACTAGCAGACGCCGAATTCTATTGTACTGTGAGCGGAAAGTTCGGACAGTGATGTAGTGGTAAGGCGTTACCCAAAGAGGGGTCTTATGCTTTGATCCTTGCCGAGTTCCTGGGAAAGAGTTCATCTGCGAGAGAAGCGATCTCTGCACACGATTTTTAGGTTTGCGCCCGAAACTTTGCCCTTTGTCTTAGAACGTCCAATGACGGACTTAGTGAAAACGAAACAGAGGGATCTCAAGGCTACTGAGAAGCTGGAGAGTTTCGAGGGGTCCGCCTCGACAAAATCCCCGCCCCTAGAAGAAGTTCTCCTGCGAGAATGAAAAAGTGAGAGAGGACAGTTTCTGAATAGATCTGGACGAGAGTGGTGACTCTCTGGAAATAGTGAGGTCTGACCTCTATTTAATTGATACGGCAGGTATCAGGTGAAAATCCCAGCGAAGTGAAAAAGCACGACAAGTGCGATAGTGAGAGTTCTTTAACTCTGAAGCATCGTGATTTAGTATATTTTTCCGAAGAGAAGGAACGGACGAGCCCTGTTCCGAATGAACTTTCTTTAGAAGTTACGACAGACAGTAATTTCCTGAGACTTTTGATTGATCGAGCTGCACTCAGAGTCAAGAGAACATTAATTTATTAGCGATTGACTCACGGAAAATAATTAAATGCTGTATTGACGTCTTGTATATATTTTTCATTAGAATTAACATTGTTATAAAATAAAATTCTATTTTCTAATTTATGCGAGAAATTCTCTGTGCCAACGATCCGATCTCGCTACCACTCACCATCTTTTATCGGGTCGGTATAGAGGAGTTACTACAACCCCATCTTCCTCTACTTCTTGTTCAGCCTTCTTACTTTACGCATTTTTTCTTATACCCACAAAAAGGAAATTTAAAGGAAAGTATTTTTTAATCTTGTAAGAAGCCAAAGCATAAAAGTACTTTTATATTTTAAGATTTTGATATGATTTCGAATTAAATCCCCTATACATACATATTTTTTATTCATAATGAGAAAAATGTAGATTTTCAAGATATTTTAAAAAATCCCTGAAGGGAATTTTGAAAGAAATTTTCCTCTTTAGGAATTCTAAAAATGTAAAAAGCTGATGCAAAAACCATTGGGACAGGTAAATTCTTTCTTTAAAAAAATAACTCTGAAGAAATATAAAATTTTGAAGAGTAAAAATTATTTAAACTTTTTTTGAATAGGATTTTGGTTATTTTTGAATAACGTCTCACTTATTTCAGCTTTTCAGATCTGTCTTTATCTTATGAAAAGAAAATTTTATCGTTGTAGGATTTTAATAAAATGCTCTGGTGTGAAAGATCATGAAAAATATTCATGACTATCTTTTGAATATGGTAAAGGCACAAAGAAGTCTGACTAGATAGAAGTCATCAAAATTCGGTAACTCTCCTTAAGTTATGAATGAGGTTTATTTAACTCAACTTGGTTTTTGTATGTAAAGATGGAATTCTCTAATTAATTTTTCACTCACTTCCTGATTTGCTAGGTTCATAAAAGTTATGTTTACAGATGTGATTCCGATGACAATGCAACTTTTTTAATATTTTTAGAATTTAAATTCATACATTAATTCTAAGGCATTTTTCCGTTACCCCATCACAGGTGATAAATCGCCAAATATTCTTTTATGGTTACACTTGTATACGAGTTACAACAACAATGGATTTACTGCCAAGCCCTTCTCAGTATATATATATATATATATATATTTGAAATTCATAGATATTATAATTATATATATATATATATATATATATATATATATATATATAATTATAATATCTATGAATTTCAAAAAACATATCAAGTTCTATTCTACTTAAATCTCCAAAGAGATAATCAATGATACTGTGTATACAGAATACCACATAGCTAATAATTAACATGTGCAAACATAATATTACCATAGCTGATGCTTCAATGGTAATTGGCCAAATTTTACTCATACCAAAAGAATATTAAAAAAAGAAAAGTAAACACAAATGGATTAACAAATTAAATATGAACCATACACAATGGAAAATTGGACCACATGAGAATTAAATATGAATTGGACATGGAAAAACACATGCACATGTACTCATCAGCCTGGATGCACCCACATGTGTTTTAAATAATAATTCAGTGTTTCATAATTCTACTGGCATAATGCTAAGATCAGTAGAATCATCCAGGTACACTGAATTATTACCAGACAACAATTGGAAATATTAAAATTTGGAAATATTTAAATAGGAAATAAAAAACCATTAAGAAAATACAATATATTTCACTCACATCGATTATCCAAAAAACTGTAATTAACACCTCACTAAATTACCACGAGATAACAGTTTTGAAATAATAAAATTGGAAATATGAACGCGTAAAGTGTAGATAAAATATTTTACTCACAATAATTATACAGAATCCTTAAAATGTCACAACGTCTACATAATATTCACATCCACATGGCAATGCATCATACATGTTAACTAAGTCGAGTTGAGAGAAATGATTTGTAAGACAAGTTGAGAGCACACTTTTTTTAAATCACAACCCCATAAATGACACCCAATCACAAAATGATTCAAAAACACTCAAAATAATTCTGGTTTTAATACACTTATAACAAATATATATCCGTGAATATATATTACTCCATCCAATTTTAATTCCTGAAAGTAAAATTAATATACAATCAATAGCTCCCTCTATAGTTAAATTAAATATAATATTAACAATATTATCTACAACTACCTGAAAGGTAAAGTGTCGCCATCTTTTGGTATTATAATAGTTCATAATTAATATTTAGTTAAATATCCACTTTATTAGTTACATACTCACTTCATTAGATTTATTTATATAAATAAACTTTAAAAAACAATACTAACTTGTAGTTTTACTTAAAATTCAAATAAAATATAATACTACTATATGAATAAATCTACACAGAATTAATTCAACTTGCACAGCATTTCAGATATTCTTAACAAGAATATATTATGTAAAAGAGATATTATTTTAATTCAAATTATTTTTGCTGCCAGCTGTGTTAATCCACTGATATTATAGACATTTATTAAATAATTAATGTTTTATTTTTACTACTACTTAAATATATATTAGACTTGTTTTTAAATATTTAATGTTTAATTTATACTACATTGTAAATATATTTTATATTTATAGATTAATTTAAATATCTAATTAAATAATTCATAAACAATTCAAAATATCTCAAAATTTATAATGTTGATAATTAATAGTATTACTACTGTTTTTCAATCAAATTAATGCAATGCAGTAATTAAAATACTTGTTAATTTTAATTATTCATAGACAAAAATAAAAACTATATATATTTATTTTTATATATATTGCAAATAGATATATATATATGAGTTATAATCACCAATGTTATCATTGTATAATTTAATTTGTTATTGTATAAGTTAATTTATAAATGTATGAAAACTGCACATCATTAATACCTTAAACAGAGGTGATCGGCAACGCACAATCACAACTATACAAAGTATAAATAATGTTCAATCAAATATTAAATTTCCTAATATGTTATAATTGTAATTATGTATGTTATATTTGTAATTTTCTACATAAAGTGTATATAATGTTCAAACAAATATTAAATATTAAATTTCCTAATATGTTATAATTGTAATAATGTATGTTATAATTATTATTTTCTATATCTTTTGTTATATGTTATCGCACACTAAAACAATAATTTATTACATACCATGTTTATATTTAAATTATATAATAAATGTTATTTAAAAGAGTTGATGATTGAATTTATCATAAAAATAGGATATCCATATATTTTTGCTTGATCTCGAATATATCTAATATTTTTGTTTTTATTTATATCTGAGCATAAGTATTTTATACAATGTAGATAATTGATAATTATATTTTTATAAACAGATTTATGTAAACATGAAGCATAATTGGTAAAAATATTTACTTTAAATGGGAAATCAAATCTCTTATCATAAATATCAAAAATTAATTTATAATTATTAGTAATATTAATTTTTAAGTCAAGAAAGTTTATATTATTATTAATTAAATCATTTTCACTTAATTTAAGCTGAGTAGGATAAAAATTGAGTGGTGATGTGCAATTTTTTTCATTGAAATAAAATATGATAATGTCATCAATATAGCGATAAAATACATAATCATTGTTCGGACTTATATTTCTTTCATAATAATATAAGTAAAGGTCAGAGAGAATACTAGATGCGGTTCCGCCCTGCGGAATTCCCTGGCATTGTTTATAGATAATATTGTCATATATAATGTAATTATTATGCAATGTAAAATTTAGTAAAGTTTTAAAAAAATTTACTGAAATATGTTCTTTTAATTTTAATTGAGATTTAAATTCTTTAAATAATATACACATTGTTTTATGTAAGTCTTTTATATCAATGTTATTAAATAAATCATTAAAATCCAATGTTTTTATGAATTTTACCGGATTGATATTATGTATTTTATTAATGAGTTGAAAACTATTTTTTAGGCAATGTTGGTTATTATGTTTTAGCGTTATATCATATATCTGCTTTAAAATATTAAGTAGTAAATTGCTTGCATTTTTATTATATATATATATATATAAAGACCAACGGGCTATGAAACTGCAATCGAATAGGTTAAATAGTAAAAAGTAGAAAATATAAACAAAAAAAAACGAGTGTAATATATTAAAAAGAACCCGCTTTAATCAATTAATACTTTCATATTAATTAAACTGTGATTATTCTTTGAGAATTCAATTTAGAAATCCTGAATAGCTAGTTTAAATAATGTTTAATTTTTTTTTCTTTCTTGTTGCCCTATCTTAAAAAAGAAACACAGCAAACTTATAATATTTTAATAAATTCACTATCTCATGCTTTCTACAAAGCGTAAAAAAAGCAGTGAATTTTCCATAATGTCCCATAATTGCCCAGGCCAAATTAATGTATTGTAGCGTATCTTGTGTGTGAGGGGGGGGAGGGGAGGGGGGGGGGTCATGAATTGCAGTCATGGAAATAGGCATTGATTTTCAAGATAAACATTGAATGCTTATAAAGAATTGTTTTTATTGTTATTATTATTATTTTTACTTTTATATTTATTGTATTTTATCACCAACTTCTAAATTTAAAGAATCCCAAGTCAAATCAAGCTTTAATTAAGCTTTTTTTAGACTTTAATTTTTTTTTTTTTTACTTGCTGCAACTTAAACTTTTGCATACCCATCTTTCTTTTTTCAGAAAACAAATGGAAGAACTATAGAAAAATAAAAGTTTTGATTTACTTATTCCTTCACTAATGTTTACAGACTTGATTATCTTTATATACTTCGTATTTCTTAAATATAGACAAAGATAAATTTGGTTGCTGGCGAAGATCTCTAATGAGCAAGAATAATATGATTTGTTAATGTGCAATTTTAAATTAGTAGATTTAAATATACATATTTATATGTATGGTACATATTTGAATGCATTACTTTATGAAGATATATCACCTATCTATATCTATACTAATATTATAAAGGAGAAACGTTTAATGTGTTTGTAGGAGGTAATCTCTGGTAGTGCTACAACAAAACCGATTTCAAATGTAATGGTGCTAAAATGATAGTGTCAGTGTCTGCTCCAACATAGGTTATTTTTTAAGTCGGTATACCACTATCTCCGAAGGGGTGCAAGACCAAAAAACATTCTAAAATTGCGATTTTCGTGATATTCTTGGAGCTATAAACTTGAGATTTAGCATCGTGTTTACTTTTAAGATGTAAATGATCGCTAAGAATGGTTTAAAAAAAAATCGGAATTTAAAAGCGTGAAATGAGTTGAAAACATTCTGAAAACGTTCTAAACTACGATTTAAATGGAATTGTTAGGGATAGAAGTTTGAAATTTAAAATGGCCGTTATTTTTAAGACAGAAATGTTTGCACGGAACAGTTTTTTAAAAATTTATATTTAAAGGAGTAGCATGAGAAAAAAAAAGTTTTAAAATTGCGATTGCTGTGATACTGTTGGGGCTAGAAACTTGAAATTTGACATGGGTGTTACTTGGAAGATGTGTTGGATGCACGCTAAGAACGTTTCCAAAAAAAAAAAAATTATTTTAAAAGGGTGAAATGAGCAAAAACGTTCAAATTACGATTTGTTCGTAATTTTTAGGAAAAGAAACTGGAAATTTGACATGGCTGTCACTTTTACGGTGTAAATGCTCGCACAGAACAATTTATTTAAAAAAAAAATAGAAATTTAAAAGGGTGCAGGATCAAAAAACGTTATAAAATTGCGATTTGTGTGATAAAGTTGGTACAGAAACTCTAGAATTCTTTCTTAGAATTGCTTTTAAGATTTAAATGCTCACTAAGAATGGTTTCTCACAAAAATCGTAATTTAAAAAGAAGAAATGAGTGGGAACCATTCTAAATTAGCTGTTATTTTGGAACTATTGAGCCGATTTCGAAAATCCTTTGAGGATGTATTTGGTAAAATTCTCTACTGAATACTTTTACCTCTGTACAACTGTCCTCAAAGGTTTTCAAGAGCGATAAACTTTAAATTTGGCATAGAGATAACTAAGACGTAGATGTTCACAAACAATGCTTTTTTCAAATTTAAATTTTTAAAAATTGAAAAGAAATGAAACATCAATTAGTTTCATACCAGTGTTAGATACAACTTTTCTGAACAACAAGAGAAAACGCAAGTACACCCAGAAAAAATTTTGTTGAATCAACAAAAATTTGGTTTACCAAACAAAAGTTTTTGTTTAATTATAGGTCAATGAAAATTTTGTTTGAATCAACAATTTTTTTTTTTTTTTGCAATTCCAAAAAAAAAAAATTGTATCGTCAGCAAAAAAAGTTTTGTTAATTCAAGTAAAATGGTTCAGTTTTACTTGAATTTTGCTAAAACAACCAAAATGTACTCAATAAAATATGTTTTGTAGTTTTAATCAATTCCTTTTTCTGGGTGTACCTGTTACTACTGATATTGACAACTAAGTACGAAAGTACTGCATATTTAGCCTTTCGCCGCACAAAAATGATGGTTAAATATACTAAACCAATATTTTCCAAATTATTACTTAACGACATTTTAATTTTTATGGTGTTTCAAGTTATACTAATACTGTGAAAAAAAAAATAGTTGTTTGTTTATGCGAAACAGACTCTGACACTGTTGAACTGATTTTTTAAAAAATTCACCGTACGGTAGATGATAAACAGAGTTTCCAAGTAGACTGCAAGGTATCGGTTTTTTCAAAAGAAATGGCTGCAAATGTGTTGGAATGAAGATTTTTTTATATTATTATTCAAGTGTAGTGTTTACCTTATGCAGTATACAAGAATGAGGTTTCCTAAAATGCGACTTAATTAATAATATTTAAACTATCCGTAACAATATAATTTTTCCTAATATAAATTAATCCTAACTTAAATAGACACACAAATACCACTTGGCATATTTCAATAACCACGCCTGCAAACTCCTAGTACATCAGGACCCGGTTAAGACGCTCACGGTTAATACGCGATCTTGTTTAATACGGGGATTTTTCCTGTTCCTTGAACATCGCCTATAAGACTAATGCATAAACGTCACGTTTAATACGCGAACGGTTATTAATCGATCCCGCTTAATACGCAATAAAGTTTCGGGCTCTTGAAGTAAAATCTCGCTTAATACGCGAATTTGAAGATCAAGATGCAGATGCAAATTTCTTCTCTCTTGTCCAGTGTTGCCAATTTAGTGGGATTTTTTTATTCATTTTTCTATTATTCATTATTCATTTATCTACCACTATTTCTGAATAATAACTTATTGAGTGGCAGATTAATTAAGGCGAATATTACTAATCGGAAATAGTGGTAGATATTTGAATTAAAAAAAATCTCACAAAATTAGCAATACTGGAACTCGTTTTCTATCCCGCGTCCTAATATTATTTGTCTCTCGCTTCGTGTATGTTTTAACTGAAGTAGACGAAAGGTAGACGAAATATTGTCGCTTTTTGTTATTTATTCTTCTTTCTTTGTGTGGTGTACGGTAGAGATGAGACGGGCTCAGCCCGAGCCCGAAAGTCCGAGCCTGAGCACGGGCCCGACGCGGGCTCGGGCTCATTCTTTCTGAAACTGACAATTTTATTTATTCTCGTATAGTAAAAATAAAAATAACTTTTTTTCCCCTAAAAAATTAAATATTCCATTTTAAGTCATTTAATGCTATTTTGATCAGAATGAATAAAAGGGGAAGCAGAAATCTTATTTTTCTTTTCCAGTTTTAGAATGCTACTTTAAAAGAAAATTTGCAATATTTGCAGATTTATGTGTGGTATTGACGCAACGACTGGATGATATGGCGCCAATGGAAAAAAGGCGCGAATAATTTCGATTTTCGTTTGTAAAAGTAGGATATTTTTCAATTGGAATGTTTATTTATTTATTTATTTTTAGATATCTAAAGTGAAGTGAATACTTTCTTTTGTTTGCAGTTAATCAGCATTAGGAATTTTTTGGTCTTCTATTGGGCGAGTTATATAAATGGCTCTTCATACTTCATATGAAAGTAACATTAGTGATTCTATTTTTCATCATGAACTCTGCTCATGTTAAAACTCTGATCTGAACATTTACGAAGTCACTCCCATTTGTAAGTCATAATAAATGTCATGTATTGTTATTCCGATAAGAAAGCAATCGAAAAGTGTTTCCACTTTGCCTATAAAAGCATAGAATCTTTCAGATATCGGTGCCAAATTTGTAATTTAAGCTGATTTTCAGGAGCACGAAATATTGTTTTAATAAGGAACCAATTAGAATTTATGTATACGCATATTATAGGAAATAGAAAAACGGCATAGGAATAGTAATTTCTGCAAATCTCATGCATTTATTCATAAAACGCACTTCATTAATGTGTCCATCAGGTTTGCTTGTTGAGTGAGAAAATTATGAGAATCTTTTAAGTAAGTATATTTTTATTTCATACCAAACTTCTCTTTTGAAAGTTTTTAAATATGACATATTACTTTTAAAACATTTTTTTAATATTATGCATTTTTTTTTTTCGATATTGGGGCTCGGGCGGGCTCGGGCTTTGATGACACAAAATGTTTCGGGCTCGGGCGGGTTCGGATTTAAAATCGTCGGGCTCGGGCTGGTCCGGGCTCTGAAAAGAGAGCCCGAACTCATCTCTAGTGTACGGTGTCAATTTCTGTTTTTTCTTCGCGTACACTGTTGTAAATAAAGCCTGTCTAGTACTGTATGCTTTTAAACGTGTTTGAAGAGAAATGGAAACGTTTTTCCTTTTTCAATTCTATTTCTTCATTGCTTTCTTCTGATTCCTGCCTTCACCTGTTTTATTCATGTGTCCGGTGAGTTTCTTGTACAACGAGTTTCGCGGAGTCAAGTCGTCTCTGATTCTGATTATGTGTTTGTCGAGTTTTAGCAAATTTTGTGCTAATAATGGAAAATATTCATAAAATCAAAAGGAAGGCGTTACTCATTATCACAAGTAATAAATATGATTTTAATAACTAGATTGTTCTACAAAGATTTCATATTTTTGGTTGTGCTTAAAAAAATAGGCTAGCGAGAGAATTGTTTTTGTTGTTTCATTTTTGGTTATATCGTACGCGTTAAAATCATATTTGAATCCATATTTTTCTCAGTTATTTTTTTAGTCGGTCCTAGAAAAACACGATAAATTAAGCTTGAATGCAATTAAATTTTAATCTAAATATGCATAAAAGACACTATTTTCGACCGATAACATACAAACGAAAGCTGTAAAGTTCATTTAGATACTTAGATGTGTAAGTTGGCTCAACTTCTGCAACGTGATACAAATCACGTTTAATATGCGATCTCGCTTAATACGCGACTTTTTTTTCCAGTACCTTGAAACTCGTCTTAACCGGGTTTGATTTATTAGCATAGTTGCCAACTTTTACGCTTTTTTCGTACCACTAAAATTTAATAGTAAATTTTATCTTATTAAATCACCTCAATTAGTTGATTAAATAACACAAAAATGTCCATTAAATTTTAGTGGCAACAAAAAAGCGTAAAAGTTGAAAATTATGTATTAGATAAAGTAGTTAATCCTGTGTTTATAAATTAAATTAGATATGTTGAATGGCGAATTATTACTATCTATTCTTTTTTCTGATTTCTTTTCATATATGGAAACAAAATGAACACTAAATTATTAACAAAGTTATAAGCCATCATTTTTGTTCTCCACACTCCTCCGTGCTCCGTTTTGCTTTTTGCATTTTTTACACACCCCCTACAAAGGGAAAATTTAAAGGAAATCACTTTTGAATCTTGGAAGATGCCACAGTAAAAAGAAATTGTAACATTTTCAAACAAAAAAAGGACTTCACAATTCAAAATATATACATGATTTCTAACAACGTTCCTAAATTTTTATTTATTTTTTTATTTTTATCGGAGGGAGGTAAATGAGATGCTGCAAATGCTGACAGAATCCTAAGACTCCCGGAAATGAATTTTAAAAGATTTTTTCCTCCTTAAGTATTCGGAAAATGTTTAAAACAGCGGTAGAAACAATTGAAACAAATGAATTCTTCAAAAAGAATCTTTAAAAAAAAATCTCGAGAAATAAAAGTTATTAGAACTTTTCTTCAATAACATTTTAAATATTTTTAAGTTCCTCTTTGCTCTTTTCACTTTTCAAGTTTTATTTCATCTTTTGAGCGAATAATATTATTATTGATGAATTATCATAAAATGTTATCGCGTGAAAGGTCATGAAAAATATAAACGACAATCTTTTAAATGATGTAACGGACAAAAGATTTTTCGAAAGTTTCTTTATATTTATTACGAATAATGTTATTGTTCATATGTATTAATAAAATATTGTCACGTAATTAATCACAGAATATGTTTTGTAACTGAAGGCAGTTTGGTTTTATGCATTATGTTTTTTATTTCTTTTCTTTTTTTTTTTTTTTTTTTAAAAAAGAAGTCATTTTTCAATCTGTAAAAAAGCTAGAGTAACAAATAAATAAATAAGTTTAAAAGTAAAAATAGTAAGTTTAATAGTAAAAATAATTTTTTTTTAAAAATCACTCTTTTACAAGCATTCAAGCTTTATCTTAAAAAATTACGCCTAATTTCCTGACTGTAATTCATGAAGAGCCAAAAAATGTCCGTTACAATATGTTAATTTAGCTTGGATCCCGATATTGAAAGTTCCCCAATTTAATTTACGCTTCATAGAAATCGAAAGCTAGTGAACTTATAAAAAAATTATAATTTTTGCGATGTTTCTTTTTTAATACATGCCAACAGGGATAAAAAGCATTATTTCAACTATCTATTCGGAATTTCTTAATTGTTTCCTCAACTTATAATACTAATTTAATTAATATTAACCAATTAAATGATAAAATAGTACTTTTTTAAATAAATATTACACCCTTTCTTTGTTTTAATTATATTAAACTGGATAGAAATTGCAAACTAACGAACTTATTTAAAAAATAATAATAATTTTGGCGATGTTTCTTTTTTAATATATGGCAACAGTGAAAAAAAAGCATTATTTCAACTATCTATTCAGGATTTCTCAATTGTTTTCTCAGCGATAATAATAATATAATTAATATTAACCAATTAAATGATATTTACCAATTAAATGGGTATTTTTTAAATAAATATTACACCCTTTCTTTGTTTTAATTACATTTTCTACTTTTTAGTGTTTAAAGTATTTTACTGTTGCAGTTTCACAGCCGGTTTCATATTTTGGCGAGAATCGTTTGGCAGAAATTAACCCCATTGTTTTTGTAACTCGTAAACAATTGTAAACCTAAAGAATATTTGGCAATTTATCACCTGCCTCCGGATAACGGAAAAGTACCTAAAATTAAGTTATTAATTTAAAATTAAGTTCTAAAAATATTAATATGCCGCATTGTGATCGGAACTCGGAATGCATCATACCCGTGTACATAATTTTTATAATTCTAGCCTATCAAGAAGTGAGTGAAAAATCAATTACAAAATTCCATCTTTACATAAAAAGAAGAAAAAGTTAAGTTAAATAAAAGAGTGTAGAAATAATTACAATAAATCTATTTTAAGGGTTTGTTTCTTGCATTATTTCATTGATTGTTACATGCCAGTTGGCGATTTTAGTAAGAGTGCTTTGTGAACAACAGTGTGTTTTGTGACAATCCTTTATTGTTATGTATATTCCTTTTAAAATTATATCTAATATCGTCTACTTTGACGCGCATTAGACGAACCGGAACAGACATCGCAGAAGCACCAGTGTGAGCGCAATTTTTAACACTTTCCAACCTAGTTGAAAAGTGTTTATGACTTCGGTTTGTCTGCCGTATGGCCGTCTGCCGTCTGCTGTCTGGCCGTGCTCTAACTCCCGTAAATATGCTCAGATTGTCCTGCAATTTTTATATGTTATTGTCGTTATCTATAGCATGTTCCCTATTTCAACTGAAGTGTGTAGCACTTAGTTTTTTTACAAGGACACTCAAAAGAATTCCGTTACTTTACGGTCTATGGGAAAAAATCATTTGTGGTTTATTTTAATGATGTTACACAATTTCAAATACATTGTAATTGATATATATCACTAAGGTGCATTACAAGAAGCTTAATATGGAATAGGGTGTGCATAGCACTTATATTTACTTTACAGGGACAGTCAAAAGAATTCCGTTACATTACGTTTATGGAGAAAAATCGTTTGCGGTTTAATTAAATGATGTTTTACTATTTTAAACGCATTGAAATTTATATATATCAGAAAGGTGCGTTACAAGAGGCTTACTACAGAATATTCTGTGTATACTAGTCATCGCTCATTTACAGAGACACACAAAATAATTCTCTACTGTCTGTTAACAATAATTCCTGGAAGTGTGTTTTAATTTGCTGAACGCGATTTTAACTTTAACTCACTTTCTGTCTATTACTTGGTGTGTATATATTCTGTATTTCATATACAGGGCAGCCCAAAAGTTCGCGAACACATTTCCGTTTATTGAAAGAAACTCCAGAAGGAGAATTTTAAACTGTGCTACGCCTTTCCTAACTAAACTAAAATTTAGCATCGTATGTAGTAAATATACAAATCTATAGATCATATACAGGGCTGAATAAAAGTATTCGGATATTTTTCCGAATATTGTAGAGGTTGGAAATTCCTGAAATTACGTTGTTAAATATGTTATGCGTTTCCAAATTGTTTACTTATATGTTATCTTTCAGCTTATTAAACGGTAATGATTTGTAAAATTGTTTTGGAACCGTTGGAAAGTGTTACATAATCTATGCTTGACGCATGATTTTTCGTTCTTGTTATTTTTGCGCCATTTTTGCGAGAAAAATCAGTTTTCGAATGCATGTTAAACATAGCCTGCGATAACAGCGTGTTAGTTTTATTTTATTATGAAACAAACAAAATTTCTTATAAACTCCACACAATTTTTTTTATAAAACACACACTAAATTATTATAATACACACACATTTATTTTATTATAAGCACACACAAATTATTTTATTACAAAACAAACACAATGTTTAAATTATTCTAAAACACACATTAGTTTACACTTGTTTTAAATTGTCAAGAATACAAGTGGCTCAGCTATTAATACGTAAGAGGTTTGATTTAGTGATGGACATAACGATTATTTTGATTATTCGAATGAATCATTCGGGCATAAGCAGAAGTACATCTGTCAAACTTCCAATTTTTTTTTACTCAATTACTATCAGAAATTTTGAAAAAAAAAAAAAAAAAAAAAGTTTCTGCAGAAACTTTTTTTTTTTCAAAATTTCTGGTAGTAATTGAATATTTTTTTTTTTTTTAAGTTTGACAGATGTGCTTCTGCACATGCCCGAATGATTCATTCGAATAATCAAAATAATCGTTATGTCCATCACTAGTTTGATTAATAACACTCTCTGGTCTATCGGCCAAAATCGCCATTTTGGCACCAAAAAGAAACCCCAGTGCGTCTGCGATATCATGTACCGACGAACCTATATGATTTTCTTTCTTTATAGGTTTCCCTTTGAACTAAAACCACTATATACACGATACGATTTCTATTTTAAAAACGCAAAGTATTACTGTATAGTGTATACCTTAATACTATATTCAAAATTTGTGATAACTGGCCAAACACACGAAAGTTAGAACCTATAAAGTAAAAATTGAGACAAGAAAATAGAAATACAGACATATATATTATTTTTAGATCCTGGTGATATTGAAACGGGACCACCTGCAGGCTGAGACTTTTCCAAAAAATAAATTAATTAATTACTTAATTAAAAATAAATTTGGTTTGTTTGGCAGTCTGTCAGTCCGCCTGCCTGTCTGTCAGTCTGTCTCTTTGTCTGTCTTCCCGCGCTCTATCTATCGTAAATATACTTGGATTTCAATGTAATTGATATATGTTATTGGGGGTCTACTATGGCATGTTAAGTACTGAAAATGAAGTATGTAGAATTTATAGTTCGTTTACAGGATACTCGAAAGAATTCCGTTACATTATGGTCTATGAGAGAAAATCATTTTCAATGAATTTTAATGATGTTATACTATTTCAAACATATTGAATTTGATGTACATGACAAGATGTTGAGTGTAAGAATATAGCATTTATTGTCATTTACAGGGACACACAAAATAATCCGTTTAAAGTACTGTGTGTGTGAGACAATAGCTAAAAGTGCGTTTTCAGTTGTGGTATGCGTTTTAACTTTAACAATTTTTTGCCTATTACTTGGTGTGTATAAATTCTATAGATAATATACAGGACTGCACAAAACAATTCAAGTACAGTTCCGTTTATTGACGAAAATTACTGAAAAGGGGAATTTTCAACTGCCTTATGTGTTTCCTAGCTGAACTACATTGTAGCATAATATCTAGTATATATGCAGATCTATAAATCATATACAGGGGTGCACAAAAGAATTAGTATAATTTTCCAATTGTTGAAGGCAATTGCTGATATTGGGTTTCCAAATGTATTATGAATTTTCCAAATTGATCACTTGGATATCATCTACCACCTTATTAAACGGTGAAATTTTGTTTACAGTATTCTAAATGTGTTGGAAAGGGTTTCATAATCTATTCTTGACGCATAACTTTTCTTTCTTGTTTATCAAGAAAAGAGAAATGAAATGCTACACATTTTGACATAATTCTAAGAATCCCTGAAATGAATTTTAAAAGATATTTTTCCTTTTTAGATATTCGAAAAATATTTAAACCAGCGAAGAAAATGTTCAAACGAATGAATTCTCTCGTACGAGAATAACTTTGAAGAAAATTAAAATTTCGAAAAGTAAAAGTTAATAAAACTTTTCCCCAAAAGCATTGTGGGTATTTTGAGTTCTCTCTTGTTCTTTTCACTTTTCAAGTTTCATTTTATCATTCGAAGGAATAATATTATCATTGATGAATTTTAATGAAATGTTACCTTGTGAAAGGTACATCTTTTGAATATTGTAGCAAGAAGAAAAATGCCCAGTGGAGTTTTTGAAAATTCACGTAGCTCTTAGCTATAACGATAAATGTGGTCCATTTTTGAAACATTTCAATAATAATTTTTAAGAAATCATTTTACAAATCAAATATGATTTTTTTTTCATTTTACAGTCTATAGGAGACATTAAGGTATAGTTTAAAAATTTTTTAAGTGTGTTTGAAATGTCAAACGTTGGCAAAAGTTTAACAATTTGCTGTCTAAAAAATTATTAGACCTATTCGTATAAAACTTTAAATATTTAAAGAACCCCTTTTTTAACACTTTCGAACATAGTTGAAAATTATTTAGGAATGAAGTATGTCTGGACGTCTGCCTATCTGTTCACGCTTTAACTTGCGTAAATATACTCGGATTGCTACTTAATTGATATATGTTATTGAGGATTACTGTGGCATGTTCAATGTGTAGTATTTATTTATAGTTCGATTACAGGCACACTCAAAAAATTTCGTTACATCTATGTAAAAAATCGTTTGCAATGTTTTATAATGACGTTAGATTATTTCAAACATAATTGAATTGATATATATAACTGAAGTGCACTACAAGCTCCTTACTGTATAATAGGGTGGGCATAACATCTATCTTTCATTTACAGGGACACACAAAAGAATTCGGTTACAGTACTGTCTATGAGCAATAATTTCTGGAAGTGCGTTTGCAGTTGTCGTATGCCGTTTTAAATGTAACTAATTTTTTGCATATTACTTGGAATATATACATTTTATAGATCATATGCAGTACTGTACAAAAGAATTCGAGTGCATTTCTGTTTGTAGACGAAAAATAGGGACTTAGTTATTTTCAACTGTGCTATGCGTTCTTAAGTGAACTAAACTTTGGCATACTATGTAGTATATAGAGAAATCTTTAGGTAACATACAGAACTTCACAAAATAATTTGAATACTTTTCCGAACATAAATGTAATTTTTCACTTTATTAAACGATGAAGTTTTTTTAGCGTATTCTGAACGTGTTGGAATGTGTTTTATAATCTATGCTTGACGCATGACTTTTTTTTATTGTTTCATTTTTAACACTTTTTTAGGTATTCGAAAAACCTTTAACAAATTAAATATATAATTTTTTTCAGTTTCTATGTTATCATCATCATCAAAGACATTAGCAGTTTAAACTTTTTTAAGTGGTCACTATCTTTGAAATGTCAAAAGTACTACAAAAATTTAAGATTTTGCTGTCGAAAAAACTATTAGACCTATTTCTACAAAACTTTAAACATTTAACTTGCTTTTCCCCCTTGTCCAAACCCTTTTTTAAGTATTTGAAGAACGTTTAAAGTAGCAAACCATTAAAAGAAATGTTTTCTCATTAAAAAATAATTCTTTAAAGTAAATTAAAATTTCGAGCAATAAAATTTATTAAAGTTTTCTTTAATATATATTTTTTATTCCCTTCTTATTCTTTTTCAGCTTTTAAACCATTGGAAAATGTGAGTACACTGTTAAAAAGAGTAATTTAAAGTACATTAAAATATCGGAAAGTAAAAAGTGTTCGAACCTTTTAATATACTTTTTGATATTCTTAGTAACCAGCAATTCATTTAAACTTTTTGCGTACTTCGAAGGAGCTATATTATCTTTCATGCATAAAATGTTATGGAAACAGAATACACACACACACACAGACACACACACACACACACATATATATATATATATATATATATATATTGCAACAGAGGAAAAAAAGTGCTGATTGGAATTCTGAAAAATTTAGTGTAAAGTATGAATGTGGGCTACATTCGTACTTTATTATCAGAAATCACATTTATGAAATCAATTTTCTATTCAAATATTATTTTTAAAAAACTTTACATTTTGTAATTTATAATCAACTAAATACAATAAAAATATAGAGCTTGATAGAATTTGATTGAATTCAAACATTTCTGAAGTGAATTTTAAAAGAAATTTATCTCTTTAAGTATTTGAAAAATCATTACAGCAATGGGGAAACCACTGAAACAAATGAATTCTCTCTTAAAAATAATAAAATAAAATTTCGCGAAGTGAAATTTATTAAAAAATTATTATTATTGGAGTATAGTAATCGTAGAATTGTTATTATTTCCGTTTTCAGTTTATACAGTTTTATTCGTTTAACTATGATTGGTTCTTTCAGCTAGCTTTCTGTCAGGTCTGCCACTTATTTCATAGGTCCACCACCTAAGTTTATAAATATATGTAAAGTTCTGTGTTTGTTTAGCTTTTGTTGTGTATCTGTGTCACTCAATACAATCATATTCGATCCAGCCTTGCTTTTTAGGATTTCGTTCATCTCACAAAACCCTATTACTCCCGCTCCGTTGTCTGCCTGTCACAGACCTATTCTCAGAAACTGTGTAACCTACAGAGTTGAAACTTTGTGTATATAGCTGAATTCCACCTATGAAAAGCTCAAAATATTAAAATTTTAAAAATTCTTATTATTTTAATAAATAGAGATAAAAAACCAAAATTCTAACAGCCTTTTCTAATTAAATTTAAACATTTTTCGTTATAGCAGATGCCAAAAATTAAAAGTCCACGATGAAATTCTTTCTACAATAATTAATTTTCTATCAGACAATTTCCACGTGAAAAATAAAAAGTAAAAAAAAGTTTCACCAATTGAAAAAAAAAGATTAATATGAAATAAAAATGATTGACGTCATAGTGGTAATAAAGCGGAATTTTTCAAAGATTTCTCAATAATACAAGGAGTATGAGTATGTGTATGTACACAAAGCAGATTAATATCACGTCATTAGAGAATTAAAAAGAAAATATGACGTCATATTGGAATTTTAACGAATTTGTCAGATGTTTGAGAATAATACAAAGCGAGTATCAATATGAGTAATAGAGAATAGTAAATATGATGAGTTTGAGAAACATATTGAATCATGATAAAAATCCGATTATGGAAATATTCGCATATGTTAACATTTTAAAGGTATACAACATGTTTAATTTTGAAATTATTTTTTATATCGCTTTTAGTCCACGTAACAGACATTATTATGACAGAACGTTATCGGGCTGGTTTGGATACTCGAAAAAACGAAAAAATAGACCGGTAAATTTTTACTTTATAAAAAACAAAAAACATGAGTTTTTTAGTTTTTTTTTTTTTTTTTTTTTTTTTTTTTTGCTAAATGAAATTTAATCTTCGACCACGAACAGAAGGCGGGTGAGACGTCAAAGTCACGTGGTGCCAGACGGGTCTATTTGACTGATTTAGCGAAAGAAGGAGGATTGAGAGAAGAAACTTCAGGACTAAGTTATTTGAACTCGGATTACCATATCTGGCTAGTTAGCGCCTTTTGATGTAGAATGAAAATAAGATTACATTTATATGTGTTATACAAGAATACAAATTCGAAATTCTTTACAACGTGATATGGCAAAAAATGCTTGGAAAATAGGAAGTAGTGAATTTTTATTGGGTGAATTCATTGTTGAGAAAAATTTTTGTTAGGGTATTTTAGGTAAGGAGAGTTTTTACACAGTGAGAGACCTTGTGAATTAAATATACAAGCTAATCCATAAGCAATAAATAAAAATTTTCAGTAAAATGTGCTTTTTTATCCAAGATACTTTTCGCATAATGTTATATTATATATATATATATTTTTTTTTCAAATAAAAGTTTGAAAACTTTTTCACACACCGAAACTTTAAAAGTATTTGAATATTATGTATTATTAAATATTAAGTTGCGATGAAGATATGTTCCGGTGTTATATGAAATATTCATGATATTTTGGTCAGAGTAAGATCTCTCGGCTAAATCATATTCTAAAAAAATCCCTGACGGTTCGACCTACAGACAGAGGTAGATTTCGAAGACGCAGACCGTGGGGCGCCTGTTTGTTGGGAATTGTGGAAGAAATGACCTTTCTGTAATGATGCAGCATTTGGAAACGCCCACTTCGAAACCTAACTTGTTTGCAGGTGGAGACGGCAAGGATTTTTTTTTTTTTTTTTTGCTATAAGGGTTGGTCCTATAAAAAAACTTGTCACTATAAAAGTTTTAGATAATATTAAGAGGATTTATAATAAATTTAAGCGGATTTGCTATCTTCTGAATTGATGAAGTTATGAATTTTTTTCTTCTAACCCCCCCCCCCCCCCCCCACTCTTTCCCCTCCCCCTTGGAGCCATTTTTAATGGTATCAAAAATCTGTCATACAAAAATTTTCGGCCGTTTTTCTAGAAATAATAATAACTTTAAACGGATTCGATACGTATCATAATTAAGACGTTATGGGTTTTATTCTGTTTTCGCCCAACGCCCCCCCCCCCTCCTTCCCCCCCCCCCCCTGGTTCGATTTTGCCCATTAACGAACTTGACCGAGATTTCATGCCCCTTGACTTTATGTATCAGTTTGGAAGAGATTTGTGCAGAATTATGGGAGTTATCGTGTCCATAAAAAAGGGACATAGATAGATAGATAGATAGATAAAGTTTTAAACTGGGGTGGTTTTGGGTTCTGGGAGTCATAATCGGCGTAGATCTGCAAAAATATTTCGAAAATTCCAACTTAGGTGAAAATGTAATAGGTAGTATTTCTTACGAAATCTACCTAAAAGATTGTTTTCATAAATTATTTTCTCAGAATATTTTAACTAGATTTTATATACACTTATATTAAAATACAAAAATGCGATACCTGAAAACATTGCCCCACCAGTGGCTGAGAGGTTCTGCTCTCAAAGTTGGTAGACAGGAGGTGCTGCATTCAAACCCCTGTCACGATCGTCTGTCTAACCGTTTGGAGTTTTCCGTAGTTTTCTTCGAACCTTGCGTAAATACGGGTTAGGATCCCTTAGAAAGACCTCCACGGAGGGCTTGCTCCTCCCCGGCCTACATCCCTAGCGCAGATAATCGGCCGTAACAAATAACCAACCAATCAACCTAGAAACATTGTCAAAACGAGTATTTCAATATAATTTAAATTGATTTTGCATAAACCATATAGGTTCAGGGATCGATGCAGTTTTTTTTTTAGGGGGGGGGGGGTTATTTTGTGAAAGGTAAGTTATTTTTGTGATATATTTTGTGAAATTTGTTATATCTTTGTGGAAAATAACATTTTGTTACGAAACATGCAATCCAGCTACTCAAATTCAAACCAAGCATTTTTTAATAATAACTTCTTTAAATCCTTCTGCCAGTGTTGACGCTCCTGTGCTTTCTGAATCGGAATGGAAAGAGACGAAGATTTTGCTTCATTTTCAAAAAAATTAAGCACATTATCAACAATGTTACGTTCATCCGAACGCAAAGTTTTCCCTTTACGAGACATTTTGTGTTGTTCTGAAAAGAACAGTTTAAATAGAGAATAATGATAATAATAATCAAGAGCGCTGAGAATATAGCAACAACAACCTTCTAGGACAAAAGAAATTATATCAGTGAAGGAGAAGACAGACGAGAAACAGAGAGGGAAATGTATATCGCCAAAAGCAGGAACGCTCGAATATGTTACAACCCTAAATACTTGCTCTTCCACTGTCCTAACCTTTGAGAAAATGAACTCTTCTTCCAAGCGGCGATCTCACCCGCCTACTGGTTGCGGTCGCATTATATCTGGATTTATTAAAGAAAGGATAAAATGTTTTGAAAGGAATATTAAACAAAACCCTTTGAGCGATCTACGATCACACTTACCCACTTGTTTTATTTTGTCTTTTATTATCAATAATACAGTTATTTTACTTGAAAAATACATTTTTAAATCGAATAGCATAAACATTTTTTTTTTCATTTTCTAATTTATCTTCTACAGTAGTATAGTTTTAATTTTTTGTAAGGAGTAGGGTATTTTTGAAATGTCAAAAGTTAGCAAACGTTTTAAAAGTGATTGAACTCTCCTGAACTTAAAGTGATTGAACTCTCTTGTACAAAATTTTAAGAAAATATTTAAGGAACCTCTTTAGGGTTTCGTTCATCTCACAACCCTATTCGTCTCGCTCCTTTGTCTGTCTGTCCGTCACAGAGTCCGTTCTCAGAAACTATATAAGTTAGAGACTTGAGATTTTGTCTACTTATAGCTGAACACCTTCTGTCACACGATAAATCATAAAAAATTTAAAATGAGTTCATTAACGCAAGATATTAATTAAAACCCCACTCATTAATGGAAAATATTCTCCTAAAGCGTAGAATTTAATCAAACCACAAAGAAAAAACATTCTGAAACTCCAGAAGAGGGTGAAGGGTTGCCATAGTCACAGCATTTCAATGGCTGTAACTAGGGCACCTATAATAGTTAAAGGAGCCTTAGCTATAACAGACTGAACGTTTTCAAAGACATCCCTAAACTAATCATCCTAAACTAATCCACCTAGGAACGTGAAATTTCGGAACACACCCACACACAAAAATTACCTTTCAAAATTTCTAAAAAAAATTTTAATTACTGTCACTAGAAGTGTAAATATTAACTAAAAATCGATTTGAATAAATTCCTCTAATTTCCTTTCATTGGAAAAAAAAATACGAACAGTCCGACATCTGTTCCCACAGCCCAAATATCGCGGACTAAGAAAGATTTCTCAGTTTAATTGCATATTTACTAAGCTTTAGTAGAATCGAGATTAAAAAAATCCTGACGGCTTGGCCTACAGGCACAGGTATATTTCGAAGACGCAGACAGTGGGGCGTCCGTTTATTGTTAATTGTAGAAGAAACACCTATTTGCCATGATGCGGCAGTTGGGACCGCCCACTTCGAAATATACCTCTGCCTGTAGGCGGAACCAGCAGAGATTTTTTTTTTTTTTTTTTTTTTTTGCTGTTAGTGTTGGTCTTATAAAAAACTTGTCAATATAAAAGTTGTAGATAATATTAAGAAGATTTATAATAAATTTAAGTTGATATCTTGTGAATTGACGAAGTTATGAATTTTTTTCTTCTGAAACCGCTATTTTTTTCCCTCTTGGGGGCATTTTTGATGAAATCAAAAATCTGCCATACATAAATTTTTGGCCCTTTTCCTAGAAGTAATAACTTTAAACGGATTCGATATGTATCAAAATTAAGAAGTTATGGGATTTTTTCTGTTTTTACAAAAAGCCTCCCCCCCCCATTTGCCCCCCCCCCCCTGGTTCGATTTTGTCCATTAACGAGTTTGACCGAGATTTTATGCCGCTTGATTTTATGTATCAGTTTGTAAGAGATGTGTGCAGAATTATGGAAGTTATCGAGTCCATAGAAAAGTGATATAGATGGATAGATAGATAGATAAAGTTTTGAACTGAGGGTGGTTTTGTGTTCTAGGAGTCATGATCGGTGTAGATCTGCAAAAAATTTTCAAAAATTCCAACTTAGGGGAGAATGTAATAGGTAATATTTCTTACGAAATCTACCTAAAAGATTTGCCATTTGCATAGAATGAACGCAATTACTTTCATTTGGTGAAAAAACATTATTGTATTCATTGTAAATATGTTATTTGTGTTGCAAATTGATTTATGTAAGTATGTTATATGTATTGTATGTAAGTATGTGACATAAGTTGTATGTTAGTTTGCTATTTGCTTTGTAAGTTGTTGTATATAAGTATATGCATTGTAATTTGTTTTATGTAAGTATGTTACATTGTTGTAAGTTGCATACATGTATCTAAGCAATATGTAGGTGTGTTTAAAGGTGCGTGTAAATTTACAAAATGTATGTATATAAGATGAATGTATGGTATGTATGATGAATGTATGTAAGGGATACATGTAAATACACTGTAAAAAAGACAAATATTTCTTAATCTAGGAAAATATAATATAATCACAAACGAAAGTATATTTTCGAGATTTAAAGAAGCATTTATAAACACCAAGTTTCTTTTGTTCCGACTGATTTTCAGAAACGTTTCCGATTAATTTTTAGCTCACAGGCTGTCAAAGCCTGAGATCTAATGTGCCCGCCCGTTCTGTATGTACGTATGTATGTACGTACGTAACGCGATAACTCTTGATAGAAATAACCGTTTTGCTTCAAATTTTATTTATAGGTTCAGTGTGATAAGGCGCTTCCCTGATTAGTTTTGGGTGTTCATTGGTTAAGTATAAAGGGGGAAAGGCGGTAAATCTCCCCCCTTAATTTAGATAAATGGGTTTTTTATGAAAGATTTATCCGATTTTCTTCAAATTTTGTATATAGGCTCATTGTTATAAGGCGCTTCCCTGATTAGTTTTGGGAGTTCATTGGTTAAGTATAAAGATGTAACGGGGGGGGGGGGCTAATCCTCTTCTCTTAATTTAGATAATTGGATTTTTCATACAAAATTATCCAATTTGCTTCAAATTTTGTATATAAGTTCATTTGGGATAAGGCGCTTCCCTGATTGGTTTTGGGGGTCATTTGTTAACTATAAGGGGGGAACGGGGAGCTACCCCCCCCCTTAATTCAGATAAATAGGTTTTTCATGCAGAATTATCCGATTTTCTTCAAATTTTGTATATATGTTCATTGTAATAAGGAACTTTCCTGATTAGTTTTGGGGGTTCATTGGTTAACTATAAGGGGGGACAGGGGGATGATCCCCCCCTTTAATATATTGTCGATTTATTTAATTTTCGTGGGGCTTGTTTCAAATTCTTTGAAATAAGAGTGTAATATACAATTAGTGTGAATAGCCTGTGAGCTTAATGCCCTCAGTTTAACTGGGAAGTTTTTTTTTTATTACTGTTTATTAATCAGCTTTCTCAACCTGGAATATAGTTTTTTCGAATGCTATTACTTCTGAAGTAAATATTTTCAAGTTCAACAAACATGTTTTACGGACAAACATGATAAATTGACAGCATTAACATTAACATTAAAATAAATATTATTTTGGTACTCTTGCATGTATAAATTCCGTTACGCAACTGACAAACCTTGGAGAATTGATAGCATCGTAAAAACCGATAATCCGATTGTAAAAACTACTTGGAAACGTTTCCGAAAATCAGTGGCAGGAAAAGTAATAATAAAATATTATGAATGCTTCTTTAACCCTTTCAGGGGCAAGCACTTGTGTTCCTGTAACGTTGAATTCTCACCGGAATTTAGGAAAGAATTTAGTGCAAAATAAGGAAAAGCAATTTTTAAACTTTTTCCTGTCAAAGTTCAAAAAGTAAAATTTAATCAAAAGTTTCTGGTTTGAATTGGATGAAAATTAGGTGGTATATAATATATACCAGTGCCCCTCAAAGGGTTAAATCTTGAAAATATATTGGTTTCTGAGGTGTAAAGATTTAAAAAAAAAACGCTTTTTAGAATCTTGGGTAACTCGGAAGCTGTTATTGTATATTTTTGTACGTGATTAGATTATGTTTTCGTAGTTTAAGATACATTTGCTTTTTTACAGTGTATGGAGATAAGTATATTAAGTATATTATGTATATTATTATATATATATATATATAATTATATAATTATAAATATATATAGTATATACAGGGTGACAATTATTGAACTATATGAAATAAAACGTAAATTATTTAAAAACTACTGAGTGCACAAACTTTATTCAACATGTAAACGTCACTACAGATATTCGGATTTAGGTTATGATATGTTCGATATAGTTGCCATCATTGGCTATGATGTGGCGTAGACGAATAGCAAAATTCTGCATGACCCGCTGAAGTGTCGGAATATCGATTCTGTCGATGACCTCTTGAATGGCAGTTTTCAGCTCAGCAATGGTTTTGAGGTAATTTCTGTACACATTGTCTTTAATGTAGCCCCACAAAAATGAGTCACATGTGTTCAGATCCGGAGAATATGGTGGCCAAGTGAGTCCCATTCCAGTAGCCTCTGGGTATCCCAGAGCAAGAATGCAGTCCCCAAAGTGCTTCTCCAGGACATCAAACACTTTCTTGGTCCGATGTGGTCGAACTCCGTCGTGCATGAACTACAGCTTGTCGAAATCAGGGTCACTTTGAATAATGGGGATGAAACCATTTTCCAAAACCTTCACGTATCGTTCAGTAGTCACCGTGCCGTTGAAGAACATTGGACCGATTATTCCGTGACTGGACATTGCACAATACACAGTCACCTGTTGAGGGTGAAGAGACTTCTCGATCGCAAAATGTGCTCAGGCACGCTGTACCGTGGCATTTTCACTTGCAAATGGCCGACAACAACAAGTTGCGTGCGCATGCGCACACTAATTCCCATCCTGCCCTGCGGGCAACCACGAAGTATAAACTTCAGGACGCAAACATTTCAGAAGTTATGACGGTTTGATTTCATATAGTTCAATAATTGTCACCCTGTATATATTATGTATATTAAGTATGGAGCATTGAATATAATGATAAAATGTATCAAAATATGCAAAAAAAAAAAAAAAAAAAAAGTGTTTTTTGTTGTTGGTTTGTTTTATTTTGTTTTTTTAACCACTCTGGCTCATTTAAAATTTACAAGGAAATAAAAACCTGTTTTTATTTATTTTTCTTTTTTTTTCAAATCTTCTTTCTTTTCCTCTATTATAACAAAAATCAGAAAGCAGAATTGTTAACGTTATTATTTATACACAGAGCTTTGGAATTTCCATTGTAAGTTGTCTCTTTAGCATTCAGTAATTCTACTTTAAGAGGAAAAATGCACCCCATTCTTAACTCATCAAAGTCTCTGCCTGAATTTCTATTGAAATGCTTTATTTAATAAAATTCAGTTCCTCGCGAAATTATCGTCACTTTTTTTTAACCAAAATAGCTGCTAAAAGTTATTATATCTCCCGGGCCAATTTCAGCAAAAATTGCATTAGCATTTATGACTAGAAAAGGAGTGTCATTATCTATGAAAGCTTCCGCTACTTTAGTTGATTCAATTAGGATATGAGCATATTCTAATTTGCTAACATAATTGTTTCTTCCTAACTTACAATGTCACGTTCCTGAAACACAGATAGTGGCTAATTTTATTCATGGAATTAGCACTTAGCGTATCAAGCTTTTGAAATTTTGTTATACTTCGTTAATTTCGTTTGTTAGTAGAAAAAATGTTATCGCCTAATAATAAAAATATAAACAAACACAATTTAGAAGTGAACTTAAATTTCCGTATTAGACTTGTTTTTTACTTACCCATCATACGTAGTATAGGGTAAGTCTTGTAATCGTTTTAAAAATTGAAAAAAAAATTTTTTTTGACGGATTTACACGTTTCAGACACTGGATATTCCGAAAAACATATTTTTAGAAAAAAAAAATATGCCGTCCGTCTGTGTGTCTGTAAACGCTTTAAAGCGGGAGATAATTATCTCCCGAACAAATTGAAATGGAGACTTGAAATTTGGTATGTACTTAGTATGTAATAATGGGAAGAGGCTTATTGAATTTCAGTAACCTCGATTATCCAAAACTAATTTTTTCGGAATCTCGAAATATTCTTTCTGATAAAAGTTATATCAAAATTTTCGAAATTGTTTATTTTAAGGAGTGAATATAAAAGACAATAAAAAAAAAAACATAAATTTTGCATAAAGCATGAAGTTGGTTGGATAATTAGTTGCCGAGATATTTGTAATCCTATTTCCCACACTCTTCGATTTTTCATGACCCTGTATTTCATTCAAATTTCAATTCAAAGATATATTTTAATTGGAAAATAGACTCTTAATCCGACGCAGTGAACTGTTAGTTAATATGATTATTATTTTTTGAGTTATAAGGATGTTTCTTTACGCAATTCTGTAATAGAGCATTTAAAGTTTATGACGTCATCAAGCCCAATTTTATTCGAATTGCAATGCATTTTATAAGTAGTTCACACATGTTTTATTTTCATATTTTATATTATGCATATCCATGATGGGTAAGTATTACGGTGGCCCCAACGACTAGTTTTAACACTTTCCAACATAGTTGAAAAGTCTTTAGTCTGCCGCCTGACACTTTTCTAACTCACATAAATATGCTTGGATTGCCATGCAATTGATATACGTTATTGGAGTTTACAGTGACTTGTTCGGTATTGAAAGTGAAGTGTGTAGCATTTATAGTTCCTACATAGGGATACTCAAAATAATTCTGTTACATTACGGTCTATGAGAAAAAAACGTTTGTGGTGTACTTTAATAATATTACACTATTTCAAACATATTCAAATTAATATATACGACTGAGGTACACTACAAGATGCTTATGATGCAAAGCACTCCCGTCATAGGTAAATAATTTCCGTCATTGGAAATTTTCTGGTATTTTTTTTTTTTCTCATTTTCTTTTTTGTTAACATTACAATTTTCTTGAGCGCTGTTACTAAAGCTTTATTTTTTTTACGTGTAAGTTTTCCTCTGCTTTTTTTATTCAATATTTCCGGAGTATACCCATATTATTAATGTATGTTTTAACAGGCCAAAGCCCATTGTCACTTCCTAGCTAGATGATATGTCTTTGAAAGGAACTCTAAACTTAAATTTTAAATAAATATTTACTGTGGCGGCTTTTATTGGGAATTGGGATCTAGAAGAGTTTACCTAATAGAAAAAAGTTTCATATATTTCGGATTTTCTGATATGATACTCTTTCGATGATATATCTTAGAAAGAACCTCTAAACTTAAATTTTAAATGAATAAGTACCGTGGCGCCTTAATTGGGAATTGGGAAATGGGATCTAGAAGAGTTTACCTAATAGAAAAAAGTTCCATATCTTTCAAATTTTCTGATATGATACTCATCCGATGATATGTCTTTGAAAGGAACTCTAAACTTAAATTTTAAATGAATAATTGCCGTGGCGCCTTAATTGGGAATTGGGATCTAGAAGAGTTTACCTAATAGAAAAAAGTTCCATATCTTTCGGATTTTCCGATATGAAACTCGTTCGACGATATGTCTTTGAAAGAACCTCTAAACTTAAATTTTAAATGAATAAGTACCGTGGCGCCTTAATTGGGAATTGGGATCTAGAGGAGTTTACCTAATAGAAAAAAGTTCCATATCTTTCGTATTTTCTGATATGATACTATATACTTACAAATATTTGTACCTACTCCAAATAAACAAGGACTTGAATTAATCTTCTTTTTTCGGAATAAAAATGTCAAAAAAGCAGTCTATTTTTTTTTCTTGCCCGAATGTTAAAGTTAACTAAATGTCGAATTTGTGGGATTTCAAATGTTTGATTAATTTTTGTTAGTGTGATGCGATGTTGAATTTGTGTGTCACTTTCTTGGTAACATATACTTTTTCATAAAATTTATTTTTTAGTACTTTATTTTAGTGAAAACAATACAATACAACCTATGAATTTGAAATTAAAATTTATAAGTTTACTAACGGCCGTTGGAGGGTTAAGAACGTAGTTATAGTGTGGCTGTATACTTTTGAAGCCCTTTTTTTCCCTCCATAGTACCAAATCAAATTAATTTTTCTGTTCATTTGTGTATCTCTGTTATTATGATGGAATAAAATTGAATGTGGTTCTGAGATTAAAAGCTTATATGACACAAAAAAATAATAATAAAACAAACTTTTTATGAATCGAGATATGCTTTCAAAAAAGATCCTGATTTTGTAAACAATAAATCTTCGAACAGGAAGTATACGATTAACTATTACGTAGTCATCACTAAACTTATGATTAAGCTTCCGGATTCATTTTCAATTTATCTCATTACTCTATGTTTAAACTGGGTTGTATTAGTTTTAACCAAAGGTGGTTTTAAGGTGGTTCTCAAATGACCTGCTCAACAACGCAAGACTATCTGACACAATTTCAGACTCATTTTTAAACGCAAAGGCATAAAATTGGCAGGACTGACTATTGAAGTGATTTGAAATCAAAATGTTTTTTCCATTTTTTAATAAATATATTACTTATCGAGTTATAAGCGATTCTTGTTACGTGATGACCCCCGTTTTTCTCCTTTTTCGTGCTCCGAAATCGATGACAAAGTTTTTGAATAAGAACACCTGCCAATTTCATGCGTTTCTGAACAAAAATGAATTTAAAAATAAGTCATAAAGTAGCCAAATTTCTAATTAAATTTTCAGCAGGACTGAAACTACGCCATAAATCTTATTAAATGGCACTACAAAAGATGTGAATTTTTTTTCATTTTGCCAAACAGAGTACAACCAACAGAGTGAAAAATGTGTCCAGACTGGGGATCGAACCCAGATACCTTGGTATAGGCCACCAAGTGCTTAAATGGTAAATCACTTGGTGCGCTATACACTTGGTGCGCTATAGTGTTGTCGAAACAACTCTACTAAGAGCCAATATCGATATTTAGTTTGTGTTTTCATATAACTGTAGAAAAAGTGACAGCTTTTGAATTGTTACATAAACAATGTTTAATGTATGATTAAGCTTCTAGCTTTCATCTTTAATATATCTTATTCATCTAGGTCCAAACTCATGCGAAATCTCGGCTAATACGAATTCTCGCCGACTTTGCGTCAGGGTCTGGATATCTCGAGGGATCCGAGTACAACGTCACTTGTTGTGCCGGCGTTGCCATCGACATTCTCCGTGCACTGGCCGAGGACTTGCGGTTCGACGTGGACTTGTACTTGGTTGATGATGGTTTATTTGGAAGCAAAAGAGGCAACAAATGGAATGGTAAGTTATTGCATACAATCTGTTTAACACTGCTGAATTAAAACGACATTAAAATTTTAAAATGTTTATAGATCACGGATTACGTCGATGAGGATGGCAACACAAAGATTTAGGAAACAAAAACGGAAAAGCTTGCGTTAAACATAGATCATGAAACACTTTACAATACATCCAGAATATATTAAAACACACATAGATAACGCCTGCATTCAGAATTTAAAGATACACAATTATTATACAGACATAAATACATTAAATACAATAATCCAATATGGAGTGAAAAACTAGCCAAAGCCAGGAATCGAATCTGGGTCCACAGCGTTGTATAGATAATTTGAATATCTTTACATCCAGAATACTTTAACAAATAATTCTCTGTTTAATAAGATGCAAGATGATGACTAAATAAACAAATTTGAAAACGCATAACACATTTGAAAACCCAATTTCAGTTATTACCATCTATAGACAGGGAAATATCCTAATTATTTTGTGTAATCATGTATATGATCTACAGATTTGTATATAGATCAGGCCTCGCAGCATATAGGAAGTATTTTATTATCCCTATCAGTATCCCTAATGATTAATCTTCAGGATACATTTCTTTAGAGTATGCATTTGAAATATAGCTTGGAGATAATTATTTCAAAATAGTAGTAGGAACTATAAAATGCCTCCTATACGCTGCGAAGCCTGATAGTTATATGTGCGGAAATTTAGTTCAGTTAGCAAACGCATAACACAGTTGCAAATTTCCCTTCAGTAATTTCTCTCGTTAAGCGGAAATGTACGCGAATTCTTTTGTGTAGCCTGTATGCATGATCTGTAGAATTTATACACACCAATTAATATGCAAAAAATTAACTAAATTTATAAACGCAGATTACAACTGAAAACGCACTTTCGTATTTATTATTCACATACCGATTTATTTTGTGTGTCCATGTAAGAGAATGATGAATGCTATGTATATATTCTATATTAAGCTTCTTGTGGTGCACTTCAGTAATATATATTAATTTCAATATGTTTGAAATAGTATAACACCATTAAAATATACCGCAAATGATTTTTCCTCAAAGACTATAATATAACGGAATTTTTTGAGTGTCCCTGTAAAAGAACTGTCAGTGCTATACACACCATATCCTATATTAAGCCTCTTGTAATGTCCTTCAGTGATATATATCAATTTGTTGGAAATAGTGTAACATCATTAAAATGTACCGCAAAGGATTATTCCCCAAAGACTGTAATGTAACGGAATTATTTTGAGTGTCCCTGTAAACGATCTATAAATGCGACACACTTGATTTTTAATACCGAACATGGCATAGTGAACCTCAATAACATATATCAATTGCATGGCACTCTCAGTATATTTATAACAGACGAACAGACAGGCACGAACAGACAGGCAAAATGAATTGATAAACACTATTCAACTATGTTGGAAAGTTTAAAGTAGATAATTATTTGATGAATTTTAGCAGAAAAGTAGAAAAATTATGTCAGAGTAGTGTGGAAATTTGACAAGTATTTTAGTCAAAGTTTCAAAATGACCGTTAGATTAATTCAATATTAAACAAGACATGAAAAATTATAATTTTAATATCAGAATCTACAAGGGTTGTTTTTTTTTTTTTTCAACCTTGAGGGATCATAAAAGAAGTAAAGAACAAAATGAATGTATTCGAAAAGTTATGTACAAACATCGTTACTTTTCTACATAATCGCCGTGAAGATTGAGGCATTTGTCACATCAGTGGACGAGATGTCCGATCGAAGAACGTTGCCGTCAGTGATATGAGATGAGCCTGAACAGTGACTTGAAGCTCATTATTTATCTGGAAGCTTTTGCCTTCTAGTCAGTTCTTTAATTCAGGGAATGTATGGAAATCACTCAGCGCTAAGTCGGGGCTATGACCAAATACGTCCCATTTAAACTGTCCCAGCAGCTGTTTGGTTATAGCAGCACTGTGCGTCACTCAGACAATTTTTCCATACACTTGGGTCATTCTTCGGTGAATTTCTGCTGCACTCCTTTCTTCTGCTTGAATAAAGCGGATAACACTACGCAACTCGCACTTGGCGGGAGCATCAATCGTACCAGTCATGTTTACGTGCCTACAGCTCAGTTCAAAATAACGAGCTGGTATTGGTTAAGGCTCCTACAATCCAGGCTGACTCACGCCGCCATTTAATTGCCCGTAAAATAAGAACGATTGGCCACGCCACGTAGGCAACAATCGCTGATTCGTCTAAGTCAAGCAACAAAATGTTTGATGATTCAGCCTGCATTACAGTAACCCTAGTATCGGTAGTAGCAGAGGTTATAGTTAGAGAGATGGGCAGTCGCCCAACGCACATCCTTACTTCTTATCACTTGTCTGGCTATTTCGCAGCTCGATCGGAGGATGAAAAAAAAAAAACGACCTTCGTATAACAAGCAAACTAAAGGAATAACATGAGTTCTCTAAGACATTTTGATGGAATTAATTCTAGTCAAAAATTGCTGTAGAATAAAAAAGGAAGTACAAAGTGGGCCACAGAAAAGCAGCCCACCTTCAATACCAATGTTTGTGTAAGAACGGAGGTGCTCGCTCTTTGTCTTCCCACTGTCGGCGCACTATCATTTGACAATCTTGGATCGAAGTAAAAATGAACGTAGTCCTTTGAAAAACACATGTCAAGATAGGCATAAAGGGGTAAGACCGAAGAAAGTCTAAATACGTAAACAATGAATAACAAGTTTGTGACTATCATCGTTTTTCTGTCTAGACCTTCAATTAAAAAAAAAAAAAATATGTATCCTTTTTGGCACTTTAATTTGACTGTCTACAGACATCATTTTCATGTCCATGGAAATTATGTAAAATATACGATTCTTGGAGAATGATCCAACTACAGTCGCCCAAGAACATTAAACTTTTATAACTCAACAACTCCGATTTGAATAATATTTACTCGGATATTAAAATACATCATTTTAAACATGTAAAATAAAACAAAAAGAAAAAGAAATTAGAACATATAAATTAAAAATTATTCATTAAAAGGTACTTTTTTCACATTGCAATTAACAGAAAAGTACATATTTCTCATAAATATTGTCAAATTTATAATACAAAATTGTAAAGTTGCAAAGTCTCCGGCTTTTTTAATTTTACAAAATTTGCGAAGTCCATTTTAGCAATAACGATGCGAAACTGCTCAAATGATAAATAAAACTTGGCATGAAAATTAACTCGATATCGTTGTCTGTTGAGAATTCTAAACAATTTATATTAACTACTGTATTGGGAGATAGCAGCAATAAATAAAATCATCTTTTAAAGCCCACTGTATAATTAACATTGATTTTTGGGTATGTGCAACGCGGTGATATAATAGCAATAACGATGCGAAACTGCTCAAATGATAAATAAAACTTTGGCATGAAAAATTAACTAGGTATCGTTTTCTGTTGAGAATTCTAAACAATTTATATTAACTACTGTATTGGAAGCTAGCAGCAATAAATAAAATAATCTTTTAAAGCCCACTGTATAATTAACATTGACTTTTGGGTATGTGCAACGCGGTGATACAAAAGGTTAAAATATAACAGGTGTTATGAAAAATCACAAAACATTGGCGCAAACAACTGTTAAAACTAAAGTTATAGCTAGTATTCTTTTTTTTTTCTTTCTTTCTTTCTTTCTTTCCCGCATTGAAAATAGAGAGATAAAATTGTTGGACAAAATAACTTTTGGTAACGAAATTCTATTGCTATACGAAATAAATTTAAAAAAAAATACATTATTGAATTTCCCACAAAAATTGCTTGTTACTTTTATTATTTTTTATTTATTTACTGGGAATTTGATGTTTGGTAATAAATTTATTTGTAGCTACTTGTTTTATCCCCTCTTTTTAACTTAAAAAAAAAAAAAAGAATTCTAATCGATCTCTTGAATTTATTTTATAACTTCTGATCTCTCTTTAGGAAACGGACACAGATTTTTCAAAGCACGATTTATTTCAGCTGTCTTATCTAATCTTTTATCCTCTCGTTTTCAAAAGGTTCAGAAAAGTTTTTAAAGGAGAAAAAAAAAAAATCCTTATCAACTTTCTCCTTTCTCGCTCAAGCGGAGAAAAAGAAGTCAAAGCTGAAAAGAATTTTTTAAACTTTTGACAACTATATTATTTATTTCAGTTTTGTAAAGAAGAAGGAGCGTGAAATTGGAGAAATCACAAGGATAACAAGAAATAGAAAATATCCGTTACACATTGTTTATAAGGTCTTTTCCTGTTCACGAAACCTTTTTTTTGTACTATTATTATGTAGCTTCGATTTTATTTTTAATCGTTCGTTGAAAATGTTTACATTGATAAAATGAATTATGTCCTAGGAGTTGCAAGTTGTTGCTCGTCTTTCGATAAACTAAAAGTGGCATTACAAAAAGGAGTATTACAAACAGTTAATTACAGTGGGTGATCGGTTAACGAACTGTTCAGTTTGCGAACAGATCGGTTAACGAACACTTTCGCGAGGGATTTTTATGCTTGGATAGCGAACAACTTACAAAACAAAGCCAAGAAGAAGCAATACTGTGTTTCAGACTTGCAAAGCTGTATTTAAATGCATCTATAGGGCAGTTGCAATCAGCTGATTAACCATTGTATTCACTTGGAGGTAAGGGTAATTCCACCAATCAGAACTGCCTATTTGTACTGTTTACCTCCAAGGTGACGTCAATTGCAACTGCCCTATTATCGACTTAGAGAACATTTTAACAATTGTATACTTATGACCTGATTAATTCATGGGTTACCGGGGGATCAGGCCTTACATTTTAGGGCCTCCAAATTAGAATGAACAGATTAAAAATATTAATTTTTATATTTCGTGTCCCTCTTTAAAGAAATATTTTTAGTTGGAAATTATTTTATTCGAAATTTCGCATGCGCGAATGCAATCAAAATATAATATGCATAATATATTAGCTAAGTATATAGAGCAACTTTTGTGAAAGTCTCAAAATCATAGCTTGAAAATTCTGAAAATTATCGTCGATAGAATAAGCTCGAAATCCGTTATTCCCAGAAGGAAGCAAAAAAGATGAGGGGTTGTATCCAAATATAGTAGTACGTGCAATATTGTGTCCGCTATTTTGGCACTAATCAACAGATATTTGATACAACCCCTCATCTATTTGTTTCTTTTTGGGAACAACGAATTTCGAGCTTATTCTATCGACGATAATTTTCAGAATTTTCAAGCTATGATTTTGAGACTTTCACAAAAGTTGCTCTATATACGTAGCTAATGTATTATGCATATTATATTTTGATTGCATTTGCGCATGCGCAGTGAAACATTTTTTAGTAAACCTGCTCATTTTTCATCCAATTTTTATTATTTTTTAATTCCGATTGCAGAGTGTTATGTACAATGTTGTTTGACATATTTCCTCAAAATAACTTTTTTTATATTAAGAACTCTGCAAATTATAAGCCAAAAACTTGGTGAAATTTGGGACTGTTTTTATAAAAACCTTAATTTCTCTTCGAGTATACATGCTATCTTCATAAAAATTAACACAGTATATTACAATAAGCCACTTATTGATAATCTCGAGTTTGAACGCTTTTTCTACATTAGTTTTTACAGGGTAATCCAAAAGATATTCGTTCTTTTTCAATTTGTTGACAGTCCCCTATGGGGTTTTGTGAAAAAATCTTCGCGGAAATATATAAACTATATTATATTGTTTACAAACCTGCAGTTTCAGGTTAATTCCTCATGTATTTTTCTAGATAGTTAACAAAACGTCTAAAATCGCAAGTGACCGGTCACCTTTGGCAATATAGTGTATACATGTCCTATACTGTAATACCGTAAAAACGAATTTGGCAATAAAATTTAGTAGAAAACACTTATCCCGAGAATTCCAAAAAATTAGCGTCTATTACCAACTTCAACCGAGATACGTAGAACGTTTAGGCAACCTGCGATGGCATCATACCGATTTTGTCTCCTAATGAATCCTCAGAAATTTATCTATAAAATATCGCATCTCATGGTTAACAAAGTGAAATTGTGAACCATTTCCCTCTTAAACCCTTTTTGAGTCACGTATATGTGACGTATAAGGTGCACAGAATCCTTGATTATTCCTACCCGTAAATGTGAATAAAAAGTTTTGTCTATCACAGCATTTCTACAATTAAATTAGACAAAAAATTCTTTTCTGGATTACCGGTATAAAAATACTAAAAATTCTGTAAAGGACGCTCGTCGCAAAGGAGTTAATCTTAATTGCAGTGATTTCAGTCCGTATATGCGTGCTGCTTTCGTGATTTTGCTGCTTTTCGTGCTGCTTTAACTGTTATGCGTGCTGCTTTCGTGATTTTTGCGAATGGAGTTTACAACGATACCTCGTTACCTTATAACTACATCGACGAATGCAGAACATCTTTCGAGGGAGAACTTTGTCAGAACCATCAAATGTCCAGAAGTTAGATGGAGCTTATAGCTTCAGTGCCCCAATAGCACTTATGGTCTGAACAATTTATGAGAAAGAAGATACCCAGAGATCAACTCTCAAATGGGGCAGAGGCATTAAAACTTTCGTATTCTTTTATACATGTTCTACAAAGGCAAAAAAAATGGTAAGAACCCTAAATAGGTCTTTTTTATGTAGAAAACATTTCAAAACAATGGTGTATTTATATGCTTATTAACACGCTAATTCGTGTTTCTACGTGTTTCACTGTCCCAGTCGGCGCTAAAGGAAAGAAAAAGAAAAAGAAAAGTAACACTCCATACATTTTAATCTCTAAATTGTCGCAGAGAAAAACGAAAATAGAAATTCGACTAGGGATTATGTCTTCTTTCTATATATATATATATATATATATATATATATATATATATATAGATAGATAGATAGATATTTAAATAAGCCTAGGAACCATATCCATATTAAAATATTACAAAACTCTGAAATTTTCAATATAGAACCTAATTTTGACACCAGAATAATATTTTTGACCTTTATTTAAATTAATTATAAGGTTGAATAAAGTTTCTATGAATAATTCCAGGGATATTCAATATTAAAAATCTGCCTAATTTGGGAAGTCACCTGAGAAGTGAAAATCGGTACTTAAAGATTCAAATTTAATATAAAATTTATAAATATAATGAGAATATTTTAATGTGAAGTATTACGCGTTAGAAAATCACTGAATAAATCGTTTAAATTTACTGGCAGATAATAAAGCACCTGTTCCTCTCAGAACAACGATGTTAAACAGCATCGAATGTGGTAAGTACTTTGCAGGTGACCTCCTGGAAACCTTGCATAGCTGTTCGGACCGTGTAGATACCACATATCTGCACGTAAAATCAATGGTATGGAGTAAGGGGCCGGGAGAACGAGACTCCTCCTTCCTGTAAGGTGGTGTGGTGTTTTGTTACGGTCGGTTATCTACGCAAGAAGGTCTTTCTAAGGGAAACTAGCTCTTATTTATGCATGGTTCGAAGAAACAACGAAAAACCTCGAACGGTTAGGCTGACAGGCGCAACATGGGTTAGAACCCCACATCTTCCTGTCTACCAGCTTTGAGAGAAGACCCTCTAAGCCTCTGATGAGTCACCTTCTGATAATAATCAAAATTGTGGGTAAACTTATGACATATTAAATGCCATAAACCGAATAGATTGACAGTTCTATAAACTCAAAATTAAATTGTTTAAAGTTGTGAACAAAAATCCCACAGTTGTGTAAAATACATTTTAAAAAAAACTAACTTTGATATAAAATATAAAATACATTGGTTTTAGAAGCTAAAATACAAAATACAAAATACTTTCCAGATATAAAAATTTCCAAATTCAAAAAACATTTTATTTTTAAAATACTTTTAAAATACAAAATACATTTTGAAAATTTAAAAATAATTGTGTATTTGATTGCACAAAGACAATGCAAAGAGTTTTTCCAAAACTGATTAATCTCTGCAAAATTAATGAAAAATATCTTTACTTACAGATAAAATCTAAAAATGTATAGGAAAAAACGAAAATTTTCATGAATATAGTTGAGTGTCATTTCAGCCATAGAAATAAAGTATTAGATAAAACAAAAAGGGGACAAAATTCTGACTTTTTATTATGATTGGCCTTCAACAGAACTAATTTTTCAAACTGACAATTGCTGAATGAATTCCTTTTATAAAAATTTATATTGCTTTCGAAAGAAGAAAAAGGTCTTTTGACCCATCTTTGATCCATCGTCTTTTGACCTTTTGGTCTGGCATCCCAGCTGCCAGTATTATACTGTAAGATTGACAGTAATAAACAGTAAAATAAGCAGTAATACGCTGCCGCACTTACGGTATAATACTGGTAGCTGAGGAGGCAGTATTATACTGTAAAATCAACAATTTGTTTTTGCAGTGTAGGGTATAAATTCAGCATTTTTAGATCAATTAATTTATCAACTAAAAACTGTAATACTTCAACATCTACGGAATTTTGAGAGCTTGACGAAGATGTCTTGCAGACATTATGATGTGAGCCAGTAGTCATCTCAGTTGCAGTTTTTCTTTCATCAGATTTCTTTGGCTGATTTATCCAAGACAATGTCGAAATTATTTAAACAAATTTTAATATGTACCGCCCCCTTTTTTTGTTTGAGAAAAAGATACAGCAACCAGCGCATCTCTAACATTAAAATTAGCTTTAGGCAATAATGATAGCTTTCTCAACCTCATCATCCAAGTTTAGATATTGCATAACCATCGTTTCTCAGAGCTTTAGTTGATAACTGGAAGCAAACCATCACAGTGTTTCAGATGTAAGCCTTTCATGAATTTAAGTTTAGTTTGGACAGTAAAAATTGTTAATAACAATTGACCACGAAAAGATAACGTTGCAAATCGCTGATCATTGGTACACGACCAGTCTAAAATATGGGGAAATGTATTTTGAAATTACAAAATATTTGGAAAAAACCGTTACAAAACACATATAAAAATACTATAATTTTATCAGTTTAAAATACAAAATACAAATGCATTTCAAATACATGCATACTGCCCAATTCTAGAAAATCCGGCTTCAGCTTGGAGTGAATCATTCTGTATTTTTAGGTGCGTTCGTAATTATATAAATACGTAGCACCTATTGTCGTCGTCTGGTCCGTCTGTCTGTCCGTCTGTCTGTCCGTCTGTCTGTCCGTCCGTCCGTCCGTCTATCTGTCCATCCGCCCGCATTTAACAACGCAAAAACTACCCAACCGAATGATTTGAAATTTTAGATATATTATCTTTGCAGAATTTTGTCGAGACATTTCAAATTTTATGAAAATCGAATGAAAACTTTAGAAAATATTAATAAAATATTTATTAAGAAATTGGAAAAAAAATCAGTGCTTTCTTGTTATAGGAGCTTCCGAAGTTTAATCGTCAAGCAACCGAGATACTTATTTTATTACAGAAATTAATCTGCAGACGATATAATTCATTTCATAGAATTAAAAATCATCAAGATCTGAATATTTATATAACTAGCTATAGTACGAACGCACCTCATTTGTCACGTTTGACGTACAATTTCCAACTTGTTTAGAATTTATGAGGGAGCTGCAAGCCTGCTTTCCTATACAGATATTATTGTCTATATAAATATTATGTGTCTTGACGTGTATTATCACTCTTTAATTTTGTAACTTCTTTCTTGCTACATGCGTGTATGTATACTCCATTTATGTATACATAGACATGTATGTATACAGTACTATGTATTTATACAACGCATACTTTCTCATTACACTCTATGCATGTATGCCGAAACTTAAAAAAAAAAAAAAAAAGAAAACCCTATTTTGTTTATTTAAATAAGGCTAAATTTCATTTAAACTATTTTGATTGTATAAATTAAAATATATAATCTCATATATGAATGTATTATTAGATTTTATTACTAGCATCCGTCATGCCGAAATGTCGAAGCATTGAGTCGTATAAACATTATCATTAGTGTTTAGTTATATGATTTGCCGATTATACATTTTTAGAGATCGTTTCACGAAAAACGATGCTCCGCTATAATTTTATAAATGATTTTCCATTCCATTTCACTTTTATAACCTTTATTTATTTTTTTTTTAGAAAGATACTTAATTAATAGAATTAACTTTCTGTCGATAACGTCGTAAAAGCTACTTACTTAATTACGGATTTTTTAAACTACTCCCACATTTTTCGGAAAGTTAGTATGTGCGAGGTCAGATAAAATAACGGATGAGAAAACCAAATCATTAATATTTTTAGCTTAATTTGATTAATACTGTTAATTAAAATGCACTTAATCAAAATCCAATACATACAGATAATTAAAAAGTTTTTACTGGCGGATAAAATAGTGCATAGGTAAACCAAATCATTATAACTTTTATTTTAATTTGGAAAGAATCAAGCGGGAGATAGGATTACGTTTTGCTATATTTATCCGTTGAAACATTTTTCTCATTAACGTTTAGAAGACGTAAAACCGACTATGGCGAAGCCAAAAAAAGAAAGATCATGATGCTATTCCCATAATACAGGGTTTTAAAAAGAACAAAATAATTGAGTACTTGAAATGGCCGTTCAGAAAATGCCAATTTAAACTTAAAATAATGCATGGATGCATAAATTTTAAATAAGGTGTTCAGTGATATTTAGTTAACCATTTTCCAATAGATTTCGCTATGACCTATCATAGTATAGTAGTATGAAGTTCACGGAATATTGCTACTGATTTCATAAGAAAAAGAATTCTTGCTAATTTGGGTGATTCCATGCTGTACTCAGAGCTTTCGTCAGACCTGCTAATAAGCACACATATATATATATATATATATTTGGTATACCACTAAAATTTAACAGAATTTTTTGCTTAATTTTATCAGAGATTCCGGTTATTAAATAAGGAAAAATTTACTACTACATTTTAATGGTAAGAATAAATCGCAAAAGTTGGTAGGTAGCTATATTTTATAGTAGGGTTCTTCAATCTTTAGTAGCTCTAGTACCAATTGGTAACTTCTTAATGTTCCGCGATCCACACATGGATCCAGTTACATAGAGTAGGTAAGAAATGTATATACGTTTGGATTGCAACACCAGGGGTAGGTTACATATAGTCACTCGGGAATCGCTAAAATCTAAATTTTGTTTTTTATTCGTAAAAAAATATTTTATTCATTTACATTTGCAAATAATATTTAATTTATCACCAGGAGTTCTATACTATTATCTTATTCTATACTATCATCAGTAGCTGCAGTATCAATAATAATAATGCTAATAACTATAAAAATCCATTAGGTAACACTTAACCCTTTCAGGGGCAAGCAATTGTGTACCTGTAACGTTGAATTCTCACCGGTATTTACGAAAGAATTTAGTTCACAATAAGGAAAAGCAAATTTTTCACCTTTTCTCGCCAAAGTTAAAAAAGTAAAATTTAATAAAAAATTTCTGGTTTGAATCGGATAAAAATTAGGTGGTATATAATATATATCACCGCCCCTCAAAGGGTTAAGAGAGCGTCAGACTTGAAAAACACTTTTTTTAGTGAAAGTATACATTGCCATCAATAGTGCTTAATTTGAGCCGGAGCTCACCGGAGCTCTGCTCCCATACACTTCTTTTATTTCAGTCGATATTTAAATATTAGCCGGAGCCCAGCGGAGCTTATAAATATTGCGCACCGAAGCTCACCGAAACTGGTATCCTTGATATCTGAGGTCGATGTCTAACCGGGTAATTTTGTACTTTTTTTTTTAAAAATATTGCATTTTTTTTTTCTTTTTTCAGTCGGAGGGTGCTTTTAAAATTTCAGAACTAGTTTCGAAAATGAAGGTAGAAAAAAGTGAAAACTACAACCAAAAGTGAAAAAGTACGAAAGTACAGTGTTAGACATCAACCTCAAATATCCTATGAAAAAAAAAATTACATTAAAAATATTAAAATGCAAACGAGAAATTTGAAAAGAATGCAGCCATTGGTTTAACATGAACTTGCCGGTTTGACAAAGAATGGAATGGGGGGGGGGGGGGGCTTCCAGAACCGGAGATCAGTACTCTCCATGCTAAAGAAGGCAGTAATTTTGAACCTCTATATCCCTAAGTGTACATAATGTATTTTCAATGCAGATAGCTAAAAATTTTACCTCTCTCTTACTAGTTTTTATTTTTCCTCCATTTCAAACATTACCCTCTGGGCCACTGTGTAACATCTAAAAGAGATATGCAAAAGAAATACAATTTTCAAAAAGCTCACTTAGTTTTAAGCTTATAAATATATATATTTCTTCTTTTTTGCACTACAGAGATTTCTCTGTTATTTATTCGACTGAAAACTTATTCGAAAAAGGACGAACTCTTTGCTTTAATATTTGAAAGAACAAACTTTCCTACACAAAATATTTTTTTAAACATCTGTTTTCTACTTTTTTCAGAAAGTGAGAAAGGAATATAAATTTTAAAACTTCTGAAAGTTGCAACTGCCATACTAGAACATATTAAAAAATGAAGAAAAAATATTTTTTATTAAATTTATAAGGATGTTCCTAAATATAGTCAAAATGCTCATAAAACTGAGATTAACTTTAATTTTCTTTCATGGTTTGCTGCTAAAATGTTTTTCATATTCCGCTTTAGGTAGTTCTTTAAACACAATTATTTTACAGAAATTTTTTTCTACAGCTAATTTGTCTTCAGAAAACTGAAAAATATGAAAAAAAAAACTTATATTATTTAGCTTTTGTTTAATATTTTGATTTTTTTGTAAAAATCAAACGTAATGCGAATGCATATTTTGAATGAAACTTCTTTTAAGGGGTGATGGGACTTTTAAAATGTCGAAAAGTGAAAATAAATGACCATTTTTGACATTTTATATCTTAAAAAGTATACATTACAAAACACTATTTTTAAAGGCAGTAATAAATACAAGTTTCTTCTTTCATTTCATATTTTTTCTGATCAGCATGGGGAAAATTAGTTTTAATAAAAGTTTGTAAGCTTTTAGACATTTGTCGAGCAGGAAATGGTTGCACGCCCGATTGCAAAAGTCTGCAAAACAAACTATTTTGGTATCTAATTATACTTGAGAGTTTTTTGCTTACACTTAACGAAACAATTGCTTATTAATAGTATTGTTAAGTTTTAAAAACCAAACGGTATCTTTCTTATATAATTTTTTTCTTTAATTTTAGCAATATAACACACACAAAAAAAAAAAAAAGATATATTTTCAACAAAAGAGACGACAATTTGAATTCACTTTATAGAGCCTACCATATTCTATATCCTGAAAATTTCATGAAAAAATATCGAAAAGTTTATTTAACTACCTTGCGTGCAGTGCCCAAAATCAGATTTTAAGAAAAATGATTTTAAAGTTCTCTCTTTGAAAATATTCCATTTTTAACAACTGTTAAGAGTGCCATTTTGTTTTAAAGTGTTCAGACATGATTATTCTTTAATTAATTTTTTTTCAAAGATTTAATTTTTTGAAAGTTTTAAAATCCTATGGCCCTTTAAAATATTAAATATAAAAAAATTGTAAATCGAAACATACATTTTTTTTTCATTCGAATCAGCATAATCCAGCCCACGATAACTGTGCTTTAAATGAGCAGAAGCCCCAAAACAGTAAAAAATTAAAGAGGAAGCAAATAACATGAACATCCAGTCCCTGATCTTTACAATATACAGGGTGTTTTAACGATCATGGGACAAACTTGGAGGGGTAGTTCAGCTGACTAAAACAAACATGTTTTTTTTAGGAATGTATGGTCGGAAGTGTCGCGTTGAGGCACGAACACAAAAAATAGGATATGAAAAGAAAAACATTGTTTATTTACAACATCATCACAAAGTGCTTATTTGCAACAAATGCTTACAACAAATGTTCAGATTTATTTCAACATCTGTTTGTTATTTTATTTATTTTGTCGTCTGCGCGTCTTTAATTTTAGATTGGAGATTTATTTCATGATCTGTTTGTTATTTGTTAGACTATACATTGCTGCTACAAGGATACGCGAAATGCCTGGCATATTTGGAACTGCTCGCCAATCATTCCTTCGACGCTACCCAGAATGTATTACTGTTGGTAGTCGCAATTTTGAACATTTATTATAAGCATTGCTGTTACATCTTATTCGAAAAAATTTTGAAAAAGAGTCCGGTTTCAACGGCATTAAAAATGTTTCTCCCCCCATAACCTTCACAAATTGATTGCAGTCGATTATTCCAATCCTCCACTATTTTAAGAACTACAGATTTTTCTTTTCCACATATTGTTTTGAAAGAGATGTTGTGCCGATACCAGAAGTTTTACAGCCATCCACTCAAAGCCTTAAAATCATATAATCAGAGTTTTTTGGCGACTTCTAAAGCCTTTTCTTGAATCAAAGGTCTACTGATAGGAATTTTTTGAAAATAAGTAAACCAATTTGGAATTAATAGAATCAGTTTCAATGTAATCAGTATACCCGCAATTTCACATTTTTGGTGTTCTCGTTAGAGTTGGTAATCCACGAATTCCTTATTTCTCCTTTATTTAGTATAATCTCTCCCACTTGTGTTTTACCTATTTTAAAACTTTTGGCAAGTATCCGTAAACTTAATTTCTGTTTTTCAGGTTCACTTACACTTACAATTTCAATTTTTTCTTTTGAAGTTAATCGCTTTCGTTTTGAGGTCATTCTCGAAACATTAATCACAAATAAGACACTAAATTCAGAGTACATAGAACTCATTATATTCAGAAAACGATAAAAATGGTTTTAACCTATTTTGAAGCTTTGAATAATGTTGTAAATTAAGTCTCAAGATTCAAACAATAATCGATACAAAATACAAAATACATTGCGAAATTGGGGGGATTCCCAGGCCACTGGGGATGTTCCTCAGACCACCCCCTGCATTTATCTGTGGTCATAAAATTTGTGACACATTGTCGTGATAAATTTAGAGGCTTTTTACTTTTTTCTCACTTTCATTCTCGTTAAAAAGTCATTTTTAATTCTTTATCGCCAAAACTACTGTCCGCTATTCGGATTGTCCGCTATTCAGAGGTTAAACATACAAAAAATTAGATTTTGGGAGTGGGGATTGGAAAAGTGTTCGTTAAATAGAGGTGTCCGCTATTCGAGAGTGTCCGTTATGGAGGTTTTACTGTACTGTAATATCCATTAAAAAAAATAAATTGTTGTATGTGTCCTAAAAATTATAGACTTAGAATCATCTACAGTTTACATCATTTCCAAGATAAACGAAAGCAAGAACGAAAAATCATACATCAGCATAGATTATGAAACATTTTCCAACACTAACAGAATATCATTAAGAATTGTCATTTTTTCCTAGTATGAAATGAGATATTTAAATAAGCAACTTTAAAAAAAAAAAAACATAACTCGGTAAAATCGTTTTTCAGTAATTGCTGTCCCAATCGGGTAATGTGTGCGAATTCTTTCGTGTAAGTCTGTATGCTATCTACAGAATTTATATACATCACCTAATACAGTCAAATTTAAAAATGTGTACCACAACTGAAAGCTCACTTCCAGCAATTATCGATCTTAGTCAGTCCTGTAACCCAATAATTTTGTGTGTCTCTGTAAATGAACGATAAATCCTACATACTCTATAGAAAACATGTTGTAAGAGAACTTCAGTGATTTCATCATGTTTAAATCATCATAACATCATTACAATTCACCGCAAATGAATTTTGTCCATAGATCATAATGGAATGGAATTCTTTTGTGCGTCTCTGTAAGCAAATTATAAAAGCTACTTATTCTAAATTGCTTCATTTATATACTCCTGAGAAAGCCTGTTGTAGTCCATCTCAGTGATGCATATCAATCTGATTATGTTTAAAATGTCGTAACATCAATAAGATGCACTGCAAATGATTTCCCTCCCCCCCCCTCCCATAGACGATAGTGTAAAGTAATTTTTTTATGGATTCCTGAACACTATAAATGCCACACATTTCATTTTCAATGCCGAACATTCTATAGTTAACCCCAATATTATGTAAAAATTTCATGGCAATCCAAGTACAGGATGACAAGTAAACAGCACCTCAAATTTAAAAATTCAATAATTCATTAACTATCAATATATTTAAAGCGTAAAGCGCATTCTGTCAAATTTCAGACTCTCTATTCACACGAAATTCATCTGCTTGCGCATGCTTCAACTTCTTTTTTTTTTTTGAAGGCTTTTCCCCTCAGAAACGGAAAACGTGTTTAGCCCTCACCTGTTTAGCCTAGGGGGATTGAAAAGGGTTGATTGAAATCGTGTGGCGTAATATTGCCGTTACGTTGAACGCATTATTTTTTAAGAACTCGTGTTTTCACTACTAAATATGCATATTTTTCGCAAAATTTTAAAGAGAGCTTGGATACAGTTATATTTATAACCAATTGAAATTTCAGAGAGTTCGGAAGATGAGAACTATTTTTTTATTGCTATGTTAAAGGAGCCCATACGAAAACAAACAAACAAAAAGGCGAAAAGAAAACATTTCTTTTACAACTAGATAACAATATTTTTTCACGAAATTTTTACACGAGCTGTAAAATCGTTTTATTTATAACCAATAAAGATTTCAAAGAGTTCGGACAAAAAGAACAAGAAAATGAGCGCTTTTATTACTAAACATCAATATTTTTTCGCGAATTTTGCATTTTAAAACATAATTTCATACAAAATCGGGTTAAAGAAATAAAATAATAAAAACTTGATTTAAGAAAAAAAATTATTATCACGGGCCCGGGCAACGCCGGGCGGGTCAGCTAGTAATAAATAAATATGAAGATGAAAAAAGTGGCATTTATATTTGTAACTCTTAAATTTCATATGCTGTAATTTTAAAAACAGTTCAAATTTTCGTCAATAGAGGGCATTGAACAGTTTCAAATTGTAAGAAGGCTCAAACTAACATGCAAAATTGCATTAAAAATCTCTCAAGTTTTATTCTTTACTCTATTTAGTGATTGAAATTCGAAAAAAAGCTTGAATTTTTAAATTTACTTGAGCATTTTTAATGTATGAGAAGCTGCAGCGCCATCTATTGACGAAAAATCGAGCTGTTTTTAAAATTATAGCATATAAAATTTAAGAGATACCAGATATAAATGTCACTTATTTCATATTCATATTTATTATAGTTAATGAATTATTGAATTTTCAAATGGGAGCGTTTATTTCTTGTCACCCTGTATATTTACGAGAGTTAGAATACAGACAGACTGACGGCAGAAAGAAAGATGGGCAGACAGATAAACCGAATTCGTGAACACTTTTGAACTATGTTGAAAAATGTTAATAAACAAAGGCGGGAGAAAAACCAATATTTAGCAGTTTCTATCTTCTCATCGAGCATAAAGTTCATCAGAACATTATTTAATTATTAATCATGAAAGGTAAGAGTAATATTTCATTTATCTTTCAAATAAAAAAAATAAAATAAAGCATCCAACATGAAAAAAAAATATTTTAATTGTCTCAAGAGAACTATATTCATTTCCTTTGCTATACACCATCGGAAGATGTTAATGATTTCATTTCGTGTTGAGCACTTTGTAAAATTAATGTTAATATAATTTCGGCAGATTTCTTTCTTTTTTTTTTTTTCTTTTTTTTATTAGGTGAAAAAAATGCAGTATGCATTAGTTGTCTTTTTGAAAAATTGAGTTTCATTTTTTCGAAACTCCACGTTTACATCATTTTGTAAAATTAAAAGTTTTATAAATCTATTATAAATTGATGTAAATTAGCGCTGAATGCATTCGCTAAATTAATTATCCGTGAGTGCAAAATTTAAACAATTTATGTTGGGGTTGCTTATCTCATTATGTAATTGTTTACAATTTAGAACTAGTTTTTGTGTAATTTTTCGTATATGAAAAGAAAGAAAAATCGACAAAAGTGTGATAGATTGAGTTTTTGTTTTATTAGAGCTTGAGTAATAGGATATGATTATCGTACGGCGCGGTGCTCCAATCTTTTACAGACTGAAATAAAGCCTAGATTTGTTTTAAATTACATTTTTTTTTTTTTTTTACATATTTCGCATACTAATGCATTAATGTAGGGATATTAGTTTCAGAAAAAAAGAAAAATCATGCGTCAAGTTCATAGGTTATGAAACTCTTTCCAACACATTCTGAAAACTGTAACAGAACTTCGCCGTTTATTATGGTGAAAGATGATGGCTAAGTTAGTGATGGGCGATTCTGAAAATTTCGAGAATCGATAAACATCGATGTCGTATAAAACAACATCGATCAGAAAAATAATTGATTCTCAAATTCTAGTATCGATGTTCTAGAATGTATTCTCACACAGATAGCGCAAAAAGAGTAACTCCTAAACATAATCGATCTAAACATAATTTGACAGGAAAATTGGCAGGAAATTTGATCGTCAATCGTAATAACAGGGATTATCGATATTTCTGGTGCTCATTTCGTTTTCATAGCAGAATCTATACTATTAAAAGAAAATTGTTTGTCTCTGTGTGTGTGTGTGTATGTGCGTGTGTCTGTGTGCGATGGCTAGCGAAATCTACCGTACGTAGAAGTCTGAAAATTTGGGTCCAGATAGTCCAAGGTAGGTCCTGAAGCACCTGAGGCTCAGATTCTTAATTTTTTAAGACCCGGACCCGTCGGGCCCCTTTAAGATTTTTGCCCTAAATTGTTAATAACTTGCCCCATTTTTATCCGATCTTTTTCGATTTTGAGGCTCTTTCTCCATTTTGCTGTTCCCCCATTTCTACGTTCCAGCTAAGACTCTGGCATCCTGGGACCGGTACGGGGCCAGTTGAAGTTGTTGTTTTCTAAATTCTTAATAACTTTCCCCCTTTTAATATGAATCTCTTCGTTTTTGAGGCCTTTTCTCCATTTAGTTATTCCCCCATTTCTATATTCCAGTTAAACCCTGTCTGTGTCCCCTTGACCTTTTTGTGCATTTTGCATTTTTTACTCCTCTAATTGTGTCACCCTCTCAATGCATAACTGTAAAGTTGAGTTTTGGACTCCTCTTCCCGGACCACGACCCTTATATTTTCATTGGGGCTCTAGGGCCCTTTTTTAAGCATTTCTTTAAAATTTTATTCTAATGATTAATTCATACCCTATGCTTAATTTGTGCTAATTGAAGATCTAAAGCGCTAAGTACTGGGACTTTTTAATATGTTTTCCTCCTAGGGCCCTGCTCAAAACTATCAGTTGGCCCCTTTTGGGCCACCTACTATAGCTCCCTTAAAAATCATCCGCTTCACTAGCTTTTTTTTTCTAACAACTTTTTAGGACTTACTACATGAACGACAAAACAATTTCTCGGACAAGACCCGGGCGCCCTGGGCCCCTTTAAGTTTTTGTGCCCTAAATTGTTAAAAACTTACCCCCCTTTTTACCGAACTTCTTCGTTTTCGGGGCCCCTTTCTCCATTTAGTTATTCCCCCATTTCTACATTCCAGTTAAGACTCTGGTCCACTAGGACCCTGGACAGGGACCCATACAGTTTCTGCTCCCTAAATTGTTAATAACTTGCACCCTTTTAATCCGATCTTCTTCGTTTTGGGGGCCTTCTCTCTATTTAGTTTTTCATCCATTTCTAGACGCATTTTCAGAAATGTCACGGTTTTTAACGAAATCCCTAATTTATCCCGGATTTCACATATTCAAGTTGTCTAAAAAAAAAACTACGATTTTTTGAAAGCAATTATAGGATAAAAGAAATGTACAAACTGCTAAAAATATCCGGTCAGTGTAAAGAATATATATATATATATATATTGGCAGAAAAATATGAGTAAATGAAAGTGTAAAACAAACAGTTTGTTATTACTTATGTATCTTAAGAATAAATAAACAACAAATTGGAGGTTTTTTTTTTTTTTTTTTTTTTTTTTTAATCTAGTTTTTAAAGTCATGAGAGTAAATTTTAAACTTATTTCAGTAATCTAAGAGTTAAAACAATTATTTTCCGGGAAGAAGGAGGGGAGAACATATTGTGTATCTGCGGCCATTGAGGGAGAGAAAGTTTCAAAATTTCCACTTTACCTCCCATTTTTGTTTTTCCCCTTTACCTCCCGTTTTTGTTATACCGGATTTTGTTATCTGATATATGTTCACCTTACCTCAAATTAATTACCTCAAATGAACAATTTCCTCCAGCTGATAGGTAATATTTGAACGGTGTCTGTATGTGGGAGGGTGTGGGGTTATAAAACCCTTCGTAGTTATAAATTTGATTAAATGAAGTTCTCATATTTCTGTTGCTTCGATATTCTACTTTTTCTCTCTGTTCAACGGAATCACGATTATACCATCTTTCTGGCTTTTCCCACTCTTTCCCTTCGAGTTCCTTTTTTTTTTTCTTTTTTGAAGAAATGTTTCTGATCTGTAATTGTTGCATAAGAATTTTTTTCAGGAAGAAAATTCTATAAGAAAATGAAATATGCAAGATATTTTTAAACAATCTTTTTCAGATATTAATAAAATTAGCAATCATGTAAATTAACAGAAAACTTAGCCTCAAAATTAAACATTGAAATAATTAGCTTAGTTCAAATAACATCATGTTTATTGAAGCGTGATAAATCTTCAGAGAGAAAAAAAAATTAACCTTTTTTATTCCAGAATACTTCAAAAATAAATATATAAATAAGTTTCTAGATAATCTACCACTTGCAAACAAATTGCAGAGAAACTCTGAAAAAATTTCCGCAATGAACAACGAAGCATACTTGATTAAAGAAAAACTTAAAAGACACGAAACACTGACGAAGCTCTTTTATTAGTTTGAAGAGTTTGATATCAGAACAATCAAAACAGATAATCATTGCTATTTTTATCTTGTTAAAATACCAAAAGTTCATTAAAAGTGCAGATATGTTGTCATGATTTCAGAGATTTTATTCTACACGAAGCTGTTCTTTTTTTTTTCTTTCTGAGTCATATTATAGCTTTAAACAATTATTTTAGGTACTAATAAAGTAACAATGATGTAAATTAACAGATAATTTTGTCTTAACATTTAACGTTGGAATAATTATTTAAATTTAAATATATGAGTGTCATTGAATTTTGGTATAAATTTACAGAAAATCAAAATGCGAAATTTTTAAAATAACTTGAGAAAATAACCTTTCTGGATTTTTACTCACATGTAAGAGGATATTACATTGAAACAAGGAAAGTTAGAAAAATTACAAAAGAACAAATTATTATACTTGATTAAAGAACATATTAAAAAGACACTAAGCTCGGCCACGTCAGTAACTTCTTATAGTACCGACGGCCACCCGTAAGCAAGAAATGTATACATGCCAAAACCAGGGGACAATTTCATGTCGAGACATGGTTGTATATGTAAATAGATGCTGCGAAATTTAAAAAATCCGATTCATGCTTCATAAAATCATTTTGGTTCAAAACATTTTATTTATTTATATTTGTAACTAATACCTATTACATATTGTCATCAGCAATTCTAACAGGAAAACTGTAGAGTTTCGGGGTGGGAGGGGGAAATTTCAATTCTAGACAATTAGTAAACATAAAATCACACATCTTAAGGGGAAGGGGGGGTAATGCCCCGGGTCCATCCTCTGAATTCAACACCGAATCACATTGGAAATCTTCAAATTCCAACTGTAAGTTAGGTAGAATACTCTCGAAATCAACTGAGAATGGTGAAGAGAACATTCTGACGGGAATTTCATTCTGGAGAAAGTCAGAAAGTCTGCTTTCGAATTCTGATCTGAGATTTGAAATACATGGATCACATTCTATAGTTTTATTCAATAACTCCGTTAATGTAGGAAAGTTAATAGTTTTTATTTTTCAGCTACGTACACATAGCATTAGTTTTGTCTCAATCGATTTCATAGAGATTCATCAAGATTGAAGCATAAAGATTATAAATATGTTGACATGTTTCCATTAAAAGGTAGTTCAGATCATTGATGTGGCTAGTGATATGTGTACTAAAAACGAAAAATCTCTTAACCACTTCTCATCTTGGAGTTCCCAAATGGGTTTGCCTTTGGATTTCATGAATTTTGTAACTTTATTTTCAAGAAAAAAAGTTGTTGAAACATTTTTTCCGTGGCTCAACTAACGGCGTACGTCAGTATAATAAATAATTTCACTCTTTTCAGTTTCCATATCATTCAGGAACTTCTGAAACTGTCAGTGATTATGTCCTTTTGATCGAATAAAAGTAAAAATTTGTCAAAAAGTAAAAATTTGTCTTCATATGATCAAAATGGGATAAGGACTTCTTACAAACATTTTCGTGATGAATTATACATTGGAGAGTCATCATCTTAATATTTCCGCTATCCCTCGCATCATACTTCACTATTACGATTAATCCCGATTTTTGAACTAACACAGAAGAAGCACCATTTGTAATTATGCCAGCTACATTGCTCAATCTGCTCACAATCTAGCTCACATTTAGCCAGAGTAACTTTCAGAGAGTATAGAAATCAACCCCCCATGTTGTACCTTTAAGTGCAACTATACTAGCTAATTTTTCTACAATCGTAAAGTTTCTGTCAACACAACAGATAAAAACGCTCCTTGTGCAATATTATGTAGCATATGTTGAGTCATCCATTGTTACCGAATAAAATAAGAAAGTTCTTACATTTGGATATTAACGTATTGAAAATATCTGATTCCAGATCTTGTACGTTACTATTACACCAAACAAGCTAATATTCTTAATATTTTGAGACTTGGATAGGCAAACCACATCCATTGAACATTGAATATATTCTTTAATAATTTCTCCATCAGTGCAGGACTTCTCTCGTTTCACGAGTTTTTCTGCTAGTATGTAACTAAGATGAAGACTTTCTTAGCACTCCATGTTTTTACTGAGGAATACAGATTGCTGATAATTCAACTCCGATTTTAATTCATCAAGTTTATTGCTACGCAAATTTCAAACCAATCTAGAATATTTCTCATTATACTTAGTTTCACAATGCCTCCTAATGTTGTATTCCTTAATTACCGCTAGCAGTACGCTTTCTTTGCAGATAAGACAAACTGCCTTATTGTTATATTCAATGAAAAAATAAACAGACGACCACTTTTCTTGAAATAAACGCGCCTTTCCTACTTTCCCCCTTTTTTTCGGAGCAGAGCTCCCCATTTTGCATATACTCAAAGATTATATACTTCTGAAATAAAAAACCCAACTAAACTTATTATCTATTTAACAACAAATTGCGACTGTAACGGAAGATTTCATTTTTGGCAGGCGCGTAAAATTTTTAGAAAAGGAATTATTTCCATTTATGTCGAAAAATGTCCTGGTTTGTTTCCAAACAATCGTAGGACTGCCTCCTATCAGTCTGTACTACAGTCGTTAATCCTATACCATATAAACGTGCATGTCTCTGGGTGCATAATTTCCGAAACATTTATGCTGATACTCATCTTAACAGTAAGAATAATCGGCGGTCGTATGCAAAAGTCTCTCACTTATACTCTATATAAGGTAATTATTTTTATAACCATTATTTCTGAAAAGTAATATCAATCTTGATAATTGTGCGATTAAATAAAACGAAAATTATTATTCATAAATAGTGGTACTAAAAAGTAATGACTGTACATCCGTATAAGTGAGAATTCATTGTATATGTCTGTTTTCACTTTTGCGGGAAACATTTGTTTTTCAATATTCGAAATGACATGGCGGGTACTAAAATACCCCGCGGGTGTTGGGCTGAAGACTTCTAGTTTCAGGGGATTCTTCACTCACTTGGAAACACCCGCTCTCTAATGTTAAACTTATGGTCAGGTTGTTTTCGAAATTCTCGTTTAAATTTGAATATTTTTAAACGATTTCTCTTGCGTAGGATAGCCGTGGCCGATCCCTAATATGGCTATTTTTTACTCTTTCGATTTCACTTGCTGATTTTTTTTAATAAAGATACTTTCACTTTTGAAACCGGTTCCGAAAGTGAAAGTACCTTTATTAAAAAAAATCTGCAACTGAAATCGAAAAAGTAGAAAATAGCCATATTAAGGATCGACCTCAGCTATTCTATGCAAATAAAATCGTTTAAAAATTTTCAAATTTAAACGAGAAATTCGAAAATGACGTATCCATAGGTTTAACATTAGCGAGCGGGTGTTTTCAAGTGAGTGAAGAATCCCCTTAAAGGGTTTGATACTAGAACAAAGAAAACAGATAATGATTGCTCTTTTCTATCTAGTAAAACTGCCAAAAATTCCTTAAAAGTGGTAACAGATTTACTAAGTCTATTTTCATATTTTCTTGATACAAAATCAGCAATTATTTTCATGCAATATTATTAAAAATTGATCTCACAATTATTAACAATTCAAAAATTTCATAATGCATGGCAAATAATTTGTTAGAAGCGGGGAAGCTAAAAGTAACTTAGGCATTTAAACACGCTTAGAAAAAAGGATAAATTCTACCAGATGCTATAGCCACGACTGCCAGGGAAATACTTACATTTTATTATTAATACCACTATTTTTGTAGAGAAATAGTCGCTTTATTTAATTTTAAAAATATTGTGGTAAAATGTGGCGAATAATACAATATGAAAATAGTGGTATACAAAATAAAATGTTAGTATTTTCCTGGCAACACTGACTTTGGCATTTCGTACATTTTTTTTAAAATTTAATTAGTCTCTTTAAATCAGAAAAAAGGTAGATTGGAAGATGAAAATAATATATAGAAAATTATGCATAAAATATGACATCAACAAATATGTGTAATAAGAACACACAGAGTTAAACATAAATATAATATGGCTAGTAAAACTAAATTTAATAAATAAATAAACAGTAATATGTAAAATTAAACTTAAATATCTCCTAATATACATCATAATACATAATATCATAATAATACATAATGTATAATAAATGGAAACAGAAGTATCGAAAATATATGCATTTGAAATATATTTTCAAAATACGTTTGCAGTTTAAACTGATAAAATTAAAGTATTTTTAAACCCTTTTTCCAAATATTTTATATTTTCTTTAATTTGTATTTTTAAAATACTACATTTCGCTATATTTTAGGCTGGTCGTGTTTAACCACAGTTCAGCAATTTTTTTTTTTTTTTTTTTTTTTTTTTGTCAATTGTTATTAACAATTTTTAATGTGCAAACTAAACTAAAAGGTATGAAAAATTGACAACTGAAACACTGCGATAGTTTGCTTCCAGATATCAACGGAAGCTCTCATAAATGATGGATTAATTTAATACCTGAACTTGGATGATGAGATTGAGAAAGCTATCATTGTTGCCTGCAGCCGTCTCTAATGCTTAAGATACGTTAGTTTCTGTGTCTTTTTCTCAAAGAAAACGGAAACATATTCAAAATCTTTTAAGAAATTAGGCATTGTCTTCAAAGAATCACGCAAAGAAATCTGATGAAATTAAAACTACAATTGAGGATTGTTCTTGTTCATATTATAACGTTTGCAAGCCATCTCTGGTCGTAAGATTTTTTTTCCCAAGCAGTATGAATTCTATAACAGAAATTTATTGAGCATTTCTCAGTTTGAGCAATTAGTTCTTTTGATGGCCGGTCGTAATTTAAAGTCAGAATTTTGCATTGTCGTTTTTTTTACATATAATACTTTATTTCTATGCTTTAAATGACGCTGAATTATATTCATGAAAATTTTCGTAATTCCATGTACATTTTTTAATTCCATCTGTAAATATTCTTTGTGTACTTTTCTTTAATTCGGTTTAGTTTAATCAGTTTTTCAAAATTGTTTTGCATTAACTTAGTGAAATATAATGCACAATATTTTTTTTAAATTTCAAAATGTATTCTGAATTTTAAATGTATTTTTAAAATACATATATTTTTAAAATACATGTATTTATATTTTAAATGTATTTTTAAAATACATGTATTTATATTTTAAATGTATTTTTTAAATATATTCATTTCGTATTTGGAAATTTTCATGCACTGAAGAGCCAGAAAAACAGGTACAGGCGTGCGTATACAAATAACAGAGGTATTGAACCAATCAACTTAACGCGATGCTATCGGCAGCACCAATATAAGACTACAGGTATCTGGCACAGCTGTTAGGTCGATTCCTGCTGCTATACAATGGCAGGTTATCACGATTTAAGTGACTTTGAACGTGGCGTTATAGTCGTAGCGCGAGAGATGAGACATAGCACCTCTGAGACAGCTATGCAATTTGGATTTTTGCGCTCGACCATTTCCCGAGTGTATCGTGAATATAAGGTGTCCGAACATGACATGAAATAACCTGAAATCTCAAACATGAAATCATGAAACATGATATCAACATGAAATCTCCAAAACAAGAAATCTCCAACAGCCAGAAAAAGACCTTGAAAGATCGAGACTGTCGACGACTGACGAGAATCCTTAAACGAGATAGATGTGCAACACCTCCTCAAATTGCAGCGGATTTCAATTCTAGGGCATCAACAAGTGTCAGCGTGCGAACTGTTCAACAAACCGTCATTGATATGGGTTTCCGAGCCGCAGGTCTACTTGTATACCGTTGTTGAGTACATGCCACAAAGCTTTACGCCTCGCCTGGGCCCAGTAACACCTCCATTGAACTGTTGATGGCTAGAAATACGTTGCCTGGTCTAGTGAGCCTCGTTTCCTATTGTAGCAGGTGGATGGACATGTACGGGTACGGAGACAATCTCATGGATCCATGAACCGTACATGTAAACAGAGGGCTGTTCAAGCTAATGGAGGCTCTGTGATGGTATGAGGCGTGTACAGTTGGCGTTATATGGGACCCCTGATACGTCTAGAAACGACTCTGTCAGGTGACTGGTACGTAAACATTCCGTCCGATCACCTGCACACATTCATGTCCATTGTGCATTCCGACTTACTTTGACAATTCTAGCAGGACAATGCAACACTCCACACGTCGAAAGTTGCTACCGAGTGGCTCCAGGAGCATTCTTATGACTTTAGACACTGCCATGGGCCACCTAAATCACCAGACATGAACATTATTGAGCATTTCAGGGATACTTTGCAACGTGCTGTTCAGAAGAGGTCTCCACCATCTGGCACTCTTGCTAATTTGTGGACTGCACTGCAGGATTCATGGTCTGAATTGCCTGCAGGATACCTTCAGACATTAGTCTAGTCCACTTCACGTCGTGCTGCGGCACTTTTGAGTGCTCGTGCGAGACTTACACGATATTAGGCAGGTGTACCAGATTCTCTGGCACTTGAGTGAATGTAAAGTATTTTGTATTTTATATTTTAGCTTCTACAACCAGTGCATTTTCTATTTTGTATCGAAAATATTTTTTCAATGTATTTTGCCGTTGTCTGAATGGAAGGACTATAAAGTAAAATATCATTATTGAAAACTTAAGTAAAATATTAGTAACAAAAAAGAATAATAATAATAATAAAATTAGCATCTCATTTAATTTTGCGTTTTATTAAAAAAAAGGGGGGGGCATGTTTATTAAATTAGTTTGGACGTTAAAGAATCTCTTTTATAACTGAACAACCTGGGGAAAGTGAGACTGCTTCTTAAAAAAGAAAACTTATTTTTATTTTTTCTCTTTGTTTTTCTCCTGTATTTAAATGTGATTTTTTTTAAATGGGCAAATACTTTACTTTATCTTTTGAAAGAATAAATAAATTTAACGAGGAAAGCTTTTAGAAAAGGATCACCGAGATTTTTTTTTTCAAAGCCTTGAGATACAGAATTATGCATTTCAAAAGCTTTTATTTAAAATAAGAGGATACATGGATTTTTTTAAGTCGAAACTTAGTCATTAACGGAACACCTAAAAAATTAACGTACTGTTTTGGATGATTTAATTTTTACATTTTTATTACTTAAATTAAATGTTTATCTTTGAATCATAAATCAATAACTTTAGTGTTTTTTTCCCTCTAAAAGAGGCTAACAAAAAATTCAAGGTACTCTAAAATTGTACTTAAACTGAAACATAAACCAACGCGTGAGGAGGTAGCGCATAAATTAAAATTATAAGACAACTGCAATATAAAGGTGTCAAATAAATAAATAAATATATATATATGAAAAACATAAAAAAACATAATGAAAAATTAATAGTTAATAAGATCTCATTTAACGTTGCGTTGAATGTTTTAGAAAATATAATATATGTTTAGTAATTCAAAAATCTTTCTGATATATATAAAAAACTTTAGAAATATGATAACCTATTTTAAAGACTCTCACTTTTATTTAATTTTTGGATCTTTTTTTTTTTTCTTTTCATTAAACGTCTGTTAACTAATTGAAATTCAGCAACATATTATTTGATTTTTACAAAGAATTAAAAAAAAATTAAATGTTTTTATACAAAATTTTTAAAAAGTCCATGGCATTTTTATTGTTTTCTTTACAAATATAATATATGTTTAGTACTTTTGTTTGTAGTTTCGAGAATCTTTCTCACATCTAAATAATTTTAGAAATGCGATAATCTATTTTAAGGACTCTTACTTATATTTTGCCTCTTTTTTTTATTATTAATTAAATATCTGTTAATTTTTTTAATGCAGCAACACTTTATTTTATCTTTCCTAAGAATAAAAAAAAAAGGAAAACGTTTTCGTATAAAATAGAAAAATCCATGACATTTTTATTGTTTTCTTTAGAAAGATAATATATATTTAATAATTTTGTTTGTGGTTTCAAGAACCACTCTCATATCTAAATAACTGTAGAAATGTGATAATCTTTTTAAGGACTCTCACTTTTACTTATTTTTTGCCTCATTTTTTTTTTTATTATTATTTAACGTCTATTGACGCTTTTGAAATACAGCAACAATTTATTTTATTTTTCCAAAGAATAAAAAAGTTTCAAAAGCAAAAATGTTTTCATAAAAGATAGAAAAATCCAGGACATTTTTATGGTTTTCTTTACAAAGCCAGACAAAGGATGGACCATGAATTTTAAACGTTTATATATACATATATATATATATATATATAAACTTATAGTAAAAATTAACCATTGAAGCATAAGAAACTGACCACATACAATGAAATTACTATACCATATAGCAGTGTCAAATTAGAAATTATAAAATACAGTCCTAATATATGAAGCATTATTTATTCAAATGGAAAAAAAAAAGGAAACGAGTATAAACACATATGGAGGATTATAATGTAAATCACTTTTTCAAGGGCATGGAAACCACATTATAAGCAAAGAATCATTGTTTTATGTAAATGACACCAGCTTAATGCCAAAAATTGTGCCAAAGCCGTGCCCGAACATCATTGGAACAAGATTGAAAAACAAGGATACCTTTGAAAATGGAACACTACAAATCATACCAACAATTTGAATAAGAGGGGAGAAAATAAATAAATAAATAAAAAGGAAGATAAAGAAAATCTATATATTACTGCATCAATTATTTACCCATATTCCGAAGCAAAATTTGAAAAAAAAATATATATATATATACATAATGGCAGGCATTAACCTTGAATGTTTCAAGGTTGCTGTCGAGAAAGAAGCAGAAAGCCGCAATGTAGTCACTAAAAATTAGTTGAACAATTAAAATGTAATTAAATGTTTTGAATATCTAAAAGAGTAACTCATCGTTATATTATTTATTTAGATGTGCACTGTGTTTTTTTCTTCTGGTTTCCGAAAAAAAAATCTGACATAATTCCTTTTTATTTAACTTTATACATACATAGCAATAAATGCAATTCTCTATCGTTAATGTTATTGAGAAAATTGAAAAATGCGCATATAAACTGACATTTAGGAGACAAGTTATTTGTATAAACACATTTATTTGTAGGTTATCATCCTTTTTTTTTTTTTTATTATATTTAATGCCCTCGGTTATAATGCGTTTCTCACGTCTGGCCAGTAACAATGGGGGACTTTTGTAACTAGATTTAAAATTCTTATTATTTTGATTTTGTTTTCATTCATTTTTCATGCTTTTTTATATAATTTTATACATGAATTATAATAAATGCAATTTACTATCGATAATTGTATTCGGAGAATTGCAATATGCGTATAAACTAACATTTTGGAGACAAGTATAAAACATTTATTTGTAGGGTTTGTTTTAATCTTTTTTTTTTTAAACAAACTAATTAGTTGTTTCTTTAAAATTCACAATAAATAAAAGTTTAGAAACCCACTCATGTTGGTGACTGTAGAGCTTAACCAGCTTTGCAATCCTAATTTCAGTGAAGCATTTTTCATCTGTATTTATTTCTTTATTCTGAGGAGCCTAGAAGAAATGAAAGTTGATAAAAAAGAATTAGCTTGAAAAAAAGCGCAAAACAACACAAGAAGTCCTTTCGTAAAACAACACTAGAATTCCAAAGAAATCGTCGTCAATAACTTAATTTATGATTTTCTTCAGAGAGGAGTTTGGGATATTATCTCCGAATAGAATAGAATATATACTATATATAATTCTGAATTAACCCCTATTATTTTTATTATTTTCTTTGGTAAATTATTAACGAACTTTGTTATTTTTTTACTAATTTCTATTTAAATAATTCAGTTTATTTTAGTTAAAATGTTCCTTTAAAACTTATTGTTAATAAAATGGTCATAAAGTAAATAGGATAATATAAATCGATTACCTTATATTCTCCAGGTGTAGGACATCGACGATTAATCCAACAAATAATCCAATTTGGCCCCATGTATTAATCAGCGTATCCTAATTGTCACACATATGTATTTATTAATTTTACACATTTTCTAAATAATTTGAAGCTTTTTTTTTTATGTGAAAATATATTTAATATGAATTAGTTACACTATAAATTATATTAACCTTAGAAATATTATTTTTACTCGTGTGTTTAGGGGCTTATTACAGAATATATCATTACATTGCGAGTTACAAAGTTAGAGTGCACGCTTACAGAGTAAAATCAGTGTTTTTAGAGTTCTTAAAATGAAGGTGGAAAAACCGATCATTATATAATCGTATATATTTTTTCTGTTGTCAATATCCCCTTTTTTACACTGAAAAAAAATTGATTTTACAGTATAATACTGGCACTCCAGCTGTCAGTATTATACTTTAAAATTAACAGTAATAAACAGTAAAATAAGCAGTAATACGCTGCCGCGCATGCGCGGTAGCGTATTACTGCTTGTTTTTAAAATTTTACTTTTTTATTTTTTACTGCTTATTTTATTGAGAAAACTGATTAATATACTCTAAAAACTACTGGGAAACGTTTCCGAAAATCAGTAGTAACCAAAGAAACTTTGTTTCTATAAATACTTCTTTGAATCTCGAAAATATATTCGTTTCTGTGGTTTCTAAAGATAAAGAACGCTTTTCGGTATCGTTAATAACTCTGTATATTTTCGTCCGTGGTTATATTATGTTGTCCTAGATTAAGAAACACGTGTATTTCTATACAGTATATAATTCTTTTTAACCTCATTTCAGTTATATTTGAGCAATAGCTTATATTCTTGCTTAATATGTTACATATATATATATATATATATATATATATATATATATATATATATATATATATATGTATGTATGTATGTGTGTATGTATAGTTAATATTTCTTATGCTAAATTATTTAAATTAAAATAATTTTAATTTTTAATTAAAATTGCTGTAAAAAGTTTATTTTTATTTATTTTTTATATTATTTATTTATTTATTTACATTTATACATACTATTATTTGTTTTGTTTTGTTTTACATAGTAAATCGATTAATTTACCATAAAGGTAACCAGAGAGCAATGAAATTTTCTTATCCTTCCAGTATTGCTATAATAAGTTTCTCACAGTATAAACAAAACCTAGAAACATAAGAAACACAATAAAGTTAATAGCTTCGCGTTAAATTTTTTGAAAGCTATCATATATTTTACTTAATTTCGTCTTAAAGTACCTCTGTCCTAATAACTTATAGAGATGTGATAATCTTTCCGAAAGACGCTCATTTTTATTTAAGTTTTTCCCTCATTCTTTACGCTACGAATTTAAACGTTCAGTATTAAGGCTAAAACACTTTACTTTATCTTATGAAAGAATAAATAAGTTCACAACGAAAAAAATCCTTTAAAAAACGTAAGATCTTTATTGTTTTCTTTACAAAGCTATGAGATGAGAGTATGAATAAAAGAAAAAAAAGACGTGGTGACTGGAATGTTTTAAAGTTGATGTTACGTATAAAACAAAAGAAAATTGAAACTTAGTCATTAAATAGTTAGATGAACAAGTGAAAATTTAACATAATATAGAGAGAGTACAAAGTATCTCAATGATTACCCGACAATTAGTACGAAAACGCTGTTGAAGATAATGTAAACTTTTTATTTTGACATAGCCCTATTTTAAGGGTGTATTCAAATCCAAACTGCTTATTTTGAGACACATTTTCAAATTCATATTTGTTCTAAAATGCATCCAATTGGCAGGTTTTCTTATTCAGAAACTTTATAATGTCCGTATTGTCTCGATTTTTTGATAAAGGCAAAATATATTTCAAAAAATGCTGTCAAAGTGGACATCTAGAACCGAATTTCCCGAAGCGATAGCACTGTAAACAAAAAAAAAAATTATCGTAATGTGAAAATAATTGTTTGTAAATCAATTTCTAATTAATTGAACGAAAAATAAAAACATGTGTCCCTTATAAATCTCTACATAAATCACGCCGCCAAGTTTCATGTTTTTACTTTTAAAAATGAGTCTGAAAATGTGTCTCAAAATTTTGAGTTGTTGAGAGTGGAAAAATATTTTTTTTAATATCGCCTTAAAGAGTTTTTTTACTCTCGAATATACGGTACTTCTCTCCCAAACCACCCATTATCTGTCAATGGAAATTTAGATGTTGTTGTGGATATAATCCTGCAGATGACATGACCATAAAACAATGCAGGACCGCCACTGATGACTGTATTTTAAATCCATTCGCGCCAACTATAAAAAGTTATCTTTTTTATGTACTTCTAGGAACCATAAACAGCCGTTAGATTCAAGGGGCTTCCTAGTTGCTCGGCAACTCCACGTGCCGGAGATGAGTATTCGTGTAGCATATCATAGGGAGCCATGATTAAGACTACCAGACGTACTAGAGCTAAAAGTTTAAGGATAGCAATTAACAGGAAATGGAAGAGTCGTTTCAGCCCTGCCTAATGCACACAAACAGCCGAATTCCGACAGCGGTCAAGAATTGGTCTAGAGAAACACCAACCCCGTCGATACACTCCTCCGAACATCACTTCTAGAAAAATTTCAAGCGACATCTACGATAAAGAAATTTTTTTGTAAATAATGGTACAGTTTAATATAAAAACAGTCGCCAGTGGCTGTCCTACAATGGTATGAAAAGTTTAAAGAAGCTGATTGCGTTAGTGACATTTGAAAGAAGCGTTAAGCCATTTCGTTAAAAATTAACTTTTGCTTCAATTCTTACATCTATGGACAAATTACGCCATTTTGTCAGACGACATTAAAAACGTGGGAATACAATTGCAAAAATTTTACATAGCTATCTTTAACAGTTTTTTCGCAGTAATGCTGTGACTTTGTGTTCGCAAGAGACCACATGTTCATCATATATTTTATTTGAATAAATAATTTAATTTAATAAAGAAAAAACAAATTGTAAATAGTCCAAGCTTCATCAAAATTCTACTTAACACATTCGCTGCCAACCCCGAGTATACTCGTGGTTTTTCAATCTAAAATTGCGAATTCGTACCGGAAATTTCGAAAGAAGAATTTTTATTTTATGTAATCACGAAATGTCTGTAATTAAATAAAGTAAATATTGCTATTAGTATTTCCTAGTATGATTTTGAATTTTCTAAATAAAATAAAATTCCGGTAATTTTAACCCGGCAGTGAACGTGATAAAACAAGAGAAAAACCAGTGCATCGTAACGTTTCACATGAGCTGAAATTTCACGAAATATTATAAAATAAAACATGGCAACTGAAAATGAAAATAAAACTTCAAAAACATAAAAGAAAAAAAATAATAAAATTAATATGATTTAATTTAATTGAGCATTAAATTCTTTAAACAGACGCTTTTTAATTTTGTTTAATGCTTAAAAAACTTTTTTCTTAACTAAAGAACCTTATAAATGAGATAATCTTTCTTATGAAAGCTCATTTTTACGTATTTTTTTCCCTCATTTTCCTGATGCTTTTAAAAGTCCCAGAACTTCTGTGAAATGCACAAAGACTTTATCTTTGCAACGAATAAACAAGTTTAAACCGAAGTTTTATTTTGACGCTAAAGATCTTTAGTATTTTCGTTACAATGCCGTAAAGTGGAGATATGAATTTCAGAAGTTTTTTTTATAAAACAAGAGGCGACGACTGGAATATACTGACGTCGCATTTGAATAAGAAATACAAAACGAGTGAAAAATCATGCATCTGGCATACATTATGAAGCATTTTCCAATACTATCGGAATATTCTTAAAAAATTGTTTCATACAATCAAATTAAATATCTAAATAAACAATTTAAAACTATATAATTCAGCAAAAATCCATTTTCAGTAGCTGCTATCCATAGCCGCCTATGTGTCCATAGCCACCTAATTCCTTCTCTGTATGTGATCTACATACCTCTTAATGCACTAAAAATTTGTTACGATTAAAAATGTATACTGTAGCTGAAAACGCACGTCCAGAAGTTATCGCACATAGTCAGTCCTGTTGCCAAAATATTTTGAATGTCTCTTTAAATAAATGATAAATTCTAAGTACTCAATAATATATAGAAAACATGTTGTAGTGCAATTTAATAATTAAGTGCAATTTAATAATTAGTGCAATTTAATAATTAAGTCAGTTTCATTGTGTTTGAAATAATATAGCATCATTAAAGTATACTGCGAACGAATTTTCCTCATTCATCATAACGTAATAGAATTCTTTTGCTGTATAAACGCTACTTACTCTGTACGCTACAGAAAACATGTTGTATTCCACTTAAGTGATGCATATCAATTTTACTATGTTTTAAGTATCGTAACATCTTTCAAATGAGCCTCAAACGGTTGATTGGATGATTTATGACGGCCGATTATCTACTCGAGGGATATAGGACCCCAGGAGGGGGAGTGCCTCCGTGGGAGTCTTTCTAAGGGATCCTAACCCGCATTTACGGTAAGGTTCAAAGAAAACAACGGAAAACGCCGAAAAGTTAGGTCGACGATCGCCTCCCGTCTATCAGCTTTGAGAGCAGAACCTCTCAGCCACTGGTGGGGCCGAGCTTCAAACGGTTTTCCCCATAGATCATAATGCAACAAAATTCCTTTATGTGACCCTGTAAACGAACTACAAATGCCACACGCTTCATTTTCTATAAACACCATGCTATAATAAAACTTCAATAACATACATCAAGTACATGACAATCAGAGCACATATATACGAGAGTTAGAGCACAGACACACAAACAAACGGCAGGCAAACCGGAGTCATAAACAATTTTCAACTATGTTGAAAAATGTAAAAAAAAAAAAAAAAATGTCTAAACTTTGTCACTACATTGTTAAAAGTTTACAGCAAACTGCCTAGTCATTTGACTGTTTTTATAGAAAACGGTTACATAAACGTAATTTAACTCTATTCTAACCATAAAATGAGCTATAATATGGTCAGAATATAGTTAAATTACCGTTATCTAACCGTTTTCTACAAAAACAGTCAAATGACTGGACAGTTTGCTGCAAAATTTTAACAGTGTATAACAATAGTTGATATACAAAAATTTAACTTTTTTTTTTTGAAAAAGAAGTAATTTGTTTTTATGGTTTTATTATTTGGATTAGCATTTTATCCGTGCGATACAATGTTAAAATTCTGCAGCAAACTGTCCAGTCGTTCGATCGTTTTTAAAGATAACGGTTATTTGACCATATTATGAAACGTATCTGACCACATTTTTGACCCTATTATGGTCAGAGTGAAGATAAATTACGGTTATGTAACTGTTTTCTATGAAAACGGTCGAATGACTGTACAATTTGCTTCAAATTTTTAACAGTATAAAAATGGGCAATTCTGTTGTTTTTATAAATTACCAAAAGACTAATAAAAATTCACACTACGCTAAAACTGCACATCAAATACAGCAGAAACAAATACATGATAATGTACATAAATGGAAATGAAGCTGTCAATGAAGTTTTTGTGCCTTGAGTTTTTTCTGGGATAACATTCAGAAAACTTTTCATATCAAAATATGAACATTGGTAGTTTTATAGAGAAATGTTTGATAAACACGTTGAAGCAGGCACCTTTTAAATCGAAGAACTATTTTAAGATATATTTAATATTAAAATCGGTCAAAATAGTTCTGTTAAAAAAGTTTTATAAGAACAAAAACTATGCATAGGAATTTAACCATATTGTGAAAGGATATAGTTGATAAGCTTGCGGTATGCAGTGTGTAATTATTATTTTTTTTTTATTTGGCTGATCTTTTGAAGGGTTTTCAAAGTTTCATCATTTTAATTGAGATTTATTACAAATTTTGAAAAAGCCATCTATTTAAACCGTTGACAATTTATAAAATAGCGCACATAATAATATTCCCTTTCAATTGAAAAATGTATTTGCACGTGACTATTAAAAATTGAAATAAAACTTTTAAATAATAATTAAATGATCACGTGTTAAAAGCAGTAAATGGAGAAAATTACGTTCTAAAAAAAATTATTGCGCGTAAATATTAAAAAGAGAAATAAGACTTGAAAATAATAATTAAATTACTACGCATTAAAAATGGGAAAATTTACGCCATATTGAAAATGCTCAAATAACAATATTTCCAAAAAGTTTCAATTTAAAAATATAATTTCGCCAGTGATTCATTTATTTCCACAAAATCTTTTACCTATTGTTGCAAATTTTACAACAGCGTAAATAATAATATTTCCCTTCAGTTAAAAACTGTATTTTTACACTGTACTGTTACGTTTAATAAAAGAAAGAAAGAAAACTTTGATGAAAATTGCGTAATTTTGGAAACGACATTTAAAACATCTTACTGAAAACAATCTTTTTATACCATAATTACAAAACTCCTTGATGCAGCGACATTGTTTAGTTAGCCAATTTACACAAGTTGATTTTCAAATGTTTAACTGATCTTATTTAATCAATCACGAAAATATTTGTTAGCTGTTTCAACAGCATTTGATTCGGGCATAAAATCCCTCAGTCAGAGTAAAATGAATGGAAACCCGATTACAGGAGATCGGCACTAGTCGTTTAATTATATTTCAATCTTCCGTAATCGTTTTAGAGCTGATCAAATTAGTGTGTTTTTAGAGTTTGCGGTGTCAGAATGGGGATTAGTGAGCATAGCTCATAAGGGACAGAGCCCCCTAGTAAAATAAAATATATTGTCTTAGTAAATTAAATAATTAAAAGCAGACATGACTGAAATCATCATTCCTTGTATCAATAACAAAACGTTATTCATATAACCTACGCATCAAAATAATAACAAAACATCCGAAACCTTTTTGCAAACGTAAAAGAAAACGTTCTTGTAACAAACCGCGCTAATATGTTTAATTAAACTATTTTACTTGGAACGTTCAGGCGCTGCCATCTATATCTATTGTTTTGTATAAACACTAAATACCACATAAAACATGACAAGTTAAAATGCAAACAAAATAGGAATAACAAAAAAGAAAACATGAAAACAGAAAAAAAAAATTAATTAATCAATAAAATTGATATAATCTCAATTAGTTTCGCGGTAAATTGTTTGGTTGACAACAAATATTGTATTAATTTATCTCGAGTTAAAATATTTGTAAAAGAAATATATGTTTATTAGTTTTGTTTAATGCTTAAATACCCTTTATCTTTAACTAAATAACCTTGTACATGCGATAATCTATCTTTCTTAACAAAGATCATTTTTACTTAATTCTTTCCCTCATTTTTCTAAAGCATTTAAACGTTCATAGACTTCTTTGAAATGCTCAAGCACTCGAAAGAATAAACAAGTCTAAACAGAAAAGAAATTTTCTTTTAACTCTGAAAAGATCTTTATTATTTTTCTTACAGTGCCATTAAATGGAAACATGTATTTAAAAGGACCTTTTTTTGTGCAACGGGCGTCGATGATTGGAATAATTTGATATTGCACTCAAGTAAAGAACGAAGACTCGAACGAGTCTACCTATTTTGTTATAAGAACTAAAAATTTAACGTACCGTATTTTCCTGTGGATTTACCGTTCCAGTGTATTCCCCCATAATTCATGCATGAAAGAAACGATTTTTACTTACCATATAGTGTACGGAAAATATTGCAATCATGTTTTGTGTGTGTGTGAGGGAGAGAGAGAGAGGGGGAGAGAGATAAAACGCGATGAAATACTTTCTATTTCATAGTAATTTATGTTGATAAAACACTGAAATACTAATTCTGGCAAGTGATGCATTGGTAAATTCAATTAATTTGCAGTCGAAGTCATCACGATGGAAGGCGATGTTTGTGAATACAGTAGAACTCCAATTATCCGAATCAATTGGGACCGGACCCTATTCGGATAATCAAAAATTCGGATAATTGGATTTTTTCCAAAAAAAGTGTATATTTTAATTAATTACTGTATGTATGTTGAAAATGGGGGGAAAAATTATTTTTTTTAAAAAAGAGCTTTTAATTAATTAAATGAAAAGGCAACACTATTACATGTTAGCGTACTTACAAGTGCTGTACATTAGTACAGTATCTACGTACCGTACTGTAAATGAAAATCATTACTTGCTGAACATCTCAGTCAAAGTAAGCAGTTTGACAATCTTCATCCGTTTTCGGGGAGCCAAGTCGCGCCTCCGCTTGACTCAGAAGTTGCATGTGGTCACACTCGGGCTGACGCTCCATCCACTTCAACGCAGTTTCAAGGCTGGCAAATGCTTCACTAACTGATGGTCCCGTGTATGCTTCAACTTCGACATTAAGGTCATTTTCTTCCTCGATACTTTCTTTTCTCGCACACTTTCAATAAGTTAATTATTATTTAGAATTTGAAACCCAGGGTCTTCGCGGCGGGAAAGACAATAGCGCGCGTAGACAGAATCATTATTTTGGGAATCTCAGTACGTTTCCGCCTTCATTTGTTTTTTCTGAAATTCTGAAAGCGATTCGAATAATCAGCGATTCAGATAGTTGGAGTTCGGATAATTGAAGTTCTACTGTACACTGGAATTTTCCCATTAAAATAAAGGAAGCTGCATTTTTAGCAACGAATTTATTGACGAATCGCAAAGAATAGACACTAATCGTTCATTTTAGAACTTAGATCGAGCTACGTTACTTCGTAGAAAAAAGCATGAAGATGTTACATATTATTAGAATTACACCAAATTAAAGACAATTCTCCTCCAAGTGACGGGATTTATTTAGCAAATCAAAAAGCCTAAAAGTTCTAAGCTCCAGGGTTGCGTAACGCGTTTTAAACCCAGCGAGGCGTAGGAATCTTTCGCCAATGCAGAGATAATTTAACCAATGAGCGGCTTTCAAGGCTGTGGGACTCTTTATTATACTCGGCATAATTTTAAGGTAAATAGATAGATGCGGGAGTTAAAATGTATCATGGGATATCGAACAAAAATTTTAATAAAAATAAAAATGATATTAAGAAACATTCTAAAGAAATAGAAATTTAATGTCTCAAAATATGAAGGAATAAATTAGGGATTTTTACAAAGAAGTGTCGCTTTTAACAGATTAAGGTTTTTAGAATAAGAATTAAAAGAACATGTTGAATAAAAGTATGGAATTAAAATATAAATTATATTTAAGATATGATTAAAAGACAGGGAAAAGGGTAATATATTGTAAGAATTTGAAATAAATTAATTAAGGTAAAATGGCGAAATTTTTTTATTATTACAACACACACACACACACACACACACACACACACACACAGATGTATATATATATACATATATAACTTTCAGTGCCCCTATATCAGTTAAGTTGAATGCGTTGAAAATGGGGATAGTATAGAACGATTTTGTAGAAGATTTTTTTTTAGAACATTGTTAATCTAATAGTGATGAAGGACATTTAGATTTCTCAAATGAATAATTTGCAAATGAATGGTATGTGAGGAATAATACTTTCTTTAAGTAATACATTCTTTTATTTACTTTGTTCATTTCGTGGTTATACATTCTGCTATAGCTAACTATTAATTTTTTCTAAAAAACGAATTTATATTTTCATAACAATAATTACAGAAAATAATTTAATAAGGACGTAATTATTATTATTTTACAAAATGTGCCGTATATGATAAATTTCGGATATATAAGTCGACTGCTGCAAAATGTGAATACTCGACCCAATGCTTGATTCTAATCTAGCTTTAATATGTCCCAATGCAATCTTCACCAGGGAGAAAAAAAGAGCCTATAGCATCGAATCAAGTTCTGCCCACTCGCTCCGAACGGGTAAAATCTACTCACCTGACCCGATGCAGAGTGCTCACAAATGTCGCACTATTCACGAAGTGGTCACAATGTGAAATCATAGAAGAGCTGAAAATTATCATAACGACTTCACATCGACGGTCACAAAGTCAATGTGGTGTCACTGAGATGTTGCCGTGGCGTACATACGGGAGATGTTATCCGTGGAATAGAAATGAGAAACTCTGTATTTTGAACAATATCAAATAGGTTAACAAAAAATGCAGTGTACTCCGAAATTGTATTTAAAATACGTCATAAAACAACGCATGATAAAGTAATAAAACAAAATAAATTAAAATTTAAGAAAAACCATAAAGTATAACAAATTAAAACGTAAACAACCTATGAAAAACTCCCCAAATATGAAAATAAAATAATAAAATTAATTTAATCTCATTTAGATCCGCATTAAATTCTTTGGATTTAATAACAAGTATATGTTTATTAATTTTGCTCGCGTTAAAATATTTAGAAAATAAATGTATGTTTATTTATTTTGCCTTGGGTTTAAAGAACATTTCTCTTTAACTAAATAACCTTAGAGATGTGATAAACTTTTCTTAAAGAAGCTCACTTTCACTTAAATTTTTTTCTCTCAAATTTCGTGTTCATTTGAACGTCCATAAACTTTTTTTTGAAATGCACAAACACTTTATCTTTCCAAAGAATAAACAAGTTTTAGAAGAAGGAAAAAAAAAATCTTTCTTTTAACTCTCGGGATCTTTATTGTTTTCCTTACAAAGCCTTAAGAAAAGAGCGTGAATTTTAAAAGCTTTTTCGTAAAATGAGAGGATGTGATTCTAATGTTTCGAGGTCGCTGTTAAAATATCGATATTTAGATACTATACTGGAACACCTAGAAATCTAACATATTGATTTGAATAACTAAACATTTAGTTTTTATAATTTTATAATTTTTATAATTTTATAATTTTTATAATTTTTATAATTTTATAATTTTTATACATTTTTTATCAGTGCGTGAAACGCTTTTGTTGTTTTTATAAAATTTTAAATAGATAAGCAAAAAGTTTAAGCTACTTTAAAACTGAGACATACCTTTAGTTGTAAACAAATACATGATTTAAAGAAATATTAAAAGTAAACATAAGTATTTTTTAACACTCTGTTATAAGCATTCAATTTTTATTTTACAAATTACGCCAAATTTCAGGATTGCAATTCATATGGTTCCAAAATATTTTCTTTCCAATACGTCAATTTGGAATGGGGCCCCGATTATTGAAAATTCGCCGATTTGATTTACGCTTAATAGGAAGCGAGGATTTGTGAATTTATTAAAGAAAATAGAATTTTTGCTCTGTTTCTTTTGTATGATTTGGCAACAGGAAAGAAAAGAGCGTAATTTAAACTATCTATTCAGGATTACTAAGTTGTTTTCTTAACGAATAGTCATAATTTAATTAATATTGAACTATTAAATGATAAAAGGAAAAATATATTTTACACTCTTTATTTTTTATTTATATTTTCTGCTTTTTAGTGTTTGAAACATTTCATTGTTGCAGTTTTACAACCCGATAGCATATATCGGCGGGAGTGGTTTCGCGCATAATTAAATCCATTGTTTTTGTAACTCGTAAACAGTTGTATCCATAAAGAATATTTGGCGATTTATCACTTGCGGCCGGCTAACGGAAAACTGTCTTAAAATTAATTTATTAATTTATAATTAGATTCTAAAAATATTAAAATTTTGCATTGTCATCTGTGTGCATAACTTTTTACATTCTCAAAAAAAAAGTGTTGATTTTACAGTCACCCCAGCTGCCAGTATTATACCGTAAAATCAACACTTTTTTTATGCAGTGTAAAATTCCCTCTTCACACTCGAAAACAAAATTGAGTTGCATAAAAGAGTGTAATAAAGTGAAACATGCCAAATGAAAATAAATATAAAATCGAGTAATTCAATAAACACGATAGAGTTAGTATGAACCCATTTATTTTCGTGTTAAATTCTTTGAAGAAGATAATCTGCTAATTTTGTATAGGATTTAATAAGCGTTTCTCTTAAAATAATTCTATTAACAAAATAATTCTGTTAACAATTTTATAATCTTTATTAAAGAAACTAATTTTTTCCCCTTTATTTTTTCCTATCACTTAAATCCAAAAATTAAAAATCGCATCGAAACAAAAAGTAGACACCTAGATGCTATTCTTTATTCGAACAACTAAAAATGTAACATATTTTGTACGTTTTCAGTATTTCGAGTTCCCTTTTAATCGTGCATTATAAATCAATAAAACTGGTGTTTTAATATAATATCAAATAGAATAATCTCTATATTCTTAAAAGAAAAAATAAAGTTATTACCGTTGCTGTTGTAGCTGCCGTTACATCCGCCGTTTTTGAATTGATTCTACTGTATCTTTTTCAATTTCTCCTCTCATACTGTAAAAACTATTGCGTAATAATCATGAAAACTGGTAGTTATAGGTAATGAGATGTGTACTATAAACATGCTGAAGCAAACAGTTTTTTAAGTAGAATTAATTTATTATTTTAAGTGTTATTCAATGTTGAAATAGGTCAAAATAGTTCAGTTATCATAAGCTATACAGGACCTAAAACTGTGCAATCGAGCCATATTTTGCAGGTATATACTTGAATAGATTGTGGTGTGAAGTATCCAATCATTTTTTTAATTTGACTATTTTTTGAGTTTTTTTTTATACAAATTTCGTTATCTGAATTTTAAAAAAATTCATATTTTTAATTTGTAGTTGCCACATTTAAAAATGCCCGAATAGCATTTCCAAACAATGTATTTTCAACTAAAATATATATTTGCATTTTTGGCATGATTTACTGGTGCTAATACATTTCATCAGCATTTGTTGGTGAGAATTACGACATCTTTAAAATGTATGTGCATTTTAATGCATTGAATGTTTTTTTTTTTTATGATGCACGGAGAACGGATAACAGTAAGTAAAGGACACGAGGGATATAGGCCCAGTTTTACCTGTGGAAAATTACGCCAAGGATAATGAAAGACATTTATTTTTATCGAATTTTGATTTTAAGATTATTTGAAATATTTATTTATTTTAATTGTAACCTAATTAATGGATTTTTTTCTTTCTTGTTGCCGTATTTTTAAAGAAACTGAGCAAGAGTAAAATTATTTTGATATCAATACATTAATTCTAATCATTTAACATATGGTTTTTATGTGTAAAAATCCAGTCACATTCAGCAACATCAATTCATTGATGCATTGTTTCATCACATGCATTCGCATTTATAAATGATGAAATTTAATCCTTTCTCTGGTGAAAATGACGTCATATTTAAAATAAAACAACCTTTTGATTCAGAAAACTTAAATATTTTAATACGATTATCAAAGTGGCGGAACTTCCACAAACTTTTCCATACATATGTCCATTTTCCCAGGAATCTACACTGCAAAAAAAAAGTTGATTTTACAGTATAATATGCGCGGCAGCATATTACTGCTTATTTTACTGTTTATTACTGTTAATTTAACGGTATAATACTGGCAGCAGGGGTGCCAGTATTATACTGCAAAATCAACACTTTTTTTTCAGTGTAGTATTTTACTGAACCACATAAAGTACTACATAAATGCAAATTTAAGGAATACCATATAGTAAAACCTGACAAAGAAAATATAAACAAAACAAGGGGATCGTACAAAATATATATACATTAATATTAGCTCATTTAATTTCGCCTTAAATGATTTGGAAAGTACAATATATGTTTCTTAGTTTTGTTTGTGTTTTTAAAAAACTCATCGCATAGCTAAATAACTTTAGAAATGGGATAATCTTATTTTTCCCCCTCAATTCTTTTGCTCATTTAAACGATCATAAACTTTTTTTTTTGTAAATGCGCAAACTTTTTATCTTTTCAACGAATAAACTTTTCTTTTTCTTTTTAAGGATCTTTCTTTTAACGCTCGAAATTTTTAGTGTTTTCTTTACAAAGCCATGAGAAGGAAGGGTGAATTTTAAAAGCATTGTAGTAAAACGAGGGGACATGACTGGAATATTTCTGTACTTCACTCCAGTGAGAAACGAAAAATGTCTAAACTTAACAGTAAACAGCTCTGCCCAAGCGGCGTTCGGAGAACATTTTTTCAACACTAGTCAATTGATTTGCCCATAAAATTTCCGTTTTTTTTTTTTTCCCCGATGTAAATAGAAGTAAGCGCAATTTTATAAATTCTTTACTCTTATCAGTTTGTTTTAATGTTTAGAATTTATATAATCGATATGAATATAAAATTATTCAGCAAAAAGGTGCATAGGTTTGACAACATGGCAGAAAAAAGAAACTGTTAAGTGATTAATATAATAAGTAAAAGGTTATTGAATAACTAAAAAACTAACAATATTTTTTTTATCATTTTTATTATTTTATTCTTATTTTATTCGTACATTTTAAATGGTCAATTCTGTAACTTGGATGAAATATTAAACATGCTGTAAAGAATTCAAGCCAAATTGTACAATGAATAAAAAAAAGAAAAGAGAGAGAGGGAGAGAGAGCGAGAGAGGGAGAGAGAGCGAGAAAGGGAGAGAGGACGGACACTTTATGATATTGGCCGTCAATTTTCATTGATAAATAGTTGCAAGAGTAGGGTTGTCAGATATCTGTCTTTGAAAAAAAAGGAACATTTTTATAGACACTAATTTGTTTTTGCTTTATCAAACTATAGTCATTTTCCACATCCTGATGAACTATGTTGAATGTACCAATAATGTCTTCTTTAAAAAAAAAAAAATTCTTAAAAACAAACCATTAATTAATTGTTATAATTGTTATAGCAACAACTATAACCCCAATTAACACTAATATACACACTAATATAATATAACACTAATTATAACAACAATTGTTATAACAACATGTTTTTAACTGTATTTGTATTATATTATTCTAATAACGCTATTCAATTAACTTTGCGAAACATTTTTGTTTTTAAAAAACTGCATCAACAGGTTAATTTTGAAACAACTTGAAAATATAAACTGATGAAAATTCTCAAAATTATAAAAGTAAGACATGTTTTTAAAAAACGGTAGAAATTGTCATACGCGAAAAGTTTAAGCATACACTGTACATTAAGCCAGAATATTGCACAACTTTCAGAGAAAACGGCAATCAATAAAATGTACACCTAATTTCGCGGAAATTTTATTGAAAATAGGAAGTCAAATAAGTGATAAGCAGAAATAGGTCACATTTTATTTAAAATAAATTCTGGTAGGAAATCGAATTGTCTGAGATGCGACGTATACGCGCGAAAGTACGGTAGTTTATATATTTTTTCTTAAATCTTCATAGAGTTAGAAGATTTCGTAGTTTAAGGATGCTCATGTTACTTGCTGTGACAAAATTTTATTTATTTATTCTCAAAAAATCATCCGATTGAAAAAAATAATTAAATGATATACTATGAATATATCTAGCCATATTTCAGACACTGTTTCGATTCAAAAACATGTTTTTAATTATGAAAATTATTAATAAATTCATATTCGAAAAAAAATAGGAATTAGGACTACATTATGTTTTCAAGAAACGAACCACAATCGTCAAAAGCATGGGTGTATACGTTTACAACTTATTCCAATATCACTTTTGGAGATATTGATAAATTTTACTTTTCGGCGGTCTGAAGTAGTAATCTTGAACCCATGTCTTGCGGGCCCTGGGTAGCCCGCCGTGTCATATCAAATGTTAAGAAACAATAGTTTTCTGTGGCATAAAAAAAAGACTTTCAAAGCGCCTTATAAAAATGCCGTTTTGCAAATTTTCCCTTTAAATATACTAGGGCAATAATATAGGTAAAAATCTTTTTTTTTTTTTTTTATTGCAAACTTTAATAGCTTTTTTACATTTAATAATTTTTTTTAGATTGTCCCAAAACAACACCAAAGAGTATTTTTATATGAAATATGTCAATTATAAATTGAAATAAATTTCGAAATTTATTAAAAGCGGTAATTTTGTATGGCCACGTGCCAGAAGTTAACAGCTGAAGAAATCGCTAAAAATTTCGTTACCTACAGCAGTTTTTATTATTATTATTATTATTATTATTCTGATAATTTCAACGGTTTTAAGCGCTTATTTCAATTAGATGTCTGTTATATTTGTGTTTTATTTATACTATTTTATTTATTGTTTAATGAAGTTTTAATTTCGTTATTGAATATTAATTAAATGCTGAACTTTTTATTTTGTTAGTGCAAACTGATTAATATTTTGTAATCGTCTGCAAGAGATAGCTATGGATTTTTAAAAACATCATGCATTAAATTTAATTTAAATGCTATAATAAATGAGTAAATTGCGATACAATTTTCAAACAAATTACATTTGAAAGTAGATTTTTTTTTTTCATATATAATGGTGTAAAAATTAAAAATGTGCGATGTTTACAAATTAAAAAAGTTGCTGTAGCAAAAATCGCAAAACCGAAATTTTATCGTCAAGTGTTTCCATTTGTAAAATAACGTCAACGTTACCCACGGACACGTTTGTCCTTTATAATATAGATAGATAGATAGATAATAACCAAGAAGGATTTTCTTTTGCATTTAAATCTAATAACTATATAGAATTTTTGTTGTTAAAATTAAATATTATGTGCAAATATGAATACATAAAATGTTTGTTTTTTTTCTTATAAAACAAGAATAACATGAGAATTCTGTGATTCCGCAGTGCCTATACACATCCAGCGTGTAACCTAAGTGTGTATAGATTTCTCATCTATACCATTTAACTGACTTATGGTTTCTCGCTGGGCTTTGAATTTACTGATGAGGCCATCATGCGTGAAAGATTGAATATCCCAAATCTAAGAAAAACTTCTCTTATTATCGTCAACAATTACAGAAAGGAAAATCTTAGTCAAATGAAAAATTTTATTAAATTTTCTTTCTTATAAAGTTTAGTTTAATACCTATTTAGATTGCTGCATAATTTTTTGGATACCTAAGTCAATGCTTGTGGTACTTCTCCTTGTAAGATCTTAATTTTATTTTTCGAAATTTGTAAATAAAACCTTAACACATTTTCTTTTATAACTGTAAGAAGAAAACATATATAAATTAGGCCTTTTTCCAGGCTGCATGGTATAACAACGAACTCAATAATGGTGTAAAAAGTAGGTGTTATCATTTGAAAATTCAAAGTTGGTACAATTGTATTCACATTCGCAAATAGGCAAACTACCGAGTTAAACGATATACCTCTCGCATGGCATATCTCTGCGATAATTTGGAGATTAAAAAATGTATGGGGTACTCTCTCTCCCCCCCTCTCTCTCTCTCTCCCCTCTCCCCCCCTCTCTCCCCCCCCTCTCCCCCCCTCTCTCTCTCTCCCCCTCTCCCCCCTCTCTCTCTCTCCCCCCCTCTCCCCCCCTCTCTCTCTCTCCCCCCTCTCCCCCCCCCCTCTCTATCTCTCTCTCTCTCTCTCTTTTTGTGTGTGTGTGTGTGTGTGTGTGTGTGTGTGTGTTTAAAATAAAGCATTAGCCACTGCAGATAAGTTAGTGAATAAATTGAGATTTAACGACAACAATAAAGCAAAACAAAGTAGAAAGTATACAGAAAACATGTTTAAAAATTTTAATATGGTCTCAGTTAATTTCAGATTAAATTCTTCGGAGAAGGTAATACAGTAAACTCATTAAACTCCGCATTAAACTATGCACAAATCTGAGTGGTATAAAAATTATCATTTGCTTTAAATTAACTGAATTAAATTTTTGAAAGAAATTAAGTAGGTTAAAACTTTATACTAAAAGAATCGTTTTCTTTTGTTGAGTAATTTTAGTAAAATGCTAATTAATGACAATATTGTTAATACAAAAGATTTAATTACTCGGGACAAACAGATTATGAAACAAGTGGGTAAGTGTGATACAAGTTCGCACAAAGGGTTTCGTTTAATATTTTTTTCAAAACACTTTATCCTTTCTTTAAAAAATCCAAATAAATTTCATTTTCTAAAAAAAAAAAGTCTATTTTTCTCGGTTTTTCGAATATCTGAACCGGCCCGATAGCGGGTGAAGCCCACTATTATATTCTGTCATAATAATATCTGTCATGTGGACTAATTGCGATAGTTAAAAAAATAATAATTTCAAAATTAAACATGTTGTACACCTTCAAAATGTTAAAATATGTGAATATTTCCATAATCGGGTTTTTATCATGATTCAATACGTTCCTCAAACTCATACATTACTATTATTCATATTACTCTATTATTCATATACTCTATTACTCATATTCATACTCGCTTTGTATTATACTGAACATTTGAAAAATCCGTTAAACTTGCGATATGACGTCAGATTTTCTTTTTAATTCTCTAATGACGTGTAATTAATCTGCTTTGTGTACATGCACACATACTCATACTCCTTGTATTATTGAGAAATCTTTCTGTTTTATTACCACTAGGACGTCAATCTTTTTTATTTCATATTAATCTTTTTTTTTTTCAATTGATGAAACTTTTTATTTCATTTTTTTTTTTCACGTGGAAATCGTCTGATAGAAAATTAATTATTGTAGATAGAATTTCATCATGGATTTTTAACTTTTGGCATCTGCTATAAGGGAAAATGTTCAAATTTAATAAGAAAAGGCTGTTAGAATTTTGATTTTTAATCTCTATTTATTAAAATAACACGAATTTTTCAAATTTTAATATTTTCAGCTCTTCGCAGCTGATATTCTGATTTATACACAAAGTTTCAACTCTGTAAGTTACACAGTTTTCGAGAATGGCTCTGTGACAGACAGACAACGGAGCGGGAGCAATAGGGTTTCGTGAGATGAACGAAACCCTAAAAAAAGAAAAGTCTGAATGTCGCAGTTACATAATTTAAATCTATTTAAAGGAATCTTTCCTTTTTCTTTGATAATAGTTAAGCATATTATCTTTTTACCACACATTCTTCACTTTTACGACATTTTCAAAAATTTTGTGTTACAAGAGATTCCTATTAATAATATCGGTGAACAGCCGAGATCATTGATTTGACTTCTTGTGTTGCCGGTGGTGGAATGTTTTCTTTCTCTTTATCATCGTTACAGCCAATTTCTTGATCTATTAATAAAAGATGTGGCATCAAATTTTCTTTTGAAAAAATAATGTACAAAAACGAGTTTCTTTTTATATTTGCCCGATCAATTTGCGAAACATTTGTCCGAACTATCCGATGCGAAAATGATGGGGTAAACGAAATCAATAACCGAAGATATGTCTAAAAACGAAGACTCATAAACAAGAGTCCATTGTATATGTTTTTTATTAATTTTGTTTTTTGTTTAATGAAATGTTCTCACAGGGTGTCTAGCTATTTTGAAAACGCTATAACCTGGAAAAGTCAAGGAAATTCATATGGACTGGAAATGTAAGGGGAAAGTTAGAGAAATTTACCATTCTTGAGGAAAAATCAGGAAAATTTGGAAATTCTGCACTGCAAAAAATAACTGTTGATTTTACAGTATAAAACTGGCACCCCAGCTGCCAGTATTATACCGTAAAATTAACAGTATTAAATAGTAAAATAAGCAGTAATACGCTGCTGCGCAAGCAGTAATACGCTACCGCGCATGCGCGGTAGCGTGCGCGGCAGTGTGCGGTGTGCGAAAAAGTTAGAAAAATTCAGATTTTTTTTCTGATTATAAAACTAAAGATTTGAAATTGCAACACCAGGAAAAACTAACTTTGCTCTTCATAAGTACTGTAAAAAATATTTCAACCACTTGTGCAATTCTTTTTGTCTATCTCCTTTAAATCCTTCCTTGTATCTCAGAGATTTTTAATTCCAGATTCACTGAATCTTTGTATAAAAAAATATTGTAGGATTATTAATTGATTCAGTCTGTTTACTTATGTGTTTTGGAACTGTCCATTTATTATTTATTTATTTATTTTATTATTATTATTTCGTATTAAAATATGTTTAAAAAAATCTGTGACTGATGTGATAAAGAATTTCATCCTCATTGGACAAAATAGATAGAATTTGATACTAAAGGTGTGTATCTGCAAAAATGTTTAGCATGTACACTGCAAAAAAAAAAGTTTATTTTTACAGTATAATACTGGCACTCCAGCTGCCAGTATTATACTGTAAAATCAACTTTTTTTTTTTTTTTTTTTTTTTTTTTTTACAGTGTACAAAAAAAAAAATAATAAAAAAAAAAATAAAAATAAAAATAAGAAATATAGAGGCATCAAGCAATCATTAACTATGAAATTAATATCTTGGTGTTTAACAATTTCTAAATTTTGCATTTTATTTTTTTTTAAATCAGTAGTTTTCTTCAGAATCAACTGTAAAAGTTCCATTCACAAATTCACAACTTTTAAGATTTTTTTGTGTGCAACATCACAAAATCTCGATACCTGGAATTTTTTCTTTTATTGGTATGGAAAACGTAGAAAATTGTTGCTGATCTGGAATAGACCACTCTGTTCTCATAACTAAATAACTTTATAAAATTATAATATTTGTTAAAAAAGCTCTTTTTATTCTTATTTAAAAATTTCTTAATTTATCTTGCACATGTATTTTACACTTTATCTTTCCAGATGATAAAAAAAGTTAAAAAGAAAACAAACTTTCCTTTAACTCTTTAGATTTTCGGTGTTTTTTTTTTTTTTTTTGTTTTTTTTTTTTTACAAAGGTGTAAGAAGAGAGAATGAATTTTAAAAGCTTTTTTGTAAAACTAGAGGAGGTGACAAGCTCTTCAAAAAAGTAACAAATTATCTAAATTTAGAAACTAAACTTTGTTTGAACGACTAAACATTTAACCCACTTTTTTTTTCATATTTTTATTATTTTCTGTCCAGTTTTATTTGTGTATAATAATCATGTGAAAGATCGATGTAAAAAAGATTGTGGAAAGGAAACATTTTTACTTTTCTGGAAAGAATTTCAGATGTTTACTAAATTTTTTACCGTTTTGTAAAAATGATAAAAGGAATAAACATTAAAAAATTATTATGAATTTAGATTTTTTTTTTTCGTTTATCGTGCATGTTTTCTCAATTTTTTATTAAATTGTACTGAATATTATATATTCTTAATATATGATCTAGTTAATGTAAAATAATGCATCTTTTGGCAAAATTCAGATTATTTGTAGTGGACAGGGGTGAATAAAACAATAGACAGTTTCTATTTTAGACATTTTTTCCAATTTCTATAAAAATTCAAGAATTAACTTTCAATTTTGGCTGCATAACAAACATGCTTGAACTCACATTTTCCAGAAAAAAATCAGTCGGGAATATATTTATGCTGTGGTATTTATGCTCCTTTTACAGGGACACTCAAAATAATTCCGTTACATTACAGTGTACGGGAAAAAAACGTTTGTAGTGTATTTTAATGTCGTTACACTATTTCAAACATATTGAAATTGATACATATCACTGAAGAGCACTACAAGACACTTATTGTAGAATATAGTGCGTATAAAATGTATCGTTCATTTACAGGGACACTCAAAAGAATTTGATTACAGTACTGTCTATGAAAAATAATTGCTGAAAGTTCGCTTTCAGTTGTGGTACGCGTTTTTAAATGTAACAAATTTTTTACATATTAATTAGTGCATATAAATTCTATAGATCATATACAGGGCTGCTCAAAAGATCTCACGTACATTTCCGTTTACTGACGGAAATTGCTGAAGCGAAATTTTCAATTGTGCTATTCCTAACTGAAGTAAATGTTAGCATACTGCATTAGTATACATACTAATCTATAGATAATATCCAAGGCTGCCCAAAATAATTCCGATATTTAGTTTGGTTATTGGTAGTAATTTCTGAAATTAGATTTTTAAATGTGTTATGCGTTTTCTAAATTTTTTACTTAGTAAACTGTGAAGTTTTGTTACACTATTCTGAATGTGTTGGAAAGTGTTTTATAATCTATGTTTGACGTATGGTATTTCGTACTTGTTCCTCTTGTTTTGATCAGTTACACGTTCCTTTAACTTATAAATTAAGCGATATAAAACGTTTTAATATGTGTACCATATATTTCGTCTTATAATGCACATTTTTGATACAAAGAAAATTGGTGAAAATTTACTGGTGATATTAAAGATTTTAATACATGCATAAACTCTTATATAATCTACATGCACACAACACGAATCACATTTTCCTGCTCTAAGTATGTTGCTCAGTTTCTGTTTTGCAATTTATAATACTATACTTTAAATATCTTACAACATTATCTTCAAAATTTATCTTATAATGTTTCTTAAAGATGCTAATTTTATTTAATTTTTCCCAGCATATTTTTCTTGCCCACTTAAACAATCATAAACTTTTTTTTTTTAAATAACTAAACCCTTTGCTTTATCTTCGGAAGAATAAACATCTTTGAAAAAGAAAAATGATAACCTTCAAGATCTTTATTGTTTTCTTTACAAAACCGTGAGATGGAAGCGTGAATTTTAAAAGCTTTTCAGTAGAAAAAAAAAAAGAGAAGAAATGTCTAGAACATTTTGAGTTTACTGTCAAGTTAGCAACAAAAGTCGATACTTAGGCACTAACAGTTATTAGAACAAGAAAACATTTAACATAATGTTTTGGTTGAATAAATATTCAGATTTTCGTATTTTATCATTTTGAATTAGTTTTTTCATATGCATTAAAAAAGACAAGTAAAAGGTTTTGTGGAAAGTAAATATATTTTTTTAAAGAATTTTTCATGCTTATCCATTCTTTCCACTTTAAAAAATATATTAAATGTGATTCTAGTTATCCTCTTACCGATCTTGTTGTCACTGTTTAAATGCATTGAATGTTATACAATTTCAATAAATAAATTTAAAAAATGTAATGATTTGTGCCTTTGTAAAAAATTATATTCTAAAACAATTTAATTTATTTTTTAAATATTTTTACTTTAGTAAACGTATTTTGTACGAATAAACATAAGTTACAACAAACTGTAAATAGGTTTTTCTTTTTTAAGTTGAGTAAATTTTGTATTTGTATAGATATTTTTAAATACATTAAAAAAAAAATATTTTTAACCGTATTTTTTTTTATAAGAATCATACTCAGTTTATATGCATTTTATGTAACTCATATAATAAAAAATGGAGTTTTATAATTTTATTTCAGCTACTTCCTTTATTAAAAATTTTGCTGAATTTCAAATATTTTAATTTAAATACGTCATTCTGCTACCTTTCGGCTGATTTTTGTAAAAATCGACTGCAATCTCTTCTTCAATTACAGCCATATATATATATATATATATATATATATATATATATATATATATATATATATATATATATATATGTGTGTGTGTGTGTGTATATATATACCGGGTGTCCCAAAAATGACTGATGGATTTTAAAATTCAATAACTTGCAAACGGTGACAGATATTAAAAAAATTATTGCAGCAGGTTTATGTATGATGTCAGGAGTTTTTTTACTGTGATTCTCGATTTTAGTTTGAATTTAAAACAACAGATGGCGCTGACAGCGATTGGCGCTCAGTCGATGCCGAAACTGACGTCACAAAGCATTGATGTGAGGGAAGGAGATTAAGGCTGTGGAGTGGGTCTCATTTGTCAATACAATCTTGCTCTTAGGAACCGATTCTGAATTCATTCGATATAATTTCAATCGAATGCGTTGTTGCCATGGAAACAACAAATTCTTCGATAGTGGAATACAGCGTTCAGAATTGGAGCCATGATTTATTAATTATTTGATTAATTATTGATTTATGAAGTTTTATTTTCCCGGATTAAATTACTTTTTGTGGTCTGATTTAAAGATTATTTTTTGCATCGTATTTTAAAACTAGGTGAAGAGATTTAGTATTTTTTGTTGTTGTAAAAAATTTCATAACTTTTATTACATTTAAAGAAATTTTAGATCTTTTAAGGAAGTTCGTCAGTAGGTTTTTATTAATGTTAAAAATAATCGTGAAAAAATGGTTAATAGTATATTGTTGTTCAAAATAACTATCTAAAAACAAATATTAGAAGTTGCCTTGTTTATTCCTTTTGAATAGGAGTATTCTATCATTGCATTAAAATTAAAAAAATAAAATAATGCTAGTTAATTAAAATTTGACAATTTGATATTTAAATATTGTACACGCAGCTTCATCTTGATGTTTGATAAAATAAAAACAGTAAATATGTTTTATCTACATCCACTTTAAATTGTAAAAATGGTGTTAAAAGTATTCTTGGAGTTTGAATTTTTACACTTTGGCAATTATTTCTAACAGAGTTATTTATATAAATAATAAGCAGTAAAATAAGCAGTAATACGCCACCACGCATGCGCGGTATCTAGCGTATTACTGCTTATTTTACTGTTTATTACTGTTAATTTTACGGTATAATACTAGCAACTGGAGTGCTAGTATATTATACTGTAAAATCAACACTTTTTTTGCAGTGCATCATGAGAAATGTATTACAAATAAATTTGGATGCGTTTTACCATTTAAGATCAAACAGATAAACAGTGGTTTGTGGATCCAATACAATTTGCGGATCCAATCCAATATTATTTTGTGTAACCCTGTAAAAATATTTTAAAAGTTATATTCACCCTCTTCAAGGAAAAAAATACATCTGTAGTTGACTGTAACAACATACTAAAATTACATTACGGACAGCGTTCTAAAACCCCAGGATTTAACACATATCCGTACTCTTTTGTGCAGCCCTGTAAAATAACTATAAATACTATTTTCATCCTCTTCAAGAAAAAAAAAACATCATGTAGTTGACTGTAACAACATACTAAAATTACATTACAGTCAGCGTTCTACAAATGCCACATTTAACACATATTCGTATTCTTTTGTGCAGCCCTGTAATATAATTATAAATGCTATATTCATCCTCTTCAAGAAAAAACATGCTGTAGGATAGATAGACAGACAGAAATAGAAAAAGAACCTCCCGCAGAAATAAGCACTTATGTACTACTGTGCTAATCATCCTTAATAATGTCTAAAATTTGTTATACGCGTATTTAAAAAAAAAAAAAAAAAAAAAAAGTCTTCTGGAATTCCGTCCAAAGAACTGACAACCGGCGCTTTAGCCTGTTGTAAGTCCTACAACAGGCTAAAATAGTTACAACAGGCTAAAAACTGTCCCCTTGTCTGTATTCCACTATGAAGAATTTGTTGTTTCCATGGCAACAACGCATTCGATTGAAATTATATCGAATGAGTTCTGAATCAGGTCTTAAGAGCAAGATTGTACTGACGAATGAAACCCACTCCATAGCCTTAATCTCCTTCCCTCACATCAATGCTTTGTGACGTCAGTTTCGGCATCGACTGAGCGCCAATCGCTGTCAGCGCCATCTGTTGTTTTAAATTCAAACTAAAATCAAGAATCACAGTAAAAAAACTCCTGACATCATACAGAACCCTGCTGAAAGAATTTTTTTAATATCTGTCACTGTTTGCAAGTTATTGAATTTTAAAATCCATCAGTCATTTTTTGGACACCCGGTGTATATATAAATATATATATATATATATATATACACACATATATATATATGTGTGTGTGTGTGTGTGTGTGTGTGTATATATATATATATATGTGTGTGTGTGTGTGTGTAGTTAAAAGGAAATCACATGTGTAAAAATTCAAACGAATAGATAGTATAAAAATTAAAGGAAAATATATTACAAAAATTCAACACAATAAAATATAATGCAGATTTTGTCATCGTGTTAACGTACGAAATACTGAAACAATTCGAACTTAAATGGTTGAGTGTATTGATCTTGCCAATATCTTAGATGGGCTCGTTAATCAAGTATGTAGCTCTTATAGTTCGTTTACAGGGACACACAAAACAAAAAAACGCGCGAAACTTGTCATCATGATAACATCCGAAATATTGAACCAATTCAAACCTAATTGGGATAATGTGCTGATTTATTAGTTGCTTAGATGGATTCGTTAACCTGCTATATAGTTCTTTTAGTTCATTTATAAGAACACATAAAAGCAAAAAACATGCAAAACTTGTCACCACGATAACGTCCGAAATACTGGACCAAATCGAACCTAATTAGGACAGTGTATTGATCTAACCAATACCTTAGATGGGTTCGTTAATCAACTTATGTAGCTCTTATAATTCATTTATAGAGACATACAAAAGTAAAACATGCAAAACTTATCATGCCGATAACGTCCGAGTTTCTGAACCAATTTCACCCTTATTGGGACAACGTATTGATCTTGCAAATATCCTGCATGAATTCATTAATTAAGTATGTTGCTCTTATAGTTTGTTTGTAGGGACACACACAAAAAGAAATCGATGGCTTTAATTGAAATTTTGGGTTCGAACCTCGTTTGAGCGTCGGAAATATATTACAGCGCACTGGCGATTTTTAAACTATGATTCCAACAAATGTTTAACATTTTTGATATAACTGTCTCATATAAATTCAATTACAATTGGTAAGCCAAAGTTAAAATTCCCCTGCAAAACTACCTTCCTTGCTAAAGTAGTAAACTTAGAAGGAGGGACATCAATAAGTTTAATTTGTATTAAATCTGATGTACAAACCTTAAAAAAAAAATTTAAAAAAATAAAAGATAAAGAAATGAACCTATTCTTCTGACTGATTCACTTCTTGTTTCTGTTTATACCTATTTTAATTTAAAAAATGCTAGTATTTAGCTTACATTTAAACACTTATCTTTTTCGCTGCGCTACGTCATAATAGTCCTGTGTTGTTTAAAATCATAGGTTGGTTAAGTAATATATATAGAAGTAATATTACTGTATTATTCCTACATTACATTACATTACATTATATTATATTATATTATATTATACTAGCAAGCTACGCCCGCTACTCTGGTCAATTTCTCTTAACGCACCTTTAATCAAGTGAAATATTGACTTTGAATTTGACTCTGTATTTTAAAACCCTATGGATCTTTACTTGGAATGTCCTTCTGCATTTTTAAAAACGATACGAACGCTAATGCGTTATTACATTTTTAATGTGTCAGACAAAATTTGGGCTGTTAAGGACAAATTAGGCCAATTCTCTGTAGACTTTATTATGGAATAGATCAGCATTAAAAAAATGAATAATTGTGTTAAATTATGATGTCTATGGGGTTTACATTATAGTGTCTATGGAGAAAAGTCATTTCCGTTGGATTCAAATTGGATTTGAATGAAGTTACAATTTACAATACTTCAAATATAATGAAATTGATATGCCTCACTGAGGTGGACTAAAATATGCTATTTGTCGAGAATTAAATAAAAATCATGCACTCGTGACATCATAATTCACTTTTATATTTTAACAGAATAATAAGACTACTATAATTTTTGACTCGTGCTATAGTCAGTATACATACGCCAGGACACATTGTCGTTATCATTATCTTTTTATGCGTGAAGGTTTCGCTATAGTACTCTGTTGTAAAATTTGGTAATTTTTGAAATTCAATGTTTGAAAAACGGCATAATCAGTGGATTTGAAATTTATATCAAGAAAAATACAATTTTTTACCTTTCTAACGCAGTTTGTCTAACAATTTTCTGACAAATACTTTTCGAGCTATTCATTTTTTCAGTAACTTCAAATGTTTCATTTTCCGAGATTAATCTGTGGCAACAATTAAGGAAAATCCCAGTCGTCAGCAACGCATAGCTTTTTATTAAAAAGGATTATATTACATTACATTACTATAAGTGAAGTATATATATAATATATATATTAAGTGGATTTCAATATTTTAGAATGGTGAGAAATGTTAAAAACATTAAAATACAAAAGTTTTATTTTGCTTAATTAAAAATTGTTGTGGACAAGGAAAAGTAGTTTCCAAAATTACATTGAACAAATATTTTTTGGCTGAATTTTCCTTGCATTTAAGCGAACTCAAAATCTTAATAAATTTTTACGTATAAATATATATATATATATATATATATATATTTGTACGTATAAATATATGTATATTATACTTTGTGCTTGCACAAAGACTTGTGAAAGCTCAAAGCTTTTTCTGATATTTGAATCCAAGTCCAAATTTCAAGCCATATTAGACTTAAAATTTCAGTTCTGGATGAAATATAAAGTCACATATTAAAATCAGGCTGGAAGCCACACCACACTGTAAATTTTTATCCACGCCACGGATTTCTCGGTAAACGGGGGAATTTTAGTAAAATAGAAATTAGTCTTATCGCTTCGCAAAATCTGCCAAGTCTACAAATTATCTTCCGTTGTTCGCACAAGGAACATTAAAGCAAACAATTTTCGCGCGTCTATGCAATTCGTGCGTATGGCATATCTGTAAAATTTTAAAACATAATACAAGACCCTTCGCACTGTTGAATAAGGAATGTCCAAATCCCGAGATATTGCACGTGTACTACTGCTACCATGTGCTTGCTCAACAACTGCCGTCGCAATTTTTTCAGATCTCTGCATTCCATATACTAGTTTGCAGTCCCGTCTAGTTTTCACTGCAACAGTTCCAGTCTCTTCAAAACACACGATCATTCGCCGAAGATTTGTAATTGTAAGATGACATCGACACAAACCTTTTAACCTGTCGAAATGCCTTGATCGTGACAGAAGCTATAGTAAAAGGGGTATGATTTCTCTAATAAAAAGGTTATTGCTCTGGTAAAAGTTTTTGATGAGTAACACTTGCTCTGGTAAAGTGAGTTTCTTAGTCACTAAGATCACTGTTCAAAAAAATTTCAAATACTACCTCTATTTTTATGCAAATTAGTATCAACGTAACGCCATCCTCCCTCTCCTTCCCCACCCTGCCGCTAAAGGTCAAAATGTGAACTTTTTATTTTTCTTTAGAAATCGAAACTACATACTCAGGAGACTACATATACAAAATGTGGTTGCAATCCGGTTAGTAGTTTTTGCATTGGAGGTGCCTAAACAGCTTGTATTTAATTTTGGTCACCTTGTGCATAAAGTAGAATATCTTTAAACATAACTAGACAACATAAGAAGACTAAGCATGATAAAACCAAGCCTGCAGACCGGTCTCGATCCATTTTTTTTTTCATTAGACTAATCGACGTTGGTATATGATGGTGAGAAATACCACCATCTAGATCTAAACTAGCACACACTATAAAAAAAAAAGTATTTGGTTTTTTTTCTGCATATTAGCAGAGTATTTGGTATCATTTTAATCAGTGAACAGTGAACAATACAAATTAATGATCCATTTTAGGATCAGCGCATACAGATAGATAATTGTGGAACAAAGTGAACCACGGCAGTCAAGGAAATATTTGGTTTTCCGTTCCCACGAATGATTTAACTACACCTAATAAAAATGTCATGGAGAAAATTGTCAGAACAATAATATGACACATTTATTTATGAGAGCTTAAATAGGCACGAAGACCTCACAAGTCAAAGCATCTTTACCTCCCAGACACAGCACGGCGTCAAGAGGAATCGCTATTGTACCGACGGACCTATGAAACACTCAAGGGGAGTACCAAATTTCTCCCGCATGCCAATGGTCATCTCTCTAAAATCAGAGGTATGGCCGAAACATGCAAATTTTCAAGAAGTTAAAACGTATAAGGCCTTAATTTTATGTGAAAAGGGAAAAATGGTTCCATCCCTTTTTTTTTGCTCCACGAAAAGTATGTGATTTTTCTTGAGAGTTCAGATTCAAAAAAGATGGAAAAGTAGAAGGTTGACTGCTCTCTAACTAAAAAAACAGATTTTGAGTGTGTGTGCCAATAGATGGAAATGTACGCGCTAAGAAAAAGCGAAAACGCGTCAGCCATTACCTCCTGCTGTCAACGTTATCTAGTAATATAAGGTAACAAACAATCTTCCTTCACCATTGTTCCATTTTATTTAATTAAGCTATATTCTTTTAATAATACGAATTTAAGTGTGTATGAAGATCCTACCCCGATCTAAACATAAAAAGGCTAATCAAATAAATACTTCTAGGGTATGGAACTCTGCCTTTCAAAATCGAATTTTTTTATTCAGTAAGATAAACTGTAATTCTCAGAAAATAAATGTTGAGAATACAGTTCTCAACTAGGATTGAATATTTTTATTTTTTTTAAACATTTATGTTTGTTTTTAATCATATGCTTATAATTACCTTGTAAATAAACTCAATTTTATATTCAATTAATTTTAGTCAGTTTTCCTTTTGTTTACTTAATTTATTGAATTAATATTAAGTCTTTTATTTCAGGAAATGTTTTCTTTAATATTACAATCTAGGTTTTAAAATAAGCCATTATTTATTTAATGTTACATAACTCTCTGCAGGTAACCTTTGATGATTGTAATTGGCTCAAAGAGGATCCGAACTTCAAAAATAATTCACAACGCAATTTTTTCTTTTCTAGAATTAATTGATAATTTGTCTAATAAAATTTTCTAAGTATAAATTATCATATCAGATCCTTAGAGTCATAGGTGCAAAATAAATACTATACGTCTCGGATAATTTAAAATACTCATATTAATCAATTAACAGCAATATAGTGGTAAATCCTATGCAGTCAGACTTAAATTCAAATAATTTAATTGATCACTCTGTAGCATTCCATCATAGGGTTTACCGGATTAGAAGTGGTACCGTTACCTCTTTCTAAATTATTTTAATATATTAATTTAATTTTAGAAATAGAACTTTAGGTTATTGTATAATTTTTTAAATATAAAAATATATATGCAATATTAAGACTAAAAAAAAAAAAAAAAAATTTTAAGCATTCATTGGGGAATCTTCATACACTCTGTAACATGCATATACCTGGCAATTCTTTTTGGGTACCTCACTAAATATATAATGATATATTAAATAATAATAAGTGTTATTGGATTGATTTGTATTAACAAAGAATTGAAAATATGACTTGTGTTACATATACTGCAACAGCAGCAAATATAAAATAAATACATAATAATGCTCAAATATTGAAATGATATATATTATATATAATTAATTTCTCGAACAGTGCATAACAATTCACCATTGGGTATCTTTTATTTTATGTTAAACAATTTTTTTTTTTTTGCTCTCTCTCTATTTTATGATTTTTGTACTTTAATTGGATGAATAAGCGTAAAAGTCAAAGAATTAGTAGAATAGATACTGGTGTCAAAACTAGACAACAATTACGCGAATTAAATAATCAAACTGTAGACACTAATATTATTTGTAATAATAGTAATAATAATAATAAGAAAAAAAAGAAAGAGAAGAAAATTATAAATTCTGAAAAAGCTACTCCTAAAATTACTACAATGGACACCCCAAATGCAGATAGCCTAATTAATCTGATTCCATACTATGATGGAAAAAAGGAAGCAAATATTAACCATTTTTTCTTACAATTTGACAATCTCATCAATAAAACTGAATTGAATAATGATTCTAAATTAACTATATTAAAGGCGAAAATTGTAGGACCTGCTAAAGATAAATTGATGAGGGATCAAAATTTGTTCGTGGAACAGAACTTAGAAACCTTTAAAACAAAGTTAAAACAATTATTCGAACCCAAAACCACATTTCTAGAAGCGCAAAAGAAATTTTGCAATCTCAAACAAAAACCGGAACAAAACATGAACGAATTTATATTAGAGTTTAATGCGGCAGCAGACCTTTATCTAAAAAAAAGTGGGCAAGATATAGGAGCTAACAACAGCTCTACATTCATGGAAATGATCAAATTATCTCAGTTTTTGGAATCAATTCGTAGTGATTTAAGTCTGGAAGTAAGAAAAAACTCTCCGCCGGACTTTAAAACAGCGTGCAACATAGCCTTAAAATTAGAGGAGGCTTATTCACATGTCAATTTAAAGGACATCAACAACATTTCCAAAACTAAAGATTCTGATTTGTTAAATGAACTGCTTAAACTCAATGTAGAAAGTGCAGAGAATATAAAATTATTAACCGCGGAATTAAATAACATAAAATTAAAGGTAAATGCCACTAACAATGATACAACTAGGTTTTGCAAGTACTGTAAATCCACATCCCATACGAACCCACATTGTTGGTTTTACAAGGGCAACGAACAAAACAGCAGTAATTACGTGGACGAAAATAAAAAAATTCCTGAGAATATTCAAATCGAAAAACCAAATTTTTATCAAGGGGGAAACCAACAAGCTCAGGGAAACTTTCAGCAAACCCCAAATTACACGCACCAAAACTTCAACCCTATGCAATATTCTGCTCCTCAGTACATGTACTATGCACCACCCCCACCCCACCAACAATTTATGCCGATATCATATCCCAGTTTCGGAAATTATGGAGGCAATTTCAACGAACAGAGATCATATGACCAGCGAAGAAATTATAGAGGGCATAGAGGGGGCTACAAGCAAAATAATTATAAAAAACATGATTATACAAAAAAAAATAATTCACAGCAGACATTTGAAAACAATAAACAAGATAAAGATCATGATCAGAATTCTAGTAACAATAAGGGAAACTAAAGTCGGGACTTACATTCTCAAATACAAGGCACCCGCGTAAGTCTCACTGCGGGTCTAAAAAAAATAACAAAATTATTGCTAGTGTCAAAAGTAATGACAATTCTCAACTTCCGATTATTACTTTTGAAATTAATGGTGTTAAGATTAATGCTTTGACAGACAGTGGGGCGGCAGTAACTTTGGCATCACCTATATTGTTCGAACAATTAAAGAATGCACACGTAAAATATAAAAATCTCTGTAACCAGGTAAAAATTCAAACATTAACAAATTCGACAATCTCTTTTAAGCAATGCATTAAATTAACTTTCAAATTGGAAAACGTTTTTGTATCGGGGGCATTCTATGTTACAACTCAAGATTTTGGTCGGAACTACAATATGCTATTGGGATTCGATTTCCTCAAAACAAATAATATTATCCTAGATTTTGAAGATAAAACCATGAAATTAAAAAACAAAAACATTGCACTTCAATTTCTAGAAAATGAACCTCAAAGTCTGATAAGTAACTTAACTGCTAACTCTAATGAGAATCAAAATAAAGAAACAATACACAAAAAGAAAAAAAAACGTATCTCGCACAAAAATTTTGTTACAGCAAAACTAACACAGACAACGGAGTTACTACCAGGCGAAAAAAAAATTGTTGCATTACTATTAGATCCAGATAAATTCGCAACTACAAATACAATACTCTTGGAACCGATTAAACATAATATGAAAATTTATTATAAAACATCAATTCACGAAATTGCCAAGGATAATAAAATTCATATAATAATCACTAACAAATCACAACAAAAATTAATCTTAACAGAGGGAATGAACATTGGCAAAATTTCTAAACATTTTGAAATAAAATCAGTTGACACTGAGGGTCAAGAAGTAACGAAGCAGGTAGTGCACATTAATAATCTGAATTTAGAGCAAGTTCGTGAACGGAGAAAAGCAGAACTTAGATCAGACGACTTTAATTTACAACATTTAGACTCGGACACAGCAGAAAAATTAAAAAAAATACTTCTAAATAATGCACATGCCTTTTCTAAGAATTACGATACACTCGGACAATCTTCATTAGTCGTCCCAAGATTTAATTTAATACATAATTATCCTCTGCAGACTAAACCATACAAAACTGCACACAATGTTAAGGAGTATGCTAAAAAAGAAATTGAAAAACTTTTGAGAGCAAATATCATTCGTAAATCCAACTCTGATTACGCTTTCCCTGTTATTTTCGTTAAAAAAAAATCTTTGCAGAAAAACGAACAGGCTAATGAAGTTAAATATCGTATGGCGGTCGATTATAGACTTTTAAATGAAATACTTCAAAATTATGCGTACCCCATACCCGAAATTAAAGAGATTCTGCGGAGAATGAGTGGAAAAAAATATTATACAGTACTGGATCTACACAGTGCGTTTTTCCAAATAAATTTACGTGAAGAAGACACTGAAAAATTAGCTTTCATAACGGAGCACGGTAAATTCTCCTTTTTAAGATTGCCGTTCGGAACGCGACTCAGTACTGCGGTGTTTGCAGAATTAATTGATAAAGTGTTGGGCTACTTTAATGAAGATCAAGTCGCTTATTTTATTGACGATGTGATCCTAGCAGCCGACTCACTCGAAGAAATGTTAGATCTGTTAGACAAAGTCCTTAAAGCTTTTATTGAAAATAATTTAACTATTGAGCCTACTAAAATACAAGTCTGTATGTCAGAAATCGAATTTCTCGGTTTCACCCTAAACAGCGAAGGATACTCTCCTTCAAAAAGAAACATAGATAAAATTCAAAATTTAGTTAAACCTAAAAATAAGAAGGGAGTTAAATCTCTACTTGGTCTTTCGAATTATTTTAGATCGCTTATTAAAGACTATTCTAAAATAGTTGACCCATTAATTAATCTTACTAAAGACAAAGTGAAATTTAAATGGTCTGACATAGAAGAGAATGCTTTCAAAGAAATCCAAGCAGCGATAGTTAAAAATCCCACATTAAAACCCCCGGATTTCTCAAAAGATTTCATTTTAATCACAGACGCTTCTAAAACAGCTATTTCTGGAATTTTAGCACAAGAATACGACGGAGAACAGCTGCCAATTGAACATTTTGGGCGAAAATTAAGGGATCCCGAAAAGAACTACCCCAGTTTCAAACTCGAACTACTGGCGGTTCATGAAGCGGTGATGTATTTCAAGCATATTCTCGCAGGGAGAAAATTTAATATTTATACAGACTCCAAAGCGCTAACGTATTTTTTAAATTTGGAAAAGCAACCAGACATTGTAGCAAGGTGGTTGGACAATTTGTCCCCTTTTAACTACTCTTTTCAGCATATCGAGGGATCTAAAAATCCTGCTGATTATGTTTCGAGGAACATTAATAATATAATTTCAAGAGAAAAATTGCAAAATTCATTGTTTACGGTAAACAAAGCTCTATCAGATGAAAACATTAAACTACAACAATTAGAAGACGAAAAATTAAATAAAATAATAAACAAAATTAAAACTGACAAACAAAACAAAACCACAAAAAAATTCACTCTCAATCAAAAAGAAATATTAATATTAAAGCCAGGCTCTGATACAAATGAACTGTTAATTGCTCCGGATAAACTTAAAGCTGAAATAATACAGGAAGCTCATAAACCACATTTCGGATTTTTTAAAACTTATCAAATAATAAAAGCTAGATTCTACTGGTACGGGATGTACAGGGATGTAAAGAATTATTGTACTAAATGTATACCATGTAACACGACTAAACAACATCAAACTATTAAAGTTCCCACACAAAAAATAATCAAAGATAAAGAAATCGGATCAGTTTTGCATATAGATTTAATTGGTTTGCTTCCAATGACGCTACGCAAAAATAAATTTGTATTTATGATTATTGATTCCACATCAAGATTCTTGGAGGCTGTACCGGTTCGCAATTGTGAATCACAAACACTTCTAAATGTATTGAATCGCTATTTTAGTAATTTCGGATTGGCGCGATCCATAAAATTGGATAATGGCCGGTATTTTCACTCTGATTTATTCAAAGAATACATGGATTCTCTTAACATAGACCTAGATTTTACATCCGTGAATAATCCACGCAGTAATGGGCTCTGTGAAATCAGTAATAAAATATTAAAAAATTCAATTGTGGCTATGTGTAAAAACTCTTTAGAATGGGATACCAGGATTGATTTTTTTAAAATTAATTATAACAGTACGCCGCACAGAGCTACGGGATTTTCTCCGGCACTTCTATTTTTCGGTAGAGAAATAAGAACTCCTTTTTCCATACACTTGCCTGACCAAGACATAATTGTCAAAACCTACGTTAAAAATAGAGTCCAACATATTGAGGAAATAAAGAAATTAGCCTTACAAAACCAAAAAAAAATGATGGCGGAGTACATCGACAGTACTCCAGTCCAAAAAGTAAAATTTCTACAAACGGGACAAGAATGCTACTTAAAAGTCGTGGGTAAACCAGGTGTACTTCAGCCAAAATTCTTGGGACCATTCGAGGTGGTAAGGAAGCTTAGGAATAACAATTACCTATTAAAGGAAATTGCATTCCCAGATAAAGCGACTATTAAACGCCACATAAATAAATTATTCTCACCAACGAAAGTGGAATCACAGACTATACACATAAATTCCTAGATAGGGAAGCGAGAAATTTTTTTTCTTTTTTATTGCCGTCGAGGCAATATGTATATATTTATTTTAAATTTTTATCGTTTATAGATGTCTTATTTTTCTTTAGTTGAGTACACATTTTATAATTTTCCATTATTGTTTATGTACAGTACATTGAGGACAGGTTACTATTTAAAAAAAAAAAAAAAAGATCATTTAGGGAGGATACTGCAAGTTTTTTTTTTCTTTGCTACACAGTGTACTACTGAGGGATTTGGCTCGTCAGAGGGAGTTATGAACAAACATGCACGTTAAATAAAAAATAATAATAATTACGGTAAAAATAAAAACAGAGGCAGCCTTGCCAGGGTATCACCCTTTCAAACCCATTTTATACTAATTTATATAACAAAACAAAAAAATTTTTTTATTATATAACCTTACCCCCTCTACTAAAAGTGAAAATAAAAGTCTTGATATGTAGCACAAAACATATAACTAATCGATTTAAAATTACAAGTCAACATCTATTCACTCGGCGACACAAATATAAATAATAATAATACAACATTTTATATTGACCAATATTTATAATAATTCATCCTTTGCTTAAAGCCACGGATTGACGAATCCACTTGAATTATTATAACAAAAAAAAATCGGTCAGATTTTACAAAATTATTTTAGTTTAATATTTGATATAATCTATAACTGGGTTAGAACAACGCGTTTCAATTTTAATTTTAGAATAATCGTACGATTTCATATTATAAAACAAACAAGTAAAAAAAAAAAAAAAAAATTTTTTTTAGTTGTCCCTAAGGATTAACATTTCAGATAATTTAATTACAAAAAAAAATAATAAATAAAAAAAAAAATACCATTGAACGTTTCAATTATTACAAAACATAAATTGGATGTTTAATTTATACCTTAAATATTTAGGTAAATTATTTCATACTTAAAAAATAATAATAATAAAAAGGTGTTGGATACATGTCAATGATCATTTCAGCAATTTATTGGATGTTAAAGTCTCGTTTTTGCAGGCGAAATTGAGACTATCTGCGCAGAGCATCTAATAATGCATTTAGCTGAGATATTTCTAATTAACTAAATTTCCAAACTTTACAAAAAAAAAAAGAATTTGTTTAATTTTTTTTTTTTCTAACTATATGTAATATTTTATAAAACAAAAAATAATAAGAGAAAAGAAAAGCGAACGCTCGCTTTCGATTCCTTAAATATGTATATTTACACGTTAATATATTTTAAAATAATAATAATAAGAAGAATAAATAATTAAATAAATATTTTACAATTGCATGCACATTTTCGTTTGTGCAAAGCAACGCTCGCTTGTTCTCGCTAACTTAAATTGTAACTAGAAAATCAATATTATATTAAAAAAATATATATATTATAATACATTACGTTTTTATACACAATATAAATAAATAAGTAAATATATAAATTGACGAGAAGATAGTGCGATGCAAACGGATTTGACCACGTTACACGTGTACCGATTTTTTTTTTTTTTATAGAAAATATTAAGCAGATATACAGATTTAAACATACCTCATTTTTTTTTTTTAAATCCAAGCCGGGTATACACGATTTTTTTTTTAACCACACAGTATAATTTTTATTTTTAACAACATAAATCATAATTCCTAGCTGTAAATCAGAGCTGCACTACCTTTCACCAATTACACGTGCAATTAACACATTTCACCCCTTTTTGTAGAGTCGAAAATCCAGGAGTTTAGTAATCATACACCTGAGGGATAGCAACGATCGCTAGTACATGCATTTCGCAAATCTTCCCTTGTGTACACCTGGATACGAATGTAAAAAAAAAAAAAAAAAAAAAAAAAGGATGAGTCATTGTCCACAGGTAGGGTCATCTAGCTGTCATTCTCTATCCTTCCGCTTAGCGGTGATGGATTAGAGGGAGAAAAGATTACTGTTTTTTTTTTCTTTTTCTTCTTCTGCCTTGTTTTTTTTTTTTTTTTTCCAACCCCGTCCATTCCAAGGCAGGCAGTTTAAAAGGGTATTGTGTTTGACTTTATAGATGGATATTTAAATTTTTGGTATCGAAAGAAGAAAACAAATTTTCATTTTTTCGATCTGTTTCTTTTATGAAAATATATTATTATTGAGAATATCTTTCATTCAGAAAAGTAGCCTTTTCACATATTCCAAAACAATTGTTTTAGTAAGAATGATAAGATTTTTTTTTTTAACATAACATTTTCTTTATATATATATATAAAAAAATAAAGAAGTTTTCCTTTCTGCTCAAGAGAAAATAATTCATGTGAGAATTAGATTATAATGTTTATAATACAGATTGTAGTACAACAGACATGTGATTATATAGATGTGTTTTCTCTCAATGTTTTTCATATATTATATAATTTTTTTTTTAATTGTATGGTATTCATTATCAATGCATACAGCTTACTGATTATATTGAGTATTTGTTTTAAATGATTCTGTATATTGTGTTTCAACGTATGGGTACCTAATTAGCCTGTAATAATTAAAATAAAAGATTTGCCAATTTATATGTATGTAATAACTAAAAATATAAGAGTGGAAAAGAAAATTAATTTTTTTTTCTTTCTTCTCTCGGGCATTTTATTTTATTATTTGGCTTATTCAAATTTTCCTGCTTTATTTGGATTTGGACCTATTAAAACTCAAAATTTTAATAAATGTTTTTGGAACAATGGAAATTGAAACCAACTACACATGATAACTTGCTGAAGAAGTCATGTCTTTCATCAGATTTTTCAACAGTGAACTTTTGATTACGCTTTATTTCACCAATGTGTAAAACTTTTTTCTGGTGTTGCAAACCTACTTACACTCCAAACCTAGTGACACCCCAGCTTATCCCAAGTTCCTAGACTTTTCCATGTGAACATTTTCAGTTTTGATCTTCAATATAATACGACGATGGACTTTCATCGAGTACTTTGTGGCTATATATATATATATAAAAAAAAAAAGATACTGTGGACCTTTTTTTTTTTTTCTAATGTCGGGGGAAGAGATGATGGTGAGAAATACCACCATCTAGATCTAAACTAGCACACACTATAAAAAAAAAAGTATTTGGTTTTTTTTCTGCATATTAGCAGAGTATTTGGTATCATTTTAATCAGTGAACAGTGAACAATACAAATTAATGATCCATTTTAGGATCAGCGCATACAGATAGATAATTGTGGAACAAAGTGAACCACGGCAGTCAAGGAAATATTTGGTTTTCCGTTCCCACGAATGATTTAACTACACCTAATAAAAATGTCATGGAGAAAATTGTCAGAACAATAATATGACACATTTATTTATGAGAGCTTAAATAGGCACGAAGACCTCACAAGTCAAAGCATCTTTACCTCCCAGACACAGCACGGCGTCAAGAGGAATCGCTATTGTACCGACGGACCTATGAAACACTCAAGGGGAGTACCAAATTTCTCCCGCATGCCAATGGTCATCTCTCTAAAATCAGAGGTATGGCCGAAACATGCAAATTTTCAAGAAGTTAAAACGTATAAGGCCTTAATTTTATGTGAAAAGGGAAAAATGGTTCCATCCCTTTTTTTTTGCGCCACGAAAAGTATGTGATTTTTCTTGAGAGTTCAGATTCAAAAAAGATGGAAAAGTAGAAGGTTGACTGCTCTCTAACTAAAAAAACAGATTTTGAGTGTGTGTGCCAATAGATGGAAATGTACGCGCTAAGAAAAAGCGAAAACGCGTCAGCCATTACCTCCTGCTGTCAACGTTATCTAGTAATATAAGGTAACAAACAATCTTCCTTCACCATTGTTCCATTTTATTTAATTAAGCTATATTCTTTTAATAATACGAATTTAAGTGTGTATGAAGATCCTACCCCGATCTAAACATAAAAAGGCTAATCAAATAAATACTTCTAGGGTATGGAACTCTGCCTTTCAAAATCGAATTTTTTTATTCAGTAAGATAAACTGTAATTCTCAGAAAATAAATGTTGAGAATACAGTTCTCAACTAGGATTGAATATTTTTATTTTTTTTAAACATTTATGTTTGTTTTTAATCATATGCTTATAATTACCTTGTAAATAAACTCAATTTTATATTCAATTAATTTTAGTCAGTTTTCCTTTTGTTTACTTAATTTATTGAATTAATATTAAGTCTTTTATTTCAGGAAATGTTTTCTTTAATATTACAATCTAGGTTTTAAAATAAGCCATTATTTATTTAATGTTACATAACTCTCTGCAGGTAACCTTTGATGATTGTAATTGGCTCAAAGAGGATCCGAACTTCAAAAATAATTCACAACGCAATTTTTTCTTTTCTAGAATTAATTGATAATTTGTCTAATAAAATTTTCTAAGTATAAATTATCATATCAGATCCTTAGAGTCATAGGTGCAAAATAAATACTATACGTCTCGGATAATTTAAAATACTCATATTAATCAATTAACAGCAATATAGTGGTAAATCCTATGCAGTCAGACTTAAATTCAAATAATTTAATTGATCACTCTGTAGCATTCCATCAGTATATGTTAGATTATGTATGTTTCTGTTTATGCATCCTATGCACATTCGCTACATGTGTAAAGGGGTGAGCTCGAAAAGGTAATTTAAAAATTAAAACGTGCCTGTCATAGTTAAAAGGAAATACCACTATTGTGAACATTATGCCCGAGTGACGATTTTATTAAAATACTTTAACACGACCCCGTTGAATTAATTTCGTAAGTTTCTGGGATGAGAGAACTTAAGAAATAACAAACGTTAATAACTTAGCAAATTCCTGTAATGATATTAAAAAGAGAGATTTATGTGAGAATCCACGTGGAATTCATTTTAAGTAGTTTTCTAATATTTATTGATAAGTAAATGAGAAATCTGGCAATTATAATTCTTTCATTAGCCTTTCTTTCATACGCTTGAATGTTAAATTTAAGATATTTCGGAACAAGAAGCTAATTGGACGGTAAAAAGCAATCGAAAGAACAATAAGATTTTTATCGCAATACTTTCATCTGAGAGTCCTAATATCTTATTGTGTTTAATTATTCTTTCATTATAGCATCCTCAATTAGATGTAAAGATTAAAAGAAAATCTCAATTCTAAGAAATATCATTATTTAGAAAACAGGATTATGGTATTTTTTTTAAATTGTGGAAGGAAGATATATTTATTTGCTCCAAGTATTTGACGCTCTTTTTCTTTTTTTCTGAGTAAAACATGTGGCTTCTCCAAAAATAGTTTCTCTCTACCTGCCAAGGCTCCCGTAATTTGAATAACACTATTTCCTAATAAAATAATCGCTTTATTTAATCGCAGAATTTCAGCATAGAATAAAATGAATAGTTCGTAAATATTGGTGCTCAAAATATGGTTAGGCTTGGCAGGTACATAGGCACCGACTACGAGAGGAAAGGGGACGCGGTGCCCCCTCTGTAAATTTTGAAAAGTGGTGTTGCCCCTACACCCCTAAAAATATAAAATATATAATTGGAGGTCTTTCGTTCATCCCTTCGGCTGACTTCTGCGATCTGCAATTGACCGTGCTTCTGCCGCCTAAAATTTTATAAAGTAGGCACCTTTGGGCAGGTATATGCCTATTGTAAATAAAAAACTTTTTAAAAAACGTAAGAAATGATTTCTTTCAATGCATTTTTTTACTAGCTGTTATACTAAGTATCTATAGTTTTAAATTTCCCAACAAAATCTGCTATGTGTTCGATCAATTTTGCTGCCTAATGTAATAGTTTGTTCGCACAACTTGAAGGAACATTACATGACTATAATTTTTCGTTCTCTTTTGGTTCTAAATACAACTTGGGCAATAATCGAGCAGTAGAAGGTGTAAGGCTCAATACATAACCATCATTAAATGAATGAAAGCAATATATATAGTGAACTCCCATTAGCGCGGAGTTCTAGGGACACCATTTTTGGACCACACTAACCGAATTCCACATTAAACGATGTAAACTTTGAATGGTGTAAAATAATCCCTTTAGTGTTGAATAAATTTAATTCAGTTTTTGACAGAAATTACGTGGGGTGTTCAAATGAAAAGGTACGAAACGTCGCGTCGTAACAGCCAAACCGATTGAAATTTGAATATGCTATTTTGGGATAACGTAGTGAGACATCTAGTAGACTCGAATAGATGTTCGGCGTGGTTGTGCGCATGCGCGAACGCCCGCGTAGGAAGCAGGAGAGAAGCAGGCAGGTGTGTGTCCTTTCCAATTGATGCGGCAGTGCGTGTATCAATTCTCACCAGGTCGTTCACCTTGTCGATGAGTTCGGCCGTGATTACCGTGTTTGCCTGGCCTGGTCTCGAATCATCAATCAAACACTCCCGGCCTTTTGTTTCATATAAGAGGATTAATCAATTAAGTATTAACTGAAATGAATGGATGATTTCAGTACATTGCATGATAAATTGAGGACTGATTCAAGTAACATTTGATTCTTATAATTTAATGTTTCAATTAATCGTTGATTCTCATAAATGAATGTTTTATTTAACCATTCATTCAATTAACGAGGCTTGTAATAACCGTTGATTAACATAAGTGATGATTCGGTTAACTGTTCATTCTTATAAGCAGGTGATTCTATTATCTCTTGACTCATAAAAGCAGATTTGGGCAAGTCCGGATATAAACATTACTCAATATTTTATCTCTTCGAGATCTATAACATGATCAACAGATATGCTTCGGGAACTAAAGATTTCAAATTTAAACCTTTTAATTAGCCTAAACCAGGGGTTCCCAAACTTTTAGACAGACGTACCACTAAATCGAAGTGCATACTTCCGTGTACCATCAAGTACTAACAAGCGTAAAGCTAATATAGAATAACCTGTAAAAAAGAACCTGTCTAAAACGAAATATGTCTCCGATATTCTGTGTTTCTGTCATAGCAGGTTTTATTGTATTTAAAAATTACATTACTAAATTGGTACTTAGATTGACTGCTTTATAATAACATTCGAGTAAAAAGTAGTATAATCATTAAATTTTAATAATGCATACAATTTCAAAATGCAGTGTTTTGGTTTTGGAAAAAACCATTCGAAATTTTTTTGAAAATTTTCGAGTTAATAAAGACAAGCCGTTTTTGATTCCATAATAATATACTGAATTTTGTATTTTATACCACGTACCAGTATTGCATTTCTGTGTACCATTAGCTAGAGATTCGCGTACCAGTACTGGTACGCGTACCATAGTTTGAGAACCCCTGGCCTAAACTAAACCCATGGTCACGATCACGAAAGGAGAATTGGGCACCGCAGGCTATGATCCTACATGGATTGTGTCGCCATGGAATTTCATTGAGTTTTTCTTCATTTTAATATAGAGATAGCTCCCTCAGAGAATTTTGAGAATGTCAATTAAAGGCAGACACTAATCCTACATTTGTTATTTGTACTCTAGATCTACTAGTTATTTGCGGAAAAATGAGTTGTGGGTGTCTACTTTTTTTTTCCATCACCGTATATTAATATTATTTAAAAATCATTTATAGTTGCTAAATTTTTACATTTAAACAATCTTAGGTTGGTAAGAATAGAATTACACAATTGTTCTGCTTTTTATTTCGACGTCGATTACAAATATATATGGACTGCTTTGACTATGCAAGCATTTTAACGCTAAATTTTTCTCGCCATGCATCAAACAAACAACAATTGTCACATTTTAAAATACAAATAATATTCCAGGCTTGTAGGCGAATCTGTAACAATGCCTTAAGAGCAAAAGCGTTTTCAAAAGCGGAGCTATCTGGTATTATTTATCTCCCTTAAATATCTTGAAAGGAGAACATGAATTTTAAACAGTCGTCGGTAAACGGAATTGTGATTGGTATCTACTTCTCCCGGCATCTACTGCTTCTCCTTTTATTCTCTCGTATAAAAATGTTATTGTATGCTTATATAAAGAAATTGTGATATAATACGTTTATTATTATTATTATTATTAGTAGTAGTAGTAGTATTTCTACAAGATATAAAATATATTAGAAACTAAAAAGTCAATATAGTTTTGACACGGAAATTTATTTTATATCAATTTAAAAGTCAATTTTTATTTAACGTAATTTTATTTATTAGCCATGGAGTGCTCATATTTTCTGTACAACTATCAAAGCATTTTTTAAAAATATATACGCTACTGATTGTCATGGCACCATTTTATGTTTGAAATCACCTTTTTTTCTTTCTGAATTGCCAGTTAAAATCTCCTCACTAACTTCATTTTCAGAGTTAATTTATGCATCAGTATAGGCAAAATATACCTTAATATATTCTTCTAATTTGTGTTTTAAAAAAAAAAAACTTAGAAAAATATTTGTTAATTTTTGCTATTTACGAACACAAATAAAATCTCCGAATAATAATAATAATAATAATAACAATTATTATTATTATTATCATTATTGTTATTATTATTATCCTTATTATTATTATTATTATCATTATTATTATTATTATTATCATTATTACTATTATTTTGTTCGTCGATATGTATAATAATTCTTGTGTATTTTCTAACACTCATTTCAAAATGTTCTTGTCAATATCGATAATAAAGAATTAGCATCATTAACACATAAAGTTAAAATCTCATTATAGTAAAACATTTTTAATGCACTTCTAATTTATGTTTCGTTATCGATTGTACATCGATTTTTGCTGGACCCAAAGCATTTCTATGTATATATATATTTTTTCTTTTTTACATTGTATTTTCAATTATTTTTCTTTTGTACGTCGCTGTGAAAATGTCTAAAATATCAGACAGAAGTATTTGCTCGTTTCATTACAAAAAATGTACTCTTATTTTTTAACAAACACGCACAGAATTAAAATCATAAACCTATTTTTACCAAGTAATAAATCTAACTTCAGCTGAATGGTGTACAATGAATGGTCACTTTATTATGATCACCTGACAGTTTTAAGCAAATTAGCTATGACGTCATATTGTTTCCACTAGAGGGATGGACTAATATGAAAAGGAAAGCTTTCTGAGACAGTCCTGAGATAGCAGTATAGGAGAATTGTTTGTGAACATATAGGCAAAAAACGTGATCTGGCGAAATTTGAATGTGGGATGACTGTAGAAGCTCGTTGGCATGGCGGATTTATCAGCGTAACCGCCGCATTTGTACAACGTTTAAGAGCAGCTGTAGTTAAAGTGTACAAAAACTGGACGGTCAGGCAATAAACTGGATCTCAACATGAAACTTGTGGTCGCCACCGACCTATGAATGCTCGAGCGAAGCGCATCTGTGAATGCACTATTCGCCATGTAATGCATACGATGTGGGAGACGGCGTCCAGTTCTAACACGGTTGCTATTTGTACCTATGTCTAATAATGCAAGGTAAAGCGTCTCAAATTCCCAAAGCAGCACATGGATTGGATGGTGGACAACTGGAAACAAGTTATGTGGTTCCGAGTGAGAATTTGGCAGAAGCAACAAGAAAGTATGGACACTAAGTGCATTGCTTCAAGCTGGTAGAGGCAACATGATGGTTTGAGGAATGATTTCCAGCCAAACGTTGGGCCCTTTAATTCATGATTATAAACATATAAGTGAGACAACATAACTGAACATCGTTGCTGACCAAGAACATATTGTAATCTTGATGCTTTATCCCAATGACTATAGCTACTTATAAAAAGATAATGAGTCCTGACATAGCACTGATATTGTATAAGGCTTAGTTTCAGGAGCATAAAGGAGCATTTTCTTTGCTTTGGTAAACCCAAAATCCTCAGATCTCAATCACTTCGAGCCTTTGTGAGATGCAGCTGAAAGTGCCATCAGACATCCAAATCCATAACCATCCAATCTCACACTATTGGAAAGTGTTATTCATTAAGCATGGTTTCAGATTTTACACATGACCTATTGAAATCTCGTAGAGACCATTTCAAGAAGAAGCAACATCGTATTAAATGCAAAATGTAGCCCAACGAAATATCGCCGAGGTGATATTATTAAAATGGCTACTCAGTGTGGTGTCAAAGAAGGAATAGACTGGTGTAGTTTTACCAATGCTAAGCTTTTAATTCCAAGTAATGCCCAAATGGAAATTAAAACGATTGAGATTAACTACAGTGGGCAATCTGTTTGAGATTTCACTAGCGAGAAATTGAAGAATTTTGATGTAGATCTACGCCAAAAGTGCTATATAATATATTATATATAATATAATTACACCTATACAGTAGGGAATAATGGAAACTACAACAATAAAAAACCCAAAATTGTTTTTTCTAACTCTAAATGTCAATAAAGCTTAACACAGAGGAGTTCTCCGAAACAAGGCTGCCACTAACGAGTACTTTTTTATTATTTTGTGTGTCTACCAATATTTCAGAAAAATAATATTCGCGATACATTTTTACCAAACTTCAAGCCAGATTATCACCGTTTAGAAATACTGATAAACAAAAAAATAAAGAAAAAGTCGTCTGTGGCAGCCCTACCAAAACATGCTTTATCTGTCAAAATATGCCGAAAAAATGTTTCAAAATTAAGGTAAGGTAAGGCAAAATGCACTGTTAACTGCCATCACTCGATATTTTTTGTGTTATTCCTTTAGTACTTTTCTTCTTTTACACCCTTTTCTATATCGGTCCCTTCAGAAATACATAAAAGGTAATTTGTTGTATGTATTTGTATGTTGAAGCAAATTTAACTTTTCAGTTATATGATTTTTAGAAATGTTTTTTAAAAACCTATAATTGTTCTTCAAGTGGATTCTAAATTACTTATTTTCACGGTATTGTATGCATGTTATTTAGTAATATATTTTAGGACATGAATTGTATTGAAGCCTTAAACATGATGATTTTGACGAAATTAACAATTTTCTTCTGTACCAATCATAATTTATAATAATTTTCTGTAGTTTTTATTTTAATAAAATTTTCTAATTAAGTTCGTTAATACATATAGATTCTATAAAAATAAGGTATAGTTTATGATTTTTTACAGTTAAAAAATGTTGGACTAACAGAAAAAAAAATCTTTAAAACATTTTTACTTTGTGTGTGTGTGTGAGTGCGTGTTATTACATTTATGTGACTGCTTTCACTATGTAAGCATTTTGACGCAAAATCATTTCTCCATAATTCATAAAAAAAAAAAAAAAAACGAGCGCTATCATATTTTAAAACACGATACTACCCCAGGCTTTTAGCAGAAACTACAACAATTCTTCAAGAGCAGGAACATTTTCAGAAGCAGGGTGATCTGGTATTATTTACTTCTCAAGTATAACATTTTAAAAAATGAACATAAATTTTATACGTGATTGGCATATATTTCTAGGCATATATTGCATCTATTTTTAGGGGAAGATGAGGGGAATATTACTCCCTTTTAGATTTTTTTTTTCTTACATTACATTTATGTATGTGTTTTGATTGGGGAACTAAATCACTAAATTATTCTTTGTCATTTACCAAGCAAACGATTGCTATCACATATATTAAGTTAGGTGCTTATACGAAACTGTAACAATGTCTCAATAGAAAATGTGTTTTCAAAAGCGCGACAATCTGGTATTATTTACATCGGTACAATACCAGGAGGAAAATAACACGAATTTTAAGCAGTCGTCGGTAAACAGAAAAGTAATTGGTATACATCTCCAGGAAAGTATTGCATATATTTTTAGAAAAAAAAATATCCATTTTGAATTTTTTTTCATACAAAAATGTCATTGTATGCTTGGGAAATGAAATAATTGTAATACATTTTTTTAAACTATTACTGGAGCATAAAAAATGTAAGTTAATAGAAATCAAAAAGTTCAAGTAGTTATAGTGGAAAAATTATTATTATATATATATATATATATATATATATATATATATATAAATTTTAAACTTTTTTATTTATTTATTTACTGTAAATTTGTTTATTCGGAAAAGGATAGTTACTACTTTTTTTCAGATAGTAATCAAAGCATTGTTACCAACCAAAATATAAATCCCGCATTGCTGTATACGCATTTTAACTTTACGATTGCTTAAGGAAGTTAGGACTAGGCAATTCTTTAATTGCTAATTAAAAACATTAAAAATCTCCATCTTTTACCGATTTTATGTTTGCACTTGTGTTGTTTATTATTCTAATCAAAGTGTGCAAAAATATTTGTAACTAAAAACTTAGAAGTATTTCTTAATCGCATATTTTGCTGTGTACATAAAATCTATCTATAACGTTATTATTACTATTATTGTTATTTTATTGATATACTTAATATGCAGAATAATTCTAGTATACTGTAAAACTCATTTAGACAGATCTTATGCATATAGACAGAAAACAAATTAGCAACATAATAATGTAAGTTTAGAATTACATTAAGTGGTAGTGTATTGAAACGAATGTAAATATTTAATTATACAGGGTGTTTCTAAATGAATATCGGGGTTTTAACGCTTGGTAGTATTTATTACATACAACTTAAAATTATAATTAATACATAAAATGAAAGAGCAACTCAAACAGTTTTACCTACAAGCTTACAAGTGTTCAATGTGAACACCTTTCGTCACACAGCACACATGAAGTCGATAGCTCAGTTCTTCCCGAACGTTAATTAGTGTTTGTGGGGTAATTGTTGCAACAGCTGCCTCAATCCTGTTTCTTGGGTTGGGTAGGTCAGCTGGTAGTGGAAGCACTTAAACTCAAACACTTATGAACCCCAACAGGTAGAAATCTCATGGCGTCAGATCAACACATGGATGTATTGGTCAGATCGAGTGAGCGTAGAGTGGCGTTTGGGAAGAACTGAGCTATCGACTTGATGTGTGCCGTGTGACGAAAGGTGTTCACATTGAACACTTGTAAGCAAAACTGTTTGAGTTGCTCTTTCATTTTATGTATTAAGTATAATTTTAAGTTTTTTTATAATAGATACTACAAAGCGTTAAAACCCCGATATTCATTTAGAAACACCCTGTATATTTTCAAGAAATAGTTCCTTTCAAAGACTATAAACGGTAATCCGTTGTGTCAGATATGAAATTTATTATTTATTTTCATTGTATTGAATTCACTCCATTTATTATCACATTGTAGAATATTAAGAGCTTTTTGCAATAATTTCTGCAAAAACTATACATTTTACCCTAATATCAAACATTATTTCTCAGAATTTAGACTATTTTTTTTTATTTAAATTTTAGTAAAGTTTTTCAATTGAATGCGTTCGCATATTTATATTCTTTAAAAACAATACAGATTTTCTGATTTTACGCAGTTAAAAAAACTTGTACTGTCATGAAAAATGTGTTTATTTTTTTTTTATTCCAACGGTATTATTCGAGTGCGCCAAAACTTCACTAAAGCTTTAAAAATTCCTTAAAAAGAAACAAATGATTCTAAAGCATTGCGGTTCGCAGGCATGGGTTAGCGAGAGTTCGAACTTTCTTTAATAGCAAAAACATTTTTGTTAAAAAATTACCGATAGATGGCGCTGCATGCATAATATAAAGCAGATTTATACAAATCGGGCAGTCGATAAAACCGTTCAGTGCACACAGATTCTTCATTTGATGCCAGCAGTATGCTATCGTTATCAGATCAAGCGCTGCTGGTTAAACTATTTTACAAGAATTGGCAACAGGCACATTGGCGAAAATTCTGTACAGCAAAATGACTGAAGCTGGGATTGGGAATTCAAGGGCTCGAATACGCCATCTGGCGGAATAAAGATATAACTTCTCGCTTCAGGAAAATCTATTGCACGCCCATTGCATAACATGCATTTTTAATTTGTTCATAATGATTATTTTTTTGCACAATTTCGGATTGCGTATGATATTTGTGTTATGTATTTATATGACAAGGTAAAAATTATCCAAATTTGTATATCTAACAATTTCAAAAGCGTTTACAATAAATAATGGTTTCAATGGCACTTTAGCATTAGTTAAAGAGACAATTTTCCTGTACCGACGGCTGCGATCAGCGCCTCTATAGGCCGTTTTAAATCCCAATACTGAAGCTTGTCAGACGCTTCTCAGAAATGGGTCTCTTACTATAAGCCCAATTTGCATAAGGAAAGGGCATGTTTACAAACAAACAGTTCCATCAACCAATCTACCACTTCATTTTTGTCATAGCTATCATTGCAGGAATCGGCATGGCGACATAGGCCAATCATATTATAGACGAGTTCAACGAAGACCATTCAAATTTCCCCATTTCATGTGTATATTAGGAGTCATAAAGAACAAATAGGTTTTTCTTGCTAACCAACCGTAATTGAACCAACAGTGACGTCAGATGCCCTTTCCTAATACATCTGCTTCATATATTGCATGCCAGCGCCATCTATCAGCAATTTTTTTAACCACAACTTTTTTTGTTATTAAAAAAAAAGAAGAAAATCCGATCTCCCTCTAATCCCATTACTGCAAACCACAATTTTTTAGCCTCATTTGTTTCCTTTTTAATGAATTTTAAAATTTTTAACGAACTTTTGGCGTTTGGTACTTTTTTACCGTCATATTTGTGTGATTGTTTTAACTTGTGCAAACATTTTAATGGTAAATAATTTCTCCGTTATGAATCAAACAAACGACTTTTATCACATTTTTTCCCCTTTAAATAATATCTCATCCCTTTAAGGCGAAACTGCAACAATGCCTTAAGAGGAAAAGTATTTTCAAAAGCGGAGCGATCTGGTGTTATTTACATCTTTACAATATCCAGAAAAGAGAACATGAATTTTAAACAGCCGTCGGTGAACGGACAAGTGATTGGCATATATCTCGAGGTCCAGGCATATATTGCATTTACGATTTCTAAGGGAAAATATCACCCATTTCGGATTTCATTTTTGCAATAGAAAAGGGTTGTCTTATATAAATCTAGAAAAAAAAGGGATAATACTGTAAAATTTTTTGATACACAAAATAACGCATCGGAAATAAAAAGTATAAAATTGTTTTACCTGGAAAATTATTAGTTATTTTATCTCTTTATGCTACAATATTTTTGATTAGAACAAAAACTATTTGAACATGAGACATATCATTTTATAAACACATTTTTTTAATGATTTTTCACATAAATAATATTAGGCTGTCACGAATTTTTTTCGATTCCTTACGTTAACACCAGGTTTTATGTTATTTTTATTTTTGTCATCTGCATTCTATTTATGTGACTACTTTAACTTGCGAGAGCATTTTATCTCTAAATTATTTCTCCGTCATGCATCTAACAAAAGACCATTATCATATTTCAGAATGAAAGAATCTTCTTAGGCATTAGATTCGAATAGTGTATTAAAAAGCTTGACTGTGTTTTGCTTATCAGATAACATATCTCTTGGTTATTTGTTTCCATTATGTTGGATCCATTTTATTTAGAATTATGCATATTATTAGATGATAATTTTGAAAATTAACTAAATATTATTTTTTGTAATGTATACTAATTTTGTTTAATTTTTAAAAAAATTGCACAAAATTTTATTATTTAAAGAAAAAATCCAGTTTTTTTTTTTTTTTTTTTTTTTTTTTTTTTTTTTTTTTTTTTTTTTAAGATCCAGTGCATTTGTATGCTTTTGTTCTTTAAAAACGATGTGCAGGTGTTGCTTTTTCACGGTTAAACAATACTGGATTTCATTTAAATGTTGACACCTTCTAGTTCATTTTCTAGCGTTGTTAGTTTGCATGTTTTAATTGAAACAGATGTGTTATCAGTTTGGATAAAAATGTTCCTTTTAGCTGAGTTTCTGCGTAATTTTTAATGAGATTTTAGATGTTTTAATTAATATCTCCAGTAATTAAAGCCGCATTTAAAATTTTATTATTTGTTGTGTGACAGGGGGTATTTAGCTGTAAGTACACAAAATTTCAAGTCTCCAACTTATACAGTTACCGAGAACGCACTCTGTGACGCACAGACAGACAGAGAAGTGAGACAAATAGTGTTTCGTGAGATGAACGAAACCCTAAAACGTATGTTAATAAGAAATATAAAAGTTTAAATAGTTCTTGTGTGGAAAAATGACTATTTTTTTTATACAAACTTAAAACTCGCTTTTTATTTACTGTAAATTTATATAATCGGAAAAGAGTAGTTACTACTTTTTTCCAGATAATAATCCAAGCATTGTTACAAAAATATGGATCACACATTTCTATATACTCATTTTAACTTTACGATTGCTTCAGGAAGTTGAGGATAGAGATTTTTTTTTAATTGTTAATTCAAAACATTAAAAATCCGCCTTCTTTACTAATTTTATGTTTGCACTTGTGTTATTTATTATTCTGATCAAAATGAACAAAATATTTTGAACCAAAAATTTAAAAATATCTCATATTTTGTTTATCTACAACGGTATTACTACTATTATTAGTGTAAATAAAATTTATCTATAACGTTATTAGTACTATTATTAGTATAAATAAAATCTATCTATAACGTTATTATTAGTATTATTATTATTTTATTGATGTACTTAAAATATGCAGAATAAGTCTAGTATATTGTAAAACTTATTTAGACAGACCTTATGTATATAGACAAAAACAAATTAGCAACATAATAATGTAAGATATTAATAATTAAATTCGATAAAGTATAGTTTCTTTAAAAGGTAAACCTTTATCAATTTGATTTTATTTATTAAGTTTAATGTACTAATTTTTCTGGTTTGAAAATCCTGAATGAAATCTACAATGGAATCAGTAAACATTCCAATGGTGATAGGAGGGTTAATCATGAGTATTTGTTTTTCCTGTGACATTATACTTATGTAGCTGTTTTGACTGAGCAAGCATTTTATCACTGAATTATTTCTCCGTCATGCATCAAACAAAAGACTGTTATCATACTTTAAGATGATAATATCGTCCCAGGCTTTTAGGTAAAACTGTAACAATGACTTAAAAGCAAAAGCATTTTCAAAAGCAGAGCGATCTGATACTATTTACATCTCTAAAATATCCTGAAAAGAGAAAATGAATTTTAAACAGACATCGGTAAACGGAATAGTGATTGGCATCTATTGCATCTAATTTGAATGAAAAATTACCCACTTTAAATTTTTTTAAAATATAAAAATACCATTTTATGCTTAAAAATTTTATCATCCTGCTTTTTTTTTTTTTTTTTTTTTTGTTTTAATACATAAAATAACATTTTAGAATTTCAAATATTGAAAGTTTTTTACATCGAAATATATGTTATTTTATTTTTATTTAATGTAATTTTATATATTAGTGACAGAGTGGTTGAAATTTTGCTTCAAACAAGAATGAAAATGTTGCTACCGAAAAATATAGAGCATTCTTTGTAATGTCATGTTTTCGAATACGGAACCGCTTATAGAAGTTTTGAATAGGAATTTCCTTATTATTATTATTTTCAATTTAAAACAATATGAAAGTATGCTAAAACCGCATATCTTATTATTAGTTGCTTCTTGAAGCCTGAATTTCCAAGAGAATTCAATATAATTTTGCATACATAGTCTGTACTTATTCTTATACCATGCTATCATTTTAAGTAGTATATGATTAGTTCATCACATTTTTTTTAAATTAATGATTAGTTATAAAAAAAATAATAATAAAAAATAAACCGGCCGTATAGTGGTATTTTCAAAAGCACCATGAAAATGATGAAACTTATCACCAATATCTTAGTTGCAGCTAAATTTCAGCTACTTTTCACCAGTTTTTTGGTGAAACGTCGAACTTTATTTTTAACAGTATATACTATACTGGTGGGGTAAAACCATATGAATATAATAATCATTCATGAAAAGGAAAATTTTAGACTTTCTTTTAAAAAGGAACAATATATTTTATTTTACAACTTTAACTAGAGAACTAAAGTAAAAATATTTTAATTATAAGCCTAATGACTTAATTTTAAAGGCAAAAGGATAATTATCTTCATTGCATAAAACACAATGTAAACACATTGATAATTTGTTGTTACTACAGAGGTGCCATAAAACAAAACACAGTTTTAAAAATTAAAACTATTAGATAATTTTTAAAACTGTGTTTTGTTTTATGGCACCTCTGTAGTAACAACAAATTATCAATGTGTTTACATTGTGTTTTATAAATTTGAGAGGGTGAATTTGTCGTTCGCATTATATGGAATTTTCTATATATTTTATCTTCATTGAAGTTTGAGATATTGCAGAAAAGAAGTAACATAACCACACTTGTTCGTGTAGTTAAACATAGCTTACGGGCTCTTCAATTTATGTTTTCCAATAACATTTTTTATCTGGCGCAGGATATCCGGTTTTACCCCAAAAAGAATGCGGATCGGAACGCAATTCGTAAAATTGTCATTTTAAATACCAGCAACAGTTTCATTGTGGGAAATAAATCCTTATTAAATATGCTACACATAATAATATAAAAAGTTTCTGCAACTTCAAATGTGTTCATATTTCAGAATTTTTAGAACTAGAAAAAATTAAATTAAAAAAATGTAAAATAAACTTTTAAACACAGAAACTACATATATATCAGAATGGAGATATCGTAATGACCGTTTCACCTTTTGACCTAAAGCTAAGTATTTAAAACATTACACGCTAGAGGGCTGCTCAAATTAAGTCAAAAATTATATATCTGGTTTCACCCTATTTCCTTTAAATATAATAATACCAGTATAACATAAGGCTAGAATTACATTAAATTTTAAAGTTTTGATGGGAATTTGAATTTTTAATTGAAAGTTTTTAGAAATGACCTTTAAATATCTTACAAACCGTGTTTCACTGTATCAGATATCAAATACCAATTCTATATGTTATTTGTTTTTATTACATTGAAATTAAGTTTTTGTATTTTGTTTTATGATATTAAGAGCTGTTGATGTTAATTTATGTAAAAGCTATTTTTCTTTTTAACCATACCAAATATTAATTTTCATAATTTATTTCAGTTTTTCATTTAATACAATTTTTTATTTGAGTCAGTCTGAAAATTTATACTTTTTAAATTGTGAAATAAAAATTTTGGTATATTTCAGGCATGCGCAGTTCTTTGCCAAGTGTTTTGAAAGTGGTGTTGAATTCGATGGAAAATTCTGTATGCTATAAACAAAAACAAAAAATGAATTTTTCACAGAAACATTAACAACTTCACGAATATAAGTGCTGTGTTTACACAAATGCACATAAATATATTGAACAGGACGCGCACAATTATTTGCTGCATTGACAAACCATTGTGAGCATTTTCTGTTACTTGGGGGATCGAAAATATTATTTTATTATTAAATATATTATTGTCCCCCTAATTGCCCTTTCGACTAAATCGTCACTAAAACATGTCAAACATGTTCTTCACATCTTCGAAGTTCAAAGACAATTCGTCCAGAATGTCCGTAAATATTCGACAAACCGTGTCCATGTTCGAAAACGTCTGGTCACAGCCTCTTAATTTTTGGACAGCGGTGTAATTAACGAAATATCGTTTTAAACGTCAGAAAGTAGACGTCATAGTTCGACGTAATGAGTTTACAATGACCAAATCTCAGGTAGATCTGGCCACATGTTCGAGAAAATTCTATTAGTGGGGACACTATAGGGACATTACGAGTCAGGGCCAAACTAATTTTATCTCAAAAACGGCTCAAACGATTTTGAGTAAATTTTGTATCCTACCATTTTGGATTACGAGAAGACCATTGGACTAAGTTACATGTTCGAGAAATTTTGATTAGTGGGTCATTTTGGGTCACTATGGGTCAGGGTTAAGCTAATTTTATCTAAAAAACGGATCGAGCGATTTTAACTAAATTTTGCATCCTACCGTTTTAGATTACGAGAAGGCCATTGAATGCCTAAGGGAGGCTACTCGTCCACTTTGGTTTGGAACCGCGGCAATTAATTCGCTCTGAGATGTCTATCAATCAGTGCCTCATATTTTATTGGGTTCAAATTGTGTGGGGTTTTGTTGACGCGGTTACATTAAATGTTAAAAGGAAAATTCCAACTTCGCACTGTTTAGGCGATATTCTTACAAATTACGCAGAACAACTATCGAATGTAAACAACCTTATTAAAATGATATTTTAAAATTAAAAAGAAATACAATTTTAATAAAAAAAATTAATATTTTATAAGAAACATTTTACTACTAAAACAACTAATAGTTAAAAGTTTAAGCTTGTAAACACCATAAAAGAGCATTGTGATATTTTCATAAATGCATATGTTTTATGTTCGCGTGCACGGGAACATAAATGAGTTATAGCTTTTGGGAAATGTACATTTTAAAAAGAAAATGTTTTCACATTTTAAACAGAAATAAAAAATCAAATTTAAGTTTAAACAACATAAACTTAAAATATTAACCAAAAACAAAACTCATTAAAAGCCTATGTGTAAAAACACGAAAGTTTAACTTGGCTAATTCTCAATAACGGGAGCATGTAAGGGTGTATAAAATACGTCAGTTAAAAGACCGCAATGATCGCATTGTAACGGAATATTTTTGAAATAAAACGCGGTTTTTTAAGATAAACATTGAATGCTTATAAAAGAATGTGATTAAAAAAAACTATTTTTTTTTTAATTTAATTAGTAGATTAACTTGTAATGATTTTTCACAATGCATAGCCATTGTTTATCAGTTTTTAGACCAAGTCTCATAACGGGCTATTAATGCGATTTTTTTTTTAAGGCAGAATCTCATAATCTTGAAAATATTTAACCGTATCCTGCTCTGTAGAATGAAGTTCCCAAATCTTTAACTTAATCCTTACATGAATTTAACTCCTTAATTACAAAAACTAAACTGGCTAATCCTCAAAATGGACAACAATGAATATGACGTCACGTTTATGCATTATTAGTATTAAATCACATTCTTTGGCTACCAGATTTTGTTTACCAAAATGGTTGATGAGAAAATAAACAAGTACCAAAATTATTTGCCTTGTTGTAATACAATGTTAAAATTACTTTAGGTATCAGTGTGTTGAAGAGGATTTCGATGTTTAATTATATGTTTTTAACCAAATGTTCTCTTTAAAATTTTATAAAAGGTGTTCCACAATATCATATAACAGATCTATAACTTATGTGTATTTATGATATTGAATACAATCTTATTTAATACAATTTTATTTAATAGCATGCTTTAACATAATAAAAGATGTTGATTGTAAAATTAGAGAAAATCTTAATTTATTTAGAACTTATTCTTCAATCTATATATTATTTTTTCTACACTAAATACTCTTCAATCTATATATTATTTTTTCTATACCAAATATTCTTCAATCTGTATATTATTTCTTCTATACCAAGTATTCTTCAATCTATATATTATTTCTTCTATACCAAATGTTATTTCTCATAATTTAGATAAATTTCTTATAATTTTTATCTTGATGCAATTTTTCAATTCTATGTGTTTGCACATATAAAAAAGTCCTTCCGGCCTGTACCGGGAGGAAAAGGTAGCTTTCCTATATATTCGTTTTAAAATTTTACCTAATGTTACACGAAAACAGCAAGTTAAAATGCAAAGAAAACGTTTACAAAAGATTCGTTAATACTGAATTTGAATAAATTCGCCAAATTATTGAACAATAGCCAAATTGGCTTCATTTATGAAGACTTATTTTGGTTGCCAAATTTGGCGATATTTCGCCAAATGGCGCCAAGTTTGGCGAGAATTTGGCGCTAACGGATATGAATATATAGTTTTATGCGTGTGATTGGGAAAATTATTACAACAATGAAAATTTTTGTAATGTGCTGTCTTGTTTCAAAATGTCAGCCACCCTAGAATTTCAAACTGCTCTATCTCAGCCATTTTTTAAGATAGAGGTAAACCAAAAAATGCTCTGGAATCCTCGTATCAAGGCCTAACACTTAATTAAAAAATAAATTTGAATTTTTAACTTTTTTGTATATTTATTTTAGTTTTAAATTTTTAAGTGGCCGCCATCTTGAAACAAAATGGCGGACCAAGCTGGCCAACGGACTCGGTCGAGGCATTGGTGAACTTAATACACACAATTAGTTTCATCAAAATTGATTTATAAATACGAGCGTTATCGTATGACATAGGTCAGATATATATATATATATATATATATAAATCAACATTTGAACGGAGGTTGGTTTTGGGGTCTGGGGGTCATGATCGGTGAAAATATATCGAAATTTTCCGGAACTGCTTTCCTCCGAACGGCTTCAATAGGTAGCTTTATACTTTTTTGTATTGAAAGGTACCTAATAGTTTGCACTTTAATGTTTGCACTTACAAAATATTATAGATTTTCTGATTTTTGAAGTTAAAAACCTCGAATTTTCACAAAAAGTTTTTTTTTTCTATATTAACGTCAAGTATTTCTTTTTTCTGCATCATTAAGTGAATGCTTTAACTTGTGCAGATATTTTATCGCTAAATTATCTCTCCGCCATGCATCAAATAAACGACCGTTATCATATTTTAAAATACAAATAACATCTTAGGCTTTTAGGACAATGCCTAAAGAGGGAAAGCATTTTCAAAAACGGGGCGATCTAGTGTTATTTATCTTCCCGCAATATCCTAAAAGGGAAACATGAATTTTAAACTGCCACCGGCATTTAGGAAAATGATTGACATACATCTCCAGGCATCTATTGTATCTATTTTTAGACAAAAAAAAATTATGTGAAAAGAGATATGTTTGGAAAAGGAAACGATGCTGTATACTTTTGAACCATTTCTTTATTTTTTGTATATTCTTTGAATTGTTTCTTTAATACAAAAACGTACACAAAAATTATTTCTGCAAAATAAAAAGCATGTTAATGGAAAGCAAAAAGTTACAACAGTTTTGAGGAGGGAAATTATTTTGTAATATACATTTAAAACTCACTTTTTGTTTAATGAAATTTTATTTATTCGCAAAAGAAGGGTCGCTATTTCTTTCAGATAAGCAATCAAATCAGTGTTGCCAAAAATTTAGAACACTCACTGTTATATCATCATTTTTAACTTCGCGAGCGCTTTTAGAAATTCAGAATAAGTATATATTTAATTTGCTAATTAAAAATGTTAAATATCTACCAAATTTTGGCGATTTTATGTATACACCTGTGCTTCTTTATTACTCTATTCAAAGTGGGCAACAATATTTTAAACTAAAAATTTAAAAGTACAGTACCGCTCAAATTAATTTTAAACACTTAATGAAAAACATCAAATTTCTCTTAATACACAATTTATAACAAATAACACAGACTTAATTTATTTTAATAGTTGATATGTAATTTCTTGTTCTTTATTACTTTCCGACAACGTTTAGGCATTGATTCAATTAGGTTTTTACATGTTTTTTTCTGCTCATCGTCATGAAACCATATCTTAATTAGTAAAGAAATCACAGACTTTTTGTTGTATAATCATCTTTGGCAAGTTTTTGCTTACGAATAGACCAGAGATTTTCGACCGGGTTTAAGTCTGGTGAGTTACCAAGCTATTGAAGAACATTTATTCCACTTTGAGCGGAGAAGTTTTTACATTTTTTAGATGTATGGCAAGGAGCAAGATCTTACTGGAAAATCCTATCGCCGGCTGGAAACAATTTTTGTAAAAGTAGAACCACACTCTGGAGTACTTATCGTAAGATATGTACTTATCAGAACTTATCAGTCCTTCTATTGGAACTAACGGTCCTGGCCCATGAAAGTTCATACAGCCTCAAAACACTTTTTGGAAGATGTTTTGGATGAAAAAAAAGTTTCCAGCGGACGTTGGGATTTTTCAACATGATCATGCACCTTGTCATACATATAAAAAATTTAAAAATTATTCGCTCAAAGTGGTATAAATTAGTGCTCGTGAATATACGTTTATATACGTTTAAACGTATACGTAGTTAAACCTTTTTTCCATATTATTCTTATCCAAAATCGTTACCGGTTACAATACGTTTTATACGTATTATACGTATATTCGCGAGCACTAGTATCAACGTTGTTCAATGGCCTGGTAACTCACCAGACTTAAACCCGATCGAAAATCAACTAGTCAATTTGTAAACAAAAACTTGCCAAAGAAGACTATACAACAAAAAGGTCTATGATTTCTTCACTAATCAAGATATGGTTTCATGACGATGAACTGAAATTAAATATGTAAAAACCTAAGTTGAATCAATGCCTAAACGTTTTCGGGAGGTAATAAAGAACGAAGGAAGACATATCAACTATTAAAATAAATTAAGTCTACTCTTTATAATAAACTATGTGTAAGATAAATTTGCTGTTTTGCATTGAGAGTTTCAATTAATTTGAGCAGTACTGTATTTATTAAGCTCAGATATTCAGGCGTGGAAATAAAATCTGCAATAATGGTATTATTATTATTATTATTATTATTATTATTATTATTATTATTAAATCCTTCGTGTACTTAATATTCCAAACAAGTCTTGTATATTATAAGCCAATTCAAACTGACTTTATTTTTAGAGATTTAAAAAAAATGATTTACACCGTAATAATTATAATCTTAGATTTGTATTAAATATTAGTCAGTTGAAGGGTATTTTAATTTACTGCAGTTATACCATTAATTCTCAATTTTTGATTTTTTCCTTAATCTTTTTTCCAAATTTTTTTTTTTTTAAATGTTATCCCTTTTATTAATTGCTGATCGCAACTGGAAAGCTCCTTAACCGACATTACCTGTTCGGCACCTGTTCGGTATTTTAATTTATAATTACACGTTTTTAAAAAATTGTCTCTTTAAAAGCTTATAAACGGTTCTCCATTGTATCGGATATTAGATTTATAAGTTATTTATTTTCATTGTACTGAATCCATTTTATCTACATATTTTTGGATATTAAAAGCTATCAGTGATCATTTATGCAAAAACTATCCATTTTATCCTATACCAATTACTATTTCTCATAATTTTCTTTAAAAATAATGTATATTAACTTTACGTTCACAGTTTCAAAATCTTGGCCTGTCACGAAGAGTTTGTTTCCTTCGACGTTAACGTCAAGTAGTTGCTGTTGTTTTTAATCTGTAACAATATATTTATACAATGGATGTTTTGACTTATACAAGCATTTTATCGCTAAATTAATTCGCCGTCATGAATCAAACAAGCATCCGTTATCACATTTTAAAATACAAATATCACCTCAGGCTTTCAGTCGAAACTGTAACAATACCTTAAGAGCAAAACATTTTTTTTAACGCAGGGAGAGATGGTATTGTTTTCACATCTCTACAATATCCTAAAAAGAAAAAAACACCATGCGTCAAGCATGAAACACTAAATTATGAAACACTTTCCAACACATTCAGAATACTGAACACAACTTCATCGTTTAATAAGGTGAAAGCTTATAAGTAGATAATTAGGAAAACGCATAACACATTTGAAAACCCAATTTTAGAAATTACCAAACTCGGAAAAATCTCCTAATTCTTTTGTGCAGCCCTGTATATGCGCTATAGATTTGTATATATACTACATAGTATACGAAAATTTAGTTTGGTTAAATAATGCATAACACAGTTGGAAATTCCCTTTGAGCAATTTACATCAAAACACGGAAAAATACTCAAATTGTTTTGTGCAGATTGTACTGTGCAGACTGAGTATATGATCTATAGAATTTATACACACCAAGTAATAGGTAAAAAAATTAGTTAAATTTAAAATCGCATACCACAATTGAAACCGCACTTCCTACAATTATTGCTGTGGATCCCTATAAATGAATGATAAATGCTAGACACGTCATATTCTTTATTAAGCCTTTTGTAGTGCACCTACGTGATATATATTAATTTTAATATGTTTTAATTAGGTACAATATGTGTAACATTATTAAAATGCACTGCAATCGATTTTTCTCCATATACCATAATGTTACAAAATTCTTTTGAGCGCCCCTGTAAATGACTATTCATTTTCAATACCGAACACGCTATGATAAACCTCAATAACATATATCAATTACTTGGCAATTACTTGTCAACATAGTTGAAAAGTGTTAAAAAGAAATCGTGAATTTTAAACAGCCGTTGGTAAACAGAAAAGTAATCTATATAGGAATATCCAGACAGTGAAAGCATATATCCAGGCATCTATTGCATTTATTTTGAAAAAATATATACGGTAGGTGACCCAAAGGTGGCCATAGTTAAGTTTTAAGGATTTTTCATAATTTTACGGTTGGGTGTGTGTGGTTGAATTTTTATTTGTAAAATTTTACACTTATTTCTAACACATATTAAGTGTCTTTTCTTTGTAAAATAAAATTTAATTCCTTTTATAATACAATTTCAAAATTGTAGCTTGTGGATCACCTTTGGCGCACAGTTTTCCAAAGGTGGTGACCCATGTATTGAAATCACTTTTAAAATGTGAAAAAAATACTCGGCAAACTATTTCGGTTACTGTTATACTCTGATGATCCCTTCTTTCTTTTGATATCTTTCGAGTGTTTCTTCTTAATCTTCTTATCTTATGACACGAAAAGACCTTGAAGCACTTTTTGCGCTCGGTAGTTTAGGGCTTTTCTTCTGGGAGTTACTGACTTCTTTTGAGTGATCTCTGGTGTTAACAATAAATAGTAATAAGTTTTTAGTGATATTTATATAGAAATTTTGAAAATCACCCTTACTACACTGATTTCCACATTTGTTTTCTAAGATGGCCCTCTTGGGAACATGCGTATGCTCGCCTTTTGCACAATGTAAAAGTATTCTGATACATTTCTTAGAATCGAAGTAAATGTGGTTAAAGAGAGGGAAATATGCTTTCATAAAACGTATCATACCTCAAAGTTCTAAGAATTTAAACACGTGTAAATTAAAATATCTTCTTACCTGGAAATTAGAACGACTCCTCCTCAAAAATGAAATCACTGCATAAAATGTCGGAAGATCGAAGTGATCTCTTTAAATTCAGCCACGTGCACTGCAGATACATGATTGAAAATGTAATAATACCATTTTGTGATTAAAATTTAAATTAATTCTACTTTTGAGGAGTGGGTTACCTTAGGAACACTGACCACCTTTGGTTCACTCACCTTATATATTAAACACTTTACACTATTTTAGATTTATTAAGATTTAATTGAATCATAGTACAGGAGATTCTTTATTAGCCATTATTACTTTCGTTTGTTGAAAAAAGAATTGTTAGATATAATGTAAGTACTGAAATGCTTTATATATATGTATGTATGTTATTAGATGGATATGTTTTGCACGGCGAATGCATATAAAATTGAAAAGGATGTATCTAAGTACATAAATAATGTCTTAAGTATGAAGTTTTCACACAAAGGTACACTGAACTCCCGTTAGTGCGGACTTTCAACGAAGGCATTTTTTTTTCGCACTAACCGAAGTCTGCATTAAATGGTGTAAACTTTTGAAAGGTAGAAGCATAATCCCTTGCTTTGAATTAATTGAATTCAGTTTTTTAAAGAAATTAAATAGGTTAGAACACTATATGCCAAAATAAACATTCTTTTAATTTAGTATTTTTTTAAAAAATGCAAATTTTGACATTATTGTTTTATATTAAAGAACAAATAACGCCAGACAAACAAAATATGCAAATAAATTGCCGGACTTACGTTTAAATAGATTTTAATTATTAAGTCATTTTTCATTGCGATAGGGAAATGAGTGATCTTTTTATTGCTTTATTTTATAATTTTGCGACGCACTTTAAAATTCCATCTATCACATTAGATTTTGATTGGAAATAACGGCGAACAGTCGGCAGCATTGTTTGAACCTCTACTATTGTCGATTAAATGAAATGTTATCGTTATCTGCATCAGTGTCAGCAACGATTTCTTAATCTCTTTATAATATATTAAATATTAATTAAAGTAGAACACGTGATACAAATGAGGTGAACGAATAAATTTAACTTTACACATTTAATTAAAACATATACTTACATCACAGCATGAAGACATTATATAACTACATATCCAGTGACTAATCGCAGTACAAACAAAGCTTATGAATATAGATGTCGCTAGTGACTGGAGGACTTACAATTCTTACAATTATTTTGTAGTGCTGCCATCTCTAACTTACTTTCTGAAGTAAAAACACCACAATTCTCCCCCGCTTAATATTGTAGCCGGTTAGGAATTCTTCGAATTCTTGTGGAACGTCTTAGTACCTGTGGAGAGGAAGAAGAAAAATTAGCTTTTAAAGGATTTGCAGCAGCATGAATTGTACTATTTGGAACCGTGGGTTTTGGAACTAGAGGTATCATATCAGAGTCAACTGGTTTAGACTTTGGAGTATTATTGTAGAACTAAAATTGTTTTTTTAAAAGTAATGTGCAAAGTGAGTGTCTTTACATTATGTCCGGTTAATAGTGAAAAATTTGTTTGCATTATCCGATGTGTGGTACGCATTAAGCGATGTTGGTACCATTAATTCCAAATAGAAAATGATAGGAAACACGAAATTGTCTTCATTAACTGGAGATACGCATTAACGAGAGTCTAATGTATTTTCAAAATTAAAGGTAATTATTAATATTAATCGCTCTAGCCTGTAAATAAAATCTTCAAATAAGACGGGTCTCATTTTTTTTAAATCTTTGACTTTTTCCTGTATAAATTAATAGTAAGTATTTTTCTTACCACGTTACATTTATGTGACTAACTTGGCTATGCAAACATTTTATAGCTAAATTATTTTTCCACCGCGCATCAAACAAACGACCATATTCATATTTTAAAATACAAATAACATTTCAAGCTTTTAGGTGAAATCGTAACAATGCCTTAAAAGCAAAAGCATTTCCAAAAGCAGAGCGATCTGGTATTATTTACATCTCTACAATATCCTGAAAAGAGAACATGAATTTTAAACAGCCGTCGGTGAACGAAAAGGTGATTGGCATATATCTCCAGGCATCTATATAATCTATTTTTAAAGGAAAATACCGTCCAATTTCGGATTTCTTTTTTCTCCACAGGAAAATGTTGTTATATATACGTTCGGAAAGACATATGATCAACTGTAAATTTTATGAATTGTTTTATTTTTTTTATACACAAAGACGTAGACATACAAAAAAATTAAAACAGTGTTTGACCTCGAATTGTTATTAGTTATATCTCTTTAAATCGCGTTAGTTTTCATTTGAAAAAAAAGTTGAACATGAGAAATATCATTTTAAACCTATGATAAAAGAGTAATTAATTACGCACATTAAATAGGAACGAATAAAATTGTTGATAAAAATGTGAAGAAAATTGTTTTGAAAATTTAATTTTTCCGAAAGTATTCTGAATTTTCTGTTACCGAATATATTTTCATATACACTCTAGTAATAAAATAATATTGGGCCCATATTATTTGTATTCTGAAACATATATTATATTATATCATTTCATATATTACGAAATTTTTCTGCAGTTTTGCATTAGCTTATAAAACAAATGTTATTGCAATTTTTTCAAATCATTTTTAATATATAATCAATATAGGACTGATTTAGCATTAAAAAGTGACATTTTCTGAAAAAACAAATTTAGAAAAATATAGATTGTATATATAAAATGTTGGGGCAAAAAGAATATAAAAAGTATTCTAGATTGTGTGGCACTCAAAGGTATAAATTATGCTCAGTGCATCAAATAACCAGAAATAAAATATTCGGTGTATTATATTACTCAGTATTATATACTCAATATAATCATTAACCATTTCGCTGCCGGCGTCTCTTATACGCAAAGCTTAAGATGTATCTGCTGTGTCCAAAGATGCTTCTTTGCAACAGGCATCGAATACCAATATCCAACTTGCATTTAACTTTTAAGCCTTTATAAAGGGTACTAAAAGATGTCAAAATTGAAGTATATTTCAATGAGAACCCAATTTTGATTCTTTTTCCACGCATTAGGCTTAATATTTAAAATTTCTTGCGCATAGAACATTCTCCCGCACTCACCAGCTTTGGCCTAGTGGAATACAACATTTTCGCTGGCAGTGAAGGATTATATCACTGGTTTAGAACCAAAACGATCAAGTGGCATTTTCTGAAAAATAGTGATAAGTCAAGTAATGACTTAGAAATGCATAAAATATGTGGACAAAAAAAGAAAAGAAAAAGAAATGTAAGACGTAGCCAAGAGTGTACGGCGTTCAATATAACTTATTTTATAATAATAATTGGCGATACTCTCGCAAAAAAAGAAATATAACACTCCACCGATTTATTGACAGATCAGGGTGGTTTATTCTGATCTGTTAATGAAACGGTGATTTCAAAAACTTCATAAGACTACTTTTTTTCCTTCAAAATACATTTTTCCTGTTGCAAAGGTATCCTTGAAGGTAGGCCTTACATGTGTAGACAAATATGACATAGGTTTATTTATCCGTTTCCGCTCGAAATGGCCGTTTATTGTTACAAATACCAAATTAGTTAATGGCAATATCAAGATATATACCAATGGCCAACAACAGACCAAGAAGAAAATGTGATCGTATATACGATGGTGAATATGACTATGTGCCTTCATAAATAAATAGGAGCCAATGATTACAGATTTTGAATACGATTATTTTCGAATAGCAATCTTCGCGTTATTTAATCGCAGAATTCTACGATTTTATAAAATGAATATCACTATTCGGAAATAGCGGTATTCAAAACTCATAATATTTGGAAACTATGCACTTAATGTCAATCATTAACTCTTAATTACTCGCGCTGGTGTATCTTGTACACTGCTGGATGTTACCAATTTAAATGTACATATTACAAATGCGCATTATTAGAAATTACTGTAACATATGCCTATGTTAAGAGATTTTTATAATATTGTATTGCATGGTAACTGTATTTGACTTAAAATTAATCTTATAAAACATTAATTTATTTTCTTAGAAATTTAGAAGTATGTGGTATACAAAATGCATCGCACGGAAATTTTTTCTTTGTGAATTTACGAGAGTATTTAAGGCTTAAGATGCAGACTTGATTGTTTTATTTCTATTTCGTCAAATATCTAATTAAAATATTATTAATATCTATTTTGTATCATTTGTATGGCACTAAATCCCAATGACTGAAAAAACAACGTTTTTTTTTTTAATTATTATTATTTAAGTCTTACAAAATAAATAACTGATAACCGTCAAGCATATTTAAATAGTTAAGAAATATAGTGAGTACAGAAAAGTTTTTAAAATATCTTGCATTTGTGTGTTGCACAGTTTTTATTGATTTCTGAAAAATCTTAAATCTTGGACTCATGTGGTTTTTGAAATCACTGATCCAAATATGTTTGTTATATCCTTTTGATACTAAACAGGTCATATGCTTTATGTTTAAAGTTATCTTGCAAGTTTCATGTTTTATATTAGATGTGTACTTATTACATATAACTCCGAAATTTTTTGAGTTATTCGAAGTATTTTCCATCAGAACCTTCTACCTCACCTGTAAAGCAACAGACGAATTTTGAAATGAAAGAAGTATGGTTGTTCTAATGCAATTCAATTATCAAGTAAATTTTTGATTTCTGTATAAGAATTGTCCAGAAACAACGCTCTGCAGTGATTGAAATAAATAGTAATCTTAAGAATCAATATTAATGCATAGGTGGTGGGGTGATTCATCCTAACGATGTGCTTCTACAGTCTACTTAACTGGTTTTGCAACATATGGTCGTGCATCTGGTGGGACTGGATGGTCATATTCTAATATGAACCATTGAAACCACGTCAGACAATCAATGATGAATGTTACAAACAACAGTTGATGAATTTGAATAAAGCACTGCAATGAAAACGTCCAGTATAGTCTAAAAGACACGACAAGGTTGTTTTTCATTATAGAAATACTTCCCCACATTTCTGAAAGACCAAACAACGAAATTTTAGAAGCACTTTATTGGGATGTGTTGATTTACCTGACGTATTCACCAGGTGTTGCACCTTCATATTACCATTTGTTTGTGCCATATAGAAGAACCATTTCCGGAGTTCTTATTCAGAAAACAAAAATTGGCTTGATGATTGGGATTGCTTCAAAACAACCATACTTCTTCCCTGGCAAAATTCGCTTGGTGCCTAACTGATGGACGAATGCTGTAACTTCTGATGGGCAATACTTTCAATAAATCTTTCGCTTACTTTAGCTACAAATAAATGTTTTTTTGTAGAGTCATAGTTATACATCTAATATTTAATCAATGTTTACAGTGATATACATGGTGTTTGTAAAGTCTTATTTTTGAGGAACTGTTTGAATACTTTAGCAGAAGAAAGAATATCCATTGTTTGTGTTCGTCTATTTGGACTAACTTGTGAACAAGTGCACGAAGATTTCACACACAAATTCACGAATATCAGCTCTTACCATGGTAGCAATTATAAAGTAAACAAACTGAGACGAACTGGTAGCGTTAAAGATGAAGAACATTGATGCAAATCTTCAATAACACCAGATATTGTGCAAAGCGTACAAGAAGTAGTTACTCATAATTCCAAATCCTTCACATGAAGGTCAGTCAGGAGCTCGCTATTCCACATTCTACTGTTTTAAAAAATATGCGTTATCATTTAAACAACAGGCCTACTACATTCAAAGTATGCATAAACTTCAAGCTGAGAATTAATGGAGGTTAGCAAGCTATGATGTATGAAAATATATGATTGATTTCCTGTGGAAATGAGAACTTTATTCGGGTGAAGTCTTCCTACATCTGTTCATATGATAATCCCTGCAGACGAGCAAAACAATAGTTATTATTTCTTCTATTGAAAGCATTGTAACAGATCACCTGCAAAAAATTTTAATTTAGAATCTATTTCTCAAAAATGTCAAAAGACTTTATAAACTCAAAATCTTTATAAACTCAACATAGTCTCAAAAAACTTTATAAACACTCTGTATAATATGCATATTTATGTTCCTCCTAACAACCTATTTTATGTTTACAATTATGTTCCTAATTGCAGGCATGGTTCGAGATCTCATATTGGGCTCCGCACACATGGCCATATCTGCCCTGAGCACATCTAGTGAGAGATCGCGAGAGATCGACTATTCCGTCCCTTTCCAGCAGTCTGGAGTCTCATGTCTCGCGCACACTCAGCAAGATGGGGCAGTCCCTCTCACCGCCTTTTTAGTGCCTTTCAGGTGAGATCATGCACACTAATGTACAGAGTCACACTGATATTTTCCATTATTTGAAGGACTAGGGTGCAAAATATGGTTATTGGTATTTTTTAATATTTTGTGATTTTCATGTAAAATTATTTAACTGCTATAAACATCTTTTTTAAAGTACAAAGTTTACTTATTAATTAATATATGTGCCATCCCAATCAAAGATAAAATATAGATGTGCCATCACAATCAAAGATAAAATTTTGATAAGTGCAAAGATTTTTTGTATTAAAATTTATTAAGTCCAACAAAATAAAATCTATCAGACAAAATATATTGTACATGCGGTAACTGAAGATGCAGCCTTAACAAATCAGCTCTTTTAGAGGAAGCAATCACGATAGTTTTGGTTGTAGTTTTCTTTAGAAAACCTGAATATTGAATATTTCGAAACTTGCTTTTTGTTAGTTACCTGGTTTTACATTCAAGCACTTATCATTTTTCATTTTCGCTTGCATATCTACAAAGGGGGTTTTCATCAACTCAACCACTGGCCACAGAACTATCACTTTTTCAAATAGTAATATTTGCCTTATAACTCAATCTCGGGTCGCAGAGCTACTGTTATTTCTGAATAGTAATATTCGCCTAAGTAAAAGGTAAATATTAGGATTCGGAAGTAATGGTAGCTATACGGATATAGAAGTAGTAGTAATTTTAATATATTTCAATTATGTCAATTTGATTTTTTCTTTCGACATGAAATTCTCATAGCACCATCGTAGTTTTTAACTATGTTTTACTTTATTTTTCACAAAGTAACATACATAAAAACTACAATAATGTTATGATAGCTTCTTATCGAAAACAAAAGCCGTATTGATGTAATACATTAAAATTTGCTAAATAAACCTATGATTCCTGTGATCACCTATAACATACTTAAACAATCTTCAGACAAAAATCAATCAGACAGGAAGTAAATATATCTCCTAAAATACATTAAAGCAATCATAACATCTTAGAAAAAAGAAAGAAAAATGACTTTCTCGTAAGAGGAGGGGGGATGAATGTTTGTTTACCCAGCTTCTTTAATCAATGTTTTTGCAAATATTTTTGTTTCAGATTAAAATTTAAAATGTTACAAATTTATTTTGAACTTTTTTTTACATGTATAACTATTAATTTTTAAAAGTGCATAATACTTATTGTTTTTCTTTCATGTATTGATTACATAAACTTTTAAATTTATATTTTTAATATTTATTTATATCTTCAGAAATTTAAGTTCTTAGTTTAACGTTAAACAGAATATGTACAGTCAAAAAAGAAAAAAAAAAGATACATTTTAATCACCAAATTGTCCCAGAAAAAAAAAATGGAAATAGCCATTCGACGGAAATTATATCTTCTTCCAATTTATGTTAACAAAACAAGGAAGTCGTCTTCATTATAAAATTATACCAAAACTTGAATTTCTCCATATGAATACCTAATTTTGACATCATATTTGAATTTTTCGGTAAGTTTTATATTAGGATACCAAACGAAAAGTCATTGGATCAAGTAGTTTGTGAATTATGAAGGTTTAAATTTTGGATCTCCTAATGTTAAATTCATTTATAATCATTGCAATGCATATAGTACTTTAAACATAACTCACGAATTACTTGACGGAGTTAGCTATAATTTTGAATTCGCATACTTGAAACTACTGGAAATTAATTTCTGTTAAAAAAGTTATAGGTTTATGCATAATTTATTCAAATAAATATATATTTTTTTTAATTAATTTTTGAAAAAAAAATATGGAGACCTTGGAAAAACCTTGGAATTTTTCAACGGCAGTTGATTGATTTCTAAAAGCTTCAAATATGCGAATTCAAAATTACAGTTCATTCCTCCAAGTAGTTTTTGATTTACGTTTAAAATACTACCAGCATTACAATCTGTTTTGCAACAACTATACAAATGAATTTAACATTTAAAATTCATATTTTAAACCTTCATAATTCCTAAACTACTTGACCAAATGACTTCCCTTTGATATCCTAAGGTAAAATTTACTGAAAAGGTTAAATAATTATGCCAAAATTAGGTGTTCGTATTGAAAATTGCAGAGTTTAGTGCAATTTCAATATTAAGACGACCTCCAAACTTATTTTTTTTAACATGAATGGAAAATAAACATAATTTCCAGGCAAATGGCTATTTCCGTGGTCTTTTTTTTTCCGATTTGGAGAATAAAATGTATAGGGCATTCTGGTTTTTTTTGTTGTTGTTGTTGTTTGTCTGTTTTTTATTCTTCTTTTTACTTTCTTCTATCTTTATAAGAAGAAAGTATTGGATTCATGAAAATTTTCGACTTCCGGTTTTCGACGGATTTATACGTTTTAGAAGGTCTCAACACGATTTGACTATTTTTAGAAAATGTCTGTCTGTGACTCTGTCTGTATGTGACAAAAATTTTGTGGGCGCTCTATCTCAAGCACTAATGCTCGGAATTTAATAAAACTTTAGATTCAGTTAGTCCCTGATATAAATTGGTGCCGATGAGTTTTTGGTTAAAATCGCCCAGCAGGTGGCGTTGCTATGCTGCATTTTTCGCGATTTCCGCAATAGCTCTATCTCAAGAACTAATGCTCGGAATTTAATAAAACTTTATATTCAGTTAGACTCTGATATAAATTGGTGCTGATTAGTTTTTGATAAAAATCGCCCAGCAGGTGGCGCTGCTACGTAGCATTTTGAAGGATTTACACGATTTTAGCGATAGTCATATCTCAAGAAATAATGCACGGAATTTAATAAAACTTGAGTTTCAGTTAGACCTTAATATACATTAGTGCTGATTCTTTTTAGTGTATGCGAAATCTATTTGAGATAGAAGAAAGTTTTGCGATTGACACATCCGACTAGTTTTCTTTTGACTGACAGACTGTACTTTACGTATAAAGTAATTTTCCTTTATTATATTCTTTGAATTTTTAAAAGTGTTGTAATATGGTAATATTTATAATAATTTCGATTGACACAAAGATACTACTGCGGCTTCTTAATAGTTTAGGCTTTTGACCCTAATTATAAATTCCATATTTCATCTCCATGTGCTCGGAATGTAATCCATGCAGGGAAAAGATTTTGTAACAGATATGCCAGCGGAACGCAACCTGAACTGTGTTAACTTTTATTTTAGTGTATTTGTTAATATGTTCAATTTATAGTATGCCAAATTAGCTTCAAGTTGGTTTTTTGTTTGTTATTATGGGAATAAATATAATATTTATGATTTATTACATGGTAATTTATCTTTTTGTATCCTCTTTACGGATTCTATACTCTTTTTCCACCTATACATTTTTTTCAATTTTTAGTAACAATAAATTCACGGTAATGTCTTTATGTATTACTTTTGTTCACAGATAGCCAGTACTGACGTTGTACATGTGAATTTAATATTATCCATGCATGAAATAGTGTTTTCTATCTGAAAATGAGAATCACGAAATATATTATTTTTATTTTTATTTTATTTTTTCATTGTTGTTATAATATGTGATATTTTTTAATAGATTTATTTGTATTACAGTTGATTATATTTAGAGGTACATTGTATTTTTGGTTATTTTACAATCTGTTAAAATAACTAAGACTTGTTTACTGTAATTATACAATCATTCCATGTTCTTGTCAAAATCGTTAGAGCGGGTTATGAGGTTGACATCGCAATAGCTAGAGCAGGTTTTCTATTAGATTTTTATTCGTTTAAAATCTGTTCATTACAATAGCATATAATTTTCAATGTTTCCTTGTAATTAATATTGCATCTCTCATGTTTTGATTTTCAGAATTTATCCATTGTTCTTTCAAATGTAGTATCGTAGTTGATCGGGAATTGAAATTTGAGTAAAGTAATTAATGCTTCATGGCTTACTTTGCTCTAATAAAAATCAATTGCGATTTACTTATATTGTGGAATATTGCCCTTGATAACGTGTTTCGCAATATAAGTTTTCATTTTCTTTTTGTTATATTTTCACATTCTGCTAGTGGATTTTTTTCTCCCCATATATATATATATATATATATATATATATATATATATATATATATATATATATTCAATTTGTGCATTTTACATTATTTGATATACAGGATATACATTTTCATATTGTATTATAAGTATTGGTTCGTTTATACATTGTCGATTTCGCTGTGATTTAACAATTATCATTATATATATATATATATATATATATATATATATATATATAGTTGGAAGTAGCGCACTGCAAGTAGCGAAACTGCGGTAGTCGCTACTTTTTACAGTAGTTTGTAGTGTAGCGCGCTACATTTTGAACAATATGTAGTGTAGCGAGTAGCACGATACAAAAAATCAGTAATTTGTAGCGAGAACCAACGCTACTTTTAACGCTACTTCAGGGAAAAAAGTGCCATTCTGCAAATCACGTGATCAAAATTGCTTCTTTTATGCAGAATTTGTTCTGCTCAACAATTTCCGAATCCCAGTGGCAAATATCAGCTGCAGTGTATAGCAACGCATCTCGAGAAGTCATAGATATTTTTCCATTGGCACTTGCTGCTGAAATCAAGTACTAACCCACCAAAATAATTAATTTTCTTGTTACTAACGTCTATTTATCCGTTATTAAGTCTTCATGTTCTAACGCCGGGTTTCTTATTATTCGGAATTGCTCTATTTATAGATTTATTTATTGTATGAAATAAGCTAGACTAAGAAATTTTTATCAGGACTCCCCATGCAAGACAATGTTTAAATATGTCTACACAAAAAGCAAGCAAAAAAGACAAAACAAACTAGAACATACCAAATGTACATACCAAAAATACCATGAAAAGGAAATATTAAAAATTCAAAAATATACTACTACTGTTTTTTTTATTTTTATTATTTTTTTTTAATAGAGACTTGAAACAGTGTTTCTTTTTTTCCGTCTGATAGAGAACGAGTGATCTGCCCTCAGAACCCATCCCCACCGTTCACATAAATTTTAGACACATGAACGTAAAAAGAAAAAGAAAACTAAAATTGCCTTCCACGGAAGATTGAGAAAGGCAAAGCTCTCTTGACAAAAAATCCTACGTTCCTTTTCCTTTTACTATTAAATTCAAATCACTTGGCAAGCATAAATTTTGCTACATTTTTTTTTTTTTTTCAAAATCAAAAAGAAGGGAAATTTAGTTAATTAAATTTCAAACTCCAGGGAGGGAAAATGGCTTCCCTCCCCGTTTTACTCATGTCGTATTTGTCGTATATGTCCACTTGCCATATCCGGCACAAGCTTGCGAAAGTTTCAGCCATGTTTACTACAATTTCTCCATCATTACTCTACCTTGAACGATGCAATAATCAAAGTAGAATAAATGAATCCTCCAGCCTAGCCTATTTAAACTCCGTTTCTATTATCAGTTCACGTCGTTCTCAACATGCATTGTGACCTGCATCAGTCTGCATTCACTTGTTTCATTTGTTTTCGGATAGGAAATACTGCAGCTGGATAGACAGTTTACTCCGGATATTTTAATGTATAGATTTGTTTTACCGTTCCCCAACATTGAAGTTTAGGTCATTTTAATGTTTTGTGTCATGAATATAATTTGTTTTATAAAGCGGTGGTTTCAAATGGTCGTCGAAATTTTTCTTTGGCAATTCGTCATCGTATTCCATAAAATAAATCTAAACAAAGAATTTTTTTTCCATGACCTTCCATGCAAGACAATTTTTAAACATATCTACATAAAAAACAATGCAGAGATGTATAGCAAATAAGAAATATCAAATATTCAGAAGTATACTTCTACCAGCTGTTTTAAAAATTGAAACAGAGTGACTTCTTTTTTTATCATCGATGGTCTCTGCTCCTTTGAACTTCCCATTTAAGATATGAGTATAAAAATGAAAAAGTAAACTAAAAATTGTCTTCCAAGGGAGACGTTCATGGTGACAGAGCCCTCCTGATGAAGAATACTTACTCCTTTTTTCTTTTAACCTTATACATTATTTCTAATGTCAACACCTTTTTTTCTATGCACATACAAAACTCACAACGATGAATGACATATCATACGAAAAATCTTTGAACAGACTTTTGACAGAATACACTCACATTTCGTTAAAACACGTTGTATGATTAAACAAATTCAGTTAATTAAAAATTAATTTAAAAAAACGTATAAGCAAATAATCGCCGTACCAAACCTTCGTTCGGGTCTACTAATGTTTAAGAATTTTAAGTTATGTATATATATATATATATATATATATATATATATATATATATATATATATATAACAGAAACAAACTTCAGTTCATTAAATTGAAAAATTAAGCAATGGCTCTACCCTGCCCCGTCCCTTGCAGGATAGCATGCCATATTTGACGCTAATGATGGCCACTTGCCATATCCGACACCAGCTTATAGTTTCTTCATCTTCATTAATCTGCCTTGAATGGAAATCTTTCCATCCAAGTCTATTCAAATTCGGTTTTTACCATCAGTTGACGTCATCTTCGACATGCACTGTGATCTTCATCAGTGCGCGTTCATTTGGTTCATTTGTCTTCTGGCAGGAAATACCGCACCTGGATAGGCAGACTATTCAGGGTATTTTAATGTACAGATTCGTTATACGGTTCTCGAGCATTGAAGTTTAGATCATTTTAATGTCTTGTGTCACGAATACAATCTGTTTTATAAAGTGGTGCTTTCAAACCAGTCGTCGAAATTTTTCTTTCGCAGTGCATCATCATATTTTAACTGCATAGATATTTTTAATAGCATGTCATAACATAATGGCTAGAACAAAATTTTGTTTACATTAGATATCTTCAAATTCTTATATATTTTTTAAGTAAATAATAAATGGCTGAAGTTTACGGAATTTCGTAAAAACGTTGATGTACATATGGCTGTACTTCTTCACTTGTTTTATTTATCTTCGGATAAGAAAGTACAGTAGTTAGATAAATAGCCTACTCGGATATTCTAAATATTTTTTTATTTGCAGATGTTTTGTTTTAGATAATTGAAGATACAAAATGAAGAGCCATGGGTGGATCGAAAGATCTGTACTGAGTTACACATACAAGGACAACTGAACTGAACATGGAACATTACATGTATTTATAAACTTAGGTGGAATTCTGCCATCAAATTAGCGAATCTGACCGAAAACTAGATAAAGGAACCAATCACAGTTAAACAAATAATACACTTTCTGCACACCGGGATGTGTTTGTGTAATGCTGAGATTACAATATTCTAACAGTTTTACCTCTTTAGTATATTCAGGATCAGCTCATTTTAATATTTAATGTCAGGAACATAATTTTTTTTATTTAAAGAAGTGCTCTCAAACAGCAACAAGAGACAATAATTTTTTCTCGGTTTTTCATCATTTTATTCAGCTTACATGTTTTAAAATACGTTTTAACCTTTCTTTCATCGGTGGGGGTGTCTCTGGTCCTTTGAATTCCCTGTTTAAGATAAAGTTTAGAAACATGAGTATAAAAAATAAAAGTAAACTAAAAATTGTCTTCCATGGTGGGGTTCAGAGTGATAGATCCCTCCTGCTAAAGAATCTTTACTCCTTTTGTATTTTAATCTTACATATTATTTCTCATGTTAACATCTCTTTTTCTGTGCACATACGAAACGCATTACGATGATGACGTATCATACGAAAAGTCCTTGAACAGGCTTTCTAAATGCATTTTTTATGTACATATGTCTTGTTTTGCCTCTCTTACATTGAGGATCAGATCATTTTAATATTTTATGTCAAAACATTTTTTTTTCTTTTTTCTATAAAGCAGTGTTCTTAAACAGTAGCCAGATACAATATTTTTTTTCTCGGTATTTCATTATTTTATTCAACTTACTTGTTTTAAAACGTTTTAACCTGGGTTTTCACAGAGGTTTGAATTCTTTTCTTTATTCGAGAAACTAGAAAGAGATGATATATTGAAGTTAAAGTTGTTGAAATTTAAGAAACTTTATGAAAACTTTACCATAGCAGTTGGATAGGCAGGTTATACGCTAGATATTTTGAGTCAAAAATTTCCTAATATGGTTTGATTTTTAATGCATTTCCGATATTTTTTCTAGTCATTGTTGTTGTTGTTTAAATAATGCCCTTTTTGATCATTAAAATTATTGTACTATTGTGAATATTTTCATGTAAAAATGCTGATATTTTAATCGGTCCAAACTTCTCCAAAGTCCACTATGCCCAAAGTACACCGTAAATCGGTACGCTCTTAATCAAACAAAACATTCTCATACACTCTCAAAAATATTTCGTCTAGTTCTTAAAAGATTTTCTCTCAATAGCAGTGTACAACTGGGCTCTTCTAATAATGCTTCTGTAAATATTTTGCAGGACTTTGCCGCTAATTGTTCCAAGCATTCATTATTTTTTGTTTAACATGAGCTGCATATGTATTGTCGTCCGTGTTTCTTGCAATAGTTCACAGATTTACATTTCTAATTCATATGTTATTCATATTCTAATTTATTCATTACATTCACATGATCAATTTTCAATTATGCATAACTCATTCAATTTTAAAGATACAAACATGCAATTTTTTTGTAGTGGTCTCCCTACCCAGACAACACAAACACATCCTAAAAACATCCAAAAGATGTCATATTTAGGACAAGCTGATATCCTGTGGACCGATGAAATGGTCCTCTCGACAGTTACAGGACATCCCCTAAGTTTCGAAATGTCACACCTTTCAACGTCCTATGGATGTTATCTCATGACACATTTTGGACGGTTATAGGACACTTGCATTACATCCTCTGAATGGTCCTATTGATATCCTAAAAGCATCCACATAATGTCATATTTAGGATAATCTGATATCCTGTGGATGGATGAAATCATCCTGTAGACAGTTATAGGATATCCCCTGGGTGTCGAAATGTCACACCTGTCAATATCCTATGGATGTCATTACACAACACCTTATGGATGGTTATAGGGCATCCTCTGGGTGTCAAAATGTCACACCTGTCAGCATCCTGTGGATGGTTTTTATGATATTACTGCCTTCAATTTGCATTTTTGAAATTCATATGTAGATAAACATATGACAATGCATAGATCTATTGTTACTGAAAACATTTATTTTATAAATTTAATAGTTTAAAAATATCTTCATTTATTAGATTTATTAGAGAGAATAAAAGTTTTTATTTTTTAAGAAAGGGTTTTGAATAATCTTTCTTTTAAAAAAATATCCAATCTAACAAAGATCTCGATCTCATACACTATATAATTTATTTAGTAAAAAATGTTTTCAGTAACAATATATTGAGGTATATATGAATTTTAAAAATGCAAATTGAAGGCAGAAGATATCTTATATTATCGATAAAATTTAAGAAATTTTGTAAAATTCCTTACTTATATATATTGATATATATCATATATAATTATATAGCCCTTTCATCTTATATTCTCGATAAAATTCAAGAAAATTTAAGATATTTTGTAAAATTCCTTACTTGTATAATTATTTTTTACATATTTTATTCTTAATTTGAGCAAATATTATATAAAATGATGCAATTTAAAAATTTTTCATGACCTTTTTTTAAGTGCTATGTCTGAAGTGGAACTTATCATTCTTGTCGTAAGAAGTCATATAAAAACTTAAGGCAGTATTCAAAAAAAATATTTTTCCATGCTCAACAACTCAAAATTTTATGACACATTTTCAAAAGTAAACACATGAAACTTGGCGGCGTGATTTATGAAGAGATTTATAAGGGACCTACGTTTTTATTTTTCGTTCAATTAATTAGAAATTGATTTACAAACAAATATTTTGAAAGTACTTTTTTTTTTTTGTTTCCAGCGCTATTGCTTCGGGAAATTCGGTTCAAAATGTCCACTTTGACAGCATTTTAAAAAATATATTCTGCCTTTATCAAAAAATTGAGACAACACGGACATTATAAAGTTTCTGAATAAGAGAACCTGCCAATTGGATGCATTTTCGAGCAAAAATGAATTTAAAAATGTGTTTCAAAATAAGCAGTTTGGATTTGAATACACCCTTAAGTTTTTTTTTAAATAACAATTTTTTTTTTACTTTGCAATTATTTGTTTTACTTACTACAAAAAGCATGTAAATACCTGATCCACTTTAGGAACACCCGGTATATGCAACAAATGTTATGCATTTGATCGTCCTCTGATAAGGTGCCACATGAAATTTAAAAGTATTGTTTTGTCCCTCTGATGATGGTTTTACATTGTTTTTCTAGAATAAAGCTACTGCATAAGTCATCTGTTAATACTTTTGCATTCAAAACAAATAAAGGACAGAAAAGCATGCCCTTTCATATTTAGTGACCGAAGCACACATTTACTGCTGTGATAATTTGGCTATACAGCTTCAGATTCAATTTGTTTTACTTACCTTTGTACTTAAATACATTACCTTACTTTAACAAAATGAGACAGTACCATGATTATGTAAATGCTAATGGCCCAGAAAGTGCATTTGATATATGTCACAAAGTATTAACACAAATTTGAGCAATATTAAGATATTGTTTGCTTTCATTGTTCTAACTTTAATGAATAAACAACTTCTGTATTTTAAATAATTGCACATATTACACTAAGTGCTCAATATAAAATAATAAACTTAAATTATATGACATACAAAAATTAAATCTTTATGCAAAAGTCATCAGAAGTGAATACCTGAAAATTTTAAAATTTTACTCCCAATCTAATTGGAAATCAGTAAAGGAATAAAAATTAAAAAATATATTTCACAATGTCATGAAAGATAGTATGGGGAAAATGATACCCGCTGTTGAATAATCTTACTATTTTTTTAAAATTCTATAATGTTACAAATTGCACAATAAAAAAATTCACATTAAAAACAAAACAAATATTTATTTACAACTTTCACGATAAAATACAAAACAAATATTTATTTATAACTTTCCACAATAAAATACAAAACAAATATTTATTTACAACTTTCCACATCACAAAACATAATTTTTTTTTTCTTTGCAACAATCTGGTTTCTTCCACCTTGCTGTTGTCACAGAAATTTCTGCTCGGCACACATCTGTAAAGAAGAAAAGAAAAAATATACATTTCTACCTAACTTTATAAGTGCATCACATTCATTCAAAATGAATAAATCAGCATATATACACAAGATATACAATAATTTCTTAGCGTTTGTTTCTTCAAAAGATCTTACAGTAAAATTTATTAAGTTACTTTTAGGAACTTTACTATTTAAGCCTTATGGGATATTTGAACAACTATGAAAAAGTAAAAGCACATCTTATTTTATGTCGAAAAACGTCATACAGAATGAAAGCACCTGCCTTGTTTTGTGTCGAATAAAAAAAAAAAAAATCTTAATATTTATAACTGATGGTAATGTCATATTTTTAATAATTAAAAATGATGGTAATTACAAGCAAAATGTACTACAGTAGACTCCCCAAATCCACATGAGTCCATCATAACACTAAAATTGTGCAAATTTTTGAATTATTTGCAGATTTCTGGTTTATTTACATTTTTTAAGCAGTAATACGAATGTAACAATGCATTTGAAATTACAATGAATATGTCTATAATAAAGTAAATTATTAAGTAAAACAATAAAGTACTAAATATTAAGAAAATGTAAAACTTGATTACTAAATACATACTTGATCTTTACTTTTTATATTTTAAGGTGTAAGTATGCTAAATAAAGATTAGATATCATCATCATCAACTGTTTTCAATCCACTGCTGGATTCTCACCCAGATTTTTCCATTGTTTCCTGTCTAGTGTTTTAGTCATCCAATTAACACTGACAACTTATCTGATTTTTTCACTCCATCTTACTTGAGGTCATCTTCTTGGTCGTTTTACATCACTGGGATACTACTGTAGGGTGTTTGTGCTCCCTCTACTGTCTTATCTTTTTGCAATGTGCCCCGCCCATTTTCCATTTTAGACGTTTAATTCTTTCAATGATGTCAAAAACTTTCGTCTAACTTCTCATCCAGGTTATTCTCTTTCTATCGCTTCTAGTTATGCCTATCGTACATCTTTCTATACTTCGCTGTGTTCGGGTCTGGATACCGGGTTGCGTTAGTGAAGGAAACACTTGATGGAGAAGTTTCTGTAGAAGCACAATTTTAGTCATCAATATTGGTTTGACACTAAACGGTATTTGCCGTTCCGCTGCACCAGATTTAGTACAGCAATCCTATACTTTACAGATTAACAAACTACAACTTGTGTGTTCAGGGGTCGATGCAGGTTTTTTTCTTCTTGGGGCCCATTTTGTGAAAAGTAAAGGTTATTTTTGTGAAATTTATTATATTTGGTGAAAAATAACATTTTGTGGCGAAAGTTGATATCCAGTTAATCAAATTCAGACCAAGCATTTAAAAACAAAAACCGTTTAAAATCCTTTTGCTGAAGTTTTCCTCTCTGGTGAACTTGCTTGTTTACAAATTACATATTTTAAAAATCACAAAATAATAAATAGTAAGTTTTTATGGAATAGCATTTTGTGAAGGAGCCCATTTTATCAAATTGATTTTTGTGAAGGGGCCCATTTTATCAAATTGATTTTTGTGAAGGGGACCATTTTATCAAATTGATTTTTGTGAAGGGTCCGATTTCATTAAATAGATTTTTGTGAAGGGGCCCTAAATAGGCCCCAAATTTTTCCTGGATCGACCCCTGGTGTTTCATTTTAAAATGCTTGTTGCACTTATGCTGAATTGGTGTTTGTTATGAGAACATAAGATTTATTTTTATAAAAGCTATGATTTATCAAACTTATAAGTTATAATGCTCTAAAATAAGGCTTATTTTTGTATGGAGTAAAAAATTTAAAAAGAAAATAACAATGTGTGCTGTATTTGAACACACGGCAAATGTAATATGGTGAGAAAATGCTTTTTTAACCATTAAAATGATGTCAGGGCTTAATATACTTACATATCTACCGTATTATTGGGAATATCAGCCGTACCAATGAAAATCTGTTTTAAAAAAAGTATATCCACGTAAGCGGCGCACCTGTAAAAATCTCTTTTTTAAAAATGTATAGTGCCGCACCCAAGGAACTCAAATTTACGTATAAATATTTTCACTTAAATGCCACAAAAAAAAAAAATTAAACTAGTAATTAAATATAAAGAACTATTGTAATATTAGTTAGTAATATATAAATAATTTAACTTAAGTGCTGAAAAAAAAAAAAATATATATATATATATATATATATAAGGATATCATATAGAGACTTTGTGCCGAAACTACTGTAGCATAACTAGAGCAGTGTTCCTGTAATTTTTTTTTTTTTTTTTTTTTTTTTTTTTTAAGGGCGGAGGGAGATTCCTTTTGACAAAAGACATGTTAGATTTAAGGTATGCAAATGACAAAAAAATTTAAACAAGCAAAATATTACTGAAAAATGTTATGTAATAAACCATTATGAAAACATTTTTAAAATATGTAGTTTTATGTTAACTCCCCTGACTACTGCTAAAAGCACCTTTTCGTCACCGAAGCAATAATCAAACAGAGAAAAATACAGTATTTAATCTATACCATCAGAAGCTGATGATCTTATTCTGATAACGTTCGGCGACTTCCGACTGCAAATAGTTTAATAAACAAAACAAAAACCACAGATAGTTCTCTCCTTTTTCTTTGCAGTTGCTTTTTTGTGGGGATGCTCTCATTTTCTAATAATTGATTATTTTTTAATAAAAGTTTGTTACACAGCCTAATTTACTATTATTGAACTTGCTGAAAACTTGAACAAATTTTGTCAATTGACGATGGAGATATCAATTATTTTTTTTAATAGTAAGGTAAAAACAGGTTTTGCCTTTCATTCTTTTTCTTTTAATTATTTTTTCCGTTTGCTTAAAGCTCAATTTTTTTCCCATTTGGCACTAACTATTACGCGTGACGACAATAGTGTTGATATAACACAGTTTAGAGATACCTAGAATTTAAATATTCTGGGCCGAAATTAGCTTTTTTTTCACAGCGGCAAACAGGGATTTTGGCACCCCCACTAACCCTACCTTTCTCGCAAAGTAAATTTACAAAGATACTTTTACTAAGTTTTTAATAGCTAACTTATTTTAAACTGAAAAATATGTAATCATAAAATACGTAATAGTGAACTCTGTGCTTTGTCAAATACTTATTCAATAAAACCTGTGAGTACAGAATCAAAAGGAACAAGACAAAATTCAGTTTTATACAAGTTTTCGTCTTAGCAAATAGAATTGATGCTATTGTTACTGTTGGATCCATGTATTTTTTTCATTTAAGACAGGATTCTATTACAGAAAGATTTTACTGTAGTTATAATATTACATTACAATTGAACAGATGTTTAAAGTCCTAGTGTTATAAGTCATAATGTCGTAAGAACTGAAAAACCAGAATTTTCTGTAGGAATATAACAATGAATTCTAATACTGTAAAACATCTTTGTATGTTATCTACATACAGTTTCATGGAGCTGTCATTTATACTGCACTTCCTATTTATAGACTAATATGTTTAGATACTTTCCTGAACCTAAATTCCAAATTATAATAGTGACTCGGAACAAAAAAAAAAAGTTTTTAATAATTATTTTATTATGTGAATTTTCTACCTTTTACTTTTTAGTGTCCCATGAATTCTCAGTTTTTCTTTTGAATTTTCCAACTTACAAAACATTTTTGCCCAAATTTCATATACTTTTTTTTGTATCAAGCAACAAACCAAATGTTCATTTGTCGTCCCCCATGCCTTCCATTCTGGCGCCCGGGGCACATGCCCCCTCTTTGCTGCCTTTAGTTTCAGCCCTGAATATTAATAATCAAAAAGTGCTGCAGAATGTTTACATTTAAAATAAATGTCAATATACTTAAAATCTTGGTACTTTTCGGTTAGCCAGGCACCACTAATTAGAGATCTGCACAGGCCGGGCTCGGGCCTATTTTCCTTCACTGCACTCGGGCTAGGCCTGGTCTCCACTCGTTTTGGGCTGAGCTCGGGCCTAGTGATTACTCTTTATGGCCCGGGTTCGGGCCTTTCTTTTTTCCTGAAGGATCAGGTCATGTCTTAAATTATTTTTTCCGTACAGAGCCGGGACTGGTTTCATCCTTCCTAGTCTTCACACCCCAAAATTTTCAGTCCTGGTTTTGACCCTATAAAAATCATTGTCTCGGCTTGGCCTGGTCCGTTCGAAGGTCAGTAAAATAAGACCTGGCACAAAAATCTTTGAAAAAAATGCATATATTTTTAAATTGCCATTATTCTACAATTAAACATTAAAATATATTATTTTTAAAGAAAAGTAGATTTGTACAATATGGCTAAATTAAAATATAGTGAAACGTGTGAAAAAGAACCTGCTTATGACGGAATCCTGTCTTAAACTGAAAAATGTGTTGATCCATGCAAAATGAATATACTAATACGTAAGAAAATAATACCTGCTAAGAAGGCAAATTGTCTATAACTCATTTTTTTTTCCCCTATGCAATTCCGTCTTAGAAGATTTTAATGTATAGCATTTTTCTGATTTTTAACACTTCAATACATGGAATATGGATTAACAGTATTAATGATAACTTAAACACATACATACAACAAATAGAGATTTATTAAAAAAATAAATATCGCAGACTGCGGCACTTCTATAAAAATGAAGATTGTAAACATGAAAAAAAAAAAAAAAAAAAAAAAAAAAAAGAGCTTAGATAGGAATTTTTGGTTAGATCTACTCCTACAAGGCAAATTTTTAACCAAATCATCGTAAAAATCAATGTTTTGTGGAAATTAACTCAGGCCGGCCTTTTAGCTTTTATACCGGGACGAACTTACTTTTAAATTGGGCCGGGTCAGGCCAATATTTTTTTGCTCGGGCCGAACTTTAGATTTTTGTATCAGGCCGGGCCTGGAAATTTCGGCCCGTGCAGACCTCTACCACTGATATATGTACATGTATATATATACCATATATCTGCAAATACATATTATATACATACATATTATATATATGTACATACGTCACTGGCACCCGGCTAACCGAAAAGTACCAAAAACTTTAACATAAAATTATGGTTTATTTCTTCTGAAAAAAAATAGTTTGAATTAAATGTACTTTAAGATAAAATGAAGATTTTCTATACTTATATGACTGCTAAAAAGATATTTATTGCCTTTTGACAGGTATGCTAGTAGAACTTTTAATTTTTGTATCGGGCCGGGCTGAATTTTGTTTTGTATGGGTACCAATACAAAAATTAATTTGGGAGATCTATCAATGTTAACTGAATATTTTAGAAATTACCGAAAAAAAAAAATCAGTTTTCAAAAACAAGCCATGGAATATAAACATTTCAATAAATAAATAAGTAAAAATGTTCCAAAGCACAACAATTCATAAATATGCTTAAATGCAAAAATATGACAATTCAATAAAAGCTATAAAACTACATGCTCACATATTCTTTTATTTTTAAGAAAAGGAAATAATAATAATAAATCAATTAAACATACCACTGCTTAGAGTCCATTGCAGACTTCTTTTCCTGCATTTAGCTCAATTTACAGCTGGATTTTTCAAAAATTACTTGCATAGTCTCTAAAATAAAGAAATAACTTTGAAATGAAGCATGTGTAAATAAATGTGTCAAATTAACATTTTAACCCGTCAGCATACACACTGGGATAAAATCTACTCCAGCTCAGAACTATTACTTAAAAATGTGCGTAAATCGTTCGAGATCATTCTGAGCTTTACAGTACCTTTCAAGCTGAAAGAGATAAAGATGTGGCCAAAAAGAATTTACCTCCGGTTGTGAGATTTTCCATTCTTTTGTTATAAAAATATCACGTGGGAGGAAATTTACCCCACGCGTGTTATAACGTAACCCATAATGATAGGAAAATGTTAATGCAAATGTTTATGTAAAAAATATAGTGTGCAAATAATAATATAATTTTTCTTTTAAACATTAACAACTCTTGCACATACAGTTTCTATATATCAGTTTTATATTTTTTTGTATTTTTATGGCTAAATTTGGATTGAAAAAACTTTGTATGTAATGATATGCAGAAAAAAATCTTAATGCTAGATTTTATGTTTTTTTTTCTTTAAATATGAAAAAACCTCTTATTTTAAGTTAAATTATTTTCTTTATTGATTTACAGTTTATTTCAAAATATAAATTTTTGCTTATAATCAAACCGGGGGGAAATTGACACAAGAAAACCCATTGGGGTAAAATTTATCCTGCGCGTGTAGTAACGTAATGGAAAGGGGCGCGTGTGCTGACGGGTTAAGAACCAAGTTTTCAATAGAAATGTTTCCAATTTTTATTTAATTATTAATTAGCACTAGGATTTAATTATGATTTGAAATTGAAATATCTGAAATTAAGGAAAGTAACAGAGTTCTCTTTATGAAAGTAATCTCAAATAGATTGAGTTTTATAGAACAGAATTTAGAAAAAAAAAAGGATAAATTAATACATAATCTTTTTTTAATAAAAAGCTACGTGTTGCTGATGACTGGTTTTTTAGCTTATCGTTGCCAGAGATTAATTTCAGAAAATGAGAGATTTGAAGTTACTGAAAAAATTAATAGCTCGTAAAGTATTTGTCAGAAAATTGTTAATTCTCGACAAATACTAGATGCGCCATTTCTTTTTAGTATATATATATATATATTAAATATAAAAAATCTGTTAGAATTTTAAATTTAAAAAAAACAGTTTTCAGCGATGTTCTGTAACCTGGGAAGCCCGAGTTCGATTCCCTAGTATTATTTAATAATAATGTACCATTGTACGAATTCAAAAACCAGCTCAGGCTAAAAGTATCAATTTCAAATTAGTTGTGTATTATATAAAGCAGGATTACAAAAAAGTCAGCTTGAAATGTTTAAAAAGTGGCTTTTACTAATTTTAGTTTTAACTGCCATTAGCTTTTACATTTTAAAGCATTTTACTTATAAGCTATAATTCTTTAGATAAAATTTTTTATAGCTTAACTTGGGGGTCGATACAGGGAAAATTTGGGTTATTTAGGGCCCCTTCACAAAAATCTATTTAATAAAATGGGCCTCTTCACAAAAATCAATTTGATAAAACATACACTTCACAAAATTCTATTCCATAAAAACTTACTTTTTATTATTTATTTTTTATTTTGTGTTGTTTTAAAATGTGTAATTTGAACAAAGAAGTTCACCAGAGAGGAAAAATTCAGCAAAAGGATTTAAAAAAAGTTTTTGTTTACTAAATGCTTGGTTCAAATTTGACCAACTGGATTTCAACTTTCGTTACAAAATGTTATTTTTCACAAAAATATAATAAATTACACAAAAATAACCTTTACTTTTCACAAAATGGGCCCCAAGAAAAAAAACCTGCATCGACCCCTGTAACTAATATATATATTAGGCATTTTATTGCACTAGAATTTAATAGCATTATTTATCAATATTGAAAACATCAGTATTAAAGTCACACATGCATAAGAGAAACTCATAGTGAATGTAGGAAAAAAAATTAGTAAATTTTAATATCAATTTCTTTATTTAGCTTTAAGAGGCTACTTCACTTAGGCCAAAACACCCACTCACTAATGTTAATTCTATGGGAGAAATAATTTATGATATCTCGTTCGCATTTCAATATTTATAAATGATTTTTTTCGCATTGGATAGCTGAGGTCAATCTCTATGCACACTCCTTTATACTTTTTCGATTTTGATTACAAGTTTTTTTTATTAAGATACTTTCACTTTCAGAAATTGTTTTGAAAGCGAAAGAAAGAAGGGGGGGTGGGTGATCTTCTAACTGTTTTTCAAGTGTTTGAAGTTTTAAAAAAAAGAGAGAAGTGGGATATATAATATATCTGCGAGTCACTTTTTGACTCACTGTTGTAAAATCTGAGTGATGGTTCAAAAATTTTCTGCGATTTCTGTGTAAAATACAAGTAAACTTTAACCCTGAAAATTATGAAAATAAAAAACAGTTAAAGGATAATAATGTTTTTAGTGTGATCATCAGAGCATCTTCTGTTTTAGCACTATCTCAAAGTAAAAATTGCTTATTTAAAAATATGTTTGTTCATTTTTCACAAAAGTTGCATTCCAAAATTATAACCCCATAAACAAGAACATTTCTGACATACAATGGTTATATAGTGCTTTGTTAAACTCTAAAACTGGTATTTGTTTACAGATATATGGCAGTTCCCACTGCCAATTTGTTACCAATTTCCTAAATAATAGTACCATGGGTGACCACACAATTGTTAAAGAAGACTTTCATTTGTTTCTGGAAATTGTGTTCAAAGAAATGTTGATGCTTGCTACAAACAAACAACTAAATTTTGTATTGTGCTATTCGCCCCATTCACTTTTATTCAAAAAGTAACGTGTTACACAAAACTAAGAAAATAATTAGCAGCTACAGTAATTTCACTGCTTTTGATCACAAGCTATTTTATATTCAAATTGCAGAGTTTCCTGTAGGCAGTTTCAGGAAGGTGCTGCACCCTGGCTGCCCTTTGGTTTAAAAAACATCCCCCTTCTTGCCCCTCATCAAAAAATTAGTGCTCTTCTTGCCCTTCAACCAAGAAAATTAAGCCTTTACAGTTTTGTAAACAAAAATTACTTGCATAGTAAAAATTGACACATTGTTGCAATTCGATAGGAGTGTTGTAACATTTAAATATCAAAAGTGCATTTAAAATTGAAAGAATGAATTTAAAAAATATAAAAAGTGCTCATATGGATCTAAAAAATGCCCTTCAGAGTCAAAAATGTGCCCTTTTCCAACTACCAGCACTCTACGCTTTTCTAAAACTGTGAGAAAATCTGACATTGTCATCTAAATTAAAACATTAACTGTTACGTTTAGAAGTATGTTTTTCTTTTTAAGTGACAATAATTTTAAAGTGGTTAAAAATGTATTAATTTGTTAAGATTTAATAAATATTATTAAAATGTTTAGCAAATACATACATATATATTATATATATATTTGAATATATACATTTGCTTTAATTAATATATATCAATATGCATTAAAATCTATGTAAAGAAATAAGTATTTCTAAAGTAATGGGAATTAATTGTAAAAGAAAAAAGAGGGGGGGGGGCATTTTTTAATTGCTTTTAAAGTGTTTTAAGTTAAAAAGAATGAGGGAAAAACATATTTTTGGTTTTTTAAGTGTTTGAAGTTAAAAAAAAAAAAAAAAAAAGTTCAAACTGGAGCTGTAAGTAAATCTTCATTTTCACACAGAAAATGTAATCTAAACTTGAAAATTCTCAGAAAATACTCAAAGTGGTTGTATTTTCTTTAATAATTTATCAAACTGTTAAAATACAACCCACTACTGTTGCGTTTACACTACCATCTCTATTAACATTTACCATTAAGCCTACATGAATAATTAGGTCTGATATACACTTCGCTTTTACACAAGAAAATATAAGTATATAAACGGAAGTTATAAAGAATAGAATTACAAATGAAAAAGATAATTCTTACCTTTATTGACATCAGATTACTATTTATTAATCAGATTCCGAAAAGCCGATCACGTTTCTTCATTCACCAACAAGGAAAATAAACTTGTCTGGTAGGTAGGTTGGTTGATTCCTTAGCGTAGCGTGCAGAGGAAGGAAGCCAAGGAAGAAAGTCAATTTGCGGATGTGCGTTCTATGACATTCGCCGGCTGTTTTGTGGACAATGTATTCAGACGGTCCGTTGTCAACTATCTTCCGGATATTCACTGGATAGTTTTATAGGATATGACAACTACAGGATTTTCAGGATCATTATAGATCGTCCGAAGGACGATTGTGGTTGTCTGGGTACAACACAAGAAAAAAATTATCAATTGACCACTTTTGTCTAGAGAGGTAGTATAAAAACTTAAAAAGTACAACTTTTTGGAAAGTAAAGGCTGGAGTATTTCATTAATGCAACTTTATTATTTCCTACCTTATTTTGAAAACTTTTGTCATTCACACTGTCTTATTACCACCAAAAAATGAAATATTAAAAATCATTTCAACCTGTTTGAGACGACACGTATAGATTTATTATTGAGAGATATAAAACGAATTACAGGATTTAGGTTTTATCAGAAAGTCAACTAGTAAAAAAAACATGCAAAATTGCGTGTTGCACGTACAAGTTTTTGTAAGTAAATAATTTATTATAAAAAGTAAATAAATAATAAATATTCAAAATTAGATGCAACAGATCATTAAGTACTTTTACTTTTTTTTAACACTTTCTAACATAGTTGAAAATGGTTTAAGAATTCGGTTTGTCTGCTCGTCTGTCTGGCCGTGCTCTAACTAGCGTAAATATACTTGGATTATTATGTAATTTATATGTATTACTCAGGTTTACTATGGAATGTTCGATATTGAAAATGGAGCATGTAACATTTATAGTTAGTTTACAGAGCCACTCAAAAGAATTCCGTTACAGCATGGTCTACGGAAAAAAGTCGTTTGAGTGTATTTTGAATATGTAACACTATTTCAAACATATTGAAATTGATATACATCACTGACGTGTATTACAAGATGCTTACTTATAGAATATGGTGTCCATAACATTTATCGTTCATTTACGGAGATTTGCAAAAGAATTCGGTTACTACACAGTACTGTCTAATGAGCAATAATTGCTGGAAAAACTTTTCGAATTGTGGTATGCGTTTTTAAATGTAGCTAATTTTTTTGTATTTTATTTGGTGTGTATAAATTCTATAGATCATATACAGGGCTGCACAAAAGAATTTGAGTACATTTCTGCTTATTGGTGGGAATTGCTGAAGATGACTTTTCAAATATGTTGTGTATTTCCTAACTGGACTAAATTTTTTGCATACTAAGTAGCATATATATACAATTCTATAGATCGGATATTTAGAAAGAAATCGGATATTTTTCCTATTATAGATGGTAATTGCTAAAATTGGGTTTTCAAATGTATTATGCGGTTTTTCAAATTGTTTACTTAGACATGGGTGGGGCTAGTTGAGCTTAAGCCGAAAGGTAGGTCTCACCGCCCGGTTTGACCTTCACCTTGCTTACTTAGCTATCCTCTTTCATCTTAATAAACGGTGATTTTTTGTTACGGTGTTTTGAATGTGTTGGAAAGTGTTGTATAATCTATACTTGACGCAAGATTTTACTTTCTTGTTTAAATATAGCATTGATTGAGATTTTATAATGCATATATTTCAATAATATTCAGGATGTGTCTGAACTGATGATCAGAATTGTAAGGGATGATAGTGCGCGTCAAAACAAACAATTTTTCTATAGAAAACTAGAGTCACAATATACATTTATAATGAAATATACAAGGTATATACCGGACAACCTTCTGCTTTTTTTCAAATCAAATAAACATGTTTTGAACCAGCATGTTAGTTTAATAAGGAAATCAAATAAGTACCACATAGAAACAGGAAACATTTTATTGAACATATTTTTTTTGTTTTAAAATGTTTATATGACTTGAAAAAATTCGGGAGGTTGCAGCTGGGAAATGTCCACTATCCACGTCCAAACAAAACTGAATTTGGAACTCCAAAATTCGGAAGACAGCTGAGAGTGTTTAGGGTGTCGCTGATCAAATTACAGTGCAGTTCCATCCCTTCATATTCTGCTAACAGAAACATAGTTATTTTCTTGAAGGTTTCTCTAAAATATCTTTATTATTGTAACAGTTATAAATGAAAATCCAGGTTCGACTAGAAGTGAGTTACCCGCATAACTGACAACCTTCCGATTTTTTTAAAGTAAAATAAATAAGTTTGAAGCCGGAAAATTTATTTAAGGCGGTTTTAAGAAATATATTTTCCTGCTTTTAAACACAAACTTTCTAATACATTTATGAGCTTATTTTTATTTAGACATAAAAGCACAACACTTACAGACATGATTATTGAAGTGAATCACAGGCATAATATCCTTACATTTTGATTTTGGCTTTAGCCCATATTGCGTCGCGTAACGTCAACAATGTGCTTAATGTAAAACCAAGGATAGAATTCTTTTGAAGTTTGGTCTTAAAAAGTTTTTCAGGCGTAAAGATTTTTCTTTGTATATATAAATGCTAACGTATATGATATGATGCCAGGCAAACGAAACACGCGAGAATATAATAAATGGAGAATCAGTTAGAGAATTTTAAAAGCATTTATACGAAGCTCGTCATACGCCTGCACATTACAACTATTGCAAACAGTAGCTTGATGCATAATAAAATAAACTTTTACAAAAAAAAATATTAACCGACTTAAAAAAAAGCACTAAAAAGTATTAAATAATTCTTTAAAATTCTCTAATGACAAAATGTTATCCATTAACCACAAATCTGATATCATGTGTCGGAATAAAAATGATAAATTTAATATGTACAGTTTAATACCCACCAAACATGGATTTTCGAGAGAATATATTTTACAAGAGATGAATATACAGACTTATGATTCAATTTACGAATATATACATATGAAAAGCAATCAATTACTTTTTGAAGTCCGTGCCAAACTACCTTAAGTTTAGTAAGAATTGTGAATATATTGTACCTAGTATCTACTAATTTATCGATTGGGGTTGTTTGGCACCGACTTCAAAAAGTAATTGATTGCTTTTCATATGTATATATTCGTAAACTGAATCATAAGTATGTATATTCATCTCTTGTAAAATATATTCTCTCGAAAATCCATGTTTGGTGGGTATTAAACTGTATTAAATTTATCATTTTTATTCCGACACATGATATCAGATTTGTGGTTAATGGATAACATTTTGTCATTAGAGAATTTTAAAGAATTATTTAATACTTTTTAGTGCTTTTTTTTTTAAGTCGGTTAATATTTTTTTTCTAAAAGTTTATTTTATTTCCTACTTTTTAGTTATTAATACAGTAATAGACAATTATCTTGATTTCAACATCTGCTGAATAAATAAGTAATTTGTAATAGAAATTATAATTTACCAAAATTATCCATTAAATAAATATTTTTTAATAAAATCTTTGACAGAATCAAATTCTTGTCAATCTGGACGACAACTGGAGAAATATCGCCAAATTTGGCGATCAAAATATGTTGCCATAAATGAAGCCAACGTGGTTATAGTTGACTAATTTGACGAAATTCTCATTCAGATTGACGAGAATTGGGAATGAATCTTCTGTAATCGGGTTCCACGTATTTTTTAATTTTGAAAATTTTTTAACAACAAAATTGTTTGAACGATCAGAATTTGACGAAATTTAAACGGGACCACGAGGGTGTCTTACACTTTTAAACTAAAATATATATATATATATCAAAATCGGTGCACATTTACGAAAGTTATGCGTGAACAGGACTAAAACATACATACATACATACATTGGATCAAATTATTAACATCCTCCTTTTCTCACCTTCTTCTATCTAAATAGAAGAAAGTATTGTGATAAAAAAATTTTCAACTTCCGGTTTTCGACGGATTTAGATGTTTTAGGAGTCAAAGATTCCGAAAAACATGTTTTTACAAAATATCTGTCTGTCCGTGTGTGCCCTCTTTGTATCAATGAAAAGTGTGTCATGAAGCAACCTAGAATTGAACGAAATTTCATTTATAGGTTTTTGGCTGTGACCAGCAGGTCCCACTTGAATTTGCGGATATTCTGCCGAAAGCGGGCGCTGTGATAGCGATTTTTGTTCCATTTAAATTATTGTATCATCGAAAAGTGTATTAGGTTATCCACAGTACTGAACCAAATTTTTTGTATGTGTTTTTTACTATGGCCTGCAGGTCCCAGTTGAATTTGGGGATATTCGGCAAGAAGGAGGCGCTATGATAGACACTTAAAGATTTCAAATTCAAAAAGATGTACAAAGTCGTTAAAAATATTAGAAATCCTAAAGGTTTTTTTCAATTGAATGTTCAGCCTTGATCCAAGGATACCGGAACAATTTTTGCGTTGCCTCTACCTTAAAAAATGCCTGAGATATAGCATTTTGAAATTTTAGAGTGGCTGACATTTTGAAACAAGACAGAAGGATTCCTCCATAAACGGTTTTAATTTAAGAGTTTTAGTGAACATGCTATCTCGCAAGTTTTATTTCATTGTTGTAACCATCGTTCTAACTCTCACATTCTCAACACTATATATTCATGTTCGCCAGCGTTAAATTCTCTCCAAGCTAGGCAATATTTGGCGAAATATCAACAAATTTGGCAACAAAAACAAGTTGCCATAAATGAAGCCAACTTGGCTATAGCTAGCATATTTGGCGAAATTCTGATTCAAATTGAATATTGACGAGAACTGCGACTGAATCTTCTGTAATCGGGTTCCATCCATTTTTATAGCTTGGTGTTTTGCAGTAAAATTAGCTAAAATCTTAAAACCAAGGAATAGGTAGGCTGTCTTTTCCTGCCGGTATAGACCAGAAGGACTTTTCGTAGTTTAGTATACATAATATATCAGCTACAAATAAATTAATCTCTCGTGTAAATATGTTTTTAAATTGAAACTGTTTGGAAGTAATGTTATTTGAGCATTTTAAATATGACGTAAGTTTTCCCATTTAATGTTTTGAACGTGTAATAATTTAATTATTTCGCTTTTTTAATATTCACGCGCAAGTATATTTTTTTATAACGTACTAGATGGAACCCGTCAAAACTTGACGGAAGAAAATACTGTAACAATATCAGTAAAATAAGCTTCATTATTATTTAAGAAGGGGTGCGTATGAAACAGTCTTTCAAATATTTTATTTAAAAGTTTTTCCCCAGTGAAATACAGCACTATTTCCGATGCAAAGCAAACTCCAAACAAACAATCCGTAAACAACTGTGTAATGCAAATCAGTTTGACATTACCGCCCTATTCCCCATGGCAAGAAAGAAAATTTCATGGATCTATGAAGTATCATACAAATAGTATATTCCAACGTTCATCTCACATAAGTAAAAGAACATAGTAAATAAAGCACACATCTTGTCCTTCCCCCACCTGTGATAATGCAACCGAATGAACTCCTATGCGTATGTGCATTGCATCTGCCCAAAAGCACCGTCGAAATTCGACGTCAAAAAATGTTTTAAAATGTTTAAATTAAAAGTTTTAAGATGTACTCTTTAATCATTGTACGTTTTAAATCCATATCTTCTATAACGCATCCATTGTTTTAAGCTAACCAATTTGTATGTAAAGATGGAGAATTTTATTTTTACAATAATAAATCAATCTGCAGATGGAGATTTTTAATGTTTTCAAGTGTAATTTATTTGTATGGTTTCTTCGGTTCCTTTACATAATCAGGATGATTATCCCTTTTCCATCACAGTCGGGATATTTTCCCTCTTATACAGTTGGCAAATGTAAAGAAATAAAAAAAATACAATTCCTAGCATATTCTGATATTTGATGGAACATATACATCAACGGATTCAACATATAAATTTTATGTTCAACATAAACTGAAAATAGTTTTTTGACAGATTTTCGTTCAGCGCCAAAATCTTATGGATAATCTGGTCTTATGATTTATCACTGTTTTTATTATTATTACTATTATTATTTACTTTTTATGATGGTTAGGGAAATCTCTTTTCAGTTGTGGCAACTTTCCCAGGGGATATTTTACATTATTGAAGAAAATTAGTGGTCATTGATAAGATAGAATTGAAAAACTTTTCATGCTTGAAAATTATTTAAAAAGTCGTTAAATTAAGCGGTAGTTTTCAAATAAATTTCGATTGAAAGCTAATTTTTTTTTAATTGATGATGTAAGAATTGAAATTGTAAAATGTAGTAAAAAATAGAAATTTGTAGTATTTAGAAGTGATGTAAGCACGATGAAAGCTAAAGCGATAGCGCCGTTTGTTGTCACAACCGTTGTACACTTCTGAAAATTGCCACTGTATTTTGGCTGGCGTCCAGTAGGTAGAAAACCTAGGTAGGTTTGGTAGAAAACCATTTTTGTCATCGAAAGAGAAATTCACAGTGATAGAAATCAGGACTTAGCGCTAATAAGGAACTATTAAATGAACTTATAATAAACCTACCAAAATAATACCTATGAAATATTAGTCTTACATTGTTTATTCTAGCTAAATATACAATTATTATTTCAAGATTTTTTCTATCATAACACTATTTTTAATTATTTTAAATTTCCTGAAATCCTTTACTTTTGTGATTTTTTAATTAAAAAATGAAATTTTCTAACCTATAATTAAAAAAAAAGTAATTGGTAACATGTAATCAAGGTATGCAATCAAGATGAAGAAATCAATGACGTCTCCAATTCTAATCTTTATAACTATGAATGGAAAAATCAGTTAAAATTACGTCATGTTGACACAATCATATACATTTTTCTCCTTAGTTTTATCAATGTTAAAATGCATTTCAAGCTAAGCATAACGTCATTTTCACCGGCGCAAACTTTTCACACGTATTTTAATGCTTAAACACCATGCGTACAAATAAAAATACATTTTGTATTTAATTGTAATGAAAACATGGCATCAACAAAGTTATAATGATAAAATAAACCCAATGGACAATATTCCCGTGACGTCACAATAAATATGAATTTTTATTCGCTTATAAAACACGCGGATAAACATTTTTATCGAAATTTAACTTGCAAATTAAAAAATTCGGCCTAAAAGCCGCGTGCTTTAAATATATATATATTTTTTTTTTTTATCGTCGCAACCACAGAGTTTAGAGAATGAAGTCTATGCTTCGCAACAGTGGGCGTTATCAGATTATGACGTCATTAGCAGAAGTAAAAGATTAATTGAAAATTACGGCTAATTAATTAAATTTTCGAACAAACGAATTCACGATAACAAATCTGTGTCCAAATATCTTTCATTTAAAAAAATAATGATATAATTTGATGCAGTAGTTTGTTCTCACGGATTGTCGAAAGAAAAAGCTTAGCGTTTTAAATATATAGATTTTTCTACATTTACTTCTTTTAACACGTGATCATTTAATTATTGTTTTAAAGTTTTATTTCTGTTTTTGATAGTCACGTGTAAATACGTTTTTAAATTGAAAGGGAATATTATTATGTGCGCTATTTTACAAATTGGCAACAATTCAAATAATGGACTTTTTGAAATATAAATTAAATTATCAAAATAATGGAAATTTGAATAAAATAATTTGTTCTAATGATTTTGACGAAATTGAAATGGGACCACCTTGGACCCTTACTCTTTCAAACAAAATAAAAATTATCAAAATCGATGCACATTTACGAGAGTTATGCGTGAACAACATAATACATACATACGGGTCGAATTGATAACCTCCTCCTTTTTTTAAGTCGGTTAAAAACAGAAACTCTCCAAGAAAGCATGTAACATGTATACCTTGACACATTTTAAAAATTAAATTAGTGACTAAAATTATTTTAATTTTAATGCTAAAATTAATAAGTATTATAAAGAGGAAAATAGGGTAAAACCGAATATTTCAGTTTGATTCAATTTGAGTAGTGCTCTAGCGGGTAATGTTTGAAATACAGAGCACGAAGATGAAGCAGAAAAATTGTGATATCTTTCAGGCATTTATGTAGTTTCTGTGTTTAAAAGTTTTTTTTGTTTTTTGTTTTCTATTTTTTTAAATTCTGCATTTGAAGCTACTGAAACTTTTTTTATTGTAATGTATACCATATTTAATAAGAAATTATTCCCCACAATTAAACTGTTGTTAACATTTAAAACGCATTTTTACGGTTTTCTTTACCATGCACGTTCTTTTGTGGTAAATCCGGAAATTCTACTGGGATAAAAACTACAAGAAAAAAAAAACCTTATCGTTAGAGATCAAAATGTACATATTAAACATTTTTACAGTGGTGGACATAATTATAAGACACCTACCTCATTTGACATACAGTGAAAGAAAAGATTCAGAGCTTAAAAAGGCTTTATCAAATACGACAAAAACATAAACTTATTCTGTTATCACACGTAATTGTCTTACAGAAATGATATTTTTATAGAGTTTAATAAAAAAAAATTAAAAATACCATGGACAAAATTATAAGACACCATAACATTTTAATTAAAACACCTGCTTTTCTTTCGAAATATGCAAGTTTTCTGCACGCTGTTATGACGTCAGCAGTTAACTAAAGCAGACAATAACCAACTTCATGCATTTACATACATGCCACAAGGTACAGAATTAAAAGAAAGTGAAATTCGTGAAATTTGGATATTAAAAGGAACTGCTTCTTTAGTTAACACATTCGCTGCCAAGTTAAAAATGCCGGAATTTTCATTTTATTTAGAAAGTTCAAATTCATACCAGAAAATACTAATGGCAATATTTACTTTGTTTTATTACAAACATTTCGTGATTACATAAAATAAAAATTCTTCTTTTGAAATTTTCGGTGCGAATAACTAATTTTAGATTGAAGAAACGTAGATAACACTACGAGTATACTCGTAGTTGGCAGCGAACGTGTTAATAATATTTCAAAAGTTATTAAACGCTCTAGATGTGCAGTTTCAAATGTTTTGAAAAGAGGAAATAATGGATCAGTGTTTAAAAGATCTGGACGTACTCCTTGCTTGTCCTCTAGAGACAGGCGTCATGTGCTTTCGCTCGCTACATAGAATAAGATGACCACTACAGGCATTAAAAATGCTTTGAAACTGAATTGTTAGGGGAGAACTATTCGCAGGGTTTTACATAATTCTTCCTATGTGAAATTTAAAAAATTGAAGAAAAAACCACCGCTTCTAAGGCGGCACAAAACGGACCGTTTAAACTTCGCTTAACAAACTATGGCCTGGACCTCCAAATGGTACTCTGTGTTATTTTCTGATGAAAATAAGTTTAACCTGGATGGTCCTGACGGGTTTCCCTATTATTGGCATGATTTACGGAAGTCTCCTGATGTACAAATAAGCCGCCAAATGGGTGGAGGTTCAGTAATGGTTTGGGCTTGTTTTTCGGCTCAAGGGAAAACCAATATCGTTTTTGTGCATTCAAGAATGAATTCCGAAAAGTATAAGAATCTTCTTAAAGATCAACAAGCCATATACGGTAAACTTATTTGTGGCGAAAACTACACTTTCTAGCATGATAACGCGTCGATTCATACATCACACGTAACAAAAAAGTATCAATATTCTTCCGCGGACTTCTCGCTCCCCAGACTTAAATCCCATCGAAAACTTGTGGGGGATCTTAGCTCATGAGGTTTACCGAAATGGGAGGCAGTTTACATGTGTCGAAGACCTAAAGAATGCTATAAAATGTGCTGGGACATTCTGTACCTCGTGGCATGTTTGTAAATGTGTGAAGTCGGTTATCGTCTGCTTCAGTTAACTGCTGACGTCATAACAGCGTGCAGAAAATTTGCATATTTCGAAATAATAGTTTTAATTAAAATGATAGGGTGTCTTATAATTTTGTCCTAGGCATTTTTAATTTTTTTTATTAAACTCTATAAAAATATCATTTCTGTAAAACAATTACGTGTGATAACAGAATAAATTTATGTTGTTGTCGTATTTGATAAAGCATTTTTAAGCTCTGAATCTTTTTTTTTCACTGTATGTCAAGTGAGGTAGGTGTCTTATAATTATGTCCACCACTGTATCTTCCATGTAGAAATATTCTGAAGAGATTTCTGAAATTTCAAGAGTTGAGGTTTGATAAACATCATGTTTCGATTCGTTACCTCTACAACAACATACATTATTATTTGTCTCGTGAAAAATAAGCTGAGTTGGAAATTAGATAGGTTTTAATTTCTCAGGCCTCGGTATCACTAAAAGTCGCAAGACACTTTAGATATAATTTTAGATAATAAAGTTGCCTATTCTACCTATGTGGTAATCCAGCACTGTGTGGATCGCAGACAACGAAAGAGACAGTTCGCGATAAAAGATCAAGATAGGCTGGCTTATACCAATTGTCGAATTGTCATATGATCAAGGTAGGCTGAACTCCAGCCGTATTGGTGGAGTACCTTGACCTGTAATTTCATTGACTGCTGTGTAAATAGTATTAGAAGATGCTCTATCGTATTGGAATACATTATAAAATTGTTTCTAGTAAATCCTTTGTATGTGAATGTTTCAAAAAATGATAGACATACCACTATGACCAACTGACTTAACTTCCCTTATGTTGATTTGATGGCCAGTGAACATTTAAATATGAAAAATTGTGGAGGAATTTTGTGATTTTTATATTGTATAATGAAGTATATCCGCTTTGGTGAGTTTTACTACTTGTTTTAAAGTTTTGCTCATGTATGTTTAACCTTTCAGCGGACAGACCTTAATTTTTTTGCACAAGAGGTCGTGTGACATGTTTTTTGTGGACAGTATTTACACTAATGCAAATTCAAGATTTTTATGACAGTTATAAACAAGGCTTGACAAATGTGGTCGTCAGGTCGCCATTGGCGACCAAGTTATTTAAACTGACGGTTATGTTCCAAGTATTTTATAAGTTTCAAATCAGATTTTTGTGTTAAGTATTAAAACTGATTAATCTATCCCGTTCATTTGAATGAATAATAACATAAGTGATTATAAGTAATTCATTTGAAGTAAAATTCTCATAAGATGCATTGTTATAGATGTTGAAAAGAGTACTTACGTATTATCCGGGCCAGGAGATAAATCGCCAAAAAGGATTGCCAATTGCCAATCATGTTCAAAACAGTAATTTAACATTATTAAATACATAATATTGTTAAAAATGATAAATAATATAAAGTAAATAAAATATAATAAATGAACAATAATAATTAAATAACAAACTACTCTAAACTATAATAAACAAACTATAATAAATAAATGAACTATATAGTTGTCAAAACATAAGGGCACTGTAATTAGAATAATTGGCGCCATGTTTGGCGCAATTGTATCCGACCTGGGCCGAATAATACGTAAGTACCTGCAAAGTTACGAAATATTAAGAAATAAACTTAGAAATTATATTCAAATAAAAAATATTTTTATTTTATATTTTTAATTTGTCAAAAATAAGTTCATCAAATGCAACTTTTAAAATAATAAAATCACATTTATTTGGCTGACTTCCACAGAAGAATAGGCAAAAATTGTTTTTTTGGTTCACTATTTCATCGATACCCCCCCCCCCCTCATCAGATATAAATTTTGTAGCACTAAACTGTCCTGACATTTAAAGCATTCGGAAATCAGCATTTCTCGAACATGCCGGTTAACAAAAGGCTCTACAGTATTTCTTTTTTTTCCCAGACGTATAATTTTGATAAGTTTCATGAGTAAACTTAATTTATATATGATCTTTCTATATTATGTACTATTATTTTCAACTGTATAACTAATAATTCTAAACCATGCTTGTTATTATTTTCGCTTCTTTTTGAAAATCAATGACGGAGGGGGGTGGGGGATTTTTTGTTGGCTACTAGATTTTATCCAATTTGTAAAGCCCTAGTTATAAATAAGGCACGTGTTGGAAGAGCAATTATAAATATCAGTAGTAAAAATTAAATTTTATTTTCGGTGTCATCTATATAATAATATAATAAAACCGTAAGTCATGTGACTGTCATCAACAGTTCCGGGATGTCCGTTTCACTTTTTCATATGCCAGGCGGCCATTTTTATTCAAAATTATTTTTGCAAATAAAACTGCATAAAAATTACATTTTTAGAAAGATCGTTCAAAATAAATTAATATTTGAGAGCTGACTTACGTTCAATTATGTATACATTCTGCAATAACTTCAGTTTAAATTAGGTTCGCAGTTAAAATTCTCTATCTATGAAAGTAAACAAAGAAAAAAGATTCATTCGTTGTGAATGTTTAAAATATTAAACCAGGAATTTTTGGATCGCTGTCTGGCGTACAAAAAATAATCCGCACCAGTGAGACAGTCAAAGTTTACCTTAATTCTGTTCCATACAACTCAACTTCCGGATCTTTTTTGACGTAAGTTGAACTCATGTAATAATATTTAATGGATCAAATTTCGAAAAGAATTGTCAGCTTTTATTTTTTGCGCGTGCAAATTAGAAACGATACTTTAATTTGAAATCAAATGTTTTGATTTATGATAATTATTATTTTTCTATTTTCTATTTTAAATGAAAAATGTGAACGTCATGTATTTTAAATTGAAACAGTTGTCACGGACTCACCAGGGTTGGCGCGATTTTTGTTTTGCGCCAAATATGTTTAAGAATCTCCGCATTAGCGAACATATTGCAAGTGATAAGCAAACGGACATGAAGCATAAATTCTTAAGTGGGTTAAGCGGTTTTTGTCAAGAAAGATGAAATACATAACAACAAAAAATATGCGAAATGCTACCGCGATCGCAAAAGTTCTTGATTTGTCTATTAGATTTTTCCAGTTATGCGAGGGATTAAGGAAAAAAATAAATTATGAATAAAAATAATTTGTTACAATGCTTAACATACATTTAAGGGCGACCAAACTGGTCGCCAGTGGCGGCTAGTTTGAGAGAATAAAGCTTAGAAACAATCACGTTTGTCGTAAAATTTGTGAAAGCACACTTGCTAGAAGTTTAAAGACTTTTTATTATACAAAGCCTCATGTATTTCTCGGTAAATATGTTTCATATTTTGATAATATCCTATTTAATTTATTTAAGTTTATTTTACAATGTTCAGCGGTGGATCTTTATATCATTTTAGTTGCTTTATACATTTCTCAATAAATATATTTAATTTTTTAACCTGTCTTTTTAATTTATATGTGTTTATTTTGCAGTGCTCAGCTGTGGATCGCCATCTTTGCCTCCCTGAACACGACCGCAGTCGTGTCTGCCGTGTATGAATGGCTGTCACCGTTTGGACTCAATCCGCGGGGTCGGAGCAGAAGTAGAAACTTCTCCCTAGGATCCGCGCTTTGGGTCATGTGGTCACTGCTTTTCTCACACCTCGTTGCATTTAAGGTAACACCCTCTGTGTACACACTTATATACAATGACGTCTCATATATACGACTGTTAACGCATTGCTGATGACTGATGCGATATGCGTCTTTTGGATATATGTAACTCCACTCACGTGCGGCCCTTTTGCATTTGATATGTTACATTTTTTTTTTTTAATACACATTATATTTATATTTATACAAGTAGTGTACTCTGCATATAAATACTTCGATTTGAAAAAATGCTATTATTGAGCTGAACGAGTTAAACTCATCTGTGTCTACTCCAATGGTTTCTTTGTGACGCTACTCCTTCTAAATTGTTCGGCCAATGATCTTAAGAGGCTACTTTACTCACGCGAAAACACCCGCTCGCTTATGTTAATCCTATGGGAGAAATATTTTAAAATATCTCGTTCGCATTTCAATAATTTTAAAAGATTTTATTTGCATCGGATAGCTGAGGTCAATCTTTATGCCGGTCTTTTTATATTTTTTCGATTTTGATTACACGTTTTTGTTTTATTTAGATACTTTCACTTTCCGAACCGGTTTCGAAAGTGAAAGTATCCTCAATTAAAAAGAAACTGCTACCAAAATCGAAAAAGTGAAAAAGAGCCTGCATAGAGATCGACCTCAGCCGTCCAATGCAAAAGAAATCATTTAAAAATATTGAAATGCGGACGACCTTAAAATATTCCCTCCATAGGATTAACATTAGCGAGTGGGTGTTTTCGCGTGAGTGAAGTAGCCAGTGATAGCCGCCATGGCCGATAGGGTTTGAAAAGAAAATATTTATATAAATCGTGTCATTTAGGAATAATTTTAGATCATAAGTATCATAGACTTGACATTAAAAGCTCAAATTAAACCTGCGTGCACGATTGTTTGCATTATTCAGAACGCGTGAGCTTCCGCCTAAGAGATTTCGCTTCATTTACCAATACAGTAGACCATTGGTTGCTTCAAGCCTTATAGAAAACTTATACTTCTTTCTCTTACTGGTATGAACAGAAACATTACCCTCACCACGAGAACACATCTTACTCCATGTTATAAATTAGCAATAGTCATTTTGAGATGTTGGCAGGACAAATATTCAAGACCACATAAAGCACAGAATTTGAAACATGTCGAAATCTGGATAGCCGTTTTTGAAATGCTTGAAAACAAATGTACTTTCGACAACTAAGGAAATGTTAATAGTCATTTCAAAATTAGAAATTATCAAAGTCTGTTTGATGACATCAAATGCAAATTAACTCGCTCAGCTCATTTTGGTGCAACTCCCTCAAGCACTTCCCTAGAAATACATAGTGATCTTTCCTGCCTTTGATCAATAGCCAATTCTTAAACCGTTAGTCTTAGAGGTCTATATTCAGAAATCTTCCAAATATTGTTCTTCGTTATATGAAAATCTACACTGTTAAAAAAATTGCAGTAAAATTACGGGCAGAGGCCGGCAGCAGAGATTCCAGTCATATCCCGTAAAAAAAAAAAAAAAAAAAAAAAAAAATCCATGCCCATCATTTTGTGCAGCCCGTAATTTTACGGGGCAAAGTAATACAGCATTATAATGCACATGATATAATGCACTTTAAAACACAATAACACTTTACTTACTGTTCCGTAGCACGTAGCATGTTAGATAATCATCACAGAATCGCTGTTTTGGCGGGTTAAATTTTCGAAACACGAGTAAAATGAAGGGTTACACCCTAGCGGAGGACAATGTATGGGGTTGTACCGTATTTTTTCTAACATATGGGCTAGAACTGTAAAAATATGTGGATTGCTCTTAATTTTCTAAGTATCTAACGGATAAGGCCGCTTATTTAGTGGATCAGACCGTTTTTTATCAAATAAGGCTGCTGCCCGTGAAAATTGAAGGGCAAACGCTCGTAAATTTACAGTTTTTTCTGAGAGTGTATTTACGTCAAAATAGTTATTTTTGAAAAAGTTACGAAATTTAAATTTTTCATACGATTTCTCTGTCCTATAAGCTATATTTAGAAAAACTTTATCCATGCTCTAATAAGTAAAACAATAAATATTCCATTCTTCTACGATCAAGGATAAGCAGATTAGGATACTTTTAATATTACGAATTTTTAGCAATTTCTGGCACTAAAAATGAAAAAATGCCGCAATCTGAAGAAATTAGAATGCAACAGAAAGAATCATATAAATTGAAAGGCGCTTATAATTAGGGGTAACTGCATTACAATGTAGGCCTCTGTAAAGTGGCTTACTTAGCGTACTGAGCTCAATCCTGAACTTCGATTCACAAGATCCAAGAGTCTGTGAAATTTTAAGACATGAAAATTGGGCCATTTTTCTCTTATAAAATCCCCCAAAGTGGCACTTCATCATTAATAATTGCAAATATTTCACAAATAACTTTTAAAATTGGCCAATGCGTAAAACTGGGCTGCGCTGCCAGGCACCGAGTGGCGCCCGTCAGGCACGTCAACCGTCTCACCGAAGTTCTGAGGGACTTTTATCGCGCACGACCAGGAGGGTTCTCCCGTATGCGCTCCGACTGGTGGGAGCACCGCAACCTGTGCATCACTCTCATTGAACCCAAGTTAATGACGACATAAATCGTTGCGATTGTGGTGATTCTCTGCCCTCTTGAGAAATCACCTCGTTGCACTAGGCTTCCACACTGCAATCTTTGAGATTGCAGATACATTTTTTCATTAATTTTTAACTATAATTTTTTTTTAAATTAAACAGCCTGTTTTAACAAAATGTGAGTGTACTATGTTAAAATCCTGTTCAAATCATTTCGAATGGTGTCTCATTCATCGTTGTGCATTTCGTATGGGCATAAAAAAAGACTCGTTGTCATCAGAAATAATATTTAAGATTATCATATTCAATGAATAAGACATTCCTCGTAATAAAATATATCAGAAAGTAGAGTCAAAATTTATGTATCTCCTATTTCCCCTGAAGACGGCACTAAAATTAAATTGGTAGTTTTTTTCACTCCCGTGAGTTTTGACACTGCCATAACCGAACGTACTTGCTCCAATTGTTTTTAAATCAATATCGTTTTTAAATTACTAATTAATATTTCAAAAGATGTATTTTACCCTCACTTATGAGTCAATAAAATCTGCAGATGAGGCAGATTTTTATTGTTTTCACTAGACTTTTGAAAAATCCTTATTCAAAACCTCCATAAACAATCACAAACTTAAAATGGTGACATACAGTAAATGGTCTATTTTTTAGCAACAGCGCTTTCCACTTCTTAAAAAAAGGAGAGACAAAAAAAAAAAAAAAAAAAAAAAAGAAAAAGGAAAAAAGGAAATTCCTTTAATTAAAGAAAAAAGAGTGATACATATATTTTTACTTGATTTTTCAAAAGTATTTTACTTATTATTCTTCTTGTAAACCATATTAATTTTATTTTCAATATTTTATTATTTAAATGATACAGATATAAAAACTTGTTTTACCTTAGCTTTTTAACATCTCGGTGGTGAATAAAATCTGTAGATAAGGCTGAATTTTAATGTTTTCAATAGATTTTTGAAAAACCCTTATTCAAAACCTCCATAAACAATTACAAATTTAAAATGGTGACAAAACAGTAAATGGTCTATTTTTTTGGTAACAGCGTTTTCCACTTCTTAAAAAAAGAGAGAGAAAAGAAAATTCCTTTAATGAAAAAAAAAAGTGGTAAATATATTTTTACTCGATTTTTCAAAAGTATTTTATTTCACATGAACTATCTTCATTTTATTTTCAACATTTTATTATTTAAATGATAAAGGTATAACAACTTGTTTTACCTTAACTTTTGAACATCTCGGTTGATAAGTAAAAGATTGTCTTTTAGATTGCAGCTCTAAGATGTCATTTCAAAAGCAATATATGAATAAAATAACAATTTCATCGAATGAAAGAGGGAAACAGAATTTTCTGATATGGAAAGACACGTGCTTTAAGCGTAAAATCCTGAACGGCAGTTTTCAACGATTTTTGTCTATGTGTCAGTAGTGTTTACTGTTTTTTTCTTTCAAACTAAAATAGTTTATTTTATTTTCTATTTTTTAAGTTAGCTTGCTTTGTTGGAGAAATGTACATTTTTACTGAATTCTGAAAATATTCGAAAAATTTACAAAATATCCAATGTATGAGATTTTTCTTCTAAAACAGTGGTTCGCAAACTATGGGTCACGACCCAGCAGTAGCTCGCGGAGTTTGTTTCGGTGAGTCACGGAATGATCAATCAGTTCTTCAAAAATATAGCGTGTCCGAGAAAGGTCTTTATCATTTTAAACCTTAATAACAAAAGTACTAACAGGTGAAATGGAATGCAGTTTTTTGCAAAAGAATGAAGAAATCTAAGAGCTTTTTTCTGATATCAATTGCCTGAAGTATGAAATGACAAATCATGAAATCATCACTCATCAATCCTCAATGTTACACCGCAAATGTTAAAAAACACTTAGAGGGAAATCGAGTACAGGCTCGACATTTTTCGTGCTACTATTAGAGCTCATGTACAGCTACATTAAAGGCACTGTAAAAAAAAAACTCTTAGATTTCTTCATTATTTTGCAGCAAACTGTATTTCATTTCACAAGTTAGTATTTTTGTTATTAATGTTTAGAATGATAAAAACCTTTCTTGGACACGCTGTATATTACAAATTTTATCTGTTGTAAAAGATATAAGGAATGCAACGTGTTGCATCTTTAAAGAAACAAATTGTATCGAAATATTGGTTATTAGTAACTTCGTGAAATGACAATGTTTTGTTAAGCGTGAAATTTTTATAGTGTACAATACATATTTTCTTATAATATTGATCCCATAGTATACACGTTATAAACTCAACATTCGACAATCAAATGCATTGTAACCAATAAAAATTTTAACAGAAATTATTTTCCAGAAGCTTCAAATATGGGAATCGAAAATTTCATTTAATTCCGCCAATTAGTTTTTGGGTTATGCTTAAAAAACTGCAAGCATCCCCCGACTTACGTATTGTGCAACTTACGCAAATTCGCAGTTACGTAAGAAATCAAGAAAATTATAATTATGAACTAGTGCGTTTGAAAAGTGTTTGCCTACTTTTGATAATTATTTTATAATTAAAATATGCAGATAAAAACCATATCCACAATATAAAGCTGAGACTTTTCTCTTCGATGCTGCAATTGGTTTTGAAAAATACGAATTTTAACTTTTTCGAAAAAATTCGCGACTGCGGGTTATTTCGCGCATTCCGAAGAGGATTTCTTTCTACCCTAAAAGTAACTAAACGTCAGTACTTCGACACAATACTTTTACAGCATCTTGGCAGACTAGATTTATATTACATATAAAAATCTTGAAATGCTCGGACTAGTAGAAATATTTAAAATAAATAAAATCCAAGACATTCTCGGTGAAAACGCTAAAATGCGGCTGTTTCAGCGCGACTTCGGCTCATATTTTCACTACTAAATATGCATATTTTTTCACGAAATTTTAAAGTAGGCTTGGATTCAGTTATATTTGGAACCGATTAAATTTAATTTTTAGAGATTTCGGACGATAACAACTATTTCTTTTTTATTAAGTTAACGGATCCAACGTGAAAAAAAAGAAAAAGCGAGAAGAAGTCATATTTCTTTTGCAATATCAATATTTTTTCACGGAATTTTTACACGGGCTACAAAACCGTTATATTTATAGCCGATAAAAATTACCAAATTCGGACAACGAAACTATGAAACGACACTACGTGAAAAAACAAGAAAAATGTCTTCTTACGAGAGCTTTTACCACTAAATATCAATATTTTTTTCGCGAATTTTTCATTCAAAAATATAAATTCATACAAAATTGGGTGTTGAACAGAAAAAAACACTCTAATTTAATCGGTGGTAATTATATAATTATTTATGTCCAGCATGCACCAAATCCACCATAATACTATATTGATAATTTCAGAATACTTAAAAAAAATAATGTGATCGTAATAATTATTCTGGCGATAAGAATGACGCGAGTTTTAACATTATCTTTAACAACGCCCACGTTAAGAGTTAAATTATTAATAATAATTAAATTAAAAATATGCGTTGTATTATTTCGATTTTATCTACCGCTTTTAAATCTTCCACCATAATTAATATTAAATAAATTGAACACTAAATAATCCCTAGAAAATCCTATATTTGAAGTGGCGAGAATTAAAGTAGACGAAAATTATTTGCAAATGAAAATACCTAAATAATTAACTTATTAAAAACAATACACAATTATGATGATGCAATAAAACCAAGATAAAATTAATTAAAATTAAGGAATTTATTTACACATTCACATAAGTATTTACAGATAAGCAAAGTAATAAATAGAGAAAAGTACAGAACGAATAATCACTTCCTTTTACAATTAATTTCAGCGGAATACAGATTATGCGTTCTTTATTTTTAGCATTAAATTTTTTGTTATTAAAATATGTCATGTTGACATACCACAAATTATTCACTTTTGTTTAAATTTCTGGTAACTAGAAATACCATTAATTAAATATGATTCTTTGATCATTATGTATTCCACAATTCATAATTTAAGTTGAAAAATTCCAGAGTGCGAACCCTACTTGCAGTACATTCATAAGTAAAATAATTACATAATTGAAATTATGGAAAGCATACCTTGACATACATAAGTTGGTGAACGCTGCAGAAGCCGACATCAGATTACTCCATGCGGTCCAGGTTCGCGCTCATTCTTATCACTTATACGACATCGGATGATTAATTCATCAGTAATAGGATTTCTTCGTATTTGTAATATTTTTAGAGAAATAAATATTCTTATTTACTAGACATAATAGCCTCATCATATTTTAAATGTAGAAATTCTCCAAACATTCTTAATTCTAAGGACTTCAAAGGCATACTGATTAGTCAGAAGACTTATTACATTACTTAAAGTTCCGAAGACTTCAGACATACTTAATTCGAGGAAATTTCTCGATACATACTGAATTATATTTTACAATAATGATTACAATTCTTATTTTATTAGAGGAGTGACCAAAATAATCACTTTCTTCTTATTGGTTGCTGCTGCGATTGGTGGACAAATTTTCCAATCAGCAGTCATCTACCAATTCATCATTTGATAATCCAAATTTGCATACCCTTGACCACATCTGAATTACATCTGATCACATGAGTTCCAAGGATGGGGTCATAGTTCAATCGTCATAAAAATCATGGACACTTTTATTACTTTGTAGCCTCCTTAACACGTTCGCTGCCAACTACGAGTATACTCGTAGTGCTATTTACGTTTCTTCAATCTAAAATTAGTTATTCGCACCGGAAATTTCAAAAGAAAAGTTTTTATTTTATGTAATCACGAAATGTCTGTAATAAAACAAAGTAAATATTGCTATTAGTTTTTTTCTGGTGTGAATTTGAACTTTCTAAATAAAATGAAAATTCCGGCATTTTTAGCTTGGCAGCGAACGTGTTAAGTTTATAGCGGTCATAAAATATTATTTTCTTTCCATTGTACTCAACTGTCCAAAAGGAGATGACTCGACTAGCAGGTGTTCGATAGACCAGCAAGGTTCCATCATTTTGCGCATTTTCACCTTTGCATATTAATTACCTAATTCATTGTTCGTAATTAAAGTTAATGGATATTTTATATTCTTCGTCAGAGTGTCTAGTTTCTGTAGACCTAAACTTTATACATACTGATTAGTCAGAAGACTTAAGACATACTTAATTCGAGGAAATCTCGATACATACTGAATTATATTTTACAATAATAATTACAACTCTTATTTTGTTAGAGGAGCGATCAAAATAATTACTTTCTTCTTATTGGTTGCTGCTGCGATTGGTGGACACATTTTCCAATCAGCAGTCATATCAACCGACTCATCGTTTGAAATTCCAAATTTCCATATCCTTGACCATCTGATCACATGCGTTCCATGGATGCGATAATAGTTCAAACATCATAAACACCATGGGCACTTTTGTTGCTTTATAGCCCTTTAAGTTTATAGCGGTCATAAAATATCCTTTTCTTTCCATTGTACTCAACTGTCCAAAAAGTAGACGACTCGACTAGCAGGTGTTCGATAGACAAACAAGGTTCCATCATTTAGCGCATTTTCACCTTTGTATATTAATTACCTAATTAATTAGATTAATTTTAACACAATTATTCAAATTGGTAAAGAAATCATACGAGTTGTAATTTTTCAACTGGACGAAAAATGTCCGGGCCAGGATTCGAACCTGGGATCTCTTGGCTGAAGCTGCCACGCTCTACCAACTTCACGCTCTACCAATCCCAGTCGAATCTGGAGGGCATAATTCATCCAGGTTTGAATCCTGGCCCGGACATTTTTCGTCCAGTTGGAAAATTACAACTCGTATGATTTCTTTACCAATTTGAATAATTATGTTAAAATTAATTTGTGTAATCACGTATCCAGCATTTACTGGAGTTCCATTACCTACGATCTATTCTGTTGAGCTGATTAAAATATCAGACCAGATGCTATGATCAACTGGATGAATTATGCCCTCCAGATTCGACCGGAATAGCTCAGTTGGTAAAGCGTGGCAGCTTCAGCCAAGAGATCCCAGGTTCGAATCCTGGCTAAGACATTTTTCGTCCAGTTGGAAAATTACAACTCGTACCTAATTAATTGTTCGTAATTAAAGTTAATGAATATTTTTATATTCTTCGTCAAAGTGTCTAGTTTCTGTAGACGTAAATCGAATGTTTATATTGTCCGTAGTACAATTTATAAAAAATGTTCTTTTGATTATCTTGCGGAAAAATACGCTGAAATGTTCCTTTTTTCCGTAAAGAATGGTGGTAAGTCATAAGCTATCCAGCATCGGATTAAGATATAAAATCATACAAATTTTCGGTTCAAGGTTATTATCACGGACCAGGATAACGCCGAGCGGGTCAGCTAGTGAAATATGAAACTACTTTTTATTTGTAATATACCTTCGTTATTTTGTTTCTATTTTTCTATTTCGTGACTCTTGCATGTAAAAAATATGAGGCACACCAGGTACATATGTAATTCTTCAAGGGGTACGTGAAAATTTAAAGCATTGTGATCTTACAATTCATAAAATTCAAATCGATCTAATTTTTGTATGCCAAATCTCTGCATTTTTTTTTTATCTCAAAAGATATTTTTATGGAGATTATATTATCATGCGATTTAAACAAAAAAAAATAGCATTGGAGAGTGAAATTTACGCCCACATATAACCGAAATAACGCATACCATTTTACGTCTTTATTGTATTAAAAACGTGTAGGCAAATACGTTTTGGTGAGAGCAAACAAACTCTAAAGTAATTTTATTGATCGTATATCACAACAGTATTTTAAAGAGACACTTCACAAAAGCCCACACGTAAATGAAATGCAGTAGGTGGAAGCAGATAAAATAGCAAGAAAGGATTTTCGGTATTTTGTTCATATGTAAATATCACAAAAGTTTTCCTTCTCCTCTAAAAGTATCGTTATAAAGATTATATTATGAGATTGAAAAAAAAATTAAATCAAATTAAATTTACGCCCACCATCTACCCAAAATAACGAATAACATTCTACATCTTTATTGGATTAAAATGGTACAGGCAAATATGCTTCAGACTGGAGCAAATATACTCTAAAGTAATTCCATTGTTTGTACTATATCAGTCTTTTAACACTAAACATACCGGGAATTTTACTCAAGTGTTTGTAAATATTTCACACCAGAATTTTTATTTAAAACTATTTGACTCTTTTATTTAGCTTATTTCTCTGAAGTTTGTATTTCTTTTTTGCTATTTTTTAAAGAAATTTATGGTTCGAATCGACAATGTTTAATGTTAAAGAGATACTCCACAAAATCCTACACATAAATGAATACAGTAGGCAAAAGCACGTAAAACAGTAAGAATGCATATGCAAGATTTTGTTCTTATTAAAGCTGTATAAACATTTTTTTCCTTTTCAAAAATATCGTAAAAAAGAGTGGATTGCAAAAAAATTTCATGTGGAAGAAAATTAGATAAAAAAATTATTAAGTAAGGTTTATCATCAGCCATTGATTTAATACTAATAAATGGATGTAGATAAATAATGCCCAAATACAACGATTTTTAACTTTCAAATAAAGATGTGCATATCATACTGCATTTGCCCGTTTCTCCGAATTTTAAGCTAGGGAATTAAAACTTTAGAAAATGTTACATTACAGAGAAAACGACTTAAAAAAGAATATACGCATGCACGGCAGCGTATTACTGCTTATTTTACTGCTTATTACTGTTAATTTTACGGTATAATACTGGCAGCTGGGATTCCAGTATTATACTGTAAAATCAAAACTTTTTTTAGGTGTATTCAGTGTCCAAGAGCATCACTCTTTAGCCATACGGAACGTAGATATGATAGTTGATTTATTCTTATATAATGTTTAATATTAAAGGGTTGTAATAAGAGCGAAGAAATATGAATATATTGGATGAGATTGACTGGCATAACGATTAAGTTTCAGAATATGTTTTTTCTTTGCGATTTACCATAATTTGTTAGAGAAAATTTCAGATTCGATTTTGTTTTTTATTCAGTTGATCGATTTTTTTATTGATATACTAGCTATTATCTGTGACTTCGTTCACGTAACATTTAAATAAGAAACTATATGCATTAATTAAGCAAAAAAATTCACTCATGAAATTTAAAAACATATGCAATAAACCAACTTTTTATCACACTTTATAGTAGACCAATACATCTGATGATCCCAATTTGCAAATTTATGTTTTTATATAGTAGATCATTTAAATTCCTTTTATGTGCTTGAAATTTCATACTCTTTCTCCGATATTAAGTCTTTCGAGTAAATTTACTTAATCTGTATTATCATTTCTATTTATTCTATTACATTTAATTTATTCAGGTATATCGATATAATTTATGTTTTCGTCCCAAAAAATATTGTTTAAACTGATCGTATTAGTAAATATTTTTGTGTAAATTATGTTATATATGGAGGAATGATATGTTATATATATAATAAAACGATCCCTGAAAAATTATCGAACTAACAGTTCAACTCCCATCAAAATCCTTTTTGTAGATCTTTTTTAAAAAGGCTAATCTTTCATGGTCGGATTCACCTAATTAAAGAACGTGCCCCCAGAGCTCTATAACTAAGCAACATAAAACAATGTGTTCTACACTAAAACATCCCCCAAAACCTTACCAAAAGTTACAAGTCTCGTCAAAATCCGTTTAGTAAAACCTGAGTTATAAGTGGTTGGAATGAAATACGAATTTGTATTTTATATATTTAGTAGATTAAGAGATTGTTTGAAGAGATTCGACTTTTTGTCTCTTTTTATCATCTATTATCTCTCTTATCATCTATTATTTCTACTCTTTGATTATGATATTTAATACAAATAAGTAAAATGTAAGATTTCGTGTTCCCTTTTTTTATCTTTTTAGATTTTTTTTTTTTTTTCAAATTATGCTATACTTACCATTTTTCCACTTTTTTCCCTTTTTTAAGTCAGATAAACATACTTGAACCAGAAAATTTATTTAATAAATGAAATCAAATTCAAATCAAAGGACTGATAGATTCAAACAAGATATATTTAATTAAACAAATTTTCTGGTTCAAATATGTATATTTGATTTTTAAAAAACAGAAATTTTATAAATATCTTTCGATTAGTGGGTCATTGTGGGTAAAGCCATTTTTATCTTTAAAACGGCTTATACGATTTGAACCAAATTTTGTATCCTGCGGTTTTGGGGCACGAGAAAATCATTGAACTAGGTCACATGCTCGAGAAAATCCGATTACTGGGTCATTTTTGGGTCACTGTGGGTCAAGCTAATTTTATCTAAAAAACGGCTCTAACGATTTTGATTAACCCATTAACCGCCAGAACTATGTGGGCGGAGCCTTCAATATTTTTACTGAAATTCGTTTCCCACCAAAAATTTTGAAAAATAATATTCGGTATTTTTAATAGCAAAGTTTTTGTCATTAAATAAAGTATTTTTTAACATATTAAAATAGTGGTGGCACGGCAGGTTATTCTTTTATACACTTTTATTTTGAATGTTGCGTTAACGCAACACCAGCGGGTAATGGGTTAAATTTTATATCCTATGGGTTTCGGGGACAAGAAGACAATTGGGCTTGGTCACATGTTCGAGAAAATTTGATTAGTGGGTCATTTTGATCATGCGTCATTTTTATCTAAAAAATGGCTCAGACTATTTTGACTGAATTTTATATCCTACGGGTTTCGGGCACGAGAAGACAATTGGGCTTGGTCACATGTTCTAGAAAATTTGATTAGTGGTTCATTTTGGTCATGGGTCATAATATTTGAACTCAAAGCTAATTTTGACCAAGCATAGCTCAGTCTTCCCTGCTCGTACCCGCTAATTCTCGAGAACTAAGGGACGTTATATAGAGTTAGTTGAACCTGAGACTAAGGAGCTTCTACCCTGCAACATATGTAAAAAATAATCAAAATCTGTGATTACCAAGCTAGGTCCTCTCCTTGTAAGTACAATATTTTCCATTTAAATTTCTAATTGTGAGAAACTTATTAAACAGTTTCAGGGCTCCCACTCGGTCCGTTTTTTGAACACCACTTTTATTTAAAGAAAAATCTTCTTTATAAATTTTGTAGAAACTAGCTTCGAAGCTCGTTTTAGTTGCAATTGTTGCAAATACCTACCACAATTTTCTTTCTACAAAAATACTGGTTTTCAAAAAACGGACCAGTGGGAGCTCTGCAGTTCACCTATCTTGTAAGTGTTCAAAAAAATATATATGCGCTGTATTATATCGAAATCTTTAAAAACAATACTTTTTTATGTTATATACATAGGAAGCTATCACCTATCTTGTTCAAAAAAATATATATGCGCTGTATTATATCGAAATCTTTAAAAACAATACTTTTTTATGTTATATACATAGGAAATTTTCGGAAAAAAAATAAAAGAAGAATAATTATACTCTTGCAGACAATTAGACGAGAATGAAATTTACGCCCACCAATAACAAAATAATGAATAATATTTTTCATCGTTATTGGATTAAAATGGCGTAGGCAAATATGTTTTCGAATAGAGCGAACAAACTCTAAAAGAGTTTCACTGATCCCATATCACAACAGTACACATAAATGAATCAGTAGGCGGAAGCAGATAAAATAGAAAAAAAAAAAGCACTTTGACATTTCGTTCATGTAAAAACTATACAAACATTTTCATTCTTCTCAAAAATGTCATTGGAAATTATTGATTGCAAAAACTGCTGTGTTTGTGAAAATTACATGAAAAAAATAATAAATTAACGTACAATATTTGTATACGAATAAATTGACTGTAGGTAAATAGTAATTAAAAACAATGTTTTTCAACAAAGAAGGCTGCACCATATTTGTTTTAATCTTCCTACCCTGAATGGGTCGAATCGACCCACATCTATAATTTATTTAATTTGATTGGAACCAGATTTCTTTTTCATAAAGTTAAATAAATGCTACAGAGAACTACGTTAAATAAATATGTTAAATCAATTTCAAAAACAAATTCTGGTGTGAAACGTTTTTATCATTTTTGAGTAACATTTCAACAGGGTACGAAGGTTAAGATTGTGATCGCTTCAATGATGCCCCTCCCCATTAAACAAAAGAAGAAAAATGTCCCTATTTTGCTTAACGACAGCTTAAGGCGCAGTAATTGCTGACTAAAAAACAAATAAAAAGTTAATTAAATTACTCATTTTTTTCTAATGAATGATTAATTAAAATTTTCACTTGTTTGAATAAACCACTTTCTTTAATCAACAATTAATTTAGCCAGCCATATATTTGAATCATCTGGCACTGAATCCATCATTTATATTATTTTTCATTTCAACATCTCCCTTTTTATGCACATACAAAACGCACAACAATGAATAGGGTATTTTTCTAAAGGTTTTTAATAATTCTTTTGAAATAGCATACTCACATTTTATTAAAATACGATGTTTGAATTAAACATGCAATTAAAGAAAAAACGCATCTCAAACGTTGTAGTGCGAAAACCTCGCACATACGTTTACTGATAATATTTTTACATTGCATATTTAATAATATAATAAAAAAAAGTATAACGTGAAATAATAAAATCTTTGACAACTTTAATAAATAAAAATAAAATCTGTCATATCTGCAGATTTTACTTACTCGCCAGAGTGCTTAGATAGAAAAAAAAAGTTTAAAAACCTTTAGTTCTTTAGAATTGTTTTATTTTTAAATATATATATCAGTCACTGTGGCGCATAAATAAAATTTGCGTATAAGCCAGGTTTGCTACTCTTTTATGCATTTGTTTATTTGTTGGTTATGTTTTTGTCCCTGTGTTTTACGCAATACACAATTAATTTAAATTATTTATCAAATGAGAAAAAATACTCTATTGAGTTTTTTTTTTTTTTTTTTTTTTTTTTTTAATGACAAGAAAAATTACCTAATTGAACTTCGGTTTAGCAAATTTCTATTTTACGAAATGAAATTCTGTTTTAACAATTTTTTTTTTCTGGAACCTTGATGTTCAATAAAAAGATCATTAGAAAAACCCTCTAAGTAATGATTAGAAGTTTCTAACTACCGGATTTATTTTAGAGAAAATTTTCAAAATCCTAATCGTTTTCTACCAACTTAAGAAGCTTATTCCTAAATTTTTTTTTATCATTTTGGTCAATTACTATGTATTTTGCAATTAGACTTTCTATCTGCGAATATTCGTTGATCTATTTATTTTAATTGCACTCAAATAAATCCCAAATGGTGTACTAAATAGTTCCTGAAATCCATTTCAAAGAGAACCAATTAAAGTTGTCGCAGCAATTTGACTGGAAGCAATGTGGATTGAAATTCTTAGAACCTGTTCTTGAAAATGTGTTTGAAGCATTTTAGATCTGTAAATGTTATGGTGAAGGAAGATTTTATTATTATTATTATTATTATTATTTATTGTGTTCGCAGCAAACTTAAAATTTATTACTTAAAGGAAGAAAGGGAAAATACAAAATTGTTTCAGTGGCATCTAGCACATGTTTATCCCTTTAGATGACTACATCCAACAAACTGCTATCAACCTAAACTTAATCTTATATATGTATACCAGAGCTAAAGAAGAATCAGAAGATTGATAAAAACGGGTAACCTGCATTGTTTTGAGTCATTTGATTTTCTAATGTGATTGAAAGTCCTTCTAATACGCTAGAAAATTTTAAAAATGGCTTAAACGTGCTCTTTTTCCCATAATTTTAGGTGCGTTATTCTACTTTTACAAAATTTCCATAGATTTAAGGAAGATTTTTCCCTAAATCCCTAAAAATGTTTGAATCTCCCTAGATTTACGTAATTTTTCCGAGATCTGAGAACGTTGAATGAAAATCAGTCATAAGAATGATTGTCATCTGTATTTTGCAATATTTTTCAGATCATTCGATTGTTTAAAATCATACGTTTATCAAAATAAATCGAACATAAATTATTCGATTATCAAAATAACTAGTTTTGCCTATCTCTACATTATTTCCAGTATTCTCTCATAAAATGTAAAATCTGAGTTTATTTAACCCAGGATAAACAGGTTTCGAACCAGAAATTTTTCTTAGAAATAAAATTATACGTATAAGTTCTACGTAGAAACATGAAATTAAATAAATAAAAATATATTAAATAAATTTTCTGGTTTCAAATATGTTTAATCTGAGTCAAATTAAACAACGTTTTACGGAAGGATAGGTTGGTAAGTATGCATTGGGAATGTAACACGCAATTCGTATTAATTTAATTAATTTGCAATCCATAGAATTTTTGGTGGGTAATAATTTTGTGACAGCGTCACAGCTACGCTAACAATACTTGTTTTTGTGTTTTTAATTTAATTTTCTTTATTTTTATAGGCTCCGAAATCGTGGCCGAACAAAGTTCTTATCAACATCTGGGGATGCTTCAGCGTGATTTTTATTTCATCTTATACAGCGAATATTGCAGCACACTTTGCTGGGCTGATGATGGTTCGAAGTAGAGTAGAACACTTGCACGATGCCGCGGTAATTATCAATCATCTTGTTCATAAAATGAATGCAAAAAATTTGTTCATAATCGATTGAAAAACTTCATTAAAAAAGTCATTCAAAATGTTTAATTTTAAAGTTATCCGATATGAATCAACAGCTGTCCACGTAGTGAATACCACTGATCTATATTATGCAGACACTTCTCGTCTTTTAGTGCTTGACTTGATATTGAGCGTAGCAGATCCCTGCTATGCGATATACCACTGAATGATCGATAATCACACGAACTGCGATGCAAATGAGAAGTACATAATATGTAATGTAGTTATACATATTGAGTATAGTTCGTAATTCACTGTACATTTTAATTACATGTGATTAACGACGTTAAATAATAGATATAAAAATACAGACATTGAAAACAATTATGAAAAAAATGCCTTCGTCAGACATACGTAATTCATATTTACAGCCACCGCCCCCTGAATACTAGCCTTCCGCGCTGACAAAAATGGCGGCTGTCGCAGGCGGATTTTTTTGTCAGCGATTGTATGGTCCCTCGAACTTCAACACCAATAATATCTAAAAGTTTTCTTTGACTTATTTGATCTCAGAAAAACTAGGCAAGAAAACTTTCAGAAGTTATTGGTGTTGAAGTTCGAGGGACCGTTCAAACGCTGAAAAAAAAGGCCTAGTATTCAGGAGGCTGTGTTTACAGCAGCATCAGCATATGTCTATGTTTTAGGGCGGTGCCTACAATTTGAGAAGTACGAGTATAATCCCCTGTTCTCATTTCGGTAATAGTAGTGGTTTATAACACGATTTAAATTGGAGGTCATGATCTGCTTAGCCCTTGTAAGTCAAAAATAATGGTAACGCGTCTAAATTACATCTGCTCGTTTGTTGCCATCAGTTAACTCTTAAACAATACGCATTTGTTTCATCTCAAATTTTATAAAGTTATGTATTTTTTTTCATGTGACATCAGAAACTAGAATGAAAAGACCATAAATTTTCATGTGCAGCATTAGCGAACTGTATTTTTTATTACTTTAATATGGTTCTTTTGGATCACGCACTTCTGTATAAATGCAGTTTATTTTGAAGTTCTCAATCCTTTCTCAAAGTTTATATGAGTAGCATACATAAGCTAGCAGCTACAGCAGCTTCATAAAACAAACTTTCATTCAAATAGACAATAGTAGCGATGTAAACCAGCAGAAACATTGTGTTGAATCAGTGCTATCTATTTTTAAGTTTAATACGGCCGTCATACAGTAAAACATTAAAAATATATAGATTTAAATTTGGATAATATATTTCTCGCTAGGAGGCGTTATCGGCGTAAAAGAAAGTTCAATTCAAATTACCCCTCTAAATTTAACTTTGATTATAGTTGCTATATGAGAAAACATAAACAATATTCATTTCAAAACTTTAGTTATGCAATTTTCTACCAGATGCGCTACCATCGTAAAAAAACTAATGAGAAAAGTTTTATTAATACATAAATTTGACAATGACAGAAGCTTTTTCTAAAGATTTGAGCGAAATTCGTTCATGGGAAGTGAGCTTAAAATGCGTTCAAAAAGTTAGTGACGACACAGTTATACACATATAAATACATGAAGCACGTACATACGTTAAATAAAGATCATAGAAAATAGCTCATCCCGCGATAAAGTGTAAGTATCTGAATTATTTTATCCGGTCCTGTAAAAAAAACTGTAAATGTTGTACCTCATATTGTCAATCGAGAACATGCTGCAATAAGTTTTTATACAAATTCCGTAGAGTTAAAAAACAACATAATTCCACTAAAATGCATTTTAAGTAATTACCTCCCATAGACGGTAGTGTAATCGAATCTTTTTGTGCGGCTCTCTACAATAACTGTAAATTCTATATAAACCTTCTTCAAGGAGAATCGTGCTGTAGATGACTGTAACAACATTCTGAAATTACATTACCGTCAACGTTCTACAAACCCCGCATTTAAGTTTTCAAAAAAAAGTTTCATAATTTCCTTTCATAAAAACGTTGATTAAAATTGTTTCATAAAATCGTTACATAAAATCATTTCATAAAATTGTTACACAAATTCATTTTATAAAACCTTTACAATAGAATTTTATTATATATACAGCATATTTCAAAACTATATGTCAGAAATGTAGAGGCAGTTAGAGGGGACCTGAAATAAGCAGATTTCGTATAAGAGTGTGGGTGCGGAAATGGAACGTTGAAGTGCTAGCACGTAAGGCAGTATTAACAACTGATAAGTTAAAAGACAAGTAAAGCCAAGGGAAAGCAACAATTTATTTATCAAACAGTTTAAAATAACTTCTCAAAAGAGTGACCACCAACAGCGATACAAGATTCACAGCGGTGGCGCATGGATTGGCGTACATTAGTAAAAACGTCAGGCATGTCACGCACATTTCCAGCAGCCACCAGATCTTCTTCAGATGTTATGGGAGATGTTATATGCATGGTACACCATGCTGTTAATGTGACCCCAAAAGAAGGAATCCAAACACATCAAATTTCTGGAAAATTATCATTCTGGAAAGCGCGGTGGCCAGGTCCACCCCGTCCTATCCAATGCTGGCCGTAGACATCGTCCAAGTGATTCCTGACGTTCTTGCTGAAGTGAGCTGGGGCTCCATGCTAGAACCATATTTGTGTGCGAACTTCTGGAGGAACATTGACAAGAATTTAAGGTAAGACCTCATGTGTTCTTGTGCTGTGTGGGTTATCATGAGCCCAAGGGTGATAATTATGGGTTTTAAACATACCCGACCGAGAAAAGGTAGTCACATCAGTGAATAAAACATCATCAGGGAAGGTGGGATTGGCTTTAGCCTGCTGTAGGTACCAGAGGGTAAAGTTAATACGCAGAGGATAATCGTCCGGCTGCAATGCTTGCACTCTCTGGAAATGATACGGGTGCATTCCGTCTTCAAGTAAAGTCCTCCAAACAGTTACATGGCTTACACCCAACGAACGTTCAACAGCTCTCAAGATGGTTGAAGGACTATCCTCTACCCTCTACTGTGCGTATTACTGCTTCTTCCACTTCAGGAACTCTGCAATATCTTCCAGTGACCGTATCATGCCTGAGAGCATAAAATGATCCACTCGTGCACAAATTTTCAGCGATCCGGCAGATTCCTACCCGGGAATTGTTCCATGTACATCCTTGGAGCATCCACTCCATTTCCTTGCGCAGCTCCATACATGAAATGCATGTCGGCAAACTCCGCATTGGTGTAATGATGCATGTTGTTCGAAATCCATGGGGGGGAATGACGATTCAAGTCAATGAAGTGATTTCATCCTCTGAACTCAACAGCGCCCTCTACTGCCTCAACGTTGCATTTCCGCACCCACATTCCTATACGAAATATTATTTAGGTCCCTTCTACCTGCCTTTACACTTCTGACATATATTTTTTAAACACTCTGTATATGGTAGATATAAAACACAATGCACATATAGCAAGATGAAGAACTATTGTCAATTTGTTCGCAACTAATTATTTTAAAAATGAGTATGAACTGTAACATATCAGCTTGCAGTAATTTTAAAGCCATACTCTGTTATACAACAAAAACTACAAAAATTCATTATGCATCAGAACGCAATTTATGACTAATGGCTAATGAAATTTTTGGAAACTAAGGCCTGTTTTGGAAAGCTAGTAATACTTCCATATAGACTACTCCTTATAGCTGGTGAATTATTTTGGTATCCATTTTAAATAAATATGACCAACGATGAACAATAGCAGATATAAAAATCCAGACATTGAAAACAATGAGGAAAATAAATAGCTTCGTCAGACATATAAGTTTTTGTGCATCTAGTAAATGCCGAAGGAATAAAACGCAACAGGATAATACTTTTTATTATCCTTACAGCCTAATCTCCGTTATTTTTTTAATACCGAAATATCATTGTTAACTAAATGCACTCATTGACAGTATCTATGTCTCCTCGAAACCATTATCAGTAAAATAAAGTGTCACGTTATCTTACTAAAATCATCAAACAGTGTACATCAAACGTAGCGAATTTCTGTGAAAGATCTCGCGTTTAATTAATTGTGTGAACTTCCAAAATTATATTAATAATACAAATAATTATTCAGATTTATATTAGAGGGTCGTGTTACATCACTTCCATCATGGATTGTACATAATTTGGAGGACATAATATTGATATCCTATGTGAGACATACCCTATTAAAATCACCTTCGCAATTACAGATGTCAAATTTCGGTTAAAATTTGATTCGTCCTTCTAACATTAATCAACAACTCTCAGTCACTTGAATGTTAGAATCAGATAAGATACAGAGAACATTTCTCTGCTACATATAATAAAATGTCTTAATTGTTTTTAATTGGGTAAATCTTAACACTTACCAACATCTCGATAGGTCAAGAGTATTTATAACTTCGGTTCATCTGCTGCGCTTTAACTTCGTAAGTACACTTAGATTGCTACGAAATCCATGTGTTATTCAGGTTTACAACAAAATTTTCCCTATTGAAAGTGTGAGTGTAGCATTTATCATTTATTTGCATAGGTACATAAAATAATTTGGATACATTACAATCTATGGGCGAAATTCTTTGAAGTGCATTTTAATGACTTAATATTATTTCAAACCTAACGAAATTCATACAGCACATTGAACATTTGCTACCCTTGTTAATGTTCACTGAAAAGAGTCTTCAGTTAGAACTGAAGAATTTTCCATAATTTCAATTTCACTATTCAACTAAAACTTGAAAAATATGTATTTAAATTGGGATATCTTCCACTAACAGAATATCCGAATTTATAGAAATACTTCTAAAAAAAGATAGCTAGATCAAAAATCTGTCGCTGATGACTGTGAAAACTGATAGGTATACTTTAAGTGATTGAAACATCGTAAATAATTATTTAGTTCTGGTCAAAATGCGTAAAATAATTTTAATATTAAACACAATACAAGGTGAGCATAAAGTCTTTTACTGACTCAAAAAATGTACTGCGCGAAAAGTGGTGTACTTAGACATATGTTGTGTTTTGGCGATGGTAACTGCAAATATCGAGTTTTTTATGGACACCAATTACTTTAGTAAATTTCCACGTGTGTTCGATTTGTATAAGGGGTGCCCAATTGAAAAGTGGACAGTTGAGGTAGCGACACTTTTGACACTATCAAAGTTGCCGAACTGGTTTTTCATTTGGTTTTGGCTTCGCGCAGGGTTAGTAGCGCATTAGACAAAGTTGAGTCGTTTGGAAAGAAGTTCTGTGTGTGTAACTGACGGCTAAAACATAGGGTGAACAGGATGGAACGTCCAGAGTCGAGTAGCGAGGCGTAGTGCATTTTTTGGTGACTGAAGGGGCAACGAACGCAGACATTTTTCGCCGAATGAAGCATGTTTATGGTGAACACTGTTTAGACCGTACAGCTGGGCACAACTGGTGCAAGAGTTTCAGACAAGGCAGACAGACAATCAAGGATGCACCGAGACCAGGCCAGGTCCACGCTCTCATCACCGATGCATCAGTCACCGCTGTCGATGAGATGGTTAGAAATGACAGATGAGTGACGAACCCGTGAAATTTCGTAACAAACGAGGTTGAGTAAAAGGGAAGTGCACACAATTCTTCACGAACATCTGAATTACGGTTTACTTCGGACGATGAAGTGAAGGATAGGGTACGAACATTCTTCCAAGATCAGCACCAAGAGTTCTAGGCCAGGAGTATCGACCTACTGGTGACATGATGGGACAAATGTCTCAACAAATATGGTGATTACTTTTAGAGTTATAATAAAATACTTACTTCCACTTTTCATATGGGCGTCCCTTAGATATCGGAGAAAGTCAAGTCGGTATACCAGTTCTTGCCACATGTTTTTGAACAATTGCTCTGTAGCACTTTGTTCTAGGGCTTTATTAAGGACATAATATTTGCCACATCAGTTCGTGATATTAAAACTTTGATAGGCAGGAAAATTTATGTTGGGTCAAATATTATGAAGCAAAGTGAAGAACACTTACTGAGAAATGGAATACGTACTTGGCATTTTTCAAGAGAAAAAACAGATCGCACGTTCAAATTTTCTAAGGTAATTAATGTTCATAAAAAACTCGATTACTGCATTTACCATTTCCAAAACCCACACATGTTTAAGTATACTATTTTTCGTGTAATACATTTTTGTATTCAGGAAAAAACTATGCTCACCCTGTATTTCTCTTCTAGGCTACTTCCATGCGTGATTCACTCAACAAGGAGCAAAACTTGAATCTTAAAATAGACATTAAAGAAATAATATTGCAACGAAATAAAATTCACACTTGCTTTACCTTTGTGGATGTTTGATTTACATACTCCAGCTACTAAATTTAATTAATTTTGTTGTGTATCTTCTGTAAATGTGTAAAACTCAGTTGTGACACATACTACATAAAAAGGAAATTATACTTTGTATTAAGTACAAAAACAATTGTTTCTTCCTTTATTTAATTTTTAAAAATCTTTTTAGATTTTTTTTATCTGTACTAATGATACTTTAATTTTAGGTTACCAGTAGATTAATTAAATGCATAATTAATTGATAATAAGCCATTTTGTATACGACTCAAACTACATGACCGATATTACTCACATTAATTTTCTGTCAAATATTTTTATTGTGTTCCTAATTCTGCGATATAAACTTTGTTTTTGTTCTTAATTTTTTAGAAAAAATAAACCAAAAATTCTGTGTTATGGTGGACTTTGACATGGAATTAGCTTCTAATTATTATCTTCTGTATAAAAGTGTCATGCTGGTTCTAAGTTGTTTTGTTCGTTTGCGCAGCTTCTGAATCAGAGGACTGGCACGGTGCGATCAAGCTCGGCTGAGTCCTACATCCGTACACAGAACCCGCAGCTGTGGCAACATATCCAGCGATACGGATCAGTCTCCATGGATGAGGCACTGGAAAAGCTCAGGTAAAAGTCAGTGTCCAGTTCTTAGAGATTCATATAATCATATCTACTATGCTCCGAATGTTTTTACCGTTTGACATTTTCTCTGTTTTAAAGGCAGTCGAAATGCCCTATACCGGCCATGTTAAATTAATGTACCTTTCCGCATAAACTACCAAAGACAGTTGACCAAAGACACTGGAAAATTTTGTATGCACTAAATAAATATTTCTTAATAAAGTTAAGTCACATTACGCAGATATTTTATCATTACTTATTATTTTATTATTACATTATTTTATCATTTACGCATATATTACGCACACGATATGCATATATTTTTCAATTATTTATTTTAAAAATCTCAAAAAGAAACCATTTTTGACCAACAAAAACATGCATCTTTTTCGAAGATTTTTTTTTAAAGCGTACATAACATATATTAGCTACAGCAGTTCACTTCAGGTTAAAGAAACATATATGTAGAATGTTTAGGCAAAAATTACAAACCCTAATGTGTAGTAGTTCTATGAAAAGGTACATCGAAATTAAAAAATCAACATTTTAAGAAAACTGAGTTTAAAATGGCGTGATCGAAGAGTATGACCCGATGTAAAATAACGGAATAGTTTAAAATTTTAAAACTTCCCGTTGTCGTAGAAACAAAAATAATATATCGTTAAAAAGCGCGAAAATAAAAAATTCAAAATATTTAAAAAATCTCAAAATCTATATTTTTCACGTTTTTGCCTTCTGATTGTATTTAAATTTTTCAAATGGATTTTCTGATAAATTAAGTTGGAAATCTTCGCAAAACCTGATTACTACTTATGCCTAATAGACCCAAAATTGGTATTGTAGGTCAACACATCAAGTTTTAATTGTATCCTAAATCCTCTTAAAGGTTATATAATATTTTATTTTGTAGAATCCTTTTTATTTTTTATTAAAAATGTAAACTTTAGTAGATTTTTGAATTTTGGATTACCAGTTACAGCAATGGTGCCTTTAATAAACAATTTTTTATGACTCAGTGGATATTTTTTATGTACTTTTATTTTAATGTCTTTTCTAAATACTTGTTCTTTAGTAAGCATAAAGATAATTCTGAAGAGAATCCAATAGTACCATTTTTGCTTGCAAAATTTCACGGATACAGTGAGATGGGAATTGGGAGTAGGTTCTTAAAAGAATGCTGTGTTCAGGGTACGAAAGAGTCTGGATCAAACTGGCTTGTTATATTACTTTTTTTTTTTTTTAATTGTAATATTGTGTTGTTTGGAAAAATTCTTTCCATTTGGGAAAACCAATTCGTACCGAAAAATTCTAGCATTTAATTATTATAGAATAATTCCGATACCTAATGTCTAAAAATGTACGGCAGAATTTTCTGGTACGAATTGGTTTTCCCAAACAGAAGGAACTTTCCGAACAACCCAATAATTTAGCAATACTTACATGTGCAACAATATTTTCAGAGCACCTTTAAAGAATATTATTTAAAGAATTTGATGCAATTGTTAAATATCCTAGCTGCCATTTTTTTTTTTCAAATCGAGCCAGAACTATAGTCATAGGGTCACCAGACTCATAGACATGGGATCACTAGATCATCACCAGAACCATAGGGACATTTTATCCGACGACAGTTACAAAATGTATGATTAAACACTAGCTAAGATTGAAATTAATTTTTTGTGATTACTCTAGCCATTACAAAAACTAAAAATACGAGAACTTACTCACAATTATGTTGTTTGGGGAGGTTAAAGATCATACGTATCTTTCGTATTAAGAAACAAAATAGAAGAAAATTATAAAAAACTAGAGGGCCTACCCCCTGCGAGCAACGCTCGCCAACCCCCGCTCAGACTTCGAGGACTCTAAAAACATGACAGCGTGCTTTGTTTTAAAAATATTGGTAAATCTGTAATTGGGTTGCCATGCTTTTAACGTTTTAATGGGGCATTTTTTGATTATCATGGCTTCACACACAGCTGTTGCGACAACTGACGACTGTTTTCGGGATTGATAAGTAAGATCAATTACAACTTAAAAACTAGCTTGTATAAAATCGTTAGGTTTAAATTGTGGCTACCTCTCGGACTTTTATAACAACGATCTGTATTCAATTCTTCCTTTGCGTTTAAGGATGAGAAAAATTCCATCTGCTTGTGAATAACATTAAGAACCACGGTATTGAAAAGTACTATGTTATAGATATTTTCAGTAACAGGTTTTAATTTTCTCTCTGTTTTAGTGCACCATCATGCATATTTTCATGTTATTTTAAATATGTAAATTATTTATTTTAATTATTATGTATATACGAATTTTCTAATAATTATTTATCATACGAAATTAATTAAATATTTTGTGCATGCATGTCTGCATTTATTCGGCATCAATTGATGAGATATTTAAATAAATTTGCTATCCGCGATAATTTTACACCTTGTTATGTCACTTCAATATTATCCATAAGAAAATCGGGTACTTTTCCAGTATAGGATCCTTTGCTTTTAGGTTTGGCGTAATTCGAGCTTCAAAAAGGGATAGATTCGTTAATATACATAGATTTGTTGCCAAAAGTTATGAAAACAAACCCAATGAACTTTTGGGGCTTTTCTATTACAGGGGTCTTGACGCTTTTTTAAAAAGCTTGGCGCAATTCGGGCATCAGAAAGTGAGATTTTGTGCCAAATGACATAAACAGCCATGGAAACAAATTCGAAGATTTTTTTGTTTATATGCGTATTTTAATTATACGTATATTATTATTGTTTTTTCTATACAAATTACTTCTGATTATATATAAAATAGGATAAATGACATTTTACGCTAAACAAATTGTATAAATGTTGAAAAAATGCTTCTGTATACGAAATGACAAAGTGAATAAGTTGACAGAAAGTATGTTGCCAAATTTCCTTTTCCGCCAAGGTTATTTTCCCTATTTCGTCAAGGCCCCATATACTGGAAAAGCACCGAATAAATTAAATTAAATGCTGACAGACGATTGAATCCTGACGATAGAAATGTGATTTTTTTTTTCAAATTTTCCTGAAAAACATAATTTAATCACAATCTTGTCTTCATTAATGATAGAAATAGAAGATAAATTCAAAGTAAAAAGAATATAGATTCAAAGTAGATTCAAATAAAAAGAAATCAATAATCCCTATCGGGATCCTTTACAATTTTTTTCCCTTTTTTGTCACAAAAAAACTGAGTAATTAGTTGCCATCATTACAGAAATGTCATTTAAAATTAGAAAAAAATTAATATCTCGAAAACTAATTCCAATTTCAAAATTCTATTACCAGTTTTGACATCCGCGGATTTTTATGGACAATTGGTATTAATTTCACCATCAAGCGTTTAATATTTTATTAAAAATAGCCCTGAAACATAATCAGTCGTTTAATCAGTCGTTTCATAAAATCGTTTCATAAATTCGTTTCATAAAATCGTTTCACAAATTCGTTTCATTAGGATTTTATATATGTAGGGTAGATATATCAAATCAAATTTAGAATTTTTCAAGCTGAAGCAGATACATAGTTTCATCAATGAGGATGGACTTGGCAGTAAAAATAACATCATATGTAAGAAATAATCTATTAATATTGCATTGTTGCACTGGTAAACGTTGAAGCAATATTTTCCTCTCAAAAAAGTATTAAGGTAATCGGACAGAAAACTTCATATGTTATTTGGAAAAAATTCTTTTGGTATGTTGTAATGGAAGTTATTCCCGATAGAAACAATAGATAGTTACATTTATTACTATTATGAATTACCATTAGAATATTGCGGGAACATTTAAAATAACAAATGTGTTATAGTCCAGGCGAATTACGATAAATACACCTTTAACCTCGACAAAATTGTGATAGAAGTTCTGTTAACTGATTTGTAATCAGAAACCATAACTGAGAAATATAACCAAAATCAGACAAAATCCGAACACGGGAACACCCTTAAAACAGATTTCAAAACGGACTGGAACTTCATCCTTACAAGAAGAAAGTATTGTATTCATGAAAATTTTCGACTTCCGGTTTTCGACGGATTTATCGTTTTAGAAGGTCCTGAACACGATTTGACTGTTTGTAGAAATTGTCTGTCTGTATGTATGTAACAAACAGTTTGTGGGCGCTCTGTCTCAATAATTAATGCACGAAATTAAATTAAACTTATACTCAGTTAGTCTCTGATATAAATTGGTACTGATTAGTTCTTGGTGAAAATCGTCCAATAGATGGCGCTGCAATGCTGCATTTTTCGCGACTTCCGCAATAACTCTATCTCAAGAGCTAATGCACTTATTTTCATCAAACTTCAGTTTCTTTTAGACCTTTACATAAATAGGCGCTTATTACGTTTTAGTTTAGATATCCCAACAGGTGGCGCTGCTATACCACTTTTTTCATGATTTTTACGTTAGCTATATTTCAAGAACTAATGCACGGAATTTCATCAAATTTCAGATTCTGTTAGACCTTGACATAAATAGATGCTGCTGCTTACGTTTTGGTGTAAATAGCCCAACAGGTGGCGCTGTTATGCTACTTTTTCATTATTATCACGATAACTATATCTCAAGAACTAATGCACGGATATTCATCAAACTTCAGATTCAGTTAGACGTTGACATAAGTTGTTGTTGATTTGGTTTTGGTCTAAATCTCCCAAAAGGTGGAGCTGCTATGTTACATTTTGCCGGATTTACACGATTTTAGCAATAGTTATGTCTCAAGAACTAATGCACGAAATTTAATAAAACATTAGATTCAGTTAGACATTGATATAAATTGGTGCTGATTCTTTTTAGTATATGCGAAACCAGTGTGAGATAGAAGAAAGTGTTGGGATCGGCATATCCGACTAAAACAAGTAAACTCTGGTTAGACTATCAGCAAATAATCAGAGTTGTAAGAAACTTAATAACAGCTGATAGGATTGGCTCTTAGGAATTGCACTTGTGTGCTATGCTGGAGATTCTCCCTATAATAGCAGCAGCTGGACATGTTGATTATCTCAAGTCACTATACCTGTACTTACAGAAAATGTTTAATTTGCCATCTGAAAACGCAAAGGTGTACAAAATGCTTGTAGAAGGTAAATTTATGATAAGAAGAAGTGACAGATTATGGGGTGGACTCGGCTCAGATTTTGTAATAGAACAAGTGCTTATGCGTTCCCTGAAAAGCAGAGGAGGTCTGACGAGAGGAAGTGGACTTACGGAAAATCAAAGGGCTACATGGCTGTTTCCTATGCCTGTTTGTTCGATTTACAACTTAGCTATGCAGGAATATGCAGAGGGTTTTATGCAAAGTAGTGAGCAACATAAAGAAATCAGGGACAGCAGACAGAAGAGGGACAGAGATGACATTAAAAAAGTGACCAATGTAGTAGAACCCATATCGCCCTTTTATTCTGATTCTACTCTACGCAATATTGTTACAGGCGTAACAGCTGAAAAGGGAGTTAATGTTGCTGAGTTGAACTTTTTTGGTACGAACATCATCCGCAAAATTATAGGGAAGGATATATTTAGGTATTCGGATAAGAGGTCAGATAAAGTGAAAACTCTAGGATCTGCTGCCGCTATCTGTAGTAATAAAGATGACTTAGATATAGAAATAGGTCCAGCGCTCCTCTTCCAAAGAATGGTGACTGTTGTGGTGAAATGAACCTCGAAGATGTCATGCGCTATGAACTGTGTGCGTACCCTGCAGCATTATTTGAATCACCAAATATGATGAGGAAATCAGACAAATCTCAGTTAGCTCAAGCACTAGCCAAACACATAAAAAATGTACTCAATGGAGAAACTGACAACGTGGGAAGTACAGAAGGGTATATTTTGGATGGAGGATCTCTCTTTCATCGCATTTCCTGGTGTAACAATGAGAGTTTTGAAAACATCGCTAAGTCTTACGCTGATTTTGTTTTTAAACAATGTGGGAAATCTATCATTGTTTTTGATAGTTACATCGGGTCCCCAACGATTAAAGATATGGCTTACAGACGACGCAACAAAAAAATCAGTCGAGATATTAATTTCTGCCCAAGCATGAAGTTTATCGGCAAAAAGGAAGAGTTACTGACCAATGAGAAAAACAAGCAAGCAATGATTTCCCCTCAAAGGTGAATTGCTTAAGAAACAATGCTGCACTATTCACAACGCAGACGGGGATGCCGATGTATATATTTTTCGTTCTGCAGTCTCATCTTTAGAAGATGCACATACCACTGTAATAGGTGAAGATACCGACTTGCTGATCCTCCTCCTTACCACGCAAAGGATAATGGTTTCAAGCTATTCTATCGCAATGACATAAGACGCGGATCAGATTCCAAACCAATCTATCATATCCTCAACATGCAGTCTCTCTTAGGTGGTGAAAATTGCAACTTCCTTCTGTTTCTCCACGCTTTCACGGGCTGCAATACGACATCCAGAATTTTTTCTACTGGGAAATCCTCAGCATTTCTCAAACTGATGAATGAGACAGAGCTCCGTTCTATTGCAAAAATATTTTGCTCAAATTCATGTCTACATTCAGATATCGCTGAGGCTGAGAGAAAGCAATGATTCTGTTTTATGACTGCAAGACACTGGAATCCGCAGACAAACTACGTCAACAAATGTTGGTAGAGAAGGGAACTACAGCAAAATCATTTGTTACACCTGAACGTTTGCCTCCGACCGATTCTTCTACAAAATATCACAGCTATCGCACTTACTGACAAATAAATATCTGGAAAGCTACTGAAGAAAGAATCAAGACAGAAGAATGGGGTTGGTAAGTAAAAAATAACTCATACTACCCAATACTCTGCGACTTATCATCAGCTCCAGATTATCTACTTATTATGATTCGATGTTCTTGCAAGACAAACTCTGCTACTTTACGATGCGGATGCAAGCGTAATGGATTACCCTGTTCTACAGCTTGTGGGATGTGCCAAGTCAATGGATGTAACAATGATTATCTAACTTCTAACTATAAATATGATGGAAGTGATGAAAATTATTGATACAAGTTTTTTTTCACTAGAACATTTCTGTAAAAATCCACTTAAACTGTAATTTGTAAGGAACAAATTACAATGTACTGTGTAATGTTTCTGACTATACTTCATAGTTAAGTTGTGAAAATAAAGCGATATATTTCCATAAGCGATATATTCTTTGACTTAGTTCCAGAAATCCCCTCCCGCCATTTTGAAATCGGTATATAGGGGTGTTCCCGTGCTCAGATTTTGTCTGATTTTTAGTATGCTATTAAGCAGTAGTTTTTGTTTAAAAAACCGTGTAAAAAGTTTCAATTACAATTTTGTCGATGTTCATTCATAAAATGCCTGGACTATTAATCAAAATTCATGTAGTATTCTAATTTTTTTGCTGCAATATCGTTGCATGTATATCCAGTACCCTATCACATTAAAATTGCTTGCAATGGTACGTACTTAGATTTTAGCGTATATTTTACAAGATTTTATAATGTATATAGTTCAGACTATAGTCATATTTTTTTGCATACTATTATTATAATGTTATATACGTACTTTTTTTTATTCAAATTTATTCAGTATCAAGCAGTACGCATAAAGTATGACAAATTTTTATTTTGTTCTGTATACTTTTTATGCATCATTCTGTGTAACACCAACATTTACAGTAAACAGTTTCTTTAAAACGCATAACTATATACTTCTATTTTTTTCCGATATAAGTCTTTAACAACAAAAGCTCTGTACCACTTATTTTCTAAAAGGAGCGTTATAGATTATAGATATTTGATAAAAGATTATCAACTGACTTTTATTTTTTGGTCAGAATTTCAGCTTAGAATTATTATGATACTAGCGGTTACCCGTGATTTTATTCACGTAAGATTTAAAGAAGAATCAATAGTGATAATATAGTGATAAACTTTGAAGAAAAATTATATTTAAAATCTGTAATCCCACCTATTTATTAAGACTAGGGGGTCTGAATTAGAACAGCACGCTACAAGTAGCGAAACTACAGTAGTTGTTACTTTTTACAGTAGTCTGCAGTGTAGCGCCCTATATTTTGAACAATGTAGTTTAGCAAGTAGCGCGATACAAAATATCAATAGCGACAACCTACGCTATTTTTAACGCTACTTCACGGAAAATAAATGTGTCATTCTACAAATGGCATGGCCTTAACTTTCTTTTTTTAAGTAAAATTTGTTCTGCTCAACAATTTGTTAATCTCAGCGGCAAATCTCAGGTATAGCAACGCATCGGGTGAAGTCATAGATTTTTCCCATTGACATTTGCTGCTAAAATAAAGTACTAACTCACTATAGAATTAATTTTCTTGCTGACAACACTTTTTTTACTCGTTATGAGGTCTTCGTGTTTTAAAACATGAAGAACACATATTTTTTCTAGGCCGTCTGTACACTAATTCTATCAAGCATGCTAAAAAAAGCCAGTAGATATTAAAGTTCAACCAGAGGACCCGTGCGAAGATTTCGCACTGAAATCTAATATTTTTTAGGTACTTCTCTATTATCCCGTCGACCACTTTTCATAACAAAAAAACTACCGCCAAACTGTAAGATTAAACGCCAAAAATGCAGTCCCATTTACTTGATGTCAGAATCATTATGCGTGTTTGCTACGTCATCTAGTGGTTTTACATTCGACATTTGCGTGTATTTTTCATTATGTTTTACTGATTTAGTAGTTATTTTATTAATTAAAATAACAATTGTGTCCTTAAATTCTTATATTTTATTTATTTATTTATTTATTTATATTCCAATGGCAACGTTCTCCCGTTTATTTGGCGATAGTTTTTTGTTATGAAAAATGGTCGACGGGATAATAGAGAAGTATTATTTTTTATCAATACGTAATATTTATTAGATGCAGGTTTAAACTTCTAAAGAAAAAGCAAGGATAAAAATATCTGCAAACAACATTTAGTTGTTAGTCAAGCCAGAATATCATCTAATTTATTCCATCAAAGTTAGACTAAAAACTGATCCAAGATTGCTAAAGGCACGTGCGAGAAAAAAAAAATTAACAATCGTATTTTGACTGCATTAAGAGGATGACGTCATTCGCTTCGGGAAAACCATGGGAAATATTAATCTAAACATTTCAATTTCAATTTCGCTTTTTAATCATAAGTATAAAATAAACCCGTGCGGTGTTTTTTATAATAATTGCTATGAGCATCATATAATGTGGTATTTTATTTTTTTGGCAACAATAATTTCAGGAAAACCTTTCATTTCTTTCATGAAAACAATGCCGATTTAATTTTTTAATTTCAGCAAATTTTAATCAAAAACATGTTTTCACGAATTGTTAAGTGGGCTATGTCAGAAGCCTGTTCTAAAACCTTTCATATGGTATCTCATTCGTTGTTCTGCGTTTCATATTTTCTGAGTAAAAGGGATGTTGACAGGAGAAATAATATATAAGGATTGAAACGCACGGAGATAAGTTCAATCATCAAATTCCGAAATGCACGGGTTGAAAACATAGTGTTTATGATGTTTCTCTTTTGATTCTGAGATCAGAAATATTCTAGTAGAAATTACTCTAATAGTATCTGATATAAAAATTCTCAAATTCTATAAAGATTGTAAAGAGTGTCATAATTAGTATCGTAAGCATCATTTTGTGTTTTTAGACGTGGACATTTGGACGTTTTTATTGGAGACTCACCACTACTGGACTATGCTCGTGGAGAGGACTGCAATCTACGCCTTCTTGGACAATCCCTCTTCGAAGATGGGTACGCCATCGGAATGCAAAAGGGCTTTCCCCTAAAGGTAAATTTTTTATTGTCTTTACACTTTGTAATGTCTCTACATGCTATGTTATTTTTTTTAATTTTGTGAAAGGTTTTGCGATAAGATAGTACAAGATTATATACTGCCTTATCGTAAAATCTCCCACAAAATTAAAAAACATGTCATGTAGAAAAATGGATCGAATAGAGCCTGATCAACCTTCCGGTGTTGATGAAACCCCATTCACCAGGGCAGATGGAACATTACAGTGCTGTATAGGAATTACAAACAGAAAACTTAAAATGAGAATTAAAAAACATATGGCCGATATCAAATATGACTACAGCTTTGGCCAAACTGCATATAATAGAGCTTTTTCAGATTGATTTAAAGAATAATAAAATAATTTTTCCATCAAGAGTTTATTTCCCATCCATTATCCGCGAATCAATAGAAATATATTTGTGAAACGAGAGCATATGCAATGAATCATCATCTTTTGAACTACCTGAAATTTGGCACACGATGATTTACAAATTAAAAAATGCAATAAAATAATAATTTTCACGTTTCCAGTTTGACCAATTTAAGCACCTGCTTGCATTATACATGTGACCTCATGATTTGTGTTTATCATTTTCAAAAACTTTGCAAAAATAGTTTATTTATAATTTTGATCGTGAAGAAGTCGCCGTTAGAGCGCATGAAACATGTCATCTTTATATTAAAAGGTATTTTTAAGCCTTTTGTGTAATGTTTTTATCACTTTAAGCAGTAATTACATCTTCTTTAATATACCGTGCATACTTTAAAAGTGCGTGAAAAATTAAATAATAACTTCATAGACCGTGCAATTGTAGAATATTCTTATTTGTTTTGATAATGGATTCGATGGATTCGAACATGTCAACAGTCTAATAAAACTTATTTTACTGTTTATAAAATTTTTATTTTACGTTTATTAGCAATTATAAGAAGTATATATATATTAGGTGTATCATAACGCTCCTGAAAGTCCCTGAAAGTCTGTTAGCGCTCAAAACAAATTGCAACACAATGTTGGTTCTCAGCTTCAGTGACTTTTAATCTTGATAAGTCTATATTATCGACAAAAAGTTGAAACAACTAACCAAAGTGAAGTTTTTGTTTAAACTGGCAAATCGGTAGCGGAGATTTTAAGCATTCTTCGGCATTCTTATGTCAACAAAGCATGAGTAATGTGATATCAGTGGACAAAAGCCAGGATACCGAGGGGAAATAAGTGATAATGCCGAATGTATATTTTTTATGCAGAGGGGAGCTTTTAACAGTTTGTTAACAGAAAAATGGAATTTGATTTTTTCCTTTCAGAGACTCATAACTTATTCATTGTTTATATAAATTTGTGGAAACTGGGTTAATTCAGTGGCTCTGTTAACACATTGACTGAGTAGGACGTGGATCCACGTCCGACCAGACTAGTTCATTAGCGAGGTACGGCGGATGCAGATTCGCGACTTGTACAAGTTATTTTAGCTACAGAATTTACTCTGAGCGCACGAAATTTTGTCAGCATATAAATAAAGCACCTAACTTGCCGTGTTTGTCATCGTTTTGTTTATTTATGTTTGTGTGATGCGAAAAAGTGCGATCCTGGGCCAAGTGGTATTTCTCAACCCTTTGGTTCTTTGTGTTTATCAGTATTTTTTTATTTTTATAGATCAAAGTATATACTATAATATAACATAATATTCGAAATATTTTTATCTTTACTGAATAAAAGAATAAAAACCAATCAAATCTGCATCGTTTATTTCCGTCATTAGCGGACGCGTCCAAGTAGTAAGATATGTCAATATGAGTTAATGTGACATCTATGTGATAGTAATAAAATTTTTATAACCATATGGACTTTTTTTGGCTTGAAAACCAAACCGCATCTAGCTCGTGACTACAAATGATGCTTCGCAGTCGGTGTGTTAAAAACAGAGACAGTTATGGAATGTATCAAGACGCCGAGTCTAAAATCGTGATTATCTTAGCTAAGGCTCCTACAATCCGGGTAGACTCACGCCGCCATTTAACCCTTTCCGGCGCGGAGTAAGTCTGTTTGTAAAATGATGAAATGATGGACTGACACCAGAATTTAAAAACGAATTCATTAGAAAATAAAAACTTGCTTATTTACCCGTACTTTAAAAAAGGAAAAATTTAATTAAATATTCTTGGTGCCGTTTGTCAGTTTTGGAATTAAAATTAGGTGTCCTTTATTGTGGACACCGCCCGCTAAAGGGTTAATAGCCCATAGGAGAAGAACGATTAGCCACGCCGCGTGGGCAACAATCGCTGATTGGTCTAAGAGGGCAACAAAATGCTTGAGAATTCAGCCTGTATTATAGTAGCCCTAATCCTAGCTAAACTGGGACCTCTGATTGCCTTAGAGATTATGTCGAATGCAATGTTTCGAGTAGTATATAGATTTCATAACTGAAAAAAAACATCCTTCAAGACGTCGAGTGATCTGGAAATGATCGTACATAATATTTCGAGTGGCACAATCATTTCAAAGTGAGGGAGGGGGTGGGGGATTCCTTAAACCAACGAACTACCTAAAAATTGCCGCAATGAGATTACTCTTTGTCTTCAAGAGATGTTCTTATAGCTTTGAAACACCGAAATATTTAAAACATTGAAGATTCGAAACATTACGCATAACTCCTTCCCTCATGCCATAAGTTTGCAAGATTTTTTTTTAATTGGCATAAGTTTGTTGTTGTTGTTGTTCAAAAGTCTCTGTGGCTGATTTGCCCAGTTTACTCATTGGTTTATTCTTTCATTTTTTGTTGGTGATAATCACAGATTGTAAAATTTTGTTATATATTTTAATTAAACAATGGTAACTTGTAACCATTCAATTCATATGGCCCTAACAGTAATTTTGCAATTATTACATCTGTAATTATGTAAAAGCCTAATAGCCTCATTTGCAAATATATATATATATTTTTTTTTTTTTTAATAAACCTGCATAGCAAGGCTTATAGAGGTTAAACTATAAGGTAGGCCTCCCTACTTGGTTGAAATTGAATTTGAATTTTGTAATCACAGATTTTTGTACACACGTGTTCACAAAAATACCACTAGAACAATTCTCGATGTGAACGCAATCATGTCTCTTAGCATACTACTGCCTTATCAGGATTGAAAATCGATATAACTACGGCTTCAAGTTTATGTTGCTAATTGTTGGCGCGCTACAGAACTATTTGGTAAGTTTTTTCAAACTCTTTCACACTATCCTTAAGCTATTATCTAATTAAATATTCTGACGTGTAATTTTTTTTTATTTGTTATTGTTTAAGGACGATATCTCTACAATGTTGCTACGTTACAGCGAATTTGGTTTTACGGAACGCCTTCGAACTCGATGGGCTGGACGCCAACCATGTTTTGGAATAGGAGATGGAATTTGGGGTAGAGCTCGTCCTCTCAGTCCATCAGCTGTAGCTGGTGTATTCATAGCCCTCTTGGGAGGAATTGGTACAGGAGTAATCATACTCACGTTGGAGCACGTAGTTTTCAAATACGCTCTCCCGAAGCTCAGGAAGAAAACAAAAGGATTTTGGAAAAGTCAAAACTTAATGTTCTTTAGCCAGGTAACTCAAAAGTTTCAATATTTATTTAATTTTGTAACTTTTTTAGAGTTTGATCACTTGTCTTATCTCGCACTCATTACAACTTCCCACAAAAGTTTTAAAAACCGAGAAGTCAGAGGTAAAAAAATACTGCTACTTTAAACTATTGAAATACAAGATATAGGTTTTGGGATCTAGCAAATAATGTTTAAGCCACAAGCCACTTCTCTAAAAAATGCTACAGAAACATGGAAAATAAAGTTACTTCGCTACACAGCACTTTCGAACTCTATATGCTGGACGTAAACCCTGTTTTCGAATGAGAGATGATTTTAAACTTTGGGGAAGAGCTCGCCTTCTTAGTTTGCCAGCTATTGCTGGTTTCTTCGTAGTCCTGTAGGAAGGAATTTGTAGAAGAGTACTCATACTCACGTTGGAGCACGTACTTTTCAAATACACTTTTCTGAAGCTCGGGAAAAAACAGAAGGATTTTGGAGAACCACCAACTTAATGTTCTTTCGCGAAGTAACTTAAAATGTTAAGTATTACATTTATCAATTTTTTAACTTTTTGGCGGCGAAGTCATATTTCTTTCACTGCAGAATTTTTTAGAGACAAAGTCTTTTTTATTTCACAATTGACTTTTCTGTCGTCGTAAAAATCTCGCAATTCACTTTTGAACGGCTGCCAAAAACTAGTATGTATTTTTAAAAATGTATAACGATAGTGGCAACATGGGAGATATAGCTTTTGATTTTATTACTCATACATCACTTCTAATAATCGCATATTTCAAGTTTTACGTCATCGAATATGGAAAAAAATAAATCTGTATACTTTCGAAATAAATCTATGTGAAAACTGTAGCTCAATTTAGAGGATTTTTGTGGAAAAATAAGTTTCAAGCAAATATTTTTATTAAATCAATCTCAACAATGAACATTTATTTGCTACAATACTGCTGGTTAACGCTGGTTTCATATAACCATATTAAGAACACCATATAAATAAACATCGCACTGGCTGTATAAGAAATGCACTGATAATAACACTCAAACATTTTCAATATAGTTTTTTTTTTTTAATTAAAACACTAAAACCCTTATTATTACACTTTCGATAACACAAGCCATCGAACACACGTGAGTTTTCTGCTCTGAACTGAAAACAAACTATTACAATGCAGGGCTCCCAAATGGTGCGCCAACTGAATACCAATATTTTTTAACAGAAAATTTCATGGTAGGTTCCTACAACATTTCCGCAAAAATTTACCTCCGAAAAGTGGTTTCTGCAGAATTTGCAAAAATATTTTTTTTTAAAGAAAATACCGATATTCAAAAAGCGGACCATTTGGGAGCCTTGCAATGCCAGTTAAACACTTATAGTTATTACAGGAGAAAGCTAACCAAGCTGCTGATGAAATATTTTTCAATACAAGCAGACTCGGACTGACCCGCCGGGCCGTCGGTCCGAGGGCCCGGCGGTGTGAAACTGTGGAAGTGTTTGAATCCTGCGCCCTCACTCGGAGAATGTCTTGCGTCTTAATTCGATATAGCATTTTTTTTCCTTGGTTGTTCACATACATTCTGATTTTTGTATTAAATGACGAGAATTCAAATATGGATCGTCTGAATTACAGATAGAGGACACCAGACCGATATTTTTATTATCACGAAGAAATTAAAGATATATGGAAGGAATTTTCAGGAACGGGAACCAAAGCCTTTTATTTTTGTAAACGAAGAAAACGTGCCCTAAAACTGAAATAATGTTTGCTGAAAAACAACTTGAGAAAAGAAAGAAATGGAAGACAAAAAAATTTTGTGCGTACATTGCTGTTGATTGGACAACTGAATCTTGCTTTTCGAAGAAATGAGTGTATAAATAAGTGTCAACGACACTTCTCTCAATTGTAGAAACTTAAATATTTCTCTTGCTCTTTATTCATGGTAAGAACTTTCGAAATCATGTGTGACTGAGAGGGTGTGACAAAGGTGTGACTGAGAAGAGTAAATTTATTCAAATTTTTGTTCTAATTTTAGGCTACTAAAGACACTATTTTTATTGTACTTTTCTGTAGCAGTCATCTATAGTCAGTATCGTATCAATTCAGCCTATTAAGAATGTATAAAGTCATTTTTTAAGAATATAAAATACCTCTTCTCCTTCATACTCTACTTATCCTAAATGTTTTAAGTGTTTTCATTTGGACTTTTCCGTTTCCATATTTTTGTTTGAATACTTCTACGTTCATATTTTGTATATTATATTTTATTCTAGGTATAAATATTTTTTTAGTAAATTTTACATACTGAGTTGTATGTGTGTGTGCATGTGTTTGTGTGGTGATAAAAATCTACAGAGACCATATTTAAAGATGATATTTTACTTAAATAATATAAAAATTAGTATAAACATAATTTACTTCTCTAACTTTAACATACATTGCATCTATCACGTTTGTAATTAACTTCAAAATATTTCGTTTTAAATTAAAGAAATGTGTTTTATTTTAAATATTGTTTGAACTTATAGCACTCATATACTCACATTTAAATAGTCATAAAAATAAAATGTATTTATATAATAGTTTTAGAGATGTTGATCACTGTTGTGAATCAATGTTGAAATATGTTTTAAATAAAAAAGGTAAAATTTTAAGCAGTTTTAAACAACAATTCTAAAAGTATCTATAATTCCAAAAATTTTGCTGGTAAGTCAAAAAATCATCTGAAATTTGTTATTAGAATATGATCAAATATTAGTATATGTGCAGTTTTTATGGTAGACCCAATCCTTGGTCAAATGGTAATTCAGACCTTTAGTCCAAAGATCAAACAACCGCTCAGCCGTTGATTCAATTCCAGCCTTTGATCCCAATGTGCAGCCAAATGTTAGGCGAACTTGACCGTTGACCAACAAAGCTAGATAACAGTGAGCCAACGATATTCAACAATTCTGTGTTGCTTGAGCATCTGCTATTGAATAAAAAAGGAAATGTCAAAAAATAGGAAGAGTCTGTCAAATCATATTTCACAAAAGATGACGATTACAAGAATCATAAATATCGTCAGGTTTGAAATGAGACTGAAGTTGCTGAAAAAGTGAAACAAGCCATGTTCTTATCCTTTAATGGACACTCCACGAATGTGTCAAGTTATGACCGATGTATTAATGTATACATTGAAATAAGAATTAAAGTAAAACGTCCTAGAGTTGGTATCTATCAATCTACGGCAAGGTAATCTGTGTTCAACTAATTTTTGGAGTTTTTGAATACCTTGTATTAGAAAATTATGTAGCAAATTAAATTGATGGCGCTTCAAACATGCATGGCGAATAAAGCAGAGTTTCATATCCAGACTCATTAGAAAGCATGTTCAATTGTTAGTTCTGAATTTCGTCATGAGTGATGTCGTCGGAAAACTCTTGTCATGAAGATTAAGAAAATTGTAGAAACTAACCGCCCGAGTACAGTCGTTTACCAAACACGAACGAATTTCTTCCCTGACGTGATTCATGAATAAAAATAAAAAAGGAATCCGATTTCATCAAAAGTGATATCGTTAAAACTGGAGAGAAGTTGAAAGATTGTTGGCAAACTCACAAAAGGGGAAATGTTAAACATATTTAAGTTGAAATCGAAAAATAAGTCCGTAATTGAGATTTCTAGAATATTAAATCATTCAAAACGAGGGAAATACAGAGTACTTGTTAGAAATAACAATTTCAACCGAAACCGGTCAAGTGTAACTAGTGCTTAGACTGATCGAAAAATTGAAAGATTGGTGTCAAAACAAGATATGTCCATAAAGCAAATTAAAAATTATTTCGGTGTCAATGTCTCAAAGGACACAATACATAAACGCATAAAAGGCTGCAAGAACATTGTTGGAAAAATATATATTTTGCAAACCTCGCCTAAAATCAAACCATAAATAGGCCATAACAGATTGACCTGGAAAGTATATGTCGTGCGGGGATAAGCGGCTCACCGTATTATTCAGCGACAAAAAAAAGGTGGAATCTGGATGGTCCTGGTGGATGGAATTATTATTGACATGACATCAGGAAGCAGCCACATACTTTCTTCAGTAGACAACAAGGCGGTAAGTCTCTGATGGTTTGGGGCGATTGTCTTTAATGGCCAAATCTACCTGGCATTTTGCCATGGGAAACAAAATTCAACCAAGTATCAAGAGATACTTGGGCAACATCTATTTTCATTTCGTAACATCTTAAAGGGTCCTGAGTGAAGATTTCAGCACGACAATACTTCAATCCACAACTTACATACTATGAAACAATGGCTTTCCGCCCAAAATGTTAACTTTCATTTTAGCCAGCTTTAAGCCCGGCTTTAACCCAATTGCAAAGATTTGGGGTGTCTTAACCCTTGAAGTATACAAGAATAGAAAGCAATATGACTGTAACTAAAGAACTAAAAGTAGGCATTAAAAAATCAAGTTTTCTCTTCCACCAACAATATTTCAAAAACTAATTGATTCAATGGAAGCACGATTATTGGAAGTTATTTGAAACCAGGGAAATACTATTAATAAATAGCATCATGTAAAAGTGTTAAATGATGTATTTGTTTCCATTGTGCCTAAACTTTTCAGACATAATATAATTACATACTTTTATGATTTTTTATCAAAGTTATGACAATATACAAATTTATTCATTTTGATATGATTTATTGGAATAATTTTACAAAATCTAATAAGTAAAAAATATGTTTTTGTTTAATTTTGTATTGTTATTTAATGAACAGTTTTTTCTTGTTGTCCCTAAACTTTTGAGACAAACTGTACAATGTGCTATTACAGAAAATAACTTTCGCTTCAAAAATGTACACGTACGATTAGTGTTTCCCTTTAATTACTTACAGTCATTATTTACTCAGATTTTGTTTAAGAATGTTGGTGGAAGAGGTGGCTGACAATTTACTGCCTTGCCCCGGGTGAAATGTCTAATTTCGTCACTGTACCAGATTCATGCCAAGAAGAAACATTTGTTCTTTTGCAGGAAGTAATCTCACACACTAGCAAATCGATTTTTAAAGTCCTTTCCCTCTAGAATAATTATCGGGCAAAGTTAACAAATGGACTATATCTTATCGGTTTTTCGTAAGAGAGTGGCTATAAAGGGGTTGGAATGAAGTTTTTCTCTTTTAAATCAAGTATTTAATAAAATACTTTTATTGAATTTATCTTATGCGTCGATACAAAAAGGATATTTCAACAGAAAGTTACTATAAAAATATCTAAATTATTAGTAGCTCTATAATTCCCATCAAATATTAGTAGTCACACAAACACCACTTGAACAATCACGTGAGCTAAGCTGAGGGTTTTAACCCTTTCCGGCACCGACAAATTCTATTCGTAAAATGAGAAATTACTGACTGACACCGGAATTTACAAACGACTTTTTTAGAAAATAAGAACTCTTTATTTTAAGCTTTCATTATAGAAGCAAAATTTTATTAAAATATTCTTGGTGGCGAATGCAAGTTTGGAATTAAAATTAGGTGTGCCCGGAGTGGGATCACTGTGCCGGAAAGGGTTAATAATGGGTAGAAAAATAAATAAATATATGCTTGCATGCGTAAGTGCAAGTAAGCAAAAGAGTGAATGAGTGAGAGAAAGTTCTCATTAACTTTAAAAAAGCAAAGTGATTGATAACTTTACCTATTTATAATATGAAGTGAGAAAATCACATTTTTCTAATTACCGATACATTTCTTAAAGCGTGATATTTTGTCCTTTCTTTATAAATTTGATTCACAGCATGTTAAAGTTCAATGCTTATCCAGTAGCTTAAAATTAAAGTTATATTATTACTCAGTTCATATTATTACTCAGTACTTATCTGAGTAATATAAACTTTTTTTTTTCTTTCAGAAACTTTATCGTTTTATCAACACAGTAGAACTTGTATCTCCCCATCATTCCGCGAAGGAGATAGCTGCCAACCTGAGACAAGGGCAAGTTTTCAGACTTTTCCAGAAGAGCATGAAAAAGGTGGGGACACAAAATGAATCTTTGGATTTGATGAACTTGTTTTCATTATTATTATTGTTGTTATTATAATAATAATAATTATTATTATTATTATTTGTATGAATTATGCATTTTTTTATAATTCCAACTATTTTTATAGTTTTGCACTTTTTAACTGTAATTAATGTTATTATTATTATTATTATTATTATTTATTTTTGTAATGAAAGTCTTTTTTTTTTTAAATCATATTTCTACAGGTAAATCTTCCTTAATTGGAGAACTTACAGTTTATAGACTTGATAGTACAGTCGTTCAAAAAAAAAAGAGCGAGGGGAGAGAGAGAGAGAAAGAGAGTGGGAATCCTCCATAATTTTTAATCACCAAATAGGAGCAGAGGAAAACGAAAATAACCATTCGACTGGGAATTGTGTCTTATTTAAAAGTGTGTTTAAAAAATATACTTAGGAGGCCGTTTCCATACAGAAATTGTAAGAAAGTTTGAAGTTTTCAAGAACAAATAATTTTGAGATCATATTTGGATTCTTTGTTAAAATTTACCTTAGGAAACCAAATGGGAATTCATTCGGTGAAGAAGCTTAAGAATTATGCAGATGTAAATTTTTGAGCTCTTAATATTAAATTCATTTTTAATATTTAAAGCCAAAATTTTTTAAACCTATCTCAAAAAAAAAAAATTGCTAAATGATCTGAAAATTTTTATCCGTATATTTAAAACTTCTAGAAGTAGGTTCCTGTTAAAAAATTCATAGGTCACAACACATTTTTTTTTCTAATATTAATTTCATAATCTATAAAATATGAAATTGTTATTTAAATAAAATAATAATTTTTTAACAGCAATCGTTTTCTAGCAGCTTTAAATATGCGAATACAAACTTTCAGCTCATTCCGCCAAGTACTTTTTGAGTTATGCTTAAAGCCTCATCCGCATTGCAGTTTTATTTTCAAATATTAAAAATGAATTTAACATTTGTTAATTTCTAAATGTCTTCATCGAGTGACTTCTCATTTTGCATCTTACGGTAAAATTTACTAACGAATCCAAACATGATGTCAAAATTTATTGTTCATATTGAAAATTTCAAAGCTTGTTACAATTTCAATATGGAGACAACTCCCTAACCAAAGATTAGTCGTTTTGACATACATTAAAAGAAGATACAAACCTCAGTCGAATTGCTGTTTTTATTTATTTTTTGCATTTTTTTCTTGATAAAATTGTATTAATGGGGGTTTTTTAACACTTTCCAACATAGTTGAAAACTATTTATGAATTCGGTTTGTCTGTCCTTCTGGCCGTCTGTCCGAGCTGTATCTCACGTAAATATACTCGGATTGCTACGTAATTGATATATGTTGTTGAAGTTTTCTATGTCATGTTTGATATTGAAAATGAAGTGTGTAGCTTTTATAAATCATTTACAGGGGCACTCAAAAGTATTCCATTACTTTTTGGTCTATGGAGAAAAATCGTCCGCGGTGTATGTTAATGCTGTTACACTATTCGAACATAATGAAATTTATATGCATTATTGAGGTGCACTACAAGAAGGTTACTTTAGAATATACTATGTGTAGCACTTACAGTTCATTTACAAGGGGACTCAAAGGAGTTCCGTTACATTGTGATCTATGAGGAAAATTCGTTTGAGGTCTATTTTAATGAAGTTACGCTGCTACAAACATAGCGAAATCCATATGAATTTCTGGAGTGCAGTAAAAAATGCTTTCAGTAGAGTATGGAGTGCAAAGCAATTACCATTCATTTACAGGGTCACACAAAAGAATTTGATTATATAATGGGAAAAATTACTTGCAGAGTACTTTAAATTATGTTGCACTATTTTAAACATGATAAAATTAATATATATTACTGGGGTTTACAACAAGAAGCTTGCTGTAGAATATGATCTGCACAGCATTTATCATTCATTTACAGGGACACACAAAAGATGCGAAACAGTATTGTGGATACAGTACTGTATCCGCAGTATTGTATATTTGGGATAATTGCTGGAAATGCGTTTTCTGTTATAATATGCGCTTTTAAGTTTTACTAAATTTTGCATAGTAAGTGGTGTGTATAAATTTTATAGATAATATGCAAGGCTACACAAAATTATTCGTAAGCATTACCGAGCATGAACGTGAATTGCAAGGTGTCTTTAAATTGAGTTATGTATTTTCAATATGTTTGTAGAATGTAGAAATAATCATATACAGGGATATGTAAAAACTGGATACATTGCCGGCTATGATTAGAAATTCCCGGGAGAGAGATTTCAGCAGTTTTGAGCGTATTTTTGCCTGAATTAAATTTTACTTAATATGTGGTGTGTATAAAAATCTTTAGGTAATAAAAGTACCGTACAAAATAACGTTTGCAAGTACATTTCCGTATTTTGGTAGAAATTGCTGAAGGTGAATTTTCAACTGTGTTACGCGTTTTCTTTCTAAACTTAATTTTAGCATACTATGTAGAATATATACAAATCTGTAGATCATATACACGGCTGCCAAAAAGAATTGGAATACCTTTCAGGCTATGAACGGTTATTGCTGAAATCAGGTTTTCAAATGTGTTATGCATTTTCTAAAATATCGTTGTGGGTATCTTTTTTACCTTATTAAAATGCGAGGTTTTGTTACAGTATTCTGGAAGCGTTGGAAAGTATCTCATAATCTATGCTTGACGCATGATTTTTATTTCTTGTTTGTTTCTTTAATTCACTAAATGTACATAAGTTTCCATAATACAGGGTGGGCAAGAAGTTCGTATGTACTTTCAAAATTCATAGAAAGAAAGACTAGAAGTGCGATTTGCACTAAAAGCCTTGTCAGGATGCGGGATTTTTTTTTTAACATAAAAAAGCGTTGTAGATTAAAAGTCGCCACAAAGGGAACTAACGCAGATCTTCCGGAATTATTCAAATGAGGAGGGTAATAATAGAATTAACTACTCGGTGCATCCTTTATTCGATTTAATTATCAATTTAGTATGTGAAGCAAATTACTGAGCGAATGTTGCCTAAGAATGGCGTAAAAGGACTTAACAATGACTGCTTCTTGAAAATTACGTCCACAAAACATCTGTAAAAGAAAATGATCTCCGATATGCAATAATTTGTTCCACACTGCAAATTGAGGATTAAATCGAATACAGGATGCACCGAATAGTTAATTGTTTTATAATCATCCTCATTTGCTTACTTCCAGAAGATGCAATTCTGTGAGCACTATTTATCGAGGTGTTTTTGAATGACAACTTTTTTGACGTTAAAAGAATCAAAAGATGAAAATTGGAATGTTATTGTGATCAGAAAGAACTATCTTTTTTATATTATAGATTTTCACGTTTAGGGTAGGCAGAAAATTTGCATAACTTCTGACAATTCTTTTAGCACAAACCGCAATTCAATATAACTTTTTTTTTTCATTTTTGTGAATTAAAAAAGATTATGCAAATTTTCTGCCCACCATACGCGTGAAAACTTATATTAAAAAAAAGATAGTTCTTTCTGATCACAATAAAATTTCAATTTTCCTCTTTTTTATTTAACTTATCTATTGTGGAACGTACAGCTGCTGTCTTCCTTTAATATCATGATATTCTGAACACCACTTGATATCTATTCATAGCTAATTATTAGTGTTCTCTACCTTCTAACTTCTGGTTGATAGAACGCGGTATTAGTTTCAAAGCAGGCATACCGTATCGATTCGATTCCACCTCTCACTGAAATGCCATTTGGCTAAGACAGAAATAATCACTTTGCATTTATATCCTGCTTTATTCACGTTATGCGACTATTCCAATAAACCTACATATACAAAATCGATTTATACGTCCCACAACTCTTTGGATGTTAATGACTGTAGCATAAAATAATGAGAGGACGTACAAGTAATTCAAATAAATCAAATAATGCGAAGACATTTGACTATGCTTATAAACTTTTTTTTTTTTTTGAAAAATAAGAAAGGCTATAATTGCCTTCAAGATTAGAATCCTGAACGGATCGGATTATACGTGAAACGCGATCCGAACCCAAAAATTTTATTTTAGGTCAACACACAACCCGACCCGAAACCAATCCAAACCCATACTAAAAGAAAATTAATCCGTATTTTAATACAATTATGGAAAAGTACTTCACAGTTATAACTCTGGTATAAAATTTATCTTTTATGTAGAAAAATCAGCATATATATATCCACTAATGTTATATGTATATATCTTTTTTCATCTGAAAAATATTCAAGGTTTTCTGTTAAAAAATCGTATGTACCCGAACCCAACCCACAAAAGTCAAGACCCAGCCAATATATATTTTTATATATATTTCTCTAAACCTATTATGTATGTATTACTAAATGCCATTTCTAAATTGGAGTTTCGGTAATTTGACATTTGAATTTATTAATTATTTATTAACTTAAAAATATTCTTCATACACTAAATACATACCATCTTTAAATTGGGGATTATGTCAGATTTTGAAGATAGAACTTGTTGGATGTATTTTGATTTCAAAGATACTATATATATAATATATATATATATATATATATAAGTATATATATTTACATATATATATATAAGTATATATATTTACATATATATATAAGTATATATATTTACATATATATATAATATATATATATATATATAGAGAGAGAGAGAGAGAGATAAATTATATAGATATGTGTGTGTGTGTGTGTGTGCGCGTATTATTCTATAGAAATTTAAAAAAAACTTCAATGGTGGACAGAAACGAAAAGAATTTATAAAACAAATTGCAAATATCATTCGCTCAGTCATACGTAATATGAATCGGTGACTCAAAATACTTGAAATATAAATTCCTATTTACAAAATCTGAGATACGGTATTCTTTTTCATTCCAATTTAGTCTTTCTATTTCATAACATGCAATTTATTTATTGCTCTGGAAATTTCTTTGATTTTTTCATCCTATTTTATAAAAAACAGAAATTTAATATCACTCTTTGCATATGAGAAGAATACATTTAAAATAAGTTTCTAATTCACTGCTAATACATTTACAAAAGCATTATTAGTATAGAGCTTAGCTATGTATTGGAGTAGACAAAAAACATTTTAAGAATGCTTTATGAATTGCTTTTTTTCATTCGTGTTTCTAGAATTCAACCTTTCAGCGGGCACGCAATAATTTTACTTACCCATCATACGTAGTATAGGGTAAATCTCGTAGAGAAATCTTTTTGAGAATTAGAAAAAAAAAAATGACGGATTTACACATTTCAGACACTAGAGATTCCGAAAAACATATTTTTAGAAAAAAAAAATTGACCGTCCGTCTGTCTGTGTGTGTATCTGTGTGTCTAAACGCTCTATCTCCCGAACAAATTGAGATAGAGACTTGAAATTGGGTATGTACTTAGTATGTAATAATGGGATGAAGCTTATTGAACTTCAGTAACCTCGATTATCCGAAACTATTTTTTTCGGACTCTCGTAATATTCGTTCTAATAAAAGGTCTATAAAATTTTTCGAAATTGTTTGTTTTAAGGAGTGAATATAAAAGGCAATAAAAAAAACATAAATTTTGCATAAAGAATGAAGTCGATCGTATAATTAGTTTGCCGAGATATTTGTAATTATATTTTGCACACTCTTCGATTTATCATGACCCTGTATTTCATGCAAATTTAAATTTAAAGATATATTTTAATTGGAAATGCGACGCTTAATCTGACGCAGTAAACCGTTAGTTAATAGGATTATCAATTTTGGAGTTATAAGGATGTTTCTTTTACGCAATTCAGTAATAGGGCATTTAAAGTTTAGGACGTCATCAAGCCACGATTTTATTAGAATTGCAATGCGTTTTATAAATAGTTTACACATGTTTTATTTTCATATTTTATATTATGCATATCCATAATGGGTAAGTATTACGGTGGCACCCAGCGACTAGTTTTTCAAAAACCGGTGCGCGTCGTCCTTTTTATAACACGGGTGTTTTGTTCAGTTACGCTATTACCAATGAAAGATATTTTATAATTATAATGAAAGAAGCATTTAGAAAATAAATTATATGGGAAAGCGGAGTAAAACCGCATACCTTATTATTATTTCTTTCTTTCTTGAAGCCAGAATTTAATGTAACTTTGCATGCATACTCTCCACTTACCCTTGCACCGTAATATCATTTTCAAAATTTTATTCGTTAATCACATTTTTGTTAGTATATGATTAATTATAAAAAGTCAAGCCATCTGGTTTTACCCCATCACCGAACACCTATTTTAACCTTACAGGAAATGAAAAAGTTAAAACTTACAAAAAAAGTTTTAAAAAAAATGAACAATATAGTTTACTATAATAAATTATAACATCTGTAATAATATATTTCTTTTAAATGCTAAAACTTGTAAATTAACAACATAATATGGAGTAAAATAACTGTTATTAGATTATTGACATGTTTCGCCTCACTCCGAGCCATTTTCAAAACCAAATGAGAATATTCTATAATTGCACGATCTTTGACGTTATTATAGTTGAAATGCTATCATTTAATTTTTATGTACTTTTTTAAAAATTACGCAAGTTATATTTTATTTTTACTTGGTTGTTTATTTTCATATTTATAACCATGGAGTAACACTCGAGTCACAATTTTGATAAGTTAAAAGATGCTGCATCGTTACATATTGTATTTTTGTTAAGTTATGTTCTTGTTTGTACCTTTGGAAGTTAGATTGTTCAGTGACACTTTGTTTGAAGTGTTCGTTGACCACATTACAAATGTTGATGTTGTTTCGTTTGGAAGTTCCGAAAAAAAAGTACTATTTTAGGCCTGAAAGTTACTCATTTAAATCTGTTACAGATGATATATCTTCAGTCTTATTGTATGGGGTTATTTTAATTAGAATACCACACAAATGCTACACTGATTCTCCACTTAGTATCAAGGATTTAATTCTAACCAAGCCGACGGAACAAGTACGTAATAATTTTTTTCAACTATTTGACTTGTTACGCAGTGAGATATGGAACGTTGGTACATAGTGAAACAATGTTTAACTGAATGGAATTAGAAGTATATTTATTCTATAAAAAATTATGTGGATTAGATGTTAAAGTAACAGGTTTTTAATGTCCTTTAGACATGGGCGCCCATAGATGGGACAACACTTTTCTCACCTTTCCAACAGATAGCAGCTACAAACACCAGTCCTTCGATTTGTTAGCTTTTAGCTCACAGGCTATCAAAGCCTAAGAACTAACGTGCCCGCAGATTCTGTATGTACGTACTAGTATGTAGGTAACGCGATAACTCTTGATAGAAATATCCGGTTTGCTTCAAATTTTGTATATAGGTTCATTCTGATAAGGCGCTTCCCTGACTAGTTTTGGGGGTTCAATGGTTAAGTATAAAGGGGTAACGGGGGGCATCCCACCCTTAATTTAGATAAATGGGTTTTTCATGCATCCGATTTGCTTCAAATTTGGTATACAGGTTTATTCTGATAAGGCGCTTCTCTGATTAGATTTGGGGGTTCATTGGTTAAGTATAAAGGGGTAATCCTCTCAATTTAGCTAACTGGGTATTTCATGCAGAATTATCCGACTTGCTTCAAATTTAGTATACAGGTTTATTGTCGAGTTCTTTATTTTTCGAGGGGCATTATTCTTTGAAATAAGAGTATAATACAGTAGAAGATCTTTCTAACGAAGTTCTATATAACGCAATTCTCCATATAACGCACAACTTCTCAGATGTAAACAATGAATTTTTAGTTAAGAAACACCTGAATTCCCACATTATAAATAGTTGCTATTCTCTAGAGGACTAAATCTGATACATTAATTTAACTTTATCTCCTTAATTCATAGCTAATTACTGAAAAAATTGCTATTATTTGATACAGCTATGTTTGGACAATCTTTATAAAGTAAAAAATAACAATGTGTGGAATGATGTATATTATGCAAAAAATTATAATATATAACTCCTGGTAATAAAGAATGCAATATAAAGATACTCTAATGTATTTTGGTATGTTTCACACATATTTGGCCATGTTTTACAAGCTAAATTTAATGATGTGTGAAATGTGATCTATATAGCGCAAAATTCTATATAACGCACAACCTCATGTTTTTAGGTTTGCGTTATAAAGATCTTCTACTGCATACAATTCAAGTTAATAGCCTGTGAGCTCAATGCCATCAGTTTAACTGGGCACTTTTCTTTTTATTGAATCCTTTACAATGTAGCCATTGATACGTGGATTATGATGATAATAGAATCATATATATGATAATAGAGCTCATAAATCCAGGCACAACCATTTCATATAGAATGCTAAAAGTATCGGTGAAACACATTAAAAAAACCATCACAGTCTCACTGTGTAGTAAGTGTGGTACACAGCGAGACGAATTTAAAGTGATTTTAAGACAGACTTTTCCCTGTTTCTATTTGTGTGTATTACTAATAAATTCGGCGTGCAAGGTGTCCCCAATAAGCAGATTTATATAGGCAATAGCTAAATTTTCTTCAGTCTGTTATTTCTAGTTCTTAATTAACATTTTTTTGACAAACCTGTTTCACTGTGTATTCGCTCTTTCCTTTATTGAATACATTTTCATTTTCCCAGTTTTCAGATCATAATGGCAAAAGCTACTAAATGTTTTTCGTTTGACTATATAAAAGAAAATAATTCAGCATAAGATATACGCATTTGCATTACTAAAGAAATAAATCTTTAAAATGCGAAATAATTAATTAATTTAGCAACTTGCAAGAGCTTCCGCGCTATGCAAATGTTGATAATGATGCAGAATATTGCATTGGAAATGGGCGAAACGGTTTTATCCAGAAGGGAAGTAATGGATTAAAGAATAGCAATGGCTTTCAGACAGTTCGGTGCCGTATTTGAAGCTATTTAAGCAATATAGATTTTGTCGTAAAATTTGAGCAGGCGCACCCGCTGAAAGGTTAAACTACATTTGTCTTTTTTGAATATCTATATACATATTACTTTATAACTTTCTTCTATCTATAATAGAAGAAAGTATTGTAATCGAAATTTTTTTTGACTTCTGGTTTTCGACAGATTTACACGTTTTAGGGGTCAGAGATTCCGAAAAACATGTTTTTACAAAATGTCTGTCGGTCCGTCTGTCCGTCCTCATTGTTTCATCGAAAAGTGTATGAAGTTATGCTTCAAATTGAATCACATTTTTTTGGCTACAGCAAGCAGGTTCTATTAGAATTTGGGGATATTTCGACGAAAGGGGGCGCTGTGATCGATATTTTTGTTCCATTTTCACTATTGTATCATCGAAAAGTGTATGAAGTTATGCTTAAAATTGAATAACATTCTTTTCTATGTTTTTGGCTATGGCAAGCAGGTTCTATTAGAATTTGGGGATACGAAAAGGGGCGCTTTGATATCCATTTGAAGATTTCAAATTCAAAAAGATGTACAAAAAAATTAGAAATCCTAAAAGTTTTTTTCATTAAATATTCGGCCTTGATCTGGAGAATCCGGAACATTTTTTGTTTTGCCTCTATCTTAAAAAATGGCTGAGATATAGCGGTTTGAAATTTTAGGGGGGGGGCTGACATTTCCAAACAAGACAGCAGAATTCATCCATAAACGGGTTAATTTATGAATTTTAGTTAACATGGTTTCGGCAAATTTTCTTTCATTGTTGTAACCATTGTTTCTATTATATGCTTATCACTATATATTTATATTCGACAACGTCAAATTCTCGCCAAACTTGGCGATTTGGCGACCAAAATAGGTTGCCATAAATGAAGCCAACTTGGCTGTAGAAGACTAATTTGGCGATATTCTCATTTAAATTCAATGTTGACGAGAAATGGGATTGAATCTTCTTTAATTAGGTTCCACGCATTTTACCGTCATGTTTTCCAGTAAAATTAGCTAAAATCGTAAAACCAAGGAATAGGGAAGCTATCCGTTCCTGTCGGTTCAAGACAGAAGGACTTTTCGTAGTTTAGATACATCAGTTGATCGCATCTCGGTAACCCGACGATTCGCAAGCAGCTGACGTACAACAGAATGACGAAAAATATTGATTTTATTGGCGATGTGATAGCGAATTTTGAAGTATTAACATAACTGAGATAGAAGAAACTTTGGGATTGGCACATCCGACTAGTTTAAATGTATTTTTGACGCCTTTTTTCCCCATTTGTTAACATGTTTTTCATCTAAAGAACACCATTGTCGATTTCCCTATTTACACTGATTTAATATCATTTTAAATTGTTCAAAACAGTTGTATAAGTCAGTATGTTATACCAAAAAAGTTGAACATTAACTTTCATTATAATTTATTTAATTTTTAAAATACAAGTAAGCACTTTTTTGCAATGATCTTATTACAACAAAAGGGAAAACTTTGATAATTGACCAATTTTGTCTTGGCGGTAGCATAAAAAATTTTAAAACATAATTTTTTTTTTTAATTAATAGCAAACTATTTAAGTAACATACTCTTATTTTTATGTGTAGTTATATCTGCATTGAAAAGAAGTATAGAGGCCTGTCTGTCAATATTTACTCTGATAGTCAGGCAGCATTACTTGCCCTGGAGAAACATAAAATTACTTCCAGGATTGTTTGGGAGTGTTAGTGCTCTTTGAACAGGCTTGCCAGAAATGGCAACAATGTTACTATACATTGGGTGCCAGGTTATACTGGTATCCCAGGTAATGAGCTTGCTGATAGTCTAGCAAGGAAAGGGTCGATTACTCCCTTTGTTGGACCAGAACCAGCTATTGGCATTTCTAAGGACTGCATCAGAACTACTGTTTTTAAAATTCTAAGAGAGCAGCAGTATCAAGAATGGCTTGACTCAAGTGGACAGAGGCAAGCGAAAGAGCTCAACAGTAGCTGTCCTAGTAAAAGGGCACAGGAACTCATTGGGCTCAGAAGGAATAGTCTACGAAATATGGTGGAACTGTTAACAGGGCACTGTAGACTTAATAGACACCTTTGCATTATGAAGGTGGTCAGTGATCCTCTTTGTAGGGGTTGTAAGTACGAGGAAGAGACTGCTTCACATGTCCTTTGTAGCTGTGAAGCATATGCTGCCTATCGTTTCGAACACCTGGGTCGACATCTGATTGAGCCATGGGAAATTCAGGATATCTCTATCAAATATCTGCTGAATTGTATGTCAGCTACTGGCCTGTTTAGGGACTAAGTGGGGATGGTTTTTTCTCTTTCATCTTTGGGGGACAGTACAATAGACCTCTGGTGCTTTGGCTTTCGAGCCACCCCCCACCCCCAGTAGTACAGTAATATAACACTCTTATTTTTTACATTTTTTCTTAAACATTTTTTAATTGTGCATAGCCTACTTATCTACAACGTGTTAAACTACACGTTTACACTTTTGGGGGACACTCTGTATATTTCATTATTTAAAAGTGGAAAGAATTTAACATGCAGAATTGAAGATGCGTTGAGGAAAAATTGAAAATAAAAATATTTATCTATAAAACTTTAAAATAAATAAATTAAAAGATTTTCTTCATCGTCGAAAAGAAATGAAATAAATTACAAGCTGCATTCACTCAATTATACGTGCGAATCAGCGACTCAAAATATACTTTAAAAGTAAATTCCTTTTTATAAAATCTATCTAGTTGAGATGCGGTAATCTTTTGCATTCCAGTTTTGTCATTTTATTTCATAATATGTAATTTATTTCTTTCGCTAACGTTTTCTTTCACTTTTTCATTCCATTTTATGAAAATAGATAGAAATTTAATGCCAGTCTTGAGTATAAAAAGAAGCTACTTAATATAAGTTTCTAATTTATTCGTTAAATTTTACCAACTAAATCAAGCTTTATTTTGGAGAAATGATACACTTATTTTTTTTTTCTTTTAACAGATGAATAAAGATCCGAGAAGAAAAAGAGGTCCACATATTTATGATATTATTCAAGAAATTCGTAAAGTGTAAGTAAACATAAAACTTTTCTTATAATGTAGTGTCAGAATAAATAGTGTACGTTAATTATATTTGTTACTTTACTCCTATTTTCATGGTATTGACTGTAATTAACCACTTACTTAGTTATTCCTAGCTAATTCTTACCATAGAATTTGATCTTAATACCAGAATTTTTATTTTACTTATTGTCTAACAATTTTATACTCCCAGCAAGGTTTTTAAGTGGTTGATTTGTTAGTTTCTTGTTTACGAATATATTGATTGTGTTCTTTTATTCGACAATTTAAACGACTTTTGGTTTGTCCAGTATAGATACAGCGCCCAGAATACATAGTGTGGAGACCGGTTATCCCAGTAATGCTTTAACTCCTTGAAGGGCACCGGTATATTATATATACCACTTAATTTTAATCCCAACATGCCACAATGACACCAGAATTTCATAATCAAATTTTGAATTTATAAGGTACATGAAAGGAAAGCTTTTACTTATTTTAAAATAAATTCGTTCGTGAATCTTGGTGTCAATCAACCATTTCAATATTTTAGTTACAAGAGTACTTTGCCCCTGAAGGGGTTAAAAAGTGCTAAAAGGTTGTAGCCGATAAATGTGCAACGATGCTGTGCGATAATAGGGCGATCGCAGCTATATCTGCTAGGTCTTTTCAGCGTAAGCAATTTAGTAAATTATCATTTAGTAAATATCGTTTTTTAACCATGATCACTATCTTTCATAATTTTAAACCTTATGAAAATCACTATCTAAGTCAGAGGAAACAGGGTATAATTTAAGTATTTAAAATACTTACCACTCGCCGAAACGTTTTCTCAGTTTGATTCTTATAGAATGTTTACGTTGAAAAGTGCTAGCAGATGTCGCTGTGATCGACCACTTATCGTTCAGCATCGTTATATATTTATCGGATTCAATTTTTTAGTACTATTTTGTAGCCGGCTTCTACACTATTTATTCTAGGTGCTGTAGTATAGAGGAAAGACCACCACTGGCGAGTAATACTATAGACAAGTAATTATAGACAATATGGACAGTGATATAGATGCATTAGACAAGTAAAACAACGTTTTAAGAACCAGAGCATTTTTAACTCTTACCTGTATGTGGAGGAGAAGCGAATTCGAGGTATACGTTTATTGATCAATAGAAATACAGAAATTACAAAGGAACAACCAATAGAAAATTGCATAGAAAAAGGAACTGGTAATATGGAAAATTGTTAGTAAAAAAAAGGAAAATGATTTCCAACAATCTAACTATTGGGGAATAACGAAACACAATTAACAATGTTTTTTTTAATAACTTTTGAACATTAAATGCTTCAAGATGTTTAAGTTCAAGTATAGAAGTGGGTTTAGAGACAATTTTAGCTAAGTTAAGGTCAAAGGTATGGTTCATCTCCCAGCAAGGTTTTTCAATGGCTGATTTGGCAGTTTCTTGTTTACAAATATATTGCTTGTGTTCTTTTATTCGACAATTTAAACGACGTTTGGTTTTTGTCCAATATAAGAAATACCACACTAGTAAATAATACTATCGATATCCCAGGAATTAGAAATCTCAATAAAGTCTTTCAGTTTGAAGAAAGTAAGTTTATTGGCAGGAGTGAAGATTATTATGAAATCATATTATTTAAGAAATTTAGGAATGAGAAGGCTGGATTTGAGAAAGTAACGTAAAACAGTGGTAATATTGGAAAGAGAAGAAGATTGAGATGAACGTGAGGAAATAAGGAAGCTGTAGTTTAAATAGATGAGTATCAGTAGTGGAAGGGATGTAATCTCTGTCAATAGCAATGGCATTAAGACATCGTATTTCAGAATTAAGTGAGTGAGAATCAGAACAAATTTGTATCATACAATTTACAAACGCATAAAGAGTGGTAATTTTTTTTTTGGCTAGGAGGATGACATGAGCGGGCATGAGATGCTAGAGAGACATCGAAACTTTTACGATAGATCGATGTAAAAAAGCCTTTTTCAGTGCGACTGACAAGGGTATCCAAAAAAGGGAGTAAACCATTATTTTCTGTTTCATAAGTGAATTCGATATGTCAATCGAGTTGATAATGTTAAGGATGTTAGCATTATTGTGTTGGACGGCATTAATTAAGGTGAATGTGTCATCAACACATAGCGAGTCCAGAATGGAAAAGGGAATTTATTAAAGAAGGTGCATTCAAAATAGTGTATGTAAATGTCTATGAGGATTGGAAACAGAGGGGAGCCCGTGGATAAGCCATCAGATTGTTTGTAGAAGTTGCCTTGAAATGTAAAGGTAGATTGGGACAGATACGTGCGAGTAAGAGATAACAACTCTTGAATTTCGAAATATGTATTACGGAATTTTCAAAGTCTTTTTTTCTAGACAATAAAGGGCACTACTTGTAGAAACATGCGTGAAGAGCGATTTTACATAAAAGGAGACTATAGTAAAATTAGTAGGGCATAAATATAAACTCTGAATTATTTTATAAAAGTTGAGGGAATTCATTCAGTATGTATACTGGCGAAAATTAGAGGAACAAATAATGTGATCAGATATTTAACTAAGCGAGAAGAGGCTATGTTGGAACTATTAGACGAAAAGCTGTATATTAAGTTTATTTACTTTTAGAAGAGCATAACATCTTGCACAATTACTAACTGAGAGAAAGATAAGATTGCACATCAATTTTAATCTTTAAGAATAATTTTAAACCTGTTGAACAAAGAGCTCTGTATGTGCTTAATTTTTTTAATATATTTTACTTTTTAACTATAATTTTAAATCTGTTGAGCAAAGCTATGTATGCTTCCTTTTTTCATATGACTTTAAATGTCATTTTATGTCTGTTACTCTAAAACTATGTATATGCTTTCTTTTTTCATATTATTTTTAATCTTTAAATATATTTTTTTATAAAACTATTTAATTAATCTTTTTAAATCTATCTAATCTAATTAATCATTAATATATCTAATTTAATTTAATTAATATTTTTAAATATATGGAAGAAAGTTATGTATAATTAATCTATCTTGACTTCTCATAAATCGGGAATCCCATATAAAAATACAAGATGTGAAAGATGTGAAACTGAAGTTTTGTCTTATTTTTTGTTTTTTGCCTACAAATATATAAATTATATATTTAAGTAACACACTCAACAAAATATTTCATTTGATATCCATTGCGATGGAGTTTTAATTTTCAAGCATATTTTTCATTCGATATTTCAAGATAACTACTGTCTGCCGTATTGGATTTTTTTTTGTTGACGCCATATACTTTATGCGTTATGACGAACTATTTATACAACTCTAAAAACATATCATTTGTCCAAATCAATTAATCGCTGAGTTACTAGAGCATAGTTGCACATTAAAATGCAACAACGTCATCGTTAAAAGATACTCAATTTTGAGTAGTATGTAGTTGAAATAATCATTTTATAAACTTTAAACTGTATTAATTAAAGGAAAATGTCCAAAAATCTAGTTTTTGAAAAAAAAAAATAAAATTGAATAAGTAGCAGAATTTTCATTGAATAACCATCAAATTTTTACTGGAATTTCAGAAGCCTATTTAGATATAGAATAGAACTTGAAAACAATGTAGTTGTACCCAGAATTTTTATAAAGTTGAAAAGAGTCGTTGTATTTAGATCCCTTTTAACAATTATGAAGTTTCAGCTAAGTAAAACTAGTAAATAACTTCTAATATGAAAAAGAAATTATATTTTCGTTTAGTTTACAACATAAACGGGAAAAATGGGATAACTATAGACAAAATTTTAAAATAGAATGAAACTGAAATAATGAGCAATGTCATTCATACACCGACTGATCTTCGTTGTGGTAAGGAGCTGTAGGTCAAGCACCGCCCTCTGAATACTAGGCCTACGCGCTGACACAAAATTGGCGGCTGTCGTTGGCGGATTTTTTTTCAGCGTATTTACGGTCCCTCGAATTTTAATACCAATAATTTTTTTAAGTTTTCTTCACCTTAATTTTCTGAGATCAAATAAGCCAAAAAAACTTTTAGAAATTACTGGTGTGTAAATTCAGGGGACTGTACAAACGTTTCGTAAAATCCGCCTACGACAGACGCCATTTTCGTTTCAGCGCGTAGGCCTAGAACTCCTATAATAGAGGCTGACGCATCCTCGCAGATTTGGCACCCGAATTGGAGCCCAGTCGAAAAACCAAGCTAATCAGAACCTGATCTATTATAGGAGTCTTAGGCAACTCCAGCTTCGGATGCGGTAGATTGATGCTGAACTTGGTACCAATCATTCGAAACAAAATGGATATGCGTCAGCTCCTATTATAGCAGTCTTACGTAGGCCTAGTATTCAGGGGGTCCAGTCACCATGACATCGTAGAATGGTTTCTTGTCGTCCGGAATATAAGGGAGGTTTTTTCAGATCTTCCAACTTTTTGCAATTGATTGGTAGTTTGGCATTGTAAGATTTATCCTTGGGGAATGACACAGCAGCTCTTTTTTTAAGCATGTAAAAATTATTCATATAACTTCCACTACAGACTGATTTGTGTTTCCTTCTTACCACTCACGTGTAGAGCGAGCTTGGAAATACTTTAGAGTTCAAAAGTACTTATCTGGTCTTCACTCCCTTCTTAAACCTGGCGGTTCAATTTCTAATCGATCTGTAAGTTCAAAACTCATCAGCGGAGGATACTGTATATTGGTCTACCTTCTGACCAATATGCATTATATCAATACCTAAGTAGGCCATTACATCTGCAATGTTGCTTTCGGTATTACTACTATTAGTTACTCCACCAAAATTGTTCCACAAAGTATCTTTCAAATAATTGGTTCCCGATTGAAGATAATCAAAACATTTCACATTTCATTTTTTACAAAACGATACTTTTTGAGTTACAGGGTGTTTCACAAAGTATTTCCCATTTAAAATTCAATAATTAGTTAACTATAGTAAGTATAAATGTTAAATAATTAGCATATTTATCAGATACATAAATTTTGTATGCAGTAATTTTAATAATAGTTCAAATTTTCAGTTTCTCTGCACTGTCTTAAGCTGTAAGGCTCTTCAAACTGATTTAACTTGTTGAGGGGAAGGAAGGGCTCAGTGTTGACAGTTGGGCTACTTCTTTTTATTTAGATTGCTTAATTACTACCACTTTTCTGAAATCTTTTTTTTTAATCTCTCGTTTCGCGTTATTTAGCCTGTTTTATTTAATCTGTCATTAAATAATGTGAATATTACTATTTCAAAAAGTTGGCAGCAATCGAGCAATCAGAATTTTTAAAAAGTAGTCCAACTAGCAACTCTAGAAAGGCGGTAATATATTACTTATACCACTTAATTTTAATCAAAATTTGTAACAGAATAATTTTCCAATAAAATTTTACTTTTATAACTTTGCGAAAAAAATTGTTGTATAATTGCACTTATTATCAAATGAATGTTTTGAAAAATCTGGTGTGAATTCAACATTACAGAAACACAATTACTTGGCCTGCAAGGGTTAAAGATCATGTAAAACTACTTTTAGATAGTCCCAGTTTTTCTTTTAATCCTATTTAGTTACTGTATCGCAGAAAAGTGATTTGTGTTTTGAAAATTTTAAGTTAATTTGTGCGCTATTACAGTGTGAGACAAAACAGTGTCATCTATTGACAAAAATGTAAACTATTTTTATTAAATTTCTGCATATGAAATTTATGAGCTACCTAATAAAGATGTCATATCGCGTATTTCATCTTCAGTTTTATTATAATTAATTAATTATTAAATTTTAAAGTTGGAGAGTCTTTTACAGTGATGAATTCAGGGGAGGGGAGATGGAAATTTCCTAGGGGAAATCGAAGTCTCCCTCCCTCCGGGATTTTATACTATTAATGGTGCAGAGATGCAAATACTCCCCTCAGAACTCCGTAATGCCCTCCCTCCCTCGGAGAAAAATGTATGAATTCAACACTGATACTTAATGATATACTCTGTACGTTGTTGTTGTGTTTAATGAGCGATTTAAACATACACATATGTATCAATCATACAAACATACGTAAATAGATAGATCCATAATACAGCATGGCAAGCAATACAAAAAACATTAAATAACTTATTAGAATGTTATTATGGATTTCGAATAATATCAAATTGCCATGGAAATGAATTACCTAGTTCTCCTATTCCATCGATAATCGATCTTCCACTTCAACTATTTTCGCCTGACTGCTATTTAATATAAGTCCATTTATGCAGCTCGACTTTGTTTATAAATTCAATATTAGATTTCGCTGTTCATTTTACAATTACTGTGCAGCTTTTCAGGCTGGGGAAGCTTTTGAAAAATGACGAAATTTCTACAATACGCTTTTAGGAAAAGCTGAATACCGATAAAGATGAAAAACTTAATAAATAACAATAAGAATAGGTGAAGAAATAAGCAATGAAAAAAAAGTTATTTGTTCTTTCCAACGAAACCAAAATTATCAAAAGTTCATTGTAGGAAATAATTTTTTAAGAAACGGTTTCCAAAGCTTCACCTGCAGGCGTATATATTAGTATGGTTTTATAAAATTTTGATATAATAGGTAAAAAATTGTTCTTACGGCTCGCTTATATGATAGTGTAATTCGTTTAAATGTTTCGAGATTCATGAGTTTACAGGATGGCTCTTTAGATGACACTGATCTGTCTCAAACTGTAGTAATGTTCAAAACAACCTTTCAGTTTCAAAACGCAATCCTTGTTTTTGGTGTTTAAAAGCAAAGACTGAAAGGTTAAAAATAAGTGCACCCTGTTCCATTTATATACGTTTGTTTGAGCGTTCTAACAGTTTAAGAAACGAAGCGTCATCTGTCGGTGATATTTTGAACTAAAATAAAGAAGCGTGGTCTAGAAATTCCTGCCTTCACGCATTACTCTCCTGCAAGAAAAACCTCAATAGCCGTCGCCGTTTATTTATATTTTTATTTTTAAAAAGTTCAGACAACTTGTAATAAATGATTTGGGCATCACATGCATGCATACATCATACACATATGCATTCATAAACTGATGAACCCATAATCCTCCTTGGCATACCGCTGTTTCATAATAAAAAGTAAATAAACAAGTCATTTGCTTCAGTCTGTTAATATGGATCTCGAATAATATCAATTTGCGACGGAAATAAATTGCCTAGATTTCCTATCCCATCGATAATCGATCTTCCACTTCAACTATTTTCGCCCGACTGCTGTTTGATATCAGTCCATTTATGCTGCTCAAGTTTATTTATAAATTCAATATTAGATTTCGCTGCTCGTTTTACAATCATTGTGCAGCTTTTAAGGCTAAGGAAACTTTTGAAAACGAAGAAATTTCTACAATAAGCTTTTGTGAAAATTTTAATGCAGATAAAGATACAGATACTCAAATAAAAGTTATTTATTATTTTCAATGAAGCTAAAATTATCAGAAATACATAGATAGATTTTTTTGAACAATTATTTTTGAAACGTTACTTTCATGAGTATACAAGGTTTCAAATTAAAGGGTAATACACCTATCTGCAAAATTTAAAAAAATGCATTTTTTTAAATTGCCTTTTTAATTAAAAAAAAATTAAATTAGTAAAGAATATTCCGTTATATTTTCTAGTCGATCTGATAAAAATTAAGAAAGTTACGCCGCTTTAAATTACTTTCTTCTATCATGCATACATCATAACTTGAATCTTTAAACGTGATTGTCTCAAAACTATGTTTTAAAGTCTGTGATCATGATAGCTCGAACAAATTTTAACCTATTTTGATCTGGAGAGTAATCGTTCTTTTTGGTAGTCTGATGATTTTTTTCTTTTTTTATAAACAATCACAGTTCAAACTTTTTTGTGAAAACCGGTACCTTAACTTTAAACCATGAACATAGAAATAGATAAAGACTTTTAACGAAATAGCCTTTCGAAGAAGAAAACCGTTCCTCGAAAAATGTTTCAAATAGATGGCGCCTGTGTAGAACAGTTGCCCTATACGTCACCAGTTTCGTCTGCTTCTTAAAATCGTCTGCTTGACATTACAATACGAAACATTGTTAGTGACAGTTTCGGTTTCTTGTTTGTAGATGGCGCTACCTTAACAGAGATGCTTGCCGGCTGCACAGAACCGTGCGCGTAGATGTGCAGCTACCATTAGTTTGAAAGTCGTGACACGATATTAGCACTGTTGCGTTAGAAGTGCTTTAAACGGCCGCCATTTTGTTCAAAATCATTTTTTTTCAAAAACCGAACGATTATTCTCTAGCTTTAAGTGTTCGGAGTAAAAACATTATGTTTTTTTATAATTTCAGAAAACATTTGACCGAATAACGGTGATCACCGTGGACGGTTACCAGAACTACACCATTTCCGGGGAACAGGTCTATCGGGAACATCCAACTTATTTCAATATTACAAATATAGCATTTCTTTTCTTTAAAGTGTAATAAACAAAATACAAAAAGAGTTTTTCAATTATCATGTTCATTTTCCTGAAAAAAAAAACCCCAAAAAATAGACGGTTTTTTTCTTTTAGGTAGGCTATAACCCTATAAATGTCCGGAAACACTCAACTAACTTTGAACAAGTATCTGTCTATAATAATGAGACTATGAGCCATCATATGAAAGTGACTGCTAAGGGGAGGGGGATTTTTTTGCTCCCCTCCCCTGTATCTTAATGAATAAATTACTTTACTATTTGATGTAGAGGATTATCGATTTTGTTATTTGTCATTTTATTATCTGTGCATTATCGATTTTGTCGTGATAAAATGTGTACTTTTAGTTCGTTTAGACAGTTTTCCTTAAATATCTCACAACACAAAATTCTGCTCTTATGTTGTTTCTTAAATAAACGATTCAAATAGTAACTCAAATATTTATTTAAAATTCTCAATTTTTGTATGAAAATTTGATTTGTATGGATTTATTTCCAATATTTTTGCTCCCTACTATTAAATTACCATAAATCATCATGTTAATTCACTATTTTTTGTTTTTAACAGGGTTGTATATAACGAAGACGGGGATATTCCTCTGACGATCAAAAAATCTTCTCCTCCGCCAAATATGATGGGAAGACGAAGTCTAAGCCTGGGAGACATTCGTCAAGTCGAACAGTCTCCACCATTCAGAAAGAGAGCATCGTCATTAAATGGTGATTTAAAATCAGCAAAGATTCCAGTGGATGATCTCATCCTCCGAGCGATGACCAAAGAAGACATCATTCGCTGCTGGCAAACATCAGAAAAAAGACTCTTACACATGCTTGAGAAGGCCATAAAGGCTAATATATCTCTAGAAAGGAAGTTGTACTGCATACAAAGGACATTAGGAAAAGCTAGCTAATTAGAAGAGAGAGGTGGTTCGTTATCAAAAAATAGGTACTTTCGTATTGGACGCATGCCATTGGCAGGGATCGCAGCGTCTTATATTTTCTACCACTATTTTTAATCTATAATCTTCGTCATAGATTCCTATTGCATATGTTAAAGAAATCTACCATGAAAATTATACTTCGAAGATAGCGGTAGAAAATATATAAAAATTATACTACGCTCCGATCTCTGACATTAGCGAACTTTGGAAATCTTTAGTATCAACAAATACATAAATTAAATATATACAAATGCATACATACATAAGGGTTAAGGAAGTACATATACTCATATACATAAGGATATATATGTATATTGTATATGTATATACTAAGGGTTCGGGTATACATAAGGGTACATATGTATATTCATAAGGGAACGCTGTATATGTTTGTGTATTATGTATATGTTTGTACTAAAGGTATTTATGTATATACGTAAGTGTATATATGTATATGTATGTTACACATACATAAAGGTTATACATACATGTAAATACATAATATGCATACATTTTCTAAGGATAGCTATAATAAATATTATCTGTGCCATTTTTCGGCGATTATCCACTGGCATGCGATTAATACGAAAGTATAAAAAAATATGTATAACAGAAATTCACTCAAAAAGGGTAAAATAACGCTCGTTTTTTGGTTAAAAAACCGCTCAAGGAAACAAAATGCAAACCTTTTTGGGTGAATTTAATATTTTGCTTTGAGGGAGTATATAATGAGTGCCAATACTCTACCAGTACTATAGTAATAATCATTGTATAACATACAGTATTACAAGTGGATGCCCCTATTTTTGATCATATACCGAATTTCTAGATATTCTGGTAATCGAATGAACAAAATTTTATCATTCTTCAAAAGTAAATAGGTACTACTCATAGAGAAATTTCAGGTACAAAAACACGGTAACTGTTTTTTAGTATATTTCTCCATTTATTATTTTACGTATATTTACTAATCAAACAAAGCAACGTTAAATTTCGGGTTCTTCCTTTCTGTTTGTTTGTTTGTTTTTCGGAAATAATGTGATATTTTTGCTAAAAGATGCGATTATGCTTTGGTGACAAATCAATTTTATAAATCATTAAAACTTTAAACTTTAAAATAACGATAAGATTCATAATCACTACAATTTTTCCCTGTAAAAACATGTTTAGATAATCATGCTAAGTTTTAAAATAAAATATCTATTATCTATTGTATTAATAAAAAATATATTTTTTAAAATAACTAATTCTTTCTTTAAAAGATCTTTTTTATAAAATATGTCTCCTACGGTGAAAAAAACTGACATATGTAAAAGTATCTTTCAAAATATTCAAGATTCATTCAATGAAGCTTTCAGCAAGATCGAGCAAATTTTTAGCATGTTTGATGAAAGCGTTTAACTTTTAATCTAGTTTTGCATTTATTACATTTAATAACCATACCTCATATTGTGGGTAAAGTATTTCTTCTGATATCTGCTGCCATAAGATATTAAAATGAGTTTCAATACCCTTGTTGTTTTAGGTAATTCATCTTTTAAAATTAAGATAGATACAGTTTTTCTCCCTTTCTGAATTAGTTATTATTCTTATAGAAGAATCAACAAATCGAAACAAATCGAGACATAGATTATGCTGTTGAAACAATCACGATAAAATTAGTATTCAGAGCGAGCCAAAAGTCATCGGCACACTTTAAAAATCAATTTTAAAAAGCAAGTAACTGACGTACGTGACTACGATTTGGGCGAAAATGTTTCTTTAAGCAAATCGAAAGTTTGTTTAAGCAAATTAAAAATTTTAGTTAAAAAATTTGACCATACATTTTGCTATACCTTCAAAGCTGAAAAAAGTCAAGATAAACACCTGTAGACTATATTTATTTTATACTGGCCTCCAAAAGTTAAGGTACAACCAGTTTTTCGACGCTCACTATTAAAAGAATGATAATAAAGGTAAAAACTATGGTTTATATGAACGATCATAAGCAACTTCAATAAAATCTTGTGAAATATCTCTATTATACCCATCTCTATTTTTTTTAAAGAAATAGGCATTTATATGGCAGTCAAGGGGAAACTGTAAATATCCCAATTTTGTAATTTGTGTGGAATTTTTTTTATGCTTGTTGATTTTGAATTGTTGGTACTAAAATAGTGTTGTTCATATCTAGGATATGTTGTTTACCTGATTCATTTAGATGGCGGGCAGTCGGATGGATGGAAATGGGGTTATCACAAGCTGGTGCTGCTAGACGTCTTAATGTGCCTCGTACTGGGGTCCAAAGACTCTGGGATCAATTTGAATAAGAAAATTCAGTATGAAGAAGACTTGTTCCAGACCACAACCCCTGCACAAGATCGCACAAGATGTAACATTGTTGAAAAACACAGTTATAGGGGAGGTGGAATGATGGTTTGGGCTGGAATCTATCTGGTGGTCACAGTAAGTTCCATGTGTTCCATGGAAGAACTCTGACTGCTGTGAAATATCGGAACGAGATCCTTGCTCCGTTGCAAGACGAATTGTTACACCGTGTGGTGGTCTATTGGTGATGAATTAATCTTAATGGATGATAACGCCCGATCGCATTGGGCTAGAGTCGTTGATGAGTATCTTGAGGATCAAGGTTTGGAGCGAATGGAATGACCAGCTCAATTTTCGGGCCTTAATCTGATAGAGCATCTTTGGGACTATCTCAGCAGACAGGTGGCTGCCGTAAGTCCTCCTCCGAAGTCGTTAAATGAGCTGAAACAAGCGTTGCTCCATGTATGGGCGTTGTTTCCCATTCCAGTGTCCTACAACTTAATTGACAGTATGGAAAGTCCCTGCCACAAATGCATTACAAGTAGGGCCAGACACATGCCTTATTTAATTTTTTTTTTTTTAATCAAACAGTGGATTTTTACAAAAAATGCTATTTTTTTATTTGTAAATAACGCTTGATGTTAAAATTAAGTAAATTTCGATAAATAACTGTTTAAAGCACAATTCTTCTAAATTTCATGTTTTATCTTCATTTATTTTCAAATTAGACACAAAAGACTGGTTCTGATTGTACCTTAACTTTTAAAGGTCAGTGTACAATCGACTACCATATTTAAACATGTGGAATGTTGGGTGTGGTTTGAGCTACAAAGAAACACACGTTGAAATATGGTTTTAGATTGCGCAAAATAAATCGTCTGTGGTTGGTTGCGCTGTAGTCATATTTTGTACATGAGGGCTAAACCGACCGAGACCTCCATTTAAAGTACGAGGGGCAGTTGGAAAATAAGTTTCCCCTGGCGACTGTGGACAGAGTTGTAAAGACAAAAAATGTAATGAGACATTAAAGATAAAACATAACTTTATTTTTCCACATAAGTACCAAGTACATTGAGACATTTGTCATACCGCTTTATAAGCTTCAAAAAGCCCTCCAGGAAAAAATCAGGGCTTTGCATACGGACGAAGCGTTGAATGGCTATGAGCGAAAGACGACACAGCAGGTGAACGGCAGGTGTGCAGGCACTGCAACAGCGCCATCTGCTTGATCGCGGTCGACCTCTACCCAATGGTGTATTGGTGTCTTGCATGTTCGCGTTCACCTGCTGTGTCGTCTTTCGCTCATAGCCGTTCAACACTTCGTCCGTATGCAAAGCCCTGATCTTTTCCTGGAGGGCTTTTTGAAGCTTATAAAGGGGTATGACAAATGTCTCACTGTACTTGGTACTTATGTGCTTCAAGATGTTTTATCTTTAATGTCTCATTACATTTTTTGTCTTTCATACACACTTCTGTCCACAGTCGCCAGGGGAAACTTATTTTCCGACTGCCCCTCGTAGAACCCAGCCCACTACAAACATCCATGTTTAAGTTGGAATTCAATACAGGCACCTTTTGTAGTGAAGTCATCGCCCTAACCACCAGACAAGCAGATAGGAATAAATCGTCTGTATCTACTTATCTTTGAGTGTTTGACTAACGGGTTTTCTACCTTGAAGGTATAACGCCATCTGTAAGTTTTTTAATTTGCTTAAACAAAACTTTCGATCATAAGAACCAGTTTCGTCCAGACCGTATCTCGTGCGCCAATTACTTAATTATTATTATTATTATTGAGTTTTAAAATGTGTCAGTAATTTTTGGCCTACAGAAAATGCATTTAGACAAGTGTTTTTTTCATTTTAAAACATTTTAGGATAATCTAAGAAGTGTAGTTTACCATCCTACTAGAGTCTTTTAAATTTATTAGAATACTTTAGTTTTCATAAAACCACTAAAAGCAAATGTAATTATAAACTATAACTATGCAATTTCAGACAACATACCTATGCATTTACAGATGTTTTGTAGTAGGCAAGTAGACATAATATTAGATTTTTACTTCAGTCATCACAAGTGCCAAATATTGCCGTAATTTTATACATGCTAAAAGGAATCTTTTAAAATAATTACATAACTTAGATTTGTCAAAATTTCAGTCGTATAGGGATGAATTATTTATTTTTAAAACTTTGGACCAATGATTCCGTTTGTAATAATCTTAAAGTATTAGGAATATTTTCTCAATTTTCCTTTTATCTTTTAACTTACATTTAATCATAAATAAAGAAAATGTAAAATTTAAATGCGAACAAAATATTTTTCAAATATTCAATCTCATTGTCTAAAGCAGTAATCTGTAACTTTTCAGTGATGAAATGGCAAACATATAACGTCAGAAGGCAAAAATTCTGTGATCGAGTATCATCGTGCTTTACAGGGTGCATGCAATAAATAAGCAAATACTTAAAAAAGGCAAAATGTTAGCCTCCACTAAGAACATACTATTTGTACCTAATATCTTTAGCAGCAATCTTGCTAATCATTGCATTTGACATGCTTAGCTCTCTTGCTAGCTCTTCTTAGCTCTCTTGCTAGCTCTTCTTAGCTCTCTTGCTAACTCTTCTTAGCTCTCTTGCTAGCTCTTCTTAGCTCTCTTTCTAACTCTTCTTAGCTCTCTTTCTAACTCTTCTTAGCTCTCTTGCTAACTCTTCTTAGCTCTCTTGCTAGCTCTTCTTAGCTCTCTTGCTAGCTCTTCTTAGCTCTCTTGCTAACTCTTCTTAGCTCTCTTGCTAGCTCTCTTGCTAGCTCTTCTTAGCTCTCTTGCGCTTCCCGGCACGCTGGGTGCCGAAACAACGAATCTCCACGATATAGGTTAAAACTGTGTGATTCTTTCCAAGATTTGTCAACTATGTAGAGTTGTTCTATAAGTCCCACAGCATGAGAAACCATATATATTTTCCTCTTTACATACCATCTAGCCTCTTTTTTAGAAGGAAATGTATTGGAAAAGTACGTAAAACAGGTGAAAACCAAAAATGAGTACTGATGGAAAAACAAATTGTTAATGTAAGTTCAATTTTTTATATTGCTAGAAAAAAATTTTTGTCTTGTGTGCAATATTCTTAGACTATTTTCTTTTTAAATAATTGGGTATGATGTATGATGACTTGACTCATGTATGGTTTTGAAATGTTTATAATTTTCAATAATTTTGTCTTATAAAGTAGAAACCCCGCTATATCCCAAAAAAAGCAACTGTGTGCGGCATCTTCATTGTCGCCTGTATTCTGCATACGATGATGATCCTTGCGTACCTTATGGAGTTTCCCTTGCTGGTATAGCAAGATCAGAATCAGAATCGTACACTTTCTTTATGCTGTAAACTTACATAAAGGAATGTTATTGAAATCCATCATTTTTTAGCAGTTTGCTTTGCACGCAGTCCAGATATTAAGGATACTCTATTTCGTATTCCTTCGAGATGATGATTGCTATGAGTATTCAATACGTACTTATATCGAAAATAATGCTAAATTATAACTTTAGATACATAATTTTTTCAAAATTAATAAGAAATATGTGAAATAAGAAGTTGAAAAGTTATTGCCAATTTATTGCATGCGCATCCTGTATAAAAGATGAGATTGGAGACAGTTAAGCTTGATTTTACCTTAAACAAATGATCGAAAACATTCGAATTAACCTTAACTAAAAGTAGTGTCTATGGAAAAGTATTTGACAATAAAACCTTGCATTATAGAAATGTTAGAATAGTTTTTACAATTGCTAATTGTTAGCTATTTTTTAATTATTATTAGAATAGTTTTCTATTGGCCTTGCTTTTCCGATTACGTTAGGAGACGAAATACCACATTTCTATATATTTTTTAATATATGAAAGATATTAGAAATGGTATGGAGTGGAAAAACTATGACCAAGATTCACGACAACGATATAAATGGGGTGAAACCCATCCGAATTACGATCTACACACTGCATTGTCAGTGTAAAGCATTCGCGCATTCTATTTCATGTAACTAATTATGTAATTTTACTGATTTTAATTACAAACTACTGATATACGATAAAACTTCTTATACAGGGCGGTTATAATTAAATTGATGGTGCTCAGGGGCTTCTGGGGATGACTGAATCAACGGACACATATGGAAATTTACATATAAAGGAAATTGGGGATGTTTGACAATAAAAGAGATTTGATCTACTGACTTTTTTTATTTTAAAAATATTTTTGCTGATAAGAAGAAAGAAGCATATTATAAGCTTTTTTAACTAGTTAATGTTGTTTTTCAGCCATTTGTAGTGATAATAAAAAAAAATGAAGTGTAATTTTGCAATACCCCACCCTCCCAACAAAGAAAAAAAAAGTTTTTTTTTTTTTTTTTTTTTTTTTTTTTTTTTGTATGTATGTGTGTGTAATTCGTAACATTCTAAGCTAGCAGTAATGATAATATAATGTTAAAGGTAATATTTTTATTTTAAAGTGTACTTTACTTAATGATATCAAAGATAAGATACTTAATTAGAATTTCGTATAGCTATAGCCATGTGATTTTATACTTTTTGTTTTCAAAATGTGGCCTAGGTCAAATCTCCCATTTTTATCTAGTGTGATTGAACACGTTATTGGATTTAAATTTATCAAAAAATAATATTTAACATTTTTTTCCGTAATTAATAGCAAAATGTATTTAAATAATTTTTAATGCGAAATATAATACAATATTTCCATTCAAACTGAATACAAAAATACCCATTAATAAATTATGTCAAATGTAAATTCAAACTAAAGTGTTTTGCAATTCTGAAAAACAAAATTCAGAATACAGCTAATATAGCTTGTGTTAAAGATATTGCATTACACTGCTGGACAATTGCTAAGGACGGATCACAAATTGCAATGTAACATAACATTAAACGGGATATGAGGCCTAGTAGGATACAATATTGTTGCCACACTGTTCAGACATTAGAATAAAGGACATTTATTGTTCTGGAAAATACAAAAGGCTATGAAACATCTGAATAAAAAAAATGTTAATTTGATGCTGCATACGGAGAAATGGAACAATGCATATGAAAGTCAACAGGCACTTTGGAGAAAGGTGTTAATACGGGATATGTCCACCATGGAGTATGATGCAACATTCTACACGTCGTACCATACTTTGCACAACATTATCTAGCAGCTGTTGAGGCAATTTATCCCATTCCTCTGTCAGTGCACGGATGAGAGTGTCCTTCTTTGTTGGAGGATAGTTTCGACTAGCAAGTTGCCTCCCCAAAGCATCCCAAACATTTTCAATGGGGTTTAAATGTGGAGAACGCGCTGGCCATACGAGGCATTGAATACCCTCGCTGTCTAGACAATCCTGAACAGCGAGTGTTCGATGAAATGGTACGTTGTCGTCCGTGAATCACCGACAGCACCACGGAAAAGGCGAACATGAGTAAGTAGAACTTCATCAATGTATCGTTGGCCCGTTATAGTCCCAGTAACAACCACATGTAGGCACATGCGGCCATTGATCATGATGCCGGCCCATAACAAGACACTGCATGTCGGATATCGGTCCCTTTCCTGGATATTTTCTGTACGATAAGCAGTAGCACTCTCACGCCAAATCAGTTAGCGTCTACAATCCGATGACTAACTGAACCTACTCTCATCTGAGAATAGTACGCATGACCAGTCCTGTTCAGTCCAGTTGCGATGCTCACGACACCATTCCAAACGGGCAGTACGCTGCTGTCTGGTCAATGGGACACACAGAACAGGTCTGCGGGCGTATAATCCTCCGTCCCTCAAACGTCTGGCTACAGTTTTTCGGAAAATCTGCTGTCCTGTGACAGCAAGAAACTTATTTGCCACCTGCTGAGTTGTGGTGCGTCGGTTCCTTTTTGTAATGTCCTTTTTTTTGACAATGTATCTATCTCCTGCAGGCGTCGTACTTCTAACACGACCTCTCCCGTAACGCCTGCTACCATATTCCAGTAGTTTTAAATGATTTCCACAGCCATGAAACAACGCTGTGGGCTATGTGGAACTCCCTGGCAACATCTGTTATTTTTCGCCCTTCTTCGATCTTTCCAATAATTCGGCCGCACATAAAATCATCTAAGTGATATTGGGAAGACATGCCGAAAATTTCAAGTTCGTCAATTAAGTCTTTCCTGTAAAATTTTGACTTGGAACAACAACTGTCCACACGCGTCAAATCCTTTAAAGCTCTTATCAGCGCTATCACGTGATGAACAGACGTGGAAAAGAAAATTTGCATACGCACACCTCTTCTTACTATATCTCGCACTTATTCTAATTTTCCACGTTTTGCTTCCTTTCATTTTGTGGTTGCTATGGGTGATAGTGTTATCCGTCCTTAGCAATTGTCCAGCAGTGTATCTTCTCTTGAGGATCTTCTTAAACTACCATATTCAATCACCAGTGGTGATTTAGAAAGGTTAGCTTTAAAAATGGGATTTGACATCTCTAATGAATGAAAATCTTCATTCATTCGTAAAATTTGAATGTGAGATATTAACATATTGAGGATCATTAACTTTACCCAATGTCCAGATCATATAAACATGTTTTGTACCAACAATTTTATTTAGTAAAATAATGTTCGAATGAATTTATATAATTTAGTGTACAAATACATCTCACTTTAGGTCACACCTCCCTGAAGAAGGGAGGTTTGACCCAGTTTATAGATCTAGAGGAAAGAAGTTTTTTAAAAATTATTTTTTGCCTCTTTCGAAATTATGGCGCTATAAAAAGGTAGAATACATAAAAAGCTATTTATATAAGGCAAACTGGGATGCTAATGTAATGACAAATAAAAATTAAGAGCATTTTAGTTAAAAGTGGTTAAATTATCATCAGTCTCCCATATGTTATTCAAACATGGGGAAGAGATTGGGAAATATATATTCAGGGTGATTCGAAATACTCTGTGCAATTTTATTTATTTATTTATTTATTTATTTGAAATACGACAACAAGGAATAATCAGAGGAACACCAGTTCTCGATCGCAACCCCGAGGCGCACAAGGGCACTGTCTGTCACTATGTCAATTGGGCAGACGGAATCCACGAACTGCGCGACAGTGTCTTGTACTTATCGCTTAAACAGAGCCTGATTAATGGATGGTTCTGCAGATCCGGGCCTCTCGACACCAAAATTTCAAGGACCTCTAAATAAGACATTTCATACATGATCACAAACTTATATTCAATTGATATGACTACATAAAATGACCCCATTTCAAGTATTTTTCAGCTTTAAAAACTTGCAAATTTACAACTCTTTAAGGTTTATTTTTTTAACTAATTTATCATTTTTTTTAAACTCAGTAATTTGTTTAATCAAAAAGCTCAGGCCGACTCGCTAAATGTAAACTCCGTCTTTGGAAATTGGGGGCGTCTGTTCACCTTAAAGGATTTTATTTACTAGAGTAGCGACATAGGTACAAGGCACATGCTCAACTTCGAAGTTTTTGAAACTTGTTTGCGATTCGCATAACAGAACTTTTGTTCAGAGTTTACAGGCGGAGGTACCAAATTGCAAAAGGACCAGAGCCTCAATGTGGCTTGAACGGACCCTGCGCTTTGATGTTGGAAGGATGTGTAGGTACTTGAACTAAGAAATTGAGAGGGAGGGGGTATTCACTAGACCTAGGAGGAAAGAATAGGAGAATAGGAAGAGTCGACATAAATAATGTCACTTGAACTCTTTCCTCACCCCCCCCCTTCCTGCGTCCACCATATTTGGCCACGCCTTGCACTGGAAACTACTGACTGCTATTGGTCAAAGTCAAATATGGTGAACGCAGGAGAGGGGCGGAAGAAGTCTATTGTCAGCTTCAAAACTTTCCACAGGGGAATACTGATATGTCGACTCCTCCTATTCTATCTTCCTACCACTAGAGTAATAGCCATGCATTGTTGTAACGTTTTTGTCGATAGTTTCATTCCGTTTTGTTCGGGTGACTGCATACTCGGTTGTGTAATTTGTCAGTACGAAGATAATGTACTGGTGCTGGCAAAATTCCACGCATCCTGTCTGGAATAATTCGTTCAGGAAACCAGTACTTAGCTTATTTCGTCTAATGATGCATCTTTTTGTCTCTGCTTCCGTAGTCGTGCAATGCCTCCTTGTTGCGTTTGTGAACCAATGTTTCTATGTGATTATTGCATGTCGTCATGTTCTTGACTTCCTTGCAAAGTTTATTCCTCAAATTTCGAATGGCCTTGTGTGTGGTTGAATTTCTCACTTTGGTTGCCATTCGTTATTGCGATTTCATATATTCCTACGTTGAGAACATATATTTGTGAGTTTCATTTTGCTTCTTAGAACAAGTTTTTGATCATTTCTCATGTCATAAAAATTCTTGAAATGATATATTTGCAACTGGTGGTAAAATTTTCAGTTTTTCTCCCTATCTCTCCCCGTTAATACCACGAATCTAAAATTTCATGATCTTTTGATAACAACTTTCTTCAAAAGCTTCTGAACAGAATTAGCTCAACTATATAACACCCAGTATTTTATCGAAAGTTTTTTATTTCAATAAATGTTTTTATTAGTTACTATTTTCTTACAAGTATGACATAAGAAATAATAGCATTAATAATACAACTTGTAAAACAAAAGTCTATGATTATTGTTTATCATTCTGTAGTTATTTTGATTAGAATAAGTGGCATCTATTTGTTTATAGATAGATATTTAGATGTGACGAGCAAGTGATCAAATAAGCAGAATTACTGTAGAAAACATTTTACAGTAGAACGAACTGTGAAGAGGTGAATGAGCTGAGATGAATGCAATGCGTCAAGACCAGGATTGCCAATTCCAGAATGTTTTGTCCATGTTCCATTCCTAAAATGAGACCAGCCTCAAAGTGACAAGTTGATTTTCCTGAGAAAACGATTTTTTTTTTTACCTTTTCCCTATTTACATCTATAGATTTCTCAGAATTCTACTGATGTGGAAATTTCTAAGGTTTGGAAATAAGGATAGTCAAAATAATATAAAAAATAATAGTTGTCTGTGAAAAATCTTCGCCCGGAACTGACATGGGAACCGTAGTAGCGGACATACTGTATAACACGTGGAAATCGTGAAAGCTGTACACGGAGGGTTAATTTAAAAAAAAAAAATAACTTAATACAGTAGAGCAGGCCTGTCCAACCTTTCACTAAGCAAGTGCGCACCTCAGCTTATGGCACATAATGAAGGGTGCCATTATTAGCATGAGTCGAAAAATGCAAGAATATTATTTACCTTTAGCAGGGATAGCGATACCTCTATGTCTGCAGGATGCACATATACATAGCGCAGTGGTAATCATTGGCGCCCTACGATGGAGGTGACTCATCTAAAACTGAAACTATAAACATAACATAGTAAATTTAACGTTACATTTTTTTGAGGTTTTGGGTATCTCGGGGACTTTTGCTGGTACAAGAGGCAAAAATCTTAATAACACCTGTAATTAAAAAAAGAATACAAATATTAATTATTTTAAGGCAATGTAACTTTGGAGATAGATTTTTGTTTTAAGGAAATCTAGAAAAAGGAAACATTCGAAGGGGAGCCAAGAAAACTTTCAAAGGGCGCCCTGATGCCGCGTTCGACAGCCCTGCAGTAGAGCATCATCAATCGTCTAAATAAGTTTGGAATTAATAGAAAAACCGGATAAGTATTTCGGATGTCTTTTATATTTAGAATACGGTGCTAAGTTGACTCTAGTCGTGGACAACTTTTACTTTATTACGCCTGTACATTAGGCGATGTCTCAATTACAGTTCCGTAATATAACACTAGCTTAACATCACGATATACTGACGTGACAAAATCGAAATCTACGGATAAATTAAAAGAATATTTTTATTAATATTTCTACATAAATGTTATCGAATAAGAAATATAGCTTTATTTAAACTGTAACTATGCATTCATAATATAGCATTGACTTTTACTTTAAGAAACGTTATAAATATTCTCTAGACCCTCTGTAGAGCCTAGGGAATTTTTATAGTGTTGCCAAATTAGTAACCAAAAATAAGAGTATTTAAAGCTGCTTAGAAACCAATATGGCATTTGACCAAATTGTACACGGATACTTTTTTCAAAACTAAAGAACTCCTGTAACACTATTATTTGTATGTTTACTGTGGTTTTAGGAGAATTTAATCTTTTTACAGTTTTTAAACTAACTATTAAAAATCAGTAATTGGCAAAGGCTGTATTGTACAGTTCACATAATCACGGAAAATTTTTATGTAATATTTTAAATAAAAATATGCAGAGCTGCCAATCCATCAAATTTTTTAATACTGGTAATTTTGAAAAAAAATCTTTGTTTCGTTTAATCGCAGAATTTCTGCTTTAAATAAAACAATATTTTACTGTAGATTAAGTTTAACACAATTATTCAAATTGGTAAAGAAATCACAGGACTTATAAATTCCCAACTGGGTGAAAAATGTCCAGGCCAAGATTCGAACCAGGGATCTCTTGGCTGAAGCTGCCAATGCTTTATCAACTGTGCCATCCCGGATGAATCTGGAGGACCTAATTCACCCAGTTAACCTTATTAATCATAGCATCTGGTCTCATATCTGAATCAGCTCAACAGAATAAATCGCTGGTAATAAAGCTCCAGTAAACGCTGGATACGTAATTACACTAGATTAATTTGAACACGATTATTCAAATTGGTAAAGAAATCATATGACTTGTAATTTCCCAACAGGGCGAATTCAGTTGTTAGAGCATTGACAGCTTTAGCCAAGAGATCCCTGGTTCGAATCGTAACCCGGACATTTTTCGTCCAGTTTTTAAATTGCAAGTCATATGAATATTTTACTGTGTGAAAAATAGCGGTGTTTAAAAATCCGGAGAGTTGACAGCTCTGAATATAGTAAAATACATAAATATATAAAACTTTGTCTACCTCCATATACATTTGTAACACACTTCGGGTATTATATTATGAAACAGATTGATTTTTAAGTATTATTTAAAACACTTAGTTAGAAACAAAATACAGTGATACCGGCTAACGAATGCCCTTGTTAACGAAAGTTTCGGCTATCGAATACTTTTTTCGTTGTTTTTCGGACACGTACTAATGAGTATCCAATTACCCAATATTAAAAATATGCTAAGCATGTTGATCAGTGACATCTCAAATTCCCCTCTATGAATACCCCTCTATTAAAACTATGGACGGGGAATACATCCTTATATTTTTATCTGCTTAATATTTTTAGCTTCTTTTTTCTGTGTACAGTTGTTAAAGAGTGTCTTTTTCTTTTTTAATTGAACAAATATTTGTAAAACATATACTTAATTTTATTTGGAGCATTAAAATCTTACTCACAACTCATCAGCTACCATATAAAAATATTTGAAAAACATATACTTAATTTTATTTGAAGCGTTAAAATCTTACTCACAACTCATCAGCTACCATATAAAAAAGACTTGAAAAGCATATACTTAATTTTATTTGAAGCGTTAAAATATTACTCACAACTCATCAGCAACCATATAAAAAATACTTGAAAAGCATATACTTAATTTTATTTGAAGCGTTAAAATATTACTCACAACTCATCAGCTACCATATAAAAAATACTTGAAAAGCATATACTTTATTTTATTTGAAGCGTTAAAATATTACTCACAACTCATCAGCTACCATATAAAAAATACTTGAAAAGCATATACTTAATTTTATTTGAAGCGTTAAAATCTTACTCACAACTCATCAACTACCATAAAAAAAATATTTGAAAAACATGTACTTAATTTTATTTGAAGCGTTAAAATCTTACTCACAACTCATCAGCTACCATATAAAAAAGACTTGAAAAGCATATACTTAATTTTATTTGAAGCGTTAAAATCTTACTCACAACTCATCAGCTACCATATAAAAAAGACTTGAAAAGCATATACTTAATTTTATTTGAAGCGTTAAAATATTACTCACAACTCATCAGCAACCATATAAAAAATACTTGAAAAGCATATACTTAATTTTATTTGAAGCGTTAAAATATTACTCACAACTCATCAGCTACCATATAAAAAATACTTGAAAAGCATATACTTAATTTTATTTGAAGCGTTAAAATATTACTCACAACTCATCAGCTACCATATAAAAAATACTTGAAAAGCATATACTTAATTTTATTTGAAGCGTTAAAATCTTACTCACAACTCATCAACTACCATAAAAAAAAAAAATTTGAAAAACATGTACTTAATTTTATTTGAAGCGTTAAAATCTTACTCACAACTCATCAGCTACCATATAAAAAATATTTGAAAAAAAATACACTTAATTTTATTTGAAGGCGTTAAAATCTTACTCACAACTCATCAGATACCATATAAAATAAATAAAAACTAAGCACGTGTTATAGAAATATTTTCTCAACTCTAAAAGAAAGAGACATCTTTTAAAAAGAGTACACAGAAAAAAAAATGTTTAAAATATTAATTTTATGAAGAGATATTTGAGAAATACGAATGCATAGATTGTCCAAGGACTTACAATTTAAGAGGAGTAATTAGAAACCTGATTGACCAACATCCCTAATTCAAATTGGTGCATATTGATTCAAATGAAAAGTATCCTTCCATCCTTAACATTTTCGATTGTTGAAATTATTAAGTTGGCAGACCTGGTCACGACTACAGCAAAAGTCTGAAAAATACATCTACCATTTTTAGACTTTTATTGCTGATTTTCCAGCGATATTTTAATATACAAGGTGGCCGTAATTAAACAGGCAGTACTCAGTCTGTTCTATAGTGCGATCTACACTGCAAAAAAGTTGTTGATTTTACGGTACAATACTGGCACCCCATCTTCCAGTATTGTACCGTAAAATTAACAGTAATAAACAGTAAAATAAGCAGTAATACTAGCTTATTACTGCTTATTACTAGCGTATTACTGCTTATTTTACTCTTTGTTACTGTTAATTTTACGGTATAATGCTTCCAGCTTGGATACTAGTATTCTACGTAAAATCAACAATTTTTTTTTCAGTGTAATAGTGATAATAGAGTAAAATTTTGTAGGCTAATTAAACAAGACAGGGGACGAAGGATTCTGCGAAAAAAGCAGTTCCAAAAGTCACCGCTAGGGGGTAATGTGGCGCCTTTTTTGCGGAATCCTTCGTTCCCCGTCTTGTTTAAACATCCTACAAAATTTGATTCCATTCTCGCAATTAGAATGCGCTACAGAACACGCTGAGTACTATCAAGGCATTGTATCTTGAAAGCAATGGTACTAATAAACGGCACGCTTGCTTTTGCATTTCGAGGAATTCTCTCTAACAGCTCGAATAAGCAATAACTTAGTTTTTAACATAGTTTTTATTTTTATAGATATTCTAATTAATACAGTGGTAATTTTTCATAAGTTTGCTATTTATTTAATGTTAGACATTCAGGGGATGTATTCTGTCTAGTTTTAAGCGTAGCAAAAATATTAGTGAGTGGAAATTCACGAAACTAAATGAAAAGATTCAATAATGCTTTTAAAGCAAAATTTGTTTTGTGTATCATTGATTTCTGTTTTCAGATATGTGCAGCAATTGTTTCGTGAAATATTATTAGAAAAGAAATAACTTTTAAATAATGATGTTCTGAAGAAAGAAATTAAATGTCTCTTTTCAACATAGTATAAACATAACTCTGTTACGATTTATTTCTATCTTTCTATTGCATATATATCTAAGTTATGTTTTATTGTAAAAAAAATGCACAGTGGTCTCCTGTTATAATGCATAAATACAAAGCCATAATGGTTTTGTATTATAACATCAATCACAGTAGGAAAATACTCAAACACTTTGTAGGTTCACCTTATCGTTTCCAATAGATAATATGTTAATCGACACCGTCAATCATGTTCCCCCCATAGATATAGACTTACAAATACAAAATGTCTGAAACAAGGTGAATATTTATTTAGAAGTCGTTTTGATCTTAGGACTGTAAAATTTTATTATTATTATTATTATTATCATTTAGAAATGTACATGGCAGCTTAATTAAAGAAAAGTTGTTAATAATCCGATAATCGAAAAGCTAATACAGAGCCCCAAATGGTCCGCTTTTTGTATATACCAGTATTTTCTAAGAAAAAAATTCTCTTTAGATTTTTCTTGCACATTTTGTAGAAACTTACACCGAAGGCTAACGTTGTAGAAACCTGCCACGAAAGTTTTTCTTAGAAAATACTGGCATTCAAACAGCGGGCCACTTGGTGGCCCTGCTAATGGAATCTAACTTGGTGGACATACATTTCAGAGCATCAAAATTTTACTATATATTAGTTCTGAAAATACCTAGCAGCTACAACTTCAGTTTCATCATCATCATCATCATCATCATCACACGTCAACGATTTTCAATCCACTTTTGGATGTAGGTGCACTTGATTATATCTATACATCAGCTGTATTAAACTCTTTGGACTGATTCAGTATAAACAATCCTTAGATCAAGATTGTCAAGGTACAGTATAATCAGTGAGTAATGAAAACAGACGATTGCAATGAATCACATGATTCTCTGACATCTTTATTCTCATAAGATTGCTCAAATCCAGAGGAGCTACTTTCTGACATACTTTTTAAGTAATTTTTGTTCGGAAACATAGTAAATTGGCAAGTGTTCTTATTCGGAAACTATGTAATAGAAACACGTTTTCCATTTTTTGGTAATTGCGGAAGATCTTTCGGAAAATACTGTGAAAGACGACGTTTTGAACCGAATTCCCGCCACGGCGCCGTGAGCAAGGAGAAAAACGTTTGTCAGTGGCACGAAACGCTTATAACTCGAAAAGTAAGTTATTGAAAAAAAATGAAAAACTTATTTCAATTCAAGATCGTTTCAATAGCCAATTTTATGCCTTTGCATTTAAAAATGTTTCAAAAGTTTCGAATTTTTGAGCAGGTCATTTGAGGACCACCTTAAAATGTTTTTGAGAAAGAAAACCACTCACCCACATTTTCACATCTGTGTGCAAATATGCTTACTACCACGATATGCAGCGCCAGTTTTCCCGGATTTTTTTAATGGTAATTAAATTCTGGTGCTCTGAAACAAATGTCCACCAAATTCGGTTCTATTATTCGCAATCAGGGCTATAGAGATATAGAGACTATAGAGATTCGCAATAGTATTTTAATCATCAGATTCCAGACTCTTTAATTACAGACTTGAATCATTTCATCAAAACGACTCCTGATTATTTAAGAAAATACATTTCTGAAGCATCATGGAATTTAGAATTGTACACGGTCTCCTAGGTCTGAACAGCTTCTAAAATAAATCTTACCTCATTTTAAATATTTTGTATCTGGAAGTAAATATGTGCAATTAACGATTTATAAATTAATTATTGAACATTAGTAAGATAGAAAAAACCCTACATCTCAGTTTTTTTTTTTTTTTTTTATGGCAAAAAAAATTCTGTACATTTCTCATAGCTTTACTAAAAACAATTAAAATATCTTGATGTAACCTCAAATGGACCAAAATCGCAAACTTTAGCTGTATTTTGCACATTTTAAATGTACTCTACACACCAGAAAAATATAAAACTATAAATCGTTAATATTGTTTTCCCTGTTAATACTCCAAATTTACAATTTTCCTATTGGCTCTCAAGTTCTTGACTCCTCCTCCTTTACGGAGGTGCGCATGCGTTTGTTATATACCTAATTTTTATACATGTATGGTGCCTGAAAGGGGCCTTTTTTTTACGGTTGTTCTCGATCATTTGCCTTCTCTGCCAGCTGCTCAAGTCATGCTCATGCTGTTTTTTCAGTCAGTTTTTCTCCATTCGTCATGTTCTCCGGGGATGCGTGGTATTGACCACAGGAGCCTCGGTAAAGTTCTTTCGAAGTACTCCAAATTTATTATGTGCTGGTAATGTGCAGCATTAGTCGCAGGTTCCTCGGAGCCAATCATCTTCGAAGTATCTTAATATCTAAATAAATAGATATTTAAATAAATTTTATATCTAAATAAATCTAAAGCAAAATATTAAATTTAAGTATAAGTACTTAAAAATTTAAAAACAAGAAAAAAAAGGAACTAAAATCAAAATACAATTTACCTGTTTTCGCATAGTAAAAGTTAGTAAATTTTAAATTTTAGTTATAAAAAATCGAATAATTAATCATAATTCAAAGATTCATAAATTTCGTTTACAATTCGCCTTTTATAAATATTGTAATAAGAAAATGAAAATATATTCCTACATCAAAGAAGGGAAAAGTGATTAGAAGTACTTTATTTTTCGTTTCATGCAAAAGATGAAATATTATGACGACATTAAAACTGGGGACTACTGCTGTTATAATGACAATGATGTGTACTTTGACAGTGTTAAGTGCTCATTGTTAATAGCACTGACATGTGACAGTAATTTAAGGAGGTATTTTGAAATTTTATGAAACAAAAAGCCATTTTTAAAAAGAAAACATTCACTCTAACTAAAGATTAATTCATACTTTTATATTCCTCAGGATTAAAAGACTGCAATTTGGCCAATTTAAATATTTTTTCTCTATTTTTGTACAATATTTCCTAATGAAACTGTACGTAAAATGTGATTTCGTCTATGTATCATCAATCAAAACTCAATAAAAATATAATTAAAATTCATTTGATTATTTTTTTTCCTTTTGTTTCGGTTTTTATTACGTGTGTTCTAGATTTTTCACAAAAATATTATGTTTATTGTAAGAAAATTCAGAAACAAACAATAAATAGGGTGAAACCTCCAGTTATTGACATCTAACCAGTAACTTACACTTGAGCAAAAATCTCACTCAAATAAGCATTTTGTTGTAAAATTCTGCAAAGTAGTGATCTAGTGATAAATTAGACACTTGTTTTTAATTTATAGTCGATTTATTCACAACAAGAGGGCCAAGAACATGTTCAATGAGGAAGAAACGGGAGACTCTGAGAATACAAAAAGTGCCATTTTGAAGCAACCATCTTATTTCTGGAATTAAGGAAGTGTTTTTCTAATGTCAACCATCCTACACTTTTTTTCTTAAAGTTATAATTGTAGCAATTAATTTAAAGATGCATATGCTATATTAGGGCCATGATTTAGGGTTTATAGTTATTTAATTTAGCTTAATGGGGGTGCCAGTTATTGGTTCCTAGAATTTCATTTCACTAGTCTCTGACACAGGTGTTTGTTATTGGTTATATTAAAGAAAATTGAAATCTATCATTTGAACTGCTTAAAAATACATGTAATAATAAATTAAATTTATCTTGTAATAAACACCATTAAAATTTAAGTTGTTTTACCAGCGTCTGACACCAGTTGTCAGTTACTGGTTCGTAAATGTCAGTTATTGAATATCTGCATTACTAATAATGCAGTACTAAATATTACTGCTATATACTCTTACTATATACTCTGCATTACTAATAATGCAGTGCAGCTTACTAAATCCCACTTTTTATAAAAAATATTAATATATTTTCTTTTTACAATAAATAATAAAGTTTTTTTTTTAAAGTATTTTAATCTTTTAAAATAAAAGTGTCACTCACGTGTTCATTTTGCGTCAGTTATTGGTGTTTCAAAATAAGAGTAAGTATCAGTAACTGGAGTTTTTGACCATCTTTATGAATAAAATTAATTTTTAATATTAAAATGTATATATATATTTTTTAATTTTGCCAAAAATAATTTTTAAATATATCTCTACTATCCTTTCAAAAACAAAGGTAAATATAAAATCGATTTAAATTTTTGTTGTAGTGATTTGAACAAGAAAGAATCCTTAAAGTATCAGTTACTGGGGGTTTCACCCTATCAAAATATATTTACCAGAAATGACCTTTTACTAACATTATGACTTCCGCTTTTCGACGGATTTATACGTTTTAGAAGGTCCTGAACACGATTTGACTGTTTTTAGAAAATGTCTGTCTGTGTATCAGTATGTGACAAAACATTTGTGCTCAAACGTTTCAACGCTCAATCAACGCTACATTGACGCTCAATCTCAAGAACTAATGCGGGGAATTTAACAAAACTTTAGATTCAGTTAGTCCCTGAAATAAATTGGTGCTGATTAGTTTTTGGTGTAAATCAACCAAAAGGTGGCGCTGCTATGCTACATTTTCCCCGATTTTCACGATAGTTATATCTCAAGAACTAATGCACAGAATTTCATCAAACTTCAGATTCTGTTAAACCTTGACAAAAATAGATGCTGAATACGGTTTGGTGTAAATAGCCCAACAGTTGGTGCTGCTATACTACTTTTTTCATGATTTTAACGATAGCTATATCTCAAGAACTAATGCACAGAATTAGATCAAACTTCAGATTCAGTTAGACATTGACATAAATAGATGCTCATTACGTTTTGCTGTAAATATACCAACAGGTGGCGCTGCTATGCTGCATTTTTCAGATTTACACCAGTGTTGAATTCACAGGGTGGACCGGGGGAGGGGGGAGATCCCCCCGGAGGATTGAAATGTACCCCCAGATTATTTGAGATTTTATACTTTTAATGGTCAAAAAGTACAATTCCCCCCCCCCCCCCCCCCCCCGGAGACAAAGAAATCTCTCTCGGAGAAAAATGTCTCAATTCAACACTGTCTTACACGATTTTAGCGATAGTCATATTTCAAGAACTAATGCACGGAATTTCATCAAATTTCAGATTCAGTTAGACCTTCATATAAGTTGGTGCTGATTCGTTTTTGGTGTATGTGAAGCCTGTATGAGATAGAAGAAAGTTTTGGGATTGGCACATCCGACTAGTTATTTTCTAGAATGCAAATTGTGAATTGTAAATTAAGGTACTAAGAATAAAATTGCAGTAAAATAAATAAATTCGCACGTGCTTAGGTATGTACCCCTATAAGTATAGTTTAAATAATTATGAATAAAAATAAAATGAAGTTGAAAATAAGACACATTAAAAAAAAAAATAAATACATTTCTAACACTTTCCAACATAGATGGGAAGCATTTATGAATTCGATTTGTCTGTCTGTCCGTCTGTCCATGTTCTAACTCTCGTAAATATGATGGGATTGCCATGTAATTTTTATATGTTATTGATTATTACTATAGAATATTCAATATTGAAAATGAAGTATACAACATTTATAGTTTGTTTACAGGGACACACAAAAGAAGAATTCCGTTATAATATGGGGAAAATCGTTTTTGATCCATTTTAATGATGTTACAATACTTCAGACTAAAGGAAATTGATATGCATTATTAAGGGGGACTAAAACATGCTGTCTCAAGGGTGTAGAATAAGTAGCATTTATAGTTTGTTCACAGAGACGCACAAAATAATTCCATTACTTTATGATCTATAGCGGGGAATCATTAACAATGCGTTTTAATGATGTTATGCTACTTCAAACATTATGAAATTAAAAAGGATCACTGAAGTGCACTACAATATGTTTTCTATAGAGTGTGGAGTCTATAGCATTTATCGTTCATTTACAGAGACTCACAAAAGAATTCGATTACAGTACAGACTATAATCGATTTCATTCTATGAAAAAATGAAATTTTCTAATAATATTCTGTTAGTGTTGGAAAGTGTTTGATAGTCTATGCTTGATGAATGATTTTTCTTTCTTGTTTTTACATAACTTTGGAGAGGGAAGGGTTGTAGCGATAGTTATCATTCTAAACAATAAAATCACTTAAATTACATTTGCATCCTTCTATTTTGAAAATCATAGTATATTCTACTTATAATATGTGAGTGTCGGTCAACTAACTTACAGTTAGCACACGTATCCTGTGTGTTTATCACATATTATGAATAAAAATAAAATGAAGATAAAAATAAGACACATTCCTTTATTTATTTATTTTTTGGGGCGTTGAAAAATAAATTTGAGAAATGCTTTGGATAAATTAGTGTTGCATAATAGAGAGTCATCTCTAATTAGACACATGTAGTACATATTTCGATCAGTACATAAGTTGCTTATAAAATATTAATCTTTCCTTACATTCGACTGAACATGCAACAAATAAAAATGGTCTACAGGGAATTCAAAAAGATTGGACAAACTGTAATAAGTGGTAGAATAAACTACAACAAGCAATTTTTGTACAGCAAATCATGGTCGTAATTCTCATTTTCCGTAGAAAATACATGGTATCTCACTCCAAGTCGAACACCGATTTTCGTCCATAATTTTGACAATAATAAAGATATTCTAGCGATATTTTAAATAGACTATCTTTGCTTTCTGTGAAATAAGATGACATCATGAAAAAAACTAGAAATTACCATTATTTGTGACCAAACAACATTGAACAAAATGTCCCATAATTTTCGGAATGTAGCTTTGATTGTACATACTGTGTCACTCAATGAATTGCAGTGCACTTTCCAAGATGACACCACATTCCCCGCAAAGCAAAGCTATTCTGTTGAAAATGTCGATAAAATATCTTCTTTATACTACCAAAGTTATAAACAAAAATTCGTGTTCGTCTTGTATATCTCTTCGTCTCTCTTTATATATTCGTCTTGTCGCACCAGTATTTTAGATTAATTGCCACCTTGATTTACTATACAAAAATTGTTTATTCTAGTGTCCTGTACAACATCTTAAAGTTTTCCAATCTTTTTTTAATCACCTTGTATATTTCAGGTTATGTCCACCATCAACTGTCTAAATTATCATTATCAGAGACACAAGACATCGGGGCTTACAAGAGTCATTCTTCTGGTAAAATTCAAATTTGAATACTGGGTCATTTTATGTCAAGTGGCCTAAATTATGATATGGTCCCTGTTCGACATCCCCTCCCCCCTTCAATTTTGATGCAATCGCAAAAGGACGTACACATAGGTTTAACAAAGAAGGTCTCCTTAAAGCGCATACTCAGAATATTTTACAAAAAATGCTAATGAAACTACTCATGTTCGTTATAAAGGATCCGTCAAATTTAGCTGGGGAATTCCAGTAGAAAAACTGTAAAAATATAAAATACTTTCTAGTATTTAGCGCGAAAAGACGCGATTTGGCGAACATTTTTTTGCTCGCCAAATGCAAGCGCTTTTAATGACTTTAGAAATTGTTTTTTTAAGTGAGTGTTTAAATGCGTAGTACTTTATTATTAATTTAAACTTAAACTACTACATAATTTATTATTTTTTCTATATATAAGTTTATATAATATACTATATACAAGTTGCATATTGCTGAAGTTATTTATTTTTACAAGGTTTCGCCGGCTGGATAAGTTTTAAATGTACGTATTTCAACAATAGCTGTCCCATTAAGAACGCTCTCATGATACATTTCTATATTGAATAAGTTGTTGTTTCCATGGCAACAATACAGTTCTCTTATTGTCTCCGACACTAACAATATCGAAGTCAAATTGACAGTGCTCAGAATCGGGTATTAATTTTTAGTTTGAAGCATTTTTAATCCATTTAAACTTTGTTCTAAATCGTAAAATATGATTATTAATTTTCTTTGCATATATATATATATATATATATATATATGACAAAACGGTAGTTATAAAAGTGTATTCATTTAAGTTAAACTTACTTAAACTAGTTCAGTATGAAGAGTAGAAAAAGTTTTCCTAAAAGAGCATTAAAAGCGTATTTTTTTTTTTTTTTTTCATTCTGCCGCCACGATAAACCACCAAAACACGAAATTTTCATATTTTTTTACGGACGTTATATCAAGGTTCCGCAGCATTTTTTTTTTTTTTTTTTTTTTTTTTTTAAATATAAACGCATATATCTTTATGAGAAGAATATTCTGTAATTTTTATCAAAAATTTCTGAGTGTGCACTTATGGAGACCTTCCTTGTAAGAGGACATCTGCAAACTGTCAGATGATTTTTGTCAATAATAATGTTGTTATATATGTTACATGATATATGTCAATAATAATAATAATAATGAAGATGTCAATAATAATGCTAAAATGAAAAATACTCAACATTAAAATATTAGTCAGAACAAGCTGTAAAAATTTAGCAATGTTTAATTTTTTGCATTCTTTATTAGACTTTATATAGAGAAAATTTCAAAAAATGGGGGGGGGGGGTTTAGAGGCTAGTACAATACACGTAATTGATGCTATATATACATAAATGTATGCATTTATTTAAAAAATAAATACATAATACAACGCTTATTTAATTGTTTACCGTTTATAAGAGGAAAGTAATTGTTGATAGGTTTGTTTTAGTTACGAATAATGTTTAATTAAATGTGGTTAATTTTACTATACAAAAAAATGTTTCATTATTTATAAAAACCAATGCATGTAATATACATATTACTTACATTTAGTATTTAGCAAAGTTGACTCGCTATAGTATACAGGTGCTGGTTTTTGAGTGTTTTTAATAGATTATCAGTTTCCCCAAAAAACATTGATATCTAAAAATGACAACAATATGCGAAACTTTTTTTTTTTTAATTTGCCTTCTAAACTATAACAAATACGATTATAATTCAAAAATGGTCCGACAAACCCCGACACGGCTTTAAAAAGCTTTAAAAAGCTTTGAATATATTAGATAATATATTTCAATAAATTAGATCTAAAAAAAGCTTAAAAATAACCCATTTTGAATTTTAATTATTTTTTATTACCTGAAAGATAAAACTATTTAAATGCACACGTCAAGTATACATTTAAACACAACAACAAAGCTGAAACATAACAAAAAAGCACGTCTTCTCACAAAGAAACTTTCACGTCAACTGAGGCTAGGAGCCGACGGATATGACGCATGCTCCTGAAATAGACATAGATCGACGCACCAGTTAATCAGCTATTATAAAGTATGCTTTTTACAAATGTTGAGTAAATTTTAGTTTTTGCATTTTTCCCAGAATTTTGCATAAAATACTCCAATGTAGGCTCGTGTCGTGTAAAATCGGATTACCCGACCCGATGCTGTACTGTAGAGGAAATCATGAAATCAAATTTTCAGTTTAATCATGCATAGAAATTTGCCTAAGATCCTATTCGTTAGGAAATAATGTTAAAAAAGGGGGACACATTCAATATTTAAGTTCTCATATCTTTTTTTTTAGTAGAGTTCGTGCATAATAACTAATTATTTTTAAGAAAGCAACAAAAATTCTAACCTAAATAAAACTAAAAAAAAAATCTAATTTAACAAAATACAACGACCATTGGGAAAATGCAGAGGGGTAGCGGGGCAGTGTTTGGACTCTACCATAACCGTTACCTCGTACTATAAAACATTTAAAAATTTTATTAATTTAGCCCCCTAAAATACCCCTCCTCTTAAAGCAGACCTATTCGCCCCGCCTTACTATAACATAGTTTCCCCCACGCTAGCTATTCCACTCACCTACTATAGTATGATCTCGGCAGCAGGCGGTGTCACCACGCCACCGCCTGCTGCTGACGCAGAAGTCTCATTCCCTATCTACTGACTTCCCGTTTGGTATCCGAAGGTATAATAAACCGAAATATCCAAATATGATGCCATCTTTAGGTGTTAACATTGAAATTTTTAAAGTTTGGTACAATTTCTATTTGTAGACAATCCCCTAAGCAAAATTTAAGTATTGCTTTAACTCTTGGTTAGATTGATGTCTGAGCTAAAGATATTTTGAGGAAATTAAAGTTGAAGACCACGTTTTTTGCTTTATAAGACGATTTCTCATCTGATATCAATTTTTCAATTCGGCTTTTTTTCATATCTGATAATTGCATCTATCCTTTTTGTAACTTTAACATTTTGTAACGATTTTATGCATTTCTATTGCCTATTCAAAGAAAAATTCTTCTAAAATTACAGAATCTTGTTAAAAACGGTTAAAAGAGTTAAAGTGCGTACATCATTTGGTCCATTCTCGCCTGAAAGTAGCAACCATTTTCCCAATGGTTAATAAATAAATATGATAAAAGCGCTAATAAAGGAAACAGCTAAAAAATACAATGAGACATATATTTTATAGGAAATCGACATTAGAAAAAAAAATAACGACTTAGGGATGCTCGTCAGTGAACTTCTCGATTCCCCTCGCTAATGTTAATCCTATGGTCGTATATTTAAAATATCTCATCGGAAAAAAAATATTTTTAACTTCTGTTTTCTGTGTACACTTCTTAAAGAATGGCTCTTTTTTCTTAGTTGTCAATTTTTTTCTAAATACTTAATTTTATATGAAGTGTTAAAATCTTATTCAGTTTCGCTAAGATTTTAACACATAAAATTATAAATTAAGCACATATTTTAGAAATATTTTGATAGCTGAGAAAAAAAAAAAGAAACATCCTTTAAAAACAGTACAAAGAAAACAGAAGTTAAAAATATTAATTTCCTCAGACGATATCTTAAATATACAAATGCATCCTACGCCCATAGGATTAACATTAGTGAGGGGAATCGGAAAGTTCACTGACGAGCATCCTTAAAGACAACTTATTTATGATTGATTTAAGTTAATAGGCATCAAACAATCATACTGAATTATGAATATCACAACGAAGGTATGTCATGTTTATTGCCCCTTGTCTTGTCCGGCTGTCTTTAGAATCAATTGTCAACTGCTTTATGCCATTTTCATTCTCTTTGACTTTTCTTCTATATATATATATTATAAATAATTTTTTTTAAACCTTTATTTGTAGGACGTTAGGTCCAACGGAACCTATAGATTCTATTTTCTTGTGAAAAAGAAAGGTCTCTCTGTTCATTGATTATTTGAAAGAGAATATTTTATGCTTGTCAGCGAAACGTATGATTAAAGACTTTGTCAACGTATGAACTTTTCAAACATATGACATGAAAAAATACAGAAAATTAACAAATAAGAGAAAGCTACCGCTCAATTAAAAAATAAATAAATTAAAATTAAAATTTACATTTTTTTTATGTTTATAGTGTGTAGAATAAATCTCTGGAACGGTTAGATGAAACTCGTAATATTTAAGAAATCACAGTCAATTGAAAGCGAGCGCGGACCGGTTGAAAAACAGGAATACGGGAACCTGCAGGATACAGCTGCATGCGTGCTGAATTCTTTGCGTCGAAGGCATAGATATATAAATAACTATATATTATTATATCTATGGTCGTAGGTATATACAATAGTAATAAAGTATAAAATATTCATAAACGTTTTGAGCGTATATATTTCTTAATTTGCGGGTTAAATTTCGGTGAAAATATTTCTGCACGTGTACTTTGTTTTTATAAGTGAATAAAATTTCATATTTACTGTAACGACATCACGAGAATAGCTTTTATTGGATTTATTTTATCTTTATGTATTATAACTTTATTTAATGCCATTTTTTATGGCAATTAAATAGAAAATATATCTTTATTTGACTTCATGGTGGTTAAGCATAAAAGTACGTATATAAAGTAAGTGTGAAAAGTTTGCGCCAGTGAAAATGGCGTTATGCTTAGCTTGAAATAAGAAAAACGCCACCGTCTTCAAAATCAACGAGCTCGATCAGAGCCAATCAAAAAATTAAAATAAACAAAATTTTAAGGTTTTGTGAAATCGTTAAACAATTTCAGGATCTGTGTTTAATTTCGTTTATGTAACCAAACGATGATCAATGTGGTCAGTCAAGCACTTTAGAAACTCATTAATAACACTTTTTTACAAAAAACTTCGCACATGAATTATTTATTAAATATTTAATTTGAATGTTTTGTCCAATCGTTGAACTACTTCAGAAATTGAATACTGAGTAAAAATATATATACTCATCATTTGTATTTGTAGAAATCATTTGTCATTTTTAAAATGTACTTTTCTACACTACAAACTTTTCAATAATAAAATCTTCATGCTGTTTTTTTTTTGTATGAAGCCATATGAAAATGAAACGCAGATCAACATTCCGTCATTTTTGACGAGGATAGTAAATTCAGGAATCATGGATTAACTGTAACTTGCAAAATATAACGATTAATTAAAAAAAAATAGACTCTTTTTCTTTAATAAAACCTTAAACCCGTTTTTTTTAAGCGACATTTTTCAACGCGCCGTGTAAGTAACATTTAATGGATCAACCAACATTTTTTTTCTTTTGGGAAGTTAAAGATTATTCATTTTGTAGGGCCATGAACCTTTCATATGTAAATAATAATAATAATAATATTTTTGTAAGCAATGTTAAATTTAGAGAGAAAAAGAGTGTAAAAATTATACATTTTTTAAAAGACACTTTTCCCAAGTTTAATATGTTTGTTGAAAATTTTGGTTTTGTTTGTTTCAGATGACTTTGACAAGCTGTGCACAACACTGTGCAGGATGATGCGTGCACAACATACCCATACGCAACTTACAATATCTATATCAATTTTAATAGTTACTGTGTAGGGGAGAGGGGGCACGTTTGAACATTTTTTTAGAAAATCAACATATTTCTTACTTGAATTATATTTAGTGCATTTTAAATATTACATGAGAAAAACAAAGTATTCCTTCATCATATGAGCCAAAAATTTAAAGTTTTCCAAATAAATTAAATACATTGTGAGACTTTAAAAAGCTTAGAGATTTCCGTTCAAACCTGCCCCATGTAGGGATACCTTTAAACAATCTAGGGGCACCTTTGAACAAATAAACAAAATATGAAAATATTAAGAGTTTTTATGAAAAACTGCATATCTTTAAGAAATATAAAACATTCAGAATAAAATTAACTACATTTTACTGAAATTGCCAATTTTTTATTATTAGCTTTTTTTATGAAACACTTTAAAAAATATCACACAAAAAATATAAAACCCTTATACAACTATGCAAAGCTTCGAAATTGATTTTTTCATATTTAAACGTATAATCAACTTTTAATATTGTAGGGTGAATAGACATTTTAAATTAAAATACGCTACATGAAAAAATAAAAACTTGGCTAAAACCAAAACAAAACTGAATATTTTTATTTAAAATATTTCACGCAGTATACAAAGTCCTGCACAATATAATATACATTTTAAATCATAATAAAATTTATATATGTTTAAAAATGAAAAAGTATCCAAATAGGTATATGGCATGACAAGAATCTCTCATATTAAAAAACCACTTGACAAAAAAAAGTGTTGATTCTACACCTAATGTGTAATAGTTGGCAGCCCTGTATCAGAACAACTTTATTATAAAGTATAATAATTCTTAATTAATCTCTTAATTTTCCCATTTTCTAAAAATAATAATATTTAGATACATCCATAACTCTTTACTTCATAGTTTTAATTGTTCAATGGTTCCCCAACTTTTTTGTTCAATGGTGCCCACATGGTGTTTAGCATTACAACTATTTACTCAATAAGGCTTAAGAATTTGAATAAAACAAAGCTTATAAGCTAAACCTAACATCTTTATTTAAATATTGAACAATCAATTAAAATTTTAGGGATACAAGATTGTCAATAAAAAGCTTACAACTTTATTTTGTTAAGTTTAGATTGAAGAAAGAGAAAAATACATAGACAAAAGAGTGCGGGCAAAATGGTAAAGCTTTGTATCCTTGTTGCATTGAAGCAGCAGTAATGTCCTGCCATCTATATTTTAAAAATATAATTTATTTCAAGGAAAATATTTACAGTTTCAAACGTGCCCCCCTCTCCCATAATAAAAATATTTTTATAGTAAAAACTATGAGTAATAAGTGGGTAACTTCAGTTTTTCTGTTAATTTATTCTCTCTATGGTAAAAAAAATTCCAATGTTGGCATACTTTTTGGTCGGTTGTAACAATAAATAAACAGTTATATTAAACAGACTTAGTTTAATAGACACTTGAAATGGGCCACTTGTTATTTGAAGTCACGTGGTAAGAATAAAATTTACTTTAGCAAAATCATCAGGGATAAAGACAATTTAGTTAATTAAAGTTTCAAAATCAAGGAAGGTGCAATGGTCTTCCCCTGCCCTCCCCCGCTCCTTGCTGGTGCCCCTGCAATAAAAGCTTTCATGTTTATTACCTCTTGTCTTGTCCAGCTGTCATTAGAACCAACTGTCAATACCTTAACTGCTTCGTATCATTTTTATTCTCTTCGACTTTTCTTTTTTTCCACATAAATAAAAAACTTTTATTTGTGTGACAATACTATAAGGAGGAATTCGAGGAATTTATAGATTTTATTTTTTTTTTTCTGCAAGAGAACGGTTTCTTCTGCCATTGATTATTTAAAAAATGATCTTTGATGCTTGTGAATAAAACGTATGAACATAGAAAGCAACAGAGAAATTCAACAATTAAGAAACATTAAAAATACAGTTAATTAAGTTTTTATCGGTATTTTTTCAAAAATGAGAATTGAAACTTTTGTGTGTGTGTGTCGATCAATTTTGTGGCTGTGGATCCCTCAGCATCTCTCGCTTAAAACAATTTTTAAATACAAGAGCTAAAAGAAACAGAATTAATTTTGACCGGGGACAGCTAGTTCGGAAATGGGCAACCTGCACATAGCGGCGATAGGTAGAAAGAACGGGAGAAATCTGATAATACCAGACAGCGAAGTGAAAAGATGAACAGAAATAATTAATGTCTGTACCCATCATGAGAAATTTTTAGTTTTAACACTTGGTTTAAACTAAAAACACTTGGTTTTGTTATTTGAATTCATTTGGGAAGAAAACAAATACTTGTTTTTTTCAAAATCATCTATATGTATACAATCACACATCAATCTTATATATATACATATATCTTAATTCAATTTCAAAATCCAGAGAGGAGCAATAGTCCTTCCACCTTGCTGGCAAAAATGCAACTAAAGTATTTCATGATTGTTATTTATTGTCTTGTAAACTTGTCATTAGTATCAGTTGTCAATACCTTAACTACTTCATATCATTTTTATTCCCTTCTTTCCTTTTTTAATATGAATAAATAAAAAACTTTTATTTGTGTGACAATAAGTCCAATCGAACCTATAAATTATAGTTTCTTCTGCAAGAGAAAGGTCTCTCCATTCATTGATTATTTGAAAAATGATCTTTAATGCTTGTCAGAGAAACGTGTGATTAAGGACTTTGTCTCTATTGTTTGGCATTGTATTGACGAAACGATGACTTCTGCACACAAAACTGTTAAAGAACTGAAAATATATTAACTTTTTCAGACGTAGAATTCTTATTTACCCTGTGCACAGCTGTTCGGAACACTTTCGTTAGTTAAAGAAATTATTGTAATAAGTTCTTAAGGTGAAGGTGTGTGTTCGCAAATTTTGAGATGAATTCGCGAGGTTTTGTCTTCAAGTTATATTAACAATTTTTTATGTCCAGTTACTTTTCCTACAACATTTCTTAACTTTCTTGAAAGACCATCATCGGTTGATTAAAATGATTTATTTCAACTATACCATAATGTGTTTTACGCAAATTTAGATAGATTGTTTCTTAAGAATTCGTAGATTTCTGAAAGAGTATATCTAAACCCGAAAGAATAAATCTGTAAACTAATTATCAGTTTTGCTGTCTAGATAAGTGGTCCAAGGTAGTTTGGACAGAAATCAATTTTGTGAGCAGAATGATATATGTTGCTTTCAATGCTAGTGTAAAATCATAAAAGGTTCTATAAACGTTTTTACGCTATTTTCTGTGTATTTATTTCAAGTATTGAATTATAGAAAGAAAAGCTTGTACAGTAAACGTTATAACTGTACAACTGAAATGAAATCATAACAAATTTCTTTCATTTTTAAATTCGATTTTTTAATCAATATTTTCCTTATTTTTAACTAAATTGTTGAATATTTATCAGCATAAAACATGCAGGTAAATATGATTATTTAGTGGATTTTACATATTATAGTCAAATTAGGAAATAAATTTGGAACAAGTTCAACTATTCACAGCAAGAATTGGGAAAAATACATCCCAAAGCTAATTAGTATTTATATAAAGTTGGCGAGATAACCCATTGCTCTTTTGCCATCTTTCTACCTAAATGGTAGCTCAGTAACATTTTCTAATTTTCTTGAATTATCTTGAAATATTTTATGTTCGTTGAAAGAGGAAACAATTGTACAGTAAACTGATTATCACTTTTGCTGTTAAGACAGTGAATTAAAAAATTTAGCAATAAATAACTTTTATGAGCAAAATGATATATGTTACTGACAGTGCTGCTATACCATCCTAAAGCATTATAAAAGCATTCCAATTACTGTGTGTTTGTTTCAAGAAATACTGAATTATAGAAAGAAAAGTCAATGGAACAAGCGTTACAAGTCTACGACTAAAATGTGAACATAACAAATATATTTAATTCTTAAATTCGATATTTCAATCAATCGTTTCCTAATTTTTAAGTAAAGCAGTTGAATGATTCATTGACATAAAACATGCAAGGAAATATGATTTTACATATTTAGTCAAATTAGGAAATATAATTTGGAACAAGCTCAAATCGTAACAAGAATTGGGACTCATACTTCCCCAAAGCTAATTAGTATTTCTATAAAGTTGGCGAGATAACTCATTCCTATTTTGCCATCTTGCAATATTTTCGGTACCTAAATGGCAGTTTGTACATCGGAAAATAGATTAAAAAGAAATCAACTGTGATAACAAATTCTATTGTTATCTATAAAGCTGAATGTGCTGTTAAAGTATAACGCCTGAGAGAATGGAACAGCATAACTGTGTAGTAACTGAAAAGCTAGAAGCTGTAACTTTAATTTAAAAATCAAAATTCAGAAAGCAATTATTTGGCCTGCGATAAAAGTATTTTATGTTTAGTCAGCAACTAAAGGAAAATGCTTCAATGATCTTTTGAAGTTTCAAAGCTACTTTTAATGAGACTTGCAACTTTTAAATTGCATGGGAAATATTCTAAGCGTATACAAGAGAGAAATTAAAATATTTCAGTTAAGTAAATTTTATGCATACGCCGCTACAGATATGTAACTAAGTATGGGTTGAAACATCACTAAGTATAATTTAAAGCTATTTCCAAGTTGTAATTTTATAAATTTTAACTATATACATATATTTTTTTCAGCATCCGTGGCTGTGTTAACGTAATGCAAGTCACAAAATTCATTTTGCATATTTATTTATTTTGATTGTATAATTTTGTTTCGGGTAAATATATATATGTATTAAAGTGGGGAAATATAAAATATGACAGCATTATTTTATCCAAAAATCTTTAAAATTTACTTTGATGAAAAGTTGCAGAATAATTTTCATTTGCTAAAATGAAATCGAATTCCTTTGTAAATGCTGGAAGGCATTCTAAAACTCCAGAATTGGCATGGTACACTATTGAAAAGGATAAATTAATAACGATATGGCGGGAAATATCACTGTTATTTAAGCTTTTAAGAATTACTGGTATCGTTATCCAAGAACCCAATTCTGCTACAAATACAACAGCCAAGCACATTTTGCGAATTGCTGTAACTTTACCATATGTTTCTACCTTTATATACATTGCATCAGAAGTTGCTTATTGTGGGTTTACAAAATCTGTGACAATGTCGGTTGTGATATGTATGTCTTTAACTCTGGGTATGTCTTTTATGCTGTGGCTGACTATGTTTCGTAAGAGAAAATCTCTTTCGTACTTGATTCGCAAACTTGAACAGAACCGCCGATATTTACCTTCAACTTCAAAGAATTTAAAAATCTCCCGACATATGAGGTTAGCATCAATTTATATCGTGCTAATACCCATCGTAACATCTACTCTTAGCATTTTATCTGTTAAACCAGAGGATATCCATTTCTACTTGAATTGTTACTTATTCGGAAATGAAGTCATAGACGATTATTTTTATGACAAAATTTTCCTTTTTATTTTCCTTACGATAGAAAATTACACCCAGTTTTTGCTTCCAAATATCGTAACTCTGATGATTTATCTCTTTTGCGAATATTTTAGCCAAGCAATCGAAGTTTATGTTGAGCTATGCAAATCTGGACACATGTCAAAAACTCCATACGTACAATCTAGAAAAATGCAAATATTAAAACTTTACAAAAATCTCAGAGATACTTTTAAATTGTTAGAGAGTGTAACTTCTTTTCCGATATTCTTAATCATTTCGCAGAAATTTATTACACTTTTCGTTACTTTGACTATTATACTTTCAAAGAAGAATGTTCTAATTCAACTGATCGAATCTTTCTTCTTTTCTGTTAATGGTATTCTATCGATTTCAGTTTTGATCATTTCAGGTTCACGTGTTAAGGAAGCTCATAGTAAAGTGCGAGAGCTATTTTTGGATCTATATTCCATACTCGACAAGCAGACTGTTTTGGGAATTCAAGAAAATGAAATTCTATTGATGATGAAAACTTTTGTCCAGCAAGAACACATGATATTAACCGCAGCTGAAATGATTCCTCTCACAAGAAGTCTTTTTCTCAAAATAGGAGCTGCTTTAGTGACATATGGTGTACTTATTGTGCAATTTAACCAATCTTGATAGATGTTAATATTGTTTACTCCTCCCCCCTCCCCCCTCTATAAAAAAAAGAAAGATTAAGGAATCTCATAGTAAATTGCGTGCACTATTTTTGGATCTGTATTCTATACTCGACAAGCAGACGATTTTTGGAATTCAGGAAAATAAAATTCTATTGATCATGAAAACTTTTGCCCAGTAAGTGCACATGATATTAACCGCAGCTGAAATGATTCCTCTCACAAGAAGTCTTTTTCTCAAAATAGGAGCTGCTTTAGTGACATATGGTGTACTTATTGTGCAATTTGACCAATCTTGATAGATCTTAATATTGTTTACTCCTCCCCCCTCCCCTCCTCTATAAAAGAAAGGAAGGTTAAGGAATTTCTTAGTAAAGTGCGATAATTAATTTTTTAATCTGTATTCTATACTAGACAAGCAGACAATTTTCGGAATTCAGGAAAATGAAATTCCGAAAAAAGGAAATGTCATATTATCATGAAAATTTTTATTACAAATTATCATGAAAACTTTTGTCCAATAACAGCAAATGATATTAACCGCAACCGAAATTATTATTTTCATAAGAAGTCTTTTTCTAAAAATAGGGGCTGCTTTAGAGACGTATGGTGTACTTATTGTGCAATTCGATCAATCTTTATAGATCTTAATATTGTTTACTCCTCCCCCTCTATAAAAGAAAGGAAGGATTAGAAATCTCATAGTAAAGTGCGATAATTAATTTTTTAATCTGTATTCTACACTAGACAAGCAGACGATTTTCGGAATTCAGGAAAATGAAATTCCGAAAAAAGGAAATATCATGTTATCATGAAAATTTTTATTACAAATTATCATGAAAACTTTTGTCCAATAAGAGCAAATGATATTAACCACAACTGAAATTCTTTTTCTCATAAGAAGTATTTTCTAAAAATAGAGGCTGCTTTAGAGACGTATGGTGTACTTATTGCGCAATTCGATCAATCTTTATAGATATTAATATTGTTTAATTGCCTTCACCACTACCTTCCACAAAACAAGGAAGGTGAATGAAAATCTCAGTAAAGTGTGAAAATTTTTCTGAGAGATACCTGTAGCATGACAAGAAGGTAGTTTTGGGATTTAGGAAAGCGAAATTCTATTGACGATGAAAAATTTTGTCCAGCAAGTGCACATGATATTAGCCGCAGTTGAAACGATTCCAGCCACAAGAAGTGTCTTTCTCAAAATGGATGTTGCTGTGGTCATGCTGTACTTATTGTTCAATTCAACGAATGTTGACGGATCTTAATATTGCTTAGTCCTAAATCCCCCACTAAGAAAAAAAAAAAAAAAAGAAAAGAAAAGAAAGAAGCTTTTAGTAAAGCGTAGTAACTATTTTTGGAACTATGTTCTTTACTTGACAGGCAGTTAATTTTTGGAATTCAGGAAAATGAAATTCGACCAATAATAAAACTTTCTGTTCAGCAAGAGAACGGCATATTTAACCACAACCGAAATTATTCTCTAACAAGAAGTCTCCTATAAAATAAACTAGTTCAGAATGCTATCTTTGTGAAACAATATAAAAATACACAAATAATGTGATCAATTACCTAAAAGATGACTAAAATACTTTAATATATGGTTAAAAAATTGCACTAAAATCATCTAGTACTTTCGGCTACGCAACCAGCCTTCATCAAGATTCAGTATCTAAAATGATGTTATTAACAAAATCCTGAATCCTGATGGAAAATAATCGGGAAATAATGGGAAATAATCGTTTCAAGTGCACTTTGATGACGCTACGTCATTTAAAATATAATGTAATTGATAACTAATTAAGAAGCGCATTAAAACATGCTTTTTGTAGAATATGGGTTGCAAAGCATTTATTATTCATTTACAGTGTCAAACAAAAGAATTCTGTTACACATCGTTCTATGGGGAAAAATCGTTTACAGCGTAATTTAGTGATATTTCACTATTTCAAACATAATGAAAATTATATGCATTACTGAGGTGCGCTATAAATTGCTCTTTTCTGTGCATTGCGTTTATTTATTGGGACTCGCAAAAGATATTGGTTACAGTACATGTGCGATATTTACAGTTTACAGTGTATGTGTCATAAGTGCGTTTTCAACTTTGGTTTGCGTTTTTCAGTTTAACTAAATTTTTTCATAGCACGTGTGTGTTAATAAACTCGGTTAATCATATACAGGGCTGCACAAGGAAATTCGTAAGTATTACAGACTATGGGAGTGAATTGCTTAAGGGTAGTTTTTAATTGTGTTTACGCATTTTCCTGCTGAACTATATTTAGTAGACTAATAGAAGTTTGTGGAATATAAATAAATTCGTATATCATCATATCGTGCATTGTCGTTTACGATTGGTAATTGCTGCGAGTGAGTTTTAAGTTGCCTTTTAGCTTAATATGTGGTGCGTACAAAAGTATTCAGATAATATACAGGGCTGTACAAAAGATTGAATGCATTTCCATCGATTGGTGAAAATTGGTAAATGTGATTATTCTAACTGAACTAAATTTTATCATACTACATATCCACATCTATTGATCATATACATTGCTGCACAAAATAATTCGACTACTTTTTGCCAATGGCAGGTAATTTCGAAAACTGTATTCTTCAATGTGGTATGTGTTTTCTAAACTGTTTCCTTACATATCTTCTTTTACCTTATTTAATGGTGAATTTTCGTTAGTTTTCTGCATGTGTTGGAAAGTGTTTCATAATCTATGCTTGACGCATGATTTTTCGTTTTTTTTTTTTTTTTTCTTATTACGCTTAGTGAGACTTGCAAAATAAAAGTTAATTTTGAGAAAGCATCCATTTCGACGGATTCCAATTATAGAATCGTACTACGAAAGTCGTATATCTCAGATTAAAATATAGCGTCTCTCCAACAAAACCTAAAGAGTTGAAGCAAATAATTACTTTACCTTTTGACGTAGCATCCTACAATTACCCCCCCCCCCCTATTGTTGTAACGTGTACAAAATTCAGGACTTCTGTTGATATGGCATTGGTATAAATTCTGACTGTGCATAAATAGAACATGCCTGTTATAGCGCTGAAGTTTTACAGCAAAAATTCGGAGAAACAGATTGCCATAAAAAAATAAGATAAAATCGACTGAAAAATCTTAAAAGAAAACTCGTTACCTTAATTAAACTATACATGCTGTTTGGTTTCGCAGCCTGGTGCTCACAGTGAAAGGTTAACGAACTGGAATTGAAGAGTAATATATTTCTGATGAGACTGATGATCAGGGCCCTCGCTAAGGGGGGGGGGTGAAGCCTCCCCCCCCCAAACATTTGCGAATGCTATTACACTTGGCAACTTTACAAACTCTTATTTGGCAAATTTGTATAAAACTTTAATAAAAACTATAATATACTCTCTATTTTTAATAGACTTGGCAAAAATTACAAATCTAATTGGGAATATTATTAAACTTTTTACAAATAAGAACTATATTACATTTTTTAACTGTGGTATTTTGGTAAATTGTAAAACTAGCTGGCAAACTTGTTGAATTGGTGAGAACTATTTATTTTTCCTTTTCAATGAGTTGGCAAATACTGAAATTTGACTTGGCAATTTAAGGTCCTCTCCCCCCTCAATAAAAAGTCTTAGCGATGACACTGCTGATGATGAAGATCATCGACAAGGACTTTAATTTGAGCTCCAAGCTCCCGCCAGCTGGCAGACGTGAACGAAATGAAAATATATTATGCCACTCAACGATTCTTTTGTCTCTTTTTTTTTATTCTTGTCTATAACTGAATCAGAATGAGTAATTAGACCAATATCTTGTAAAATAATTCAATCGTGGCAGTTGCACGATCAGAAGCACCGTAATGATCGCTAAGAAAAGCAGTAGATATTAACTTCACTCTCATCTAGAAATTTGAAGAAAAAATAGTCTTAAAATCCTTGTCAATGTCTTAATTTTCCCCATAAGGGAATTTCGTTTCGAGTTTCGAAATAATTAGACATTGACTTTGAGCATACAGGCTTCGAAGCATCAGCGTAGTTAAATTGCGGTTACGAGTTTTCCTTTCAGATTTTTCAGCCAGTCTTATCATTTTTGTTGAGATATTCCTAAGAATTTTCATCGCAAAGAAACAAACTTCAACACAATAACAGGCATGTTCATTTATGAAGATTCACAATTTATACCAACAAAAATGAAGGATTTTGTGTACAACAATAGGATAATTGCAAGATGGTACTTAACTAGTCGGATATGTCAATCCCAAAACTTTCATCTATCTCATACATGTTAATACTTCAAAATTCGCTATCACACCGCCAAAAAAAATCAATATTTTTAGTCATTCTGTTGTATACGTCAGCTGTTTGCGAATCGTCTGGTTATCTGAATGCGGTCAGCCGATGTATTATACTAAACTGCGAAAAGTCCTTCTGGCCTGTACCAGCAGGAAAAGATAGTCTCCCTATTGCTTGGTTTTAAGATTTTAGCTAATTTTACTAAAAAACACGAAGCTAAAATGCGTGGAAACCGATTACAGAAGAGTCATTCCCAGTTCTCGTCAATATTGAATCTGAATGACAATATCGCCAAATTAGACAGGCATAGACAAGTTGGCTTCATATATGACAATGTATTTTTATCGCCAAATTTGGCGATATTTCACTAATTGTCGCCAAGTTTAACGAGAATTTTATGTTGGCAAATATATGTATTGTTAAGCATGTAAGAGTTGAAACGATACGATGGTTACAACAAAGAAAGAAAATTTGCCGAAACCATGTTCACTAAAACTCATAAATTAAACCCGTTTATGGAGGAATCCTGCTGTATTGTTTCAAAATGTCAGCCACCCTATAATTTCAAACTGCTATATCTCAGCCATTTTTTAAGATTGAGGCAAAACAAAAAATGCTCTGGAATCCTTGGATCAAAGCCGAACATTTACGCAAAAAATTTTAGGATTTATAATTTTGTTGTACATTTTTTTAAATTTGAAATCTTTAAATGGCTATCACAGCGCTCCCTCCAGACGCAATAACACCCAAATTCAACTGGTACCTGCAGGCCATAGTCAAAAACATATACAAAACGAATAATAAACATAAACCAATACAAAAAATTTGGCTCAATTATCAGCATAACTTCATACACTTTCCGATGATACAATAGTAAAAATGGAATAAAAATCGCGATCGCAACGTCCCTTTTCGTTGGAAAATCTCCAAATTCAAGTGGAACTGCTGGCCATAGCTAAAAACATAGAAAAGAATTTGGTTCCATTTGAAGTATAACTTCATATGCTTTTCGATGGTACAATGAGGACAGGCAGACCATTTTGTAAAAACATGGTTTTCGGAAACTCTGACCAGTAAAACGTGTAAATCCGTCAAAAAAAATTTCGTTTACAATACTTTCTTCTATTATAGATAGAAGAAAGTAAAAAAGTAAAGTAGATATTTGCTTCAATTCTTTACGATTTTGTAATCGGAAACCGTCGAAACAAAACTTTATTTTGCAAGTCACACTAAACATGTGATTTTTTTTAAAAAACACTTACGCTCTTGCTTATCTAAAAAGTAAATTATAACTTTTCTATTGAAACAGCACTGAATCACATCTTAATTCTCGATAAGCTTATTTCATTTAATGTTTTTTGGAATATCAAATACATTCAAATACCTGTTTTGTGATGCTTATCTTCTATTCATAAAATATCCCAAAAACTTCAAAACACCGTAGCAAATGCTCTGCTGACTGCCAACATAACAAAGCAAGGGGAAGGAAAGGAAAAAGGCACAAAGCATACTAGCAACCAGAACTTCATTCCTCAACATCTTGCATAAAATCGCTCCTGATCAAAATCGCTCCTGATCAAAATCGCTCCTGATCGCGCTTAGATCAAAAGGCGTTGTCTGTTTTCTTATGTTTCTTTTATTCAATTGTTCTTCAATGATTTTCGCACTTAGCAATTATACTATAGCATTCAAATCTTATAAAGTTTAATAATCATAAAAAATTAATAAAAAATAGTAGATTTTTGCCGATTTCGTGAACTTTAAGGCCTATATGAGGTCAGTTTTCTGAGCTTTATTTATATATTCTTATATCTTTATATATTCTTTTGTCGCTAAGATTCGTAACATTTTCCGCGGTATAACAATGAAGAAAATGTATTTTAAACTTTTTGTCCTATCCTGCTGTACTATATATCATGTGTTAAGCTATATAACAGAATGCAAAATACAAAGAGGGGGCAGAGCTTCCTAACTAGAACTTGGACGTAATAAATCGACATAGTCAGAGTGGATTTCGAAATTTGTTGGTGATGTTAATTCACAGCTTGCTTTCTTTTCCTCCAGTTTAATGATATATAAATATAGACAGCCGTAGAGGGTAAGACCCTCTAAGAAGAAGGGGTACAAAATAAAACGGAGCGTAAAAAAGTTTCTTTTACCAAGGCCCTACTTAAAGAAACCAAATTAGTCTTGCTCATTATAGGAATAGCATTTGAAATTACAAGTCATGAAATCAAATCAAATAATATTTTATTATATGCAAATTTAATATAAATTAATTTTTTATAACAGTTGAATTTGTTACTGCAATTATATCTTTCTGCCTTGTGTAGATTTTACACATATAAAATCCACAGACATCTCATTTCTATCCTAGCTCTGACATAAAATCCTAGAATATGATAACAACATGAACGACACTTTTTAGTTTCAGTTTCGTTTGTTTATTTACGTTTATTTTTTTGCGAGAATGAAATTGAAGTTGCCAAGGAAGCGAATACTGCCAAAACAGACAGCCTTTAAAGCGCCAAATCCGGGGTGATGTTGGATTCAACTTTTCTATGGAACAACAAAAGAATCCGCACTCTAATACTAATCTTTGCTCTGAGCTTGAATCAGACAGGAGAAAAGAAAAAACATAGAACTGATGTGAAAGTTTGAAAACATTTTGTTCTGTCTAATTCAAATATTTTCTCCTTTGTTCCACAGGCATTTCCATAGGTGATTGAATACAATTTGATTAATGATGAAATTGATTCAAGAAATTCCATATCGGTTTCCCAATTTAATAAACATGGATCTTTCTCACTATCACCCATTTTTACAGTGATATTTCATTCAATTATGTCTTATTTGCTACTCTCATCCCCAAATTGATAATTATATTTTACTAACATTCACAATACATATGATTTTGTTCCATTTTTACTTTTAGAAAATATATTGTTGAAAAACTAATAGGAAACACAGAATTATAGAATGAAACCTGCTAAGACACAAGAGCAAGGAACCGAAAAATATTTCGGTTTTAGACATGTTTCCGTCATAGTACATGTAATTTTATGATATTCCTTTTGCCGAGATAATGAAATGATTCCTTGTATATTCGTTTGGAAAGAGGTTGTTTGATTAGAGGTTCGTTTAGAAAATAGACCAGCGAAGAGGGTGAAGCCTGCTAATTAAGTTAATGAAATTTTGATTCGGGGATATTTACGGGGCACGAACTGAAATAAGAAAAGAAATCTTATGAATTTTTATTTTAGTAATTTTTAACTTATAATTAATGCAACATCTAACTAACTGATAATAATAATAAACATTTATTAATGAGATTTTTGTTGCGATATGTTTCATAGAGGATTTTATTTCCGGTTCATATTTTCTCATTTTAGTAACATACATAGCAAAATTGGGCAAGTTACAGTGGTATGGGTAGAAGCTATGTCTTATGACATTCATTTGAAGAAATAAAACCATTTAAATTCATACAGAAAGGATAATTACATGTCGGAAATGCTGCATAGCAGCACAGACAAAGAAAAATTTAGAATCTCTTAATTCATGGAAAAATAATTGTATTATTTTTCTTATTCTGTACATGGCAAACAAAATTTTACCTATTGTAACAAACAGAAAAAATTTAACTATAGAATATATATTGATTATCAAATTTAAATTATTTTGTGCCAGGGAAATTATTGTATATACCACCCCAGACCCCAGCCACATGCAGATTTGTCATCCCTGGCCTAGGAGTGCAAATTCTCAATTTTCTCTTTATATTAAAATTAATTCGTATAAATGAAAAGTTTACAGGAAAAACACATTGAAAATCACACAAAAAGATATTTGAAATTATTATGGGTTCTTATGAATTAAATACTTAAACTTTAATTATTCTGAAGTAAATTAAATGTCTTTCTGGCATAATATAATTTGTCCAGATTTTTAATTTTAGTAATTTGCTAAAGAATTTAAACTTCATTCCATGTTAAATATATTCTGAGTCTGATTCTAATTTAATTTTTTGTTTTAAAAGGTAAAATTACCAATCGTCAAAATTATTTGTCAATTGCCTCCTTTCATGTTCTTTGAAAATGCCTGAAAAATGCATCCGATAAACTCCAAAACATGTGCTTTCGATTCCTCATCATTACAGTTTCACAGGTTTAATAAATTCTTATAAAAATGTAAATACAATATATTTTAAAATAAAGTCATGCAAAAATATCTTTTATTTACATATGCACAACTCAGTGCTAGTTTAAAATGCTAAAAATGTTACTAAAAATAAATAAATTGCTCATTGTGCAAATTACATCATTATTTTAAAGTTGATTGTGGAAGATTCTTTGATTACATTTACTTTTTACAGAGCAGGCCATGAAAAACTCGTACCAGGACAGGACACTGAATACGGAAAACAAGAACAACTAGTCGGATGTGCCAATCCCAAAACTTTCTTCTATCTCAGTCATGTTAATACTTCAAAATTTGCTATCACATCGCCAATAAAATCAACATTTTTCGTCATTCTGTTGTACGTCAGCTTCTTGCGAATCGTCGGGTTACCGGGATGCGATCAGCTGATGTATACTAAACTACGAAAAGTCCTTCTGGCCTGAACCGACAGGAACAGATAGCTTCCCTATTTCTTGATTTTACGATTTTAGCTAATTTTACTGAAAAACACGCAGGTAAAATGTGTGGAACCTAATAAAAGAAGATTCAATCCCAGTTCTCGTCAACATTGAATTTGAATGAGAATATCGCCAAATGTGTCCTCTACAGCCAAGTTGGCTTCATTTGTGGCAAACTATTTTTGTCGCCAAACTTGGCGATATTTCACCAACTATCGCCAAGTTTGGCGAGAATTTGACGTTGGCGAATATAAATATATAGTGAAGGATTAATGGTTACAACAATGAAAGAAAATTTGCCGAAACCACGTTAAGTAAAACTCATAAATTAAACCCGTTTATGGATGAAATCTGCTGTCTTGTTTAAAAATGTCAGCCACCCTAAAATTTCAAACCGCTATATTTCAGCCATTTTTTAAGATAGAGGCAAAACAAAAATTGTTCCGGATTCTCTGGATCAAGACCGAACATTTAACGAAAAAAACTTTTAGGATTTCTCATGTTTTTGCACATCTTTTTGAATTTGAAATTTTAAAATGGCTATCACAGCGCCCCCTTTCGTCGAAATATCCCCAAATTCTAATAAAACCAGCTTGCCATAGCCAAAAACATAGAAATAAAATGTGGTTAAATTTGAAGCATAACTTCATACACTTTTCGATGATACAATAGTGAAAATGGAACAAAAATATCGATCACAGAGCCCCCTTTCGTCGAAATATCCCCAAATTCTAATAGAACCTGCTTGCCATTGTCAAAACCATAGAAAAAAAATGAGGTTCAATTTGAAGCATAACTTCCTGCACTTTTCGATGATACAATGAAGACACACAGACGGACAGACAGACATTTTGTAAAAACATGTTTTTCGGAATCTATGACCCCTAAAACGTGTAAATCCGTGGAAAACCGGAAGTCGAAAAAAATTTCGATTACAATACTTTCTTCTATTATAGATAGAAGAAAGTAAAAACTGGTTCAATTATCGATGGTACAATAGTGAAAATGGAACAAAAATATCGATCACAGCACCCCCTTTCGTCGAAATATCCCCAAATTCTGATAGAATCTGCTTGCCATAGCCAAAAATATAGAAAAAAAATTAGGTTCAATTTGAAGCATAACTTCATACACTTTTCGATGGTACAATAGTGAAAATGGAACAAAAATATCGATCACAGCGCCCCCTTTCGTCGAAATATCCCCAAATTCTGATAGAATCTGCTTGCCATAGCCAAAAATATAGAAAAAAATTTAGGTTCAATTTGAAGCATAACTTCATACACTTTTCGATGGTACAATGAAATGACACACAGACGGACAGACAGACATTTTGTAAAAACATGTTTTTCGGAATCTCTGACCCCTAAAACGTGTAAATTCGTTGAAAACCGGAAGTCGAAAAAAATTTTGATTACAATACTTTCTTCTATTATAGATAGAAGAAAGTAAAAACTCATGAGTCAAGCATAGATTATGAAACACTTTCCAACACATTTAGAATACTGTAACAAAACTTCAATGTTTAGTAGGGTGAAAGATTTTGTCTAAGTAAACAATTTGGAAAATGCATAACACATTTCAAAACCCAATTTCACCCATTACCATCAACAATTGGGAAAATATCTCAATTCTTTTGTGCAGCCATGTGTATGATCTGGATGTCATATACTATGTAGTATGCTAAAATTTAGTTCAGTTAGGAAATGCATAGTTCAAAAATATCATTCAGCAATTTCAGTCAGTAAATGGAAATTGTCTTTTGTGCAGCCCTGTATATGAGCTATAGATTTGTATACATACTACATAGTATGCTAAAATTTAGTTCCATTAGGAAATGCATAGCACAGTTGAAAATTCCCCTTCAGCAATTTCTGTCAATAAATGTACTCGAGATCTTTTATGCAGCCCTGTATATGATCTATAGAATTTATACACACGAAGTAACATAAAAAAGGTTAGCTAAATTAAAAATTCCCTGACGGCTCGGCCTACAGGCACAGGCAGATTTCGAAGACACAGACCGTGGGGCGCTTTATTATTGGGAATTGCCAAAGAAATTACCTTTTCGCCACGACGCGACAGTTGGGATCCCCCACTTCGAAATCTACCTGTGTCTGTAAATGGAACCGGCAGGGATTTTTTTTTTTTTTTTTTTTGGCTGTAATAGTTGGTTCTATAAAAAACTTGTCAATATAAAAGTTGTAGATAATATTAACACTTTACCGACCGGTAGCGGTTCGAACATACTATGCCGTTTCACCGCCCGGTCAGCCGCAGATCGTCCGAGACACCGGCTTGGTTTCGGCCTAGACTGACGCGCGGGAATATATGCGCTTTTCTTAAACTCTGGTAAAATTGTACGCTTCGTGTTATTCTAGGGTAACGAAATTTAATAAAATCTTTTACTTTAACCCCTTGGGGACGAGCGACACGTATACGTGACGCATAAGATGCTCAGAATCCTCGATTATTCCCACCAGTTATTTTTTAATGTAAGATTTGCCTCATTAAATCTTAGCATTTCTGAGATTCAATTAGGTGAAATTTTCTGTTTTGAAAAACCGGTGGTAAAAGGTTAAAAATTCTGTAAAGGACGTTCGTCGTGAAGGGGTTAATCATATTAGTGTTAAACAATATTTATTTTATCTATTAAAATCGTTTTCAGTTTATTATTTACATAAAATATACCACAATCCATATAACAATATTTGTCGAAAAAAGTTGTTTAATATTTTTTTAAACTATGATAACGCTCGAAACAGTCACCTTTGTGTAATGGGACGTTGCAGTATTTACAAGCGAAACCTGTTCTAAAGGGCTAAAGCTTATAAAAAAGCACCGATTATCTGAATAAAGAATGCTTGCTGCTTGCTACTTGTCAATCTAACCTAACCAAATCTAACAGAAAGATCAAAAGTCGATTAATCGACGACCGGTCGGTAAGCGCTGGGGAGCAAACGTCGATTAATCGACGGCCGGTCGGTAAAGTGTTAAGAGGATTTATAATAAATTTAAGCGGATTTGATATATTGTGAATTAACAAAGTTATGATTTTTTTTCTTCTTAAACCCCTATCTCCACCCCCCCCCCCCCTTGAGGCCCTTTTTAATGATATCAAAAATCTGTCATACACTATATTTCCAATGATGACCGGTCACTTGCGATTTTAGACGTTTTGTTAAATATCTGTAAAGATACATGAGGAATTATCCTTAAACTTCAGGAGAGTAAACAACATGATAGACGTCATATATTTCCGCGAAGATTTTTTCCCGAAACCCCATAAGGGGCCGTCAACAAATTAAAGAAAAACGAATATCTTTTGGATAACCCTGTAAAAACTAATATTGCAAAGCATTCAAACTGTAGATTATGATTAAGTGGCTTATTGTAATAATTTGGGTTCATTTGTATGAAGATAGCATGTATACTCGAAGAGAAATTCAGGTTTTTATATAAACAGTCCCAAATGTTACCAAGTTTTTTGCTTATAATTTGCAGAGTTTTTAATATAAAAACAAGTTATTTTCTGAAAATATGACAAACAAAATTGTACACAATTCCCTGCAATCAGAATTAAAAAATAATAAAAATTGTATGAAATATGAGCAAGTTTACTAAATATTGTTTCACTGCGCATGCGCGAATTCAATGAAAATATACTGTGCATAATATATTAGCTAAATGTATAGAACAACTTTTATGAAAGTCTCAAAAACTTAGCTTGAAAATTCTGATAATAATCGTCGATAGAATAAGCTCGAAATTCGCTGTTCCCAAAAAGAAGCAAAAAGATGAGGGGTTGTATCAACACCGGCTCTATTAAGAATATGTAATAGAGCCGGTGTTGGTTGTATCAAATATACTAGCTTATGAAAGTTGACATAATAAGAATGAAGTGTTTCTCATTCTATATTTGATACAACCCCTCATCTTTTTTATTCCTTTTGGGAACAGCGAATTTCGATCTTATTCTATCGACGATTACAATCAGAATTTTCAAGCTATGTTTTTGAGACTTCCATAAAAGTTGGTCTATACATTTAGCTAATATATTATGCACAGTATAATTTGATTGAATTCGCGTATGCGCAGTGAAACAATATTTAGTAAACCTGCTCATATTTCATAATATTTTTATTATTTTTTAATTCTGATTGCAGAGAATTGTGTACAATTTTGTTTATCATATTTTCTGAAAATAACTTGTTTTTATATTGAAAACTCTGCAAATTATAAGCAAAAAACTTGGTAACATTTGGGACTGTTTTTATAAAAACCTGAATTTCTCTTCGAGTATACATGCTATCTTCATACAAATGAACCCAAATTATTACAATAAGCCACTTAATCATAATCTACAGTTTGAATGCTTTTACAATATTAGTTTTTACAGGGTTATCCAAAAGATATTCGTTTTTCTTCAATTTGTTGACGGCCCCTTATGGGGTTTCGGGAAAAAATCTTCGCGGAAATATATGACGTCTATCATGTTGTTTACACTCCTGAAGTTTAAGGATAATTCCTCATGTATCTTTACAGATATTTAACAAAACGTCTAAAATCGCAAGTGACCGGTCATCATTGGAAATATAGTGTACATAAATTTTCGGCCCTTTTCCTAGAAGTAATAATATTTTTAAACGGATTCGATACGTTTCATAATTAAGAAGTTATGGCTTTTTTCTGTTTTCACAAAAAGCCACCCCCCCCCCCCCCACCCCTTGGTCCGATTTTGCCCATTAACGAACTTGACCGAGATTTTATGCCCCTTGATTTTATGTATCAGTTTGGAAGAGATTTGTGCAGAATTATTGAAGTTATCGTGTCCATAAAAAAGTGATACAGATAGATAGCTGTAAAATTCTGAACTGGGGGTGGTTTTGGGTTCTGGGAGTCATGATAGACGTAGATCTGCAAAAGTTTTCCAGAAATTCCACCATAGGGGAGAATGTAATAGGTAGTATTTCTTACGTAATCGACCTAAAACGCATCCACGACTGAAAGTGCACTTCCATCAATTAGTTTATAGATAGTACTGTAACCAAATTCATTGTGTGCTCTTGTGTAAATGAACGAAGAATGCTATACACATAGACGTAGCCTCTGGGGGGGAACGTGCCCCCCCCCCCCAACTTTCTGAACATCAACATCTAAAATATGATACAGTCAATTAGGGCTTGTCTTGTATTGACCTAAAATCAAAATGAAATAACTACTTTTATTTTCACTTTATATTTCTGAATTTTTAACACTTTCCAACCTAGTTGAAAAGTGTTTATGACTTCGGTTTGTCTGGCCGTATGGCCGTCTGGCGTCTGGCCGTGCTCTAACTCCCTTAAATAAGCTCGGATTGCTCTGCAACTTTTATATGTTATTGTCGTTATCTATAGCATGTTCCCTATTTCAACGGAAGTGTGTAGCACTTTATAGTTTTTTTACAGGGACACTCAAAAGAATTCAGTTACATTACGGTCTAAGGGAAAAATCACTTGCGGTTTATTTTAATGATGTTACACAATTTCAAACACATTGTAATTGATATATATCACTAAGATGCATTACAAGAAGCTTAATATTGAATAGGGTGTGCATAGTACTTATAGTTACTTTACAAGGATAGTCAAAAGAATTCCGTTACATTACGTCTATGGAGAAAAATCGTCTGTGGTTTATTTAAATAATGTTTCACTATTTTAAACGCATTGAAATTTATATATATCACTAAGGTGCATTACAATAGGCTTACTACAGAATAGTGTGTGTATAGCAGTCATCGTTCATTTACAGGGACACACAAAAGAATTATCTACTGTCTGTTAACAATCATTCCTGGAAGGGCGTTTTAAGTTGCTGAACGTGATTTTAAATTTAACTCACTTTTTGTCTATTACGTGGTGTGTATAAATTCTGTAGATCATATACAGGGAAGCACAAAAGTTCGCGAACACATTTCCGTTTATTGACAGAAACTCCAGAAGGAGAATTTTAAACTGTGCTACGCATTTCCTAACTGAACTAAAATTTAGTATCCTATGTACAAATCTATAGATCATATACAAGGCTGAATAAAAGTATTCGGATATTTTTCCAAATATTGTATATGTTGGAAATTCCTGAAATTATGTTTTTAAATATGTTATGCGTTTTCCAAATTGTTTACTTAGATGTTATCTTTCAGCTTATTAAACAGTATGATTTGTAAAATTATTTTGGAAGTGTTGGAAAGTGTTACATAATCTATGCTTGACACATGATTTTTCGTTCTTGTTTTACTTACTCAGATGTCAGATCAATAGACAGCTCAGCTATTTTTCTTTGAAGTAATGAATTTGGTACCAAAAATTGCTGGTTCAAATCTGAGCTGGGCGAAATGGGATGAGGGAAAGTGTTTCAGAATTGACTTGTTCGTTAATGAAAAAATCAAGACATTTCTCTCCAAAAATCCTTCTACAAAGTAGAGGTCTGCACGAGCCCGGGCCTGGCTCGAATCCCGTACCCGGCATGTGGCGGGTCAGAAGAATAAAGATAACTTTTTTAACGGGTCGGGCCGAGAAAAAAATTAAACGGACCTGGAGAGGCCGAGAAATAAAATTAATCGGTCGACTAGCACAGTATAACAAATTTGAAAGGGTCGGACAAAGCTGAGAACATATTTTTCTTTCTAAATTGTCGGCCAAGCCGTGAATTAATTGTTCCCAGGACATGTCGGGCAGTCAATGTTTTTTAAATAATAGAGATTATGAACTTTTGTTAACGGAATCTCTGGAAATATACTTTAATAAATTACAGAGAAATATATTTTTAAATCTTAATTTTTTTTTTTTATATACTGCTTCAAAAGTTATGTTTTTAATCATCTTTTCCCTTTTATTCTAAACTACACTAATCTTTTTTAACGAGTCTATATTTGAATGTAATAATATAAGAATCTAAGTGATCATTAATGTTACTATCCTGTATTATATAGTTTGTAGAGATATAGTCTGTAATATACTGTAAAAATTTTCCCATATATATGTATGCAGTTTTCTTTAAAATAATCTCAATTTTATTTTAAGAAAAATCAGAATTTTTTGTAAAAATTGACTCGGGCCGGGCAAGATTTAATTGATTTTTGCACGGAACAGTCTGAACTTTTAGTTGTTACATCGGCCCGGTCCTGGAAATTCTGGCCCGTACAAACCTCTACTATAAAGGCATTCTACTATTGGTAGTATGTCTTGTGCATAATTAAATATGTTCTCTTATTTATCATTATTTATTTTAATGGTGGCACTTAATTTTCTACTATACCTTCGCATTTTTGAGGTGCAATGGTTATGACTTTTTTTTTTTTTTTTCAAAGTGTGAGCCTTCTTGAATGAGATGTTTTAAAGTTAATACACAGCCGTACCTTGGTAAACCGTTCCAGAAATACCGCTATTAAGCAAAACCGTTGCTATTCAAGGTGCAATTTTCCAGGCGCATATACGTTAAATGATTAGTACTTCTGTGCTTATTAAACTTATTTAAAATGTCTTAGAAGTTTAATAAATGTCTTTCATTTATTATATTTGTTACAAAATATTAATTTCAATAAAATGAACTAGTGAAGCTTTTCTCATTTCCGTGGTCGGTTATTTTTCAAAGTTAAATGAACCTGGTAATGAGACCCAACTGCTGTCAACAGCATACATATGTGCAGACTACGTCTGCTCTGGTCTCGAGTCAAACTAATCTAGAATTTTTGTGATTTTTTATTTCGACCCAGATTAGTTCAATATTTTGAGCATCGTAGTTTGTGTTACGACAATTTTATATTCTTCCAACTTTAATCTCAGCAGAGCAAAATTTAACAGAGAATTATAGTTCTTTCGGTTTTGGATTTTAAAAAAATGACAAAAACTTGCCGCAAAAGGCGAAAAAACACTAAAACATTTGTGAAATATACTAAATTTAAAATATATACTATATTGGTTTAAAAGCTTGAAAACGGATTCATTTTACAAGTGTTAAAAAATTGCCACTAACTGCGAAAAACCGCAGAAAATCTCATACAATTTTTTATGCGATTTAAATCGTGAAAAATTCAAAAATTTCAGAGGACATTTACTGTATTACACAGTGACAAAGGAAATGTATAAATCGGAGCAAACATCAAGAAAAAGAAAGAGAGAAAATATTCATATAAATTGCACTGTGGCAGCTAAAAAGACATGGGATGTTATCACGAATCAAGCAAAGGAGAGATTTTCTTTTATTTCTCACTACTCTGCTGTTTCTCTTTTCGAAGCCCAAAAATTCCAATAATACGAGAAAATTTTTCCAAATGAGCTAGTTGAGAAGGCAACTGATGTTTATCCCATTTTACAGAAAGATCGTCTGAAAACTGAATTAAGTTAATTTACAGAAGATCAGATTTCAGAAATATGACTGGTGCTATTTGTCTTCTGCAATTTATCATCGAAAATAACTTACAAAATAAGTTTTCAGAGACCTACAAACTGTTTTAATTATTGTTACCATTCCAATGACCACTGCTGAGGCCGAAAGGTGCTTCTCCATTTTAAAACGAATTAAGACATTTTTAAGGAGCACTATGAGTGAGGACGGACTCAGTGCTTTAGCCATGCTCTCAATTGAAACAGACATTATAAACAACATCCCTAAATTCAATGAAAATGGTATAGATTTGTTTGCCTGAAAAAGACAGGCGGGTGGATTTAATTTACAAAAATTGTACTTGAGCAACATTCAAAGATAAATTATAAGCAATATTGTTACATTCCTTAGTAAAAATTTAAATGTTATAAGTTATCCATCTATAGGGTTTTTTTTTTTAATTTTTTTTTTTTTTTTTTAATTCTTTAAACTTGGAAAAACAAAAAAGCAGTGATGAGTTCTGGGACTCCCAGGAAAGTGAAACTTCTCCTCCTTTGAATGCACCTACCCAAACTCCATATTGTTCTCCTTGGAAAAGGAAAATTCCATTCATACAAAAATGATTCTGAATTTTTAATGCTGCACAAATGTATTTTAACCTATATTTTAAATCCTACCTACAAATTTTATTTTCATAATTTTTATATTGTGACTGTGACCCTTTAACTAATGTGTGTGACTGTGACCCTTTAACTAATCCACGAGCCGCCACTGGGTCTAGAAGATCGAAACTGAATTACTTTTACCCAATGTGGTAAAATTGCCTGAATGTCGTTAACTGAGGCCATTTTTAACCAAGAAACCACTGTATATATATCGCTGTGTGTGTGTTTAATAAACATTTGTGCTCTCTAAAATTTCCGGTCACGCTGCGCCTATGGCTATACATACCAATCTATAATCAAAAAACTGAATTTTTTTTTTTTGTGCAGACCTGTATAGAATCTATACATTTATATCTACAACAAAGGATTCTAAAGTTTACTCTAGTTAGGAAATCCAAAGCAGTTAAAAATTCCCCTACAGCAAATTCTGCCAATAAACGGAAATGTACTCGAGATCTTTGTGCAGCCCTATATACCTATACAATTTATATACACCATGTAATATGCAAAAAATTTGTTAAATTTAAAGATGTGTTCCACAATTTAAAACTGATTTCCAGCAATTATTTTGTGTCCCCCTGTAAATGAACGATGGATGCTAGGTACACCTTATTCTATAGCAAGCGCCTTGTAGTGAACCTCAGTGATATATATCAATATTGTTACACTTGAAATAGTGCAACATCACAAAAAAACACTGCAAACAATTTTTCCCCATACACCGTAATGTAATCTAATTATTTTTAGTGTTCCTGTAAACGAACTATAAATGCTACACACTGCATTTTCAATATCAAACATGCCATGGTAAACCTTAATAACATAAATCAATTGCATGGTAATCAGAGTATATTTACGTGAGTTAAGAGGATGGACAGACGGCAGGCAGACAAACCAAATTCATAAACACTTTTCAATAACGTTGGAAAGTGTTAAGAAAAGAAAAAAAGTGCCAAAACTCAATATTTGCATGGAAAGTGTGTTCAAGTGTGTTTATATGCTGGTGGGAACTATTTTCACCATTTACTGTGAAAATACAGTTACTTTTTTTTTTTAAATAGATATTAGCACATTTCGACTGGGCCAGTTTTTTGAAGCTCACCCAGTATTAATTTAATTTTTAAATAAAACATTATTTCAACAATATGTTCTGATTCCATAATATCTTAGATAATTGTTATTGTAAAAAAAAGCACTAAAAGAATATTAAACAATATCTATCGGGTAAGAGCAGATGCAACCTATACAATTGTTACTAAAAAACTGAATTTTTTTTCTATGATATTCAATTCTTAACAGTATAGGAAATAGTGTAGTAACAAATGCATTTTAGAGTGTCACCAAAATTTGAAAAATTTACAATAATAGAAAAAGACAACGTCACTAAATTTTCGTGATGCATTAAATCAACCCTTTAAAGCAAACTTATTCTGACAATCTCACCCAACAGTCAGAGAGCCATTCAGGACATGATTTTTGGAATCTTTTCAAGCAGAAGATGCTGACATCTGGTACTACTGTATCTGTTCTAGAGGAAATTAAACAATTGATTTTGATTGTTTGTAGAGGTTTTAATATATTTTTTTTTTATTTTATTCAACTAAAAGCATCAAAAGTCTGCCTAATCTGTAGATTTAATCTTTGCACTACAGTGCAAAACATACTTTTTAAAATAAAACTTTATGTAAGGAATGAAAAATTTAGGGGGTAGATTTTGAAGATTGTTTCTTTATTGTTATGAAAAATGACAAATACAGAAGAAAAAAATTAATGCAAACGTAAACATTTTAAACATTATGATTGGGGGGGGGGGGGGGAGAAGACAGATTTTTTTAGGTAAAGTTTAATTAAATGGGGATTACTTATCACTACTACAGAGTTACAAAAAAGGCAGGGGGAAAAATTAAAAAATTTCAGATTTTTAGTGTTTTGAATTAGGAAGAGGAGGGGGGGGGGGGCGAATTTAGAGGAATAATTATTTATTGTTACAATATTAATAGGAATGTAAAAACAGAAAAAGTTAAAGATTTTAAATTTTGTGAGTTGGAGGCCAAGGGAAGAGAAACACAAATTTTTGAAAGGAAAGGTTGATTAGACGATTATTTATTTATTGTTAGTGAAGATTTACATATGGGATGAGAAAAAATTTGTTTTAAAGACTTTAAATTTTGTGTGCTTGGTTAGAGGGTAGGCCAAAGGGGGAAGCAGAATTTTGGGTGGGAAGAAATTTAGATGTGATAAATTTGTTGTTACAATAAAGTAACAAATAAAGAAGAAAAGGGAAAGATTTTTCTTTGTTTTTACTGTGGAGGGGATCAAGAAAAAAACAAAATTTGGGGTTTTTTTTTTTTTTTTTTAAGCAGAGCTTTGCCAAAATGCAAAAGATTTTCAACCCTAATAAATAATAGGAGAGTAGAATTAAGGACTTTTAAGGACAAAAAATTAAAGACTTTCAAGTACCACAGGAATCCTGGTTACCTAAAATATCTATAAAAATTCAGTTTTCAAGATCAGAAGTCTGATGTCAACTTACTGCATTATATAAAACTATCTGCTTAATTTTTTTTCATTTTTAAAAATAATTTTGGAAAATAATTTTTGAAAAAACAATGCATTGATAGTCATTGTAGGTTATTTTTCTTTTGATGAAAATCAAATTCTGACAACTGTATTAGTAATCAGTCATCTTTATTTTAAATTTTCCTGTATATTAACATGGGATTTTCCAATATGCAATACAGAAACTTTTTATGTTAGAACGTCCCCTTAAACCTTTTGCTACATACTGTTCAGTACACAGTTTATTCAAAATAGCATGTTGAGTAAAAGATAAAAATTTCACAATAGCCTTAAGGCGGTTCTCAAAAGAATATTTTTCCTCACTCAACATCACAAAACTGAGACACATTTATAAGACTAGTTTTTAAATGTTAAAACACAACACTTGTAGGCATGATTATTGAAGTCTCATGTAATAAAGTTTTTTTTTCCTCACGGATAAATGATTTATATCTAGAGTTATAAGTGATTGTTTTGTGGTATGGCAGCAGTTTTTTCTCCTTCTCACTGTTACATTCTAATATTCAATTCAAAACACCAACTTTGACATCATTCCCTGAAAGATTTTTTGCCTTTAACAAAAAATGGAAAAAACTGTTAGATTACTTAGTTTCTGTATAAGATCACCTACCGATTTATTGTGTTTGAGAACAAAAATAAATTCAGAAATATGTCAGAAAGGTAGCCAGTTAAGATTTCAAAACAGCCTTAAACCTTTTAAGGACAAAATTGTCAAGTGACACTGGAAAATGCATCATGATTAAACAAACATGTTCACTGAATTGATATTTCCCCCTTCACTTATGCGAGACACATAAATGTGCAAATTTCAAAATTTTGAGAAATGGTATCTGAAAGTATGCTGTACTCTCATAATTCATCTTTTACTTATTGGGGGGGGGGGGATAATCCAATCAACTAATAAACCCAAAAACTGAAAATTTGCACATTCACAAGTTTATGGCATAAAGAGGAGGAGGGAGGGTGAAATCATCTGTGCTCATAAATGTTTATATATTAGAAATTACTGTTAATAATACAGAAAATTTAATCATTACATTGTACACACTTTTGTCCAGTGAAATTAAATGATGGAATCAAACCTCGATACGCAGTACCAACAAATAGAGTTTGCAAAGGACATAAAAAGTTCTCTGGGAAAAACCTAAGATATGAAGTAACTGAATCCAAAAATAACAATGCACAAAAGATTTCAGAAAAATGCAAAAATAATGCACTAGTTTATTAATACAAAGTAAAGGCAAGAAATACAAACTAATGTTAAAACAGAAACATTGATATAAAATGTCTGAGTTCATAACAAAATATCAAATATACAGATTAATATTATGTTTGAGCTTTACACAAGTGGCACTTTTTATATTTTATACTCTAAAAGGCACATAAAAATATCATTTTGATTCTTTTGATTTAGACAACAAATATTAGACATCATTCATAATTCACTTTAATCTTGCAGATATCTAATTGGTACAAAAACAATACATGAAAAATACATCACAGTCATCCTTTTCCAAACACACAATATATACAAAATATCATGTATTCACACTGCAATAACAAATATCTAAAAGAATGACTCATTTCATTAGCCAACTGAGAAACCACTTCTTTAGTTTGTTTTTGTGAAAATGCATTGATGCAAAATGTATTGTAGTGATTTTTTCCCCTTGTGAACTTTTCCTAACATATAACTTGTTGCTCTCTTTTCTATCATTTGCATAAATATTTAAATCGTGAAAATGAAAACAAGTGATTCCGAAAAGAGAAAATGGATAAAGTGAAAGTTATAGCACTGAAATAAGTTAAAGAACAAAGAATTCCCATAAAATGCACTTGGCTTTGACATAACTTCATACAATATAGGAAAAACTTGTTCTCATAACAATCCCATATGCATAAAAAAATTAATTTAACATGGCAGTTCTGCAACTATCATTTTTTTTTAAATTGAAAGAATACAGATATTTATTGTTTGTATAGGCAGTGAAGTCAGATTGTATAACAATGTAAAGTTTTTATAAAACATGTTTAACGATCTAGAAAGAAAATAACAAAATTGTAATTCCGGTGAACTGGGATGCATTGCTTCTAGTATGATTTTTTCCAATAAAATGACTGTCCCAATTATCAGAAGTAAATTTATAAGCATCAGTTTATTCTACTTTTTTTAATTTTGTCTTAAATAACTGGAATCTACTGTGTTTTTAAATTTGATATTATAACTAATAGGTTTAAATGAAATCATTATATTAATTGGCTGTGTAAATTTATCACAGGAAGAGTAATTTTCTCTTAATTATTATTATTGTCAATTACACACAATTCTCTCAACAATAAGCAAATGTTGGGATTAAAAAGGCCTTTTTTTTTTTTTTTTTTTTGCCAGGCTTACTGTACATTATATGGTTAAAATATTTTCATACGATGATTTCTTCTATTTATTTATTTATTTAAATTGAAATTACTTACTTTTAATAATTTCAAGAATGTTTTTCTGTTTACATTTTTAATTTGTTTTAAAAGTTTTGATGTACTTTTTTCTCCACAAAAACTTTACATATCAAATGGAAGAAAGAATCGTTAAGATCAGGGCAAGAATAATCTCAGGTGAGTTGTGAGATATTAAGAGTACATGCACAAAACATGACAGCAAAATTAGTTTAGCAATGTTCATAAAATAATGCGATAAAAAACTATTATTAATTAAATGTGCCATTTTTATGGAAAATTCCTTGAGGACATTACTGGTTCATCAGTCATAATTTTAGTAGGATGTAAAAAATAAAAGAAGGAGGATTAAACCAAAACAAACTAGTGTCATCAATATATATATATATATATTTTTTTAAGAGACAGAAAGAAACCTGGCAACCATAGTTGGACCTCAAGGACATGTTTAAACTGAAATTCTACTGACAATGTACGTCTTGCTTAAGGGTATTGATTAGTCAGAAAAAAATTTCCTTCGTCCAGAAAGAAAACGCTTTCTCCCTGGAAAGATGTCATAAATGTAACAAAACAGGTAAAATCGTGTGAAGATCAGCTGTCACAAAACAATATTACTCCCTGAATGATTGATTCACAAAAACTTTGTCCCTTGTGAATGATTTTTTCCCTCAAAAGGAGGGTGAAAAAATATAGCATTTATTAAATATATAAAAAGTCCAAATGCATTTAAACAAAATGCTTTTAATTGTAGGAGCATTAGTATTACACTTAATCGCCAGTTTCTTGAATTTTGAAAACACCAAATAACTTTGCAATGATAGAATTTTATTCAAAACTCACCAACTTCTTTAGGAATTTAACACTTAAAAATATACAATTATGTTTTAGAAATACTCTGCCAAATATAAAGCAAAGAGATGTCATTTAAGAAGAGTATATATACCGTATATACTCGTGTATAAGTCGAGGAATTTTAGACAAAATTTGGGAGCTGAAAATGGGAGGTCGGCTTATACACGAGTAAGTAAAAAAAAAAAAATAATAATAAAATAGCGGCAGTGTTGAATCCAGGGGGTGGCCCGGGGGGGAATGTCCCCCCCGGAGCATTGAAATGTCCCCCCAGGAGTATTTGAAATTTTATGCTTTCAGAGGTCAAAAAGTGGAATTTCCACCCCGGAACTTTATAATATCCCCCCCGGAGCTACAGAAATCCCTCCCGGAGAAAAGTGTCTGAATTCAACACTGAATAGCGGAGTGAAATACCGGAGTCATATTTTTTTCGCAGATAATTGGTGAATGTGCAAGTCTTTTAATTAATCACATATGGGTCTAGGTTGGAAAGACAGATAAAAGCTGACAATGGTGATTGATAAAAAAAAGCTCAACAATAATGTCTCTGTCTGCACTCATATTCTTTTGAGATAGAATTCCCTTCAATACAGGGGCATTCTTTTCAACATTTTAATCTCCTTTTTAAAAAGAGTTCAACTTGAGAATGCTTCTAGATTTCTCTCCTAAAACTCCTACAATACATAGAAGTACTATATTTTAGCAGTTTAAGAAGTTGTTTACATACTGAAGTTGTAAAAAAGGCTTGAATAGATTTTTCAAAAAAAAAAGTAAGTAATCATTAAATTGATGTGAATAGCTTTCAAAATAGTTTAACTTTCTTCAGTTTTACATAATTATACAATTTTAAAATGTTGAATAAAAAAAAAAAAAAGTGTCTGATTAAAAACGTAAAAGTTTACTAATTTAATAATTTTTTTTTTTTTTTTCTTTAAATCCTCGATTACAAATTATTTTTCAACATACTACCAGAAATGTGATTCGACTTATACACGAAAATTCAATTTTTTCCAAAATTTTGCGTAAGAATTGGGGGGGGGGGGGGGGGGGGGGGGGTCGACTTATACACAAATATATACGGTATATTAAAAAAATAATTTTCAGGTTAAAAATTTTAAAAAATAAGAATTTTATAGCCATAGGTTTAACCTTGGAGAGGAGTGTCTGAATTCAAATCTGCACTCATAAGGTTACTTTCTTTGATGCAAAACGTATCCCATATTGTAAGAAGGCTCACAGTAATATAAAATATTTTTCTGAAATTGGAAAAAATATCTAACATTTGCAGGTTTGCCGCACGAAAAGTACTACAAAAATAGCAGTTTTGGTAGCCTAAAATTACTAAAATAGCTGCCTCAATACAGTAGCAAAATAGTGGCCTATAAAATATAAAAAGTAAAATAATTATCTCCACTTTCTTAATATAAAGTTTAGCTACTCTGCCAAAAGAAAATGTTAGAGGAAAAATTGCAGGCATAAAATTAATTAAAACTTCTTTGGTTGAAACTTTGATATGATTTACTGTACAAAAAGCATTTTTATCGATAAAATGTCTCGTTAAAAGGAAAATTAAAACCTCATTGGCAAAAACTTCCACTTTCAGAAAGATTTTTCAGTACTTTTGGAAAAACATTTCAAATGAGATTAGGAAGTTTCATCGACATGAAAAAATTCTCCTTAGTTAATTTGCATTGAAAATGGTTGCAAATAGCCTAAGTTTAGCTACCTGTAGCAATTCTACACTTAAAATAATAAACAATTGTAGATTTTCAGAAAATTTTTAGACTTCAAATTAACAATCATTATGAAAGAATATCAATGATGAATCTGTTACATTCATAAATGATAATAATGAATTGGTTACAAAAATTCTAATTAGGAAAATTCCTTTCAAGCAGCATTAAAAGTAATTTTTATTTGATGCAGTGATTCTCAAACTGAAAGGTCTAGAACATAATAAATATATAGAATGTTAGGAATGAAAGTGCAGATACAATAAAACAATAATCTAACAAAAAAACATACATAAAAAATGCATATATTAATATAATTATATTGCTAGTATATCTAATTATATTCCTGATACAAATACAATTATTTATTATGTAGCAATATAATCATGTTTTATTACTTTTGATTGTTATTTTGACAGGTTTTTTTTAAAGACATGGAAAGGGTGATTGTCAGTCATCTATTAGAATGAAAACAGGGGTATAGATAGAAAAGATAAAGAACAAATGGTTTAGTATATAGTGTCAATACATAAAAATCATATATACACAAAAATATTAATATACACTTCTCATGAAGTAATAACAAAAAAATCTCAGCTTAAGAACAAATTATAAAATTATATTTACCAGTAAAATTTTCAATGAATAAAAGAAAATGGATACTTTATCCAACAAGCAGTAAAATTACATAAAGTGCAATACAGTGACTTATTAATTGCAAATTATCAGTTTTTGATAGCAGTGATTTACACAATAAAAAATATTTAAGTAATGTGCAATCTACATATTACTTGGATTTTAATGTATGACGATAAATTGAAACAAATGTCCCATCTTCAGAAAAGACACGAAGATTTTTTTTTTCCAACTTTCAGCTCATTGTACAATTTACAAACAATATATTCAAGTTTTCTACAAAACTAAAGGTTTTATTTTGTTAGCTACAAAACTAAAGTTTTTATTTTGTTAGCTATTTATCAAAATGATAAAGATAAAATGATAAAAAGGAAAAAAAAGAAAAAAAAAAAAAACAAGTAACCCAAAAAAAAAAAAAAAATCTAAATTACTTAAACACATTAACTGTATCATGCATAAAACTTATCCTCAATTAGATTTTTGTAATTAAGGAGTCACAGTATTGTAAAAAGTGAGTACAAAAATTGAAATAGTCATTTATTCTATAAATTATCACACTAATTTCTGCATTACACCTAAATCATTTGGCACTAAAGCATTGAAAAACAAATCTAAGAAAGCTGCTGAAATATGAAAATTATTCATAAAATAAATATATAAGAGGGTCATGACCTTTTATAATCATCTAAAAGACACATAATTACATTAAATCGATTTTAGAGTTGAAAAAGGAAATTTGAAGATTGTTTTAACAAAAAAATATTTATACATATAAATCAATATAAAAAATATTATTCTAACAAACTGCAAACCTTTTTTTAAAAAAACTTTACGCACAATAAATACACTTTTATAAACATAGTAATATTGCTGGCTTTTTACAAACGAGTTCCCTTGAACATTGAAATGGCAACAGGGGTTTTATTTGAGCAATATAATGAATATATATATAACATTCTGCTTCAATGAAAATTTCCATAGATAAAAGGTGAATTGCAACATTAGTACATAACATACCCTAATAGTAATTGATATATTCAAATTGCTTTTGTGAGTTTTATTTTAAAAAATAAATAAATAAAGTTTTAAAAAGATATTAGATATTTAATTTATTTACTAAAAAATAACAGATTTTTGTGCAAATTAATAAGCAAATTGCAAATGTAGAACATTTCTAACCAGAGTCAAAAATTGTTTCATAGGATTGAAATGTTTTTTTTTTTTTTTTTTTTTTTTTTACACCATTTTAAATTGGAGTAAAAGTGATTACTCATGAAAGCTAAATTCACAGCAAAGATAGTAAGTAAATGGAAATGAGATAAACTACAAAATAATTAACCAAAGGGTAAAATTAGCCAAAAGTTAAAAATAATTTATATTATGTAAAAATTTCCTATTCCTATACCAATTCAATACCAAAATTCACAAGAACCACTTTACATTTACTATTTAAAATAAAAATAAATAAATAAAAAAGGGAGAGGATTTCATTTCAATAAGAATTTTAAAAAATAAAACATTTGATTTACTGATATTTATATAATATGGCTTAGTCAATTCAATAACACTTTAATATATTCAAAAATTAAATTTTCTTGTATAATTTTGATTAACGATTTATTTAGTTTCTAATACATTTTTAACACATTCTCAACATTAAATTATTAATCACACATATTGTTGTGATTGGCTGTGCACCACCGGTGGTACATTTTTATACAAATGTGTAAATTTTATAAAATTCTTAAAACACATAACATATGCACATTATTAATTTAAGCAGCTCTAATTTTGAACTATCACTGAAATAAAAAGTAAATACATGAAATAGCGGAAAAATTTCACTGAAGCAGCTCTATATAATGAACACAAATATTTTTATTACATTTTGTTAGAAAAATATACTCAATCACAGTCATTTATTTGGTTAAAAATTTAAAATCCCTAAACAAAACTAAATACATATTTACAAAAGCTCTCCTAAACAGAAGAAAGAACTTTACATTCAAAAATACTTTATTCCACATAGTTTGAAAATATACTCGACATCATTTCCAGTGGCACTTTGAACTTATGTGAATAAAAAAGCAACAAATGACAACATTTTCAAATATGCAAATAGAAAATTGTAAGGCACTTATATTACACAGTATAATTTTCTTAATGTAAAAACATATTTTAGATATGCACAAGCAGTTCTTATGCCAAATTTATGTAGTCATTTAAGCATGGCTTCTTACTCTATAATACACTTGACGTTTATACTAAAAAATTTAGTATAAACATTAATGCAGTCAAACAGTGGAAGAATACATTACTTTGTTGCAATAGTAATAGAACTACAAGTGCACATATAAAATATGCATTTAAAAACATTACAATAAAAACTGTTTTAATAAATTCTTTTTTAGGTTCAATCATTGACAATATTGAGAGTTTTTTTTTATGTATATAAAAATACTTTCTTCATATTGAAAGCAAAAAATAGATGTCTTGCTTAGTATTTCTTAGTTCGGACAAAAGCTGAAGTTTGGGAATAAATAACAATGAAGAGATAAAAATCTAAAACAAAAATAACATCCATTAAAAATCCAAAGATATCAATAATCATAATGTGAAACAAATGATATAATTAATGTTTCATAGAAAATTATAAAAACTGAGAAAGAAATGTATGGAAAAAAGAATTAGAACTATAAAATTTCAGACTAAAATTGAAAATAGGATTTAAACTTAAAAATGTATGTGCTAATGTTATATTTGTAGATGTTTAACTTAACTCAATTAGAAATATAACTTCTAGCTTTTAAATTAAAAATATATATATATATATATATACAGTCGAACTCGCTTATAATGATCCCTGATTTAATGAGAACCCACATTTAACGAGGAAATCAGATATACTTGGTTGGTACAATGTTAAATCTACGGGAGCATAACTTGTTTGTAACGAGCAAACCCCGGTTATATAGCGAGCTATATTCTTGCGATTCATAAAATTTCTATTGACTTCCACCACTCCAGCTCAGCTAATCGTTTCTTGGAAAAACTCCTTTAACATTCCGAAGTCAACCGAAAGTTAGTGATGAGTCATAAATCCTGAGAACAAGTGATGGCGGCATTTTTCATCATGTGGGCAGCACATGTAAGGGCCTCCCACGACGACATTCAGGAGACGTATGGAGAGACAGAGGTTACTGATTAGACAGAAGATTACTTTGCATGAGTGGCAGGGTAGGGGACTTTTGCGGAAGTCATTCTTTGATTTGCATTTATAGAGTACGTGTCAAAATTTATCTTGTGATGTCGAAACATAAAATTTTATCAGTTGACAAAAAAGTAAGGATTTTACAAGAATTAGAGGATGGCTTAAAAAATTCTGAAATCTTCAAAAAGTATAATTTATCTTCTACTATTTCAACTTTGTTAAAGAACAAGGAAAAATTAATGGCTGCGTTCAATCAAAATAAGAATGACTGTAAATGTTTGAAGAAATGTGCTAAAGAGAATTTGGACGAAGCTCTTTTGATGTGAATGAAGGTACAACGTAGTGCAGATTTACATATAAGTGGTCCACTTTTTAAAGTTCAAGCAGAAAAATTTGCTGAACAATTTAATTTGGCTATTCTGGATTTGTATGTTCGAATGGATGGCTTGATAGATTCAAGAATAGACAGGAGATAATCTTTGGAAAAAAATGTGTTTGCAGACAGCAGGAATGCCTGGATGACTGTGGACATTTTTACAAAATTCATTTCAAAATGGGAGAGTCAGCTAAGGAAAGAAAAGCATAAAATTCTCCTTTTAATTGATAATTGTTCTGTGCATCCCGAAATCACTGGATTTACAAACATCAGGATTGAATTTTTACCACCGAATTCTACAAGTGTTATCCAGCCTATGGACCAAAGGGTCATCAGAAGTTTTAAATCAAAATCAAAGTTTCATAAGCACTTGACTTTGATGTTTCTTGATATTAGAGAAAAAATAGGAATAACAACCTCAAATGCTACTGTAAACATACAGGAAGCGATATGTTTAATGAACGATGCATGGGACAATGTTGCATCAACATGCATTACCAATTGCTTCCATAAGGCCAGATTGGACATTTCTCAAGGAGGGGCAAATCTCTGAGGAAGAAGTAGACAACTTGAAAATTTTGGAAATGAGTAGAGAAGAATTTGAAAGTTATGTATCTGTTGACGCCAATATTATCACTTCCGAGATACCTACTCGCGAGGATATTGTAGCTGAAATTCAAGCTAAAGGAGATGAAAAAATGATGATAATGACAAATGTGAAGAATTTCAAGCTGAACCACCCCCAACATACTCAACGGTTTTTGAGTATGCAGAAAAACTTCAAACATTTTTTTCAAAGCCAGGGATGCAAATGACGATGTTTTTTGGGACATGAGTCTTCTTTGAAGAACAATAACACAAGAAAGAGACAATAAGACTGCTCAAAGCAAATTAACCAACTTCCTTTGTACGGTAGAGCAATAAAAAACAAATAAAGTATTTATGTATAATAAAGTAAGTATGCATGAATTTTTATAATTTTTTATGAATCCATTTTTTACGAGCACCCGGTTATAACAAGCAAATATCATGGTCCCTTTGCGCTCACTAAAAGCGAATTCGACTGTATTTGAATCATACAATGTATAATTTAAACAAAGCTTTTCGAACTGTGAGTACATGTAATTAGAAATAACAAATATGACAGAAAGAAAAATTAACCATAACTGAAAGAGATAATTTTAAATATTAAATCTAATTTTATAATTTTAATATGATGTAAGGCTTGTGGGAAAGAGGAGAAGGGAGATCACAACCTGTAACACTACTATTTAAAGCAATTATTATTATTTGTAATAAAAATTCTACCTATTTTATCGTAGCAGTAAATGATAATGCATTCAAATTTGTTATCTGTCTTAAGTAAAATAAGAAAAAAATGCATGTATGACAATTTATAAAATTTTAAACAGTTATATGTACTTTATATTAAGAGAAAGTGATCAACCCTATTAACTGCTGCTAATCATATAAAAATGTGACTGGTACCAATTGATTAGTAATATTGTCTATTAATTAATGTTACTTACATTTTGCTTAGAAATTGTATCAAACTATAATAATTTCTACTAATTTTGACATCATATTCCCTATTTCTTTGTTTTAAGAATTCTGCTAATAGTACATGAAAACACAAATGTTAAAATGTCTGGAACCCGATTATAGATGATTTCATCCATACACTTCTTTTAAAGTGTCCTTTTGGGCTGCACCATGAGAAAAGGGTAGCCTCCTTTTTAAGAATTCAGCTAATTTTAGATGAAAACACAAATGTTAAAATTATAGAAGATTTTCAGCTTTCATCAATACTGAATTTGAACAGGCATTTTGAGAAATTAGTCAGCTCTCACTAAGTTGGCTTCATTTATGGCAACTTAATCATCAAATTTGGTGAAATATTTCTAAATATCATTAAGCATGGTGAGAATCTGCCACTGGAGGACACTGTTATATATGTATATGTACATGTGAATGTGCAAATATTTTATAAATACCAATATGTATATATTTTAAATATGGCATCATTTTATGATATGACTAAGTAGTTTAACACCCATGAGAGTTGCAAAAATAATTACAACAATGAAACTAAGAATAATTGTGAGAAACCTTGAATGTTAAAATATAAATGAACAGTAAACATGATTATGGAAGAATCCCTTATTTTTAATCTGATGTTTCAGAATATCAGCCACCCTAGAATTTCAAACTACTATATCGCAGCTTTTTTTTAATGATAGAGGTGAAATGAAAAAATGCTTTGAAATCCTTGTATTAGATTGCCCAAGATTTAAGGAAAAAGAAATTTGGAATTTCTATTTTTTTTTCCTTGGTATATTTTTTAGAATTTGAAATCTTTAAGTGGCTGCAATTCTGAAGCAAGATGGCAGATCAAGCTGGCCAAATCGAGATCTTGATAAACCTTTTACATATGTTCAGTCCTTTTACATATGTGGCAAAATATCAACATTTGAATGGAGTGTGGATTTGGTGCTTTGGTATCATTATTGATAAAAATGTAATGAAATTTTCCAGAATTGCTTTCCTCTGGATGGTTGTAACAGGTAGCATCTTACTTTTTGTACTGGAAGCTATCAAATACATACACATATATATTGTTGAGTATAATCTTTGAATATTGTTAAATAGGCAGTCCTCATGTAGCCATCAAATTGAATCAAAAGTGCAACACATTTACAAGAAAAATGTTGTTAGATTTTGCAAATATGAATACCTGAAAATTTCACTCACATATGAATGAAAATTAGTTTATAAATATGCCACAAAGGCTCATATTGTAAAACAAAAAAAATTGGGAATATTTTGAAAAAAAGAAAAAATTCCCATTGAGATTTGCAAATTATTAAGGAAGAGAAAAAAATTTTTGCACAAAAGAAGCAAGTTATGCCCTTATGATTTGCAGAATGGCTCAGCCCCCTCCCCCCCAACTGAAATAGCATTAAAAGTAGTCCTGGTTCTCGCTACAAACTACTGATTTTTTGTATCGCGCTACTCGCTAAACTATGTTGTTTAAAATGTAGTTGCACTACACTACAAACTACAATAAAAAATAGCGACTACTGTTGTTTTGCTACTTGTAGCATGCTACTTCAGACCCCTGCATGAACATTAAAACACTGACATATCAAGAAAATTTTAAATATTAATTATATCTAAAATCAAATAAAAATAGGTAAAAATTGCAGTAAAATATTTTTAAGAAGTGATGGTGTGGGGTGGGGTTAAGGATTTATTAGTCATTCTTTAAAAAAGATTGAGAAAAAAATTAAATTCAGTTCAGTTCATACCTAGTGGGATCAATTCTTTGGTCGAATCCATCTATTTGTAGTACATTCATCTCATGGCCAAATCTTGAATAACTGAATGATATCTATAAAATAAACATGCACAAATAAGTATTTCAACAAATACATATTATTTTTACAGGGTGTACATTCTATATCAACAAATTTTCCTGACTTTTCCAGGTTTTCCATACCAACAAAAGAAAAATTTCCAAGTATCGAGATTTTGTAATGTTACACACAAAAATTCTTAATAGTTGTAAATTTGCGAATGGGACTTTCACAGCTACTTCTAAAACATAGATTATTGTTTTGTTTTTTTTTATTTACAAATTGGTGAACACCCAAGATATTAATTTCATGGTTAGGTTAATTATTACTTGATGCTCCTATATTTCTTAATGAGATTTTTTTTAATGATATTTTTGCAGATACACACTTTTAGCATCAGGTTCTATCCATTTTGCCCAATCAGGATGAAATTATTTATCACATCAGTCACAGATTGCTTTGACATGTAATATACAAAAAAAAAAAAAAAAAAAAAAAAGGAGTTGCATAAGTAAACAGGCTGAATCACCTAATCAATCCTATAATATACACCTATATATTTGTAATTATTATTATCGTAATATATCGTAATATTATCGTAATATATTTGTACAAAAGATTCAGTGAAAATGAAAACCTCCGAGCTACAAACAAGGAAGGACTGAAAGGGGAAAGACAAAATGAATTGCATGAATGGCTGAAATGCTCGGTACAGTACTTATGAAGAGCAAAGTTAGATTTTCCTGGTGTTTCAATTCTAAATCCTTAGTTTTATATCAGAAAAAAGAAAATTAAATTTTTCTCTCAAGTTTCAAATTTTTTCAAATTTCCCTGACTTTTTTTTTTCAGGTTGATAGATACACTGTTTTAAGACTAGCAATAATAACAATGCATATCCTAAAATATGAAAGCACACTTGAGTTTATATCTTCAAAAATAAAAACCAATTTATTGAATTGATTTAAAATAGCAACTATAAATTGACAAAAAGAAAATACTGTGAAATGTCACACAATTATGCTCTTTTCTTTAAGAAATTTTCTGAGTCTACGAGATTGAATAAACAAATATAGCTGATGAACAATATTTCCTAATTCGATAAATGATTTACTTTTTCTTTATATCATGAATGTTTTGAATAGAAGTTTTATTTTGATACAAGTAATTGATTTAAAGAATTTTTTCCTTCCAGTATAATGAAAACTTTTTGTAGAGATTGTTTGCTTTTAACTATAACATATTTAGACATATATATATATATATATATATATATATATATATGTGTGTGGAGGGGGGAAGGAAGGGGGAGGGAGGGAGAGCGAGAGAGGAGGGAGGAAGGAGGGGGGAGGGAGACGGGGGAGAGCAAGAGAGATTTAAAAATAAGGAATAACCCCAGAAAACTTTAAGCCATCACATGAAAAAAGACCTTTCCTAGAAATTCGTACTCATGTTACATTATTGAGAGCACTTTATTTTTTTTTTAGATTCCAAAATAGTAAGCATATTTTCTGCTATTTGAACAACTTTTATTCAATGCACTATGTTCAGAAAAATCAGCCACTTTTTGTAGAATTATCTATTTATTCTTTCCAACTTAGTTATCTATACAGTAAAAGCTCAGTTATCCAGGAATTTGAGAGGCTTGTTTATTTAAGAATGAGAAATCATTATTTGACAAATTATTTAACCTACATCTTTATTTTAATTAAAAAATTTTAATTTGGCAATGCATATCGCATAATAACTCTCATTATTTTGAAAATGTAATTAGTATTAATATTCCTTATATTCGGATTTATTTTATAAGCACATAAAGATTTTTATTATTCGGGACAGCTTATGTATATAAATAAGCTTATATGTATATTTTTTTTACAATCAATATGTTACTTGTCTACAATTTGTATCAAGAGCAGCATCTGTTACTCATCTTAGTCACAATGTTAAATTAAAATTCTCATAAATTCATTCGCATTATAGATGATGCAAAATTACAAAATATTAAGAAATAAACTTAGAAACTACATTTAAACAAAAAATATTTTTTACTTGGAAAAAATTAGTTCATTAAATGCAGATTTTAAAATAATAAAACCAGAATTATTTGAATGACTTCAACAACAGGAAAAAAATGGGGAAAAAATTGTTTTCCTGCTTCACTTTTTTTGCCCCCCTCCCCCCCTTGATTAGATACAGATTTTGTAGCACTCCACTATCTGGACATTTGAAGCATTCAGCAATCAGCATTTCTCAAGCATGATGGTTAATTCAGTGTTTACAGTATCCCCCCCCGGATATATAATTTGATAAGTTTCATTAGAAAACTTACTTTATATCATCTTTCTAAATCATGTACTATTCTAAACTATGTAACTAAAAATTCTAAACTATGCATGTAATTTTTTTCTTAACTCATAAAAACTTTTGTGGTTTTTGAAAATGGATGAGGGATGGGGGGTAAATATTTTTTACTGACAGCCAGATTTAATCAAATTTGTAAAGCCCTGAACATAATAATTAAAATGATATACAAAATTCAACTATATTCTCTTTTTTATTAATTTTAATACTATTATGAATATTATGCATCTAATACCAGTGGCAGAACTATCTTCAAGTGTCTGCAACGCTAATAATGTTTTCAAAAAGTCTGCAATACGCAATATATCATATAAATCTATTCTTGCTGCTGTTGTTGTTGTAGTGCTAATTAATTAAGGCATCAGCATTTATCAGCCTTTCTGAGTAAAAAAATTCTGAATCTCACAGCAAGTATTCTGAAAGGTTACAGCAGAGGGGGGGAGGGGAGAAAATGCCCTCTCAGCAATAATTATTCTTGTTGTAGGTCGGATTAACTATGCTTTTGATTCGAGTCAATTTCACGCTGAGTGTAGGTTTTTGCAAATTGGGTTCGGGTTTACCCGATTTTTCAAAAGTTAGTTCAATATATTGTTTCAGATTAAAAACTATGCTTATATTACTAAGCATAGAGCTTTGTGTGTCTGCTGTTTTCTAAAGGAATGCTACATCTTTTCCGGGACTATTTCATAAAAATCACGTTTTTTCCGGGAACCTTTGATGAAATTAGCATTTCTTTTTTCCCCTGCGATCCTTTGGCGAAATTTACGGGTTTTTTTGGGTTTTTTTTTTTTTTTTTTTGGTCTTTTGACGAAATTCGCACTTTTTCCGTGATCCTTTGACAAAATCAGCAGGTTTTTTCCACGATTCTTTGGCATTTTTTCTGCGGCCATTTGACGAAATTTGCGTTTTCTCTGTGGCCCTTTGATGAAATTTGCATTTTTTTCACGATCCTTTAATGAAACTCATATTTTTTTTACAGTTTTTTGACGAAAATCAAGTTTTTCTGAGGCCTTAAGATGAAATTTGCGTTTTTATCGCAATCTGTCAACGAAATTAGCCATTTTCCCAGATCCATTGATGAATTTCGCGTTTTTTCTTCGGCTTTTGGACAGAATTCCCGTTTTTTCCGTGAGAAATTTGCTGTTTTTTCGAGATACTTCGCCGAAATTTGCCATTTTTCGAGATCCTTTGACGAAATTTACCGTTTTTTGGTGATCCTTCAACGAAATTTGCTTTTTTTTTTTTGCGATCTGTCCACAGAATTCTTCATTTTTTTTTTTGCTATCCGACGACGAAATTGACCATTTTTTCGTGATGATACAACGAAATTAACAGCTTTTTTCCACGATCCTTTGATGAAGTTGGCGTTTTCTCCGTAGCCCTTCGGCAAAATTCACATTTTTCCGAGTTCCTTCAACGAAACTCATGTTTTTTTTACGGCCTTTTGACGAAATTCACATTTTTTCACGATCTGTCAACGAAATTAGCCATTTTTCGCAATCTTTAAATGAATTTCGCATTTTTTCTGCGATTCTTCAACAAAATTCGCCTGTTTTTTTTTGCGATCCTTCGACGAAATTTGCCGTTTCTTCACGTAATTTACGCGCTATAGCACATCCGCGGCATCGCTGTATGTTTTCAGTCTGCAGGTGCCCTAAAAAGTCTGTGACACCCATCGCAGCGTTGCGTACATTCTGCCACAAGGCATCTAATTATTTAATAATTTTAAAAAATTGAAAAGTTAGAACTGGCATTTTAAATTGCAGAGGAAATCTGAAAAGCAGCAAACATTAAACAATAAATAGTTTACTTTGTTGTAGCAAAAAAAGGAAAACTGTAAGAAAGTCGTTAACTTTAACCTGAAGGAAATAAACAATAAGGTAATTTAATTGGCCATGTCTTAAGTAATATATAATAAACATTTATATACTGTGTTATATAATATACATTTATTAACTTTTAATTATTAAAAAATTCAGTTTTATCTTTTAAAAGGAAGTGCAGTTGAAAATGTTTAGTATGTAATAAATGAATAGAATTTACCTGTTCAGGAAAACTTTCAAGCTTCAAAAACTTCATAGGCTCAAAGTGAGAGTGAAATTTGTCAACAACAGTCAGCTTCTTTTTCAAAATGTGTTCTACAAAGTAATAAATAATTATTTTAACATTTAAGTTCAAAATAACAATACAAATATGTCATTAATAAACAAACATTTTCAAAAATAAATAAATCAAAATGAATTTTTTGAAACATTAATTTGAAACGAATACTGTTTTTCAATTCCATAATAAAGAATTTGGTACACTTTAACACTAGAGTGCAAGGGAGTGTCATTTTGACAAAATAGGGCAATTAGAGTGTGGATTATGGATGCTAGTATTTTTTTAATAGAAATTTTGGTCTTGTTTAAATACAGAATTTCTGCTATTAAATAAAACTAAAATACCTTATCAAAAACAATTCATAACCCCAACTCTGGTTATGCTGCTGTGTTGAAATAACACTGCCTGACATTCTAGTGTTAAGCCATCTTTAAAAGAATCTCATATAAAAGCAATGATTGGTAAACACTTTTACTTTTTTCAAAATAAAGATTGTTTATGTATTTTTAAGCTGCTTCCATAAATAATACTAAAAAAATTCTATCAAGTTTTAATTTTTTTTCTACATGGTAAAATATAAACTCAATTAAAATCACCAATCAACATGACAGACTACTGCTGACTGCTGCATAAGGAACAGCTATAAGCAGTGAGAAAAATTCTAAGTGATGCTTCAAGAGAAGAGACATTATAAGGATTTTTGCCTATGTGGTAGATAAGACAAATATAATAAAATATAAGGCACAGCTTATTTTTAAGTGTTTCGTAAATAAAGCTGTTTGACTCTGCTAAATCCTCTGTGTAATTTTCTTGGATTTTAATCTCACTTTGTTGAAAAACCTTCATGTGATAGAAGAAAAGCTTAGCATATCTAAAAACATTATAAATGCCTAAAACAGTGCAGAAAAAACTAATAAAATCATTATTTTGCATGAATGTCTAATTAAATGGCATAAATACAGGGTTGATAAAAATCACAATTTAAAAAAAAAAAAAAAAAAAAAAAAAAATCTGATTTATTTGATTTAAATCTGATTTTTTTTATTTAAATCAGATTTTTTTTTATTAATATTATTTCTGTACTGTGTATGTATTTTATTTTTTCTGCATAGATTTACACATTTCTATTAATTTAATTACAGTTCCTAGATAAAAATTCAAAATAATTTAAATAAAAAAAAATTATTGCAAACAAATTTAGATTTACTTAAAACTTAAAATCATATTATTCTACTATTAAATTGTTATAGGTAAGATATACCTGTGTGTGTTGTGTGTATAAATTTCTAGTTAATTTAAGTTATTAAAATTTTCATTGAGGTATTACTCCAATAATATCTAATCACATAATAAATGCAGCAAACAATGCTAAATATATATGTGTATAAATATACCAGGGTTGGTTAATTTTTGCCTAAGTGGAAAAAAACTGTCCTGGCAAAAATACTTTTTGCCAGTGGCAAAAATTACTAGTATTTTAAAACAGGATTTTAAGGATCATATATATTATTTCTCCTGTCAACATCCCTTTTTTTCTGAAAATACGAAATGCAGAACGACGAATGAGATAGCATATGAAAAGATTTTGAAAACGCTTCTGACATAGCACACTTAACATTTCGTTAAAACATTTTTTCGATTAAAAATTGCTGATAATTAAAAATTAAATCGGCATTGTTTTCCTAAATGAAATGAAAGGTTTTCCTCAAAACATCGTTGCCAAAAAAATAAAATACCACATTATATGATGCTCAGCAATTATTATAAAAAACACCGCACGGGTTTATTTTATATTTATGATTAAAAAGCGAAATTTAAATTGAAATGTTTAGATTTATATTTCTATGTACCATGTTTTTCCCGAAGCGGATGACGTCATCCTCTAATGCAGTTAAAATACGATTGTTAATTTTTTTTTTTTTTTTTTTTTTTTTCTCGCGCGTATTTTTAACAATCTTGGATCAGTTTTTACTCTAACTTTGATGGAATAAATTAGATGATATTCTGGATTACTAACAACTAAATGTTGTTTACAGATATTTTTATCCTTGCTTTTTCTTTAGAAGTTTAAACCTGCATCTAATAACTATTACATATTGATAAAAAATGGTACTTCTCTTTTATCCCATCGACCACTTTTCATAACAAAAAACTATTGCCAAATAAACGGGAGAACGTTGCCACTGGTATATCAAAATAAATAAATAAAATATAAGAATTTAAGGACACAATTGTTATTTTAATTAATGAAATAACTAATAAACCAGTAAAACATAATGAAAAATACATGCAAATGTCGAATTAAAAACCACTTGATGATTTAACAAACACGTATAATGCTTCTGACATCAAGTAAATGGGACTGCATTTTTGGCGATAGTTTTTTGTTATGAAAAGTGGTCGACAGCATAATAGAGAAGTACCTAAAAAATATTAGATTTCAGTGCAAAATCCTCGCACGGGCCCTCTGGTTTTATTTTAATTACACAATTTCAATGTTTAAATCATAATTTTAAGATTAAAATCAGTGATTTAAATTACAATCTTGACAAATTTCTGTTTTTGCTAATTTTTGTCTGTCAAAATGTCCTAACACAAAAATACATTTTTGACGGCAAAAAGCCAATCCTGATTTCAACCGATTCAGATTTACTAATGTCATCTTTATCACATAGACTGTTTGCTTCTGTATGCTTTTTTTTTTTTTTTTTTGGCCACAATCTCCACCATTTCTACACTTACATGGTTTGCATATTGCTTTCACACATTTTTCAGATATAATTTTTTTTTCTCTCTCTCCTGTAAAATAAAGCTATATTGGATCTTTCTTTTCGCCAGCCATTTTTCTTATTATTAATGTATCCAAAAGCTCTCTGTACTGTACCTAGTATTAGTAAATGATATTCTTGTCCCAACTTGTGTTTCATACTATACTAATGATTACAAAACAGTTACGAGACACAAGGTAATCACATAACTATAAGTACGAAGCTATCAATTGTCAGTGTTATTCAGCCCTCAGCCATTGACAATTTCAGCAATCAATCATGCTTATTTAACAGTAGAAATGGCTGTTTAGCTTAGAAATAAGGTATAATAACATATCTTATTTTCCATTGCAGTAAGCAATGAATTCTAGAAAAGGAAAAGGCAAAGGGGTCAGTCACAGGGATTAAAGTATTTTCAGTTATAGAAGAAACATGAAACTGGAATCCTATAATTCTATGTTAAACAAACAGTCTAAATACTTATTATGTTACAATTTAGTCCTTGTATTGATCATATAATATGATCAATACATATCCCATCAACATATGGGATATTGAAATTTTCAGGTCTAAGTAACTAAACATAAAACAGACAAGTTTAAAAATGAGCAAATAAACTTGTTACGCAAACTGTTACTTGTTAAGCAAATAGACAAGTTTAAAAATGAGAGAGCATATATATATATATTAGTATTTATTTTGTAATGCACAATGGATAAATAATATTTTGAATATAATGTTGCATTTACTTCCATAAAATAATTATTTTCAACTTATAAAAGTTTTATTTAACATTATTAAAAGGTAATTTTTAATCTGGACATGAATTATGACATTTATTTGAACACGAATGATTAATTTAATCCTTATTCAGCTTGTAAATATCAATGTTAAAAATATACTGATTTAAATCAAAGATTTTTTTTAAAAAAAGCATTTGATTTAAATCACGATTTAAATCAAACAACCCTGCATAAATACTTAGTTGCATCTGTATTACCAATTAGGCAAAATATTAAATTAGGAACTTTTCATGTCTAATAAAAGATGCATTCTCTATAATCCATAATTCTATCAAATTAATATTTATCAAAACAAAATATTTAATTAAAAAAAAACAGTCATATTTTGCAGATTCAAACATTATTTACAATAACTTTTCAATATTGAACAATTCAAAATAGATGTTATGGTGATTATCTCTTATAAACTGCTGATGATAGAAACATACTTCCAATTTAAAAAAAAAGGTATACAAATCAAGTATAGATTTTAGACATGTCAGTTATTTTCAAGGGACTGTAATTATTAAAATACAAAATTAAATTTTTTATACAGTCCCTGGGTTCTATAAATTATGTTAAGAACAATTTCCTCCCTGCTCTGATTAATAAAACACTAAAAATTCCATTCTTCTATGACCAAAAGTTACCTAGTTATGATACTTTGAAAAAGACACTTCTTTAATAATTTGATTTCTTTTGAGCAACTTGTTTATGATTTATAGAATTTAGTTAAGCTTGATAATACATTACACAACTGAAACACATTCCTCAAATTATTGCTCATAGATGATAAAGTATCAGAACTTTTTTTGTGTGGTAGCGATGTAAAAGAACAAGTGAAAATATTTGCTTACCTATGATATATCCCATAGTTACATCATCTGGAAGTCTTATTTTTTCACCAATACTGATAAACTTTCCACCACTAAAAGGAAATAAAACACAAAGAATTACATGACAAGAACTGATATTACATAATAGAAATAGCAAATTAAACATGCGTTATTAAAATTAATAAACTGTAAGGAAAAATAAAATGCAACATTACAAATTTTATACAGGTTATTAAAATATAGTTTTAAAGATAAAAGAAAAGAAAAACAAAAAAGAATGCTTAAAGTTTATCTCAAGTGATTTTTCAAACGTAGATCCTACTCATTGTTATATTAGTTAAAATAATATCTCATTTAAGGAAATTTCCTTAGTATCCTAACCACACCAATTTGCTCATGTTAAACCCCCCAGTTAATACAGTAGAGCGCCGCTAATCCGCAAACCTGTAATCCGCAAAGGCCTCTAATCCGCAATCAATTTATGAATGTAAACAAAGAAATATAATTCTTGAAAAATGCTTCAATGGTGACAAAATTTTGAATTTTGAAATTTTTTTTCAACAATTTTAACATTTTTCTTATCTTTATATATACTATTATATATTGTTATGAATTCTGTATATATCTGTAAATATTCCATTTGTTTAAATTTATTTTATTTTATTATTGTGAAAATTGCAGTATTATTAATGTATTTCCTATTGAGCATCATGTAACTCAATGCTAAAGGCATGAATCAATAGGTGCTTTGCAAGAAAAACAACCTTACAGCATCGGTTTTATAATGGAGTTCTATTGGAAAATCGCCAAGGAATGGGTTTTTCGCCAAGTTGGCGATGGTTTTGGCGACTTATTTTTGTCGCCAAATTTGGCGCTATATCGCCAAATGTCGCCAAGTTGGCGACGGATTTGGCGACTTTTTGTGCAACCACACCCCCCTTATACCTATACATTGGGATCCTTTCTTGCTTGGGTTCTCTATCGAAAGTTAAAGCACTTTCTGGTAATTTCTAGCATCTGAAGGCTCTGGAATAATCTGGAAAGATCTCTGAAACCTATATAAGGACCTCCATCAGTTCAGTTAGTTAGTTGTCTGTCAACTGCGATTGAATTCATACGAGAGGCTTTGCATTGAGAACTGTGTTTCTCGGATCGATTTTGTCGTTGATACGTCATATTGAACACATTGTTTCTGTGTGAAATTTTGCTTAGCTTTTATTGGATATGAAGATTAATGAATATCTTGTAATTTTCAGAAGATATTTGTGATCGTATTGCACTGTTTTATAGTGAATAAAGCCTTTTTTATTGTTCTTATATATTGGCATCAGTCCTTTCGAACCCCGAGCTCACAACAATATCATATAATATCTTTATAGTTTAAAATGAAAGCACATTTAATTAGTATATTATTTTATATATTCATTTCTTCATACAATACTTGTAAAATACAATTTGAGCTTTTTGATTTTTTTTATTTTAATGATAAAAAATCCTTACTTAAGACAATATATTTTATAATTTATTTATTTTTTCATTAAATCGTAATTATAAAATTGAAAAACACATAAAAAAATACATATATATTGCTTTTGAACTCTTACTTAAAGATAAAATTCAACACTATAAACCAAATGTCTTAAAACAGACAATTGATGCCATATTTAAGAAATTTAAAAAATAATAAATTATTTTTTACATACTTATTACTTTATCTATATATTAAAATGTGTAATTTATTTTTTACTATTAGCAATCTAAATTTGTCCAAAATATGAATTTAGAAAAATGTAAACAAAGATTAAATAGACATGGCCTGTAATCCGCAAAAAGCCTCCAATCCACACAACACTTGGAACCAAACTTTGCGGATTAGTGGCTTTCTACTGTATAGTGTATAATTTAAAATAAGCATGGTTTTAAGTAATTTTTTTAATCCTAATCCTAATAATATTATAAATGCGATTGTGTGTGTGAATGTTTGGCTGAAGGAAGCGTCAAAACGGAGGATTTAATGGCCCTGTGTCTTTGCATATAGATGGATTATAACCCAGAAATGAACATGGGCTCGATTTTGTGTATTTCATTCAAATATTTTTCTTAATAATTCAAAATTTCATTACTTTCATAGAGAATAAATGGACATTTTTTTTCATATAAAATTTTAAAATGGTTAAATTTCCTTTATTGATGCTAACACTTTATCGTTGTCACCAATACTAAATCAAAACCCGGAATAATAATTTTTACTCAACAATTTATTTTCAATGGAAAAATATCCACGTGAAAAATGAAAATGAAATTAAAAAAAAATATATATATAAAATCCGATATTGATATGTATTTATTTTCCTTATACAAATCCACATTTTTTGTCCGATTTGAATGAAACTTGATGTACATATGCTTTAGAACACAAGTAAAATTACAGTCAACTTTAAAAATTTCTCAGGTCATTCTTTACCACTGTTTTCAAACATCCCCCATAGTTTAACATTACAGAAATCTATTTTTCTTTGCAATTTCTAATGCAATTTCTTTCCCATTGCCAATATATGGAGAATATTTTTATAAACCAATAGAAATTCAGATTCACTCACTATAATTTGAAATTCGAAACTGACGTAACTCTAAGGAGATAATGTGATTTTTACGCATATTAAAAAAATTCCTATAAGTGTGTTTAAATGACATTGTACATTTATTTAAATGTGTTTGGAGATAAAAATAAATAACTTAGCTGCTAATTTTACAAAGGTAAATTGTTTCCACTGGTTTGTTAATATTAAACTAAATTTCCCAAGAAATAAAAATATATTTTTGCATATTCAAAAATTTCATGATTCAATTTATTCTCTTAACCAAAAAGCATCTGTCAAATATTGACATTTAGAAATCATTACATTGTAAATTTTTCAGCATTAGCTTCGACCAAAGAGGCATATTTAAGCTTCTTAGTTTTAGGTGGACAATAATTGCCCACTATTAATAAAAATTAGATTTGAAGAAAACATTATAAGATTTTCCAATATTCTTTAAAGATTGGTGTTAAAACAAAAGGGATTAAAAATAAAACGGTTTATACGGGAAAATGAAGTTTTTTTTTTTTCCTGTAAAACATTCATTTTAATTTAAAAAACTACTATATTTTTTAGAAGTTCGACAAAGTGGCGCTATTTTTATTTAACCAGCATCGTAATTATTGTCCAGTTCTTAAAAGAACAATATATTTTTGAGAAACAATGTTTTGCATCAAAAATCACACAATTTCAAAATGAAATTTCAGTTTAAATTACATTGTAAATAATTTCTTTGTAAAAATATTTTCTTCAAACAATTTAGCTGAACGTTTTGCATACTTTAAGTTGAGTAGACACACAATAAACCAGTTTATTAGCAAACTTGCACATTATCTATAAATGCATATTTGTACATGATTCGTGAAATGAAAGAATTTCTTTTAACTATACAAGTATCTGTTCATAGTAAAAACTATTCCTGGTGAATGTGTCGTCATATTTTAAATCATGTGCTGGTTTTTATTCAGAAAATATTAGCATATTTTAGCAATTACACAAAGTAGTATAATTTTCACAGAATATATTGGTCGCCAAAGCACATAAATTTAATTTTAGCAATATTTGGGGAAAAAAATTATTATAGTTATAGGCTATAGGCAAATTTATTTAGACCAATCATTTGTAATCTAAATTAAAATGTATGAAAGTATCAATGAAATGCATTCTGACAGTCAGAGATTTAAAAACTATCTCAAAAAGACCAAAAATTAAGAGATTTTAAGAAATGACATAAGAACTTAACCCTCTGACTGACAAGCCCGTGTTAATACGTTCACTAAGCTCCAAGTTTCACTGCAATACAAGCAATTTTAAAATTTATATAATTCGACAAATATAATGCGTTTTAATATATTGAGTTATGATTGATAGATTCAAGGTTTACATTCATATATATAATTCAGTTTTTTAGGTAATTTTGGAATAAACACCTTTTTTACCATTTAAAATAAAATGCAGAGAAAACAACATTACAATTTAGCCCTTTTGCTGGACTGTCAGAGGGTTAAAAAAACTTAATATTTAAATATATTGATCTCTTTTCAGCTGAAATGAAACACAGCACTCTGATTTATTTTGAATCTGGCAATAAAAAGTAAAACCTTTGCAACAGTTAATCATTCTAATATGCCTCAAAAAGTAAAACAAAATAATGGAAATACCTTTAATAGTAAAAAATAAAATTCTATTCTACAGAATTTAAAAAAGATTACAGTATGCTAGAAAAAACTCAAAATTGAAAAAAAATTATTTTATGATTTTATTAATGAGTATGTGCATCCCCTTTCCCCACATAAACCTGAATTTTAAATATTACATTTAAAATGTCAAGGCAGCAGTTTACAATTTACAGTTTTTAAAATGCAAAAAAAAAAAAAAAAGAAAAAGAAAGAAAGAAAGAAAATTTATTAGAATACCGAACAAAAAAAAATTATATAATTACATTGGAACCCCACTAATTTGGACCCCGTTATTCCGAATCTCCGGACAATCCGGAACGTTCTGTTTGATTTTTTTTTTTTTTTTTTGGAGAAGCGATTGGCAAATTTCCATAACATTAATTTATTTCATCCTCGTATTTTAATGAAGTCTTTTCTGAAATATTTTTGAAAGAATACCTTAAGCTTTCTTATCTAAACTCTTTGATGTTATCTTTCAAAGAAACAACAATGTATTACTTTAAGTTTGGCAATTCCAATTTTCACAGTTTTCTATTTAATCCATTTAGAAATGTCTTCAAAAGCTCACCGCTCAATAAAGTTTTACTTAGCATTTGCAAGAAAGCAAGGTAAAATAATCCCTATAGACCCACTGACTGATGAGTATCGCTTTCCGATCTTTGTCAGGCAGCCCATATAGGTCTCTGGTCTCTCGGGACTGTTTCTTTGTCTTCGTGACAAAATGCTTTTCTACTATCACTTGCGGAAACCCCTCAGTCACTGCTGTTTCCTAGAATCCGACCTCCCGTTCATAGAGAATGTATCAACCCAAATTCTACCAGACATTTTCCTTTGCTGAGCAGTGTTTTTGAACGTACATTTTTAGCTGTAGCGATGAAATGAAAACACAATTTTGTGACTATGCAAAAGAAATTGGAAGCATTGAATAGAATTGATAAAGGTGAACCCTTAAAAAAGATTGCTTGTGAATTAGGAGTAGGGACCTCGACAGTGTCCGAATGAAAGAAAAATCGAAAAACAATCTAGGATTTTTGCTCGAAATCAATTTCTAACGAAGGTTTGGACAATCAGAAGAATGTTAAAAAAGCTAAACTTGAAACACTGGATGAAGTGTTATTCGTTTGGTTTTGCACAGAAAGAGATCGTGGTTTACCTATATCAAGTCCAATAATCCGACAAAGCCTTAAAGAAAACTTCCAACAGAAAGCCTTCATTTTTTATCATTCTCCGGATAATCTGGATTTTCAAAAATCCGGATTGGGTCTGGTCCCAATTAATCCGAATTATCAGGGTTTTACTGTATATTCAAATTTATATAAAAATACTAACCTTGCTATTGGTAACATTTTCAATGCTAATGCTCTGCTGATGCAAAACCCAGCACCACCTGTTGCAAACCAAAAGGATATGTTCTTCTGAAAAGAAAGAAAAAATATATACATATCTGTATTATAAAGAAAAAAACATGCCAGTGAGTAGCACTGATTTCATACTGGCAACTTCAATAACCTGTACAATCAATTGAGTTTTAAACTCCCAAACATAGCACAATTTCAATTTTTACATTGTCGAACTGAAAAAAAAAAAAAAAAAAAAAAAAAAGTACTTCAAATGCAATTTCTTTGACAGCTGTATCTCAATTTAATAATTTTTTAATCTACCTTAAAAATGAATGATCAACCCAACTATGGAAGATTACATTTAAAAAATGTAAAAATATTCTGATATTAAATTGCCAAATCAAATTTAAATTTTCCAAATATATAAATAAAACACGAATTTAACAGACATGTAATCGAACTATGTACTTAAACAATGAAACAATCGAAATCAAAAAGATTGTTATAAGTATATATATTTTTTGTAATTGTTAACTGCTGGCATGCGGCTAATATAAAAATACCAAAAATGCTCTTTGGTGTTATTGATGAGTAATCTAAGAAAATATACTAAATGTATAAAAAATCTATTGCAGTTTTCAATTAAAAATGATTTTCACCTTCATTAAGTACACCAGCAGTATATCGACATCTTTAACTCTGATAGCCCAGTTTGGATCCCCTGATATACAGTGTGATTCATAAATATCGAAACAATAGGCTATCTCCTTAAATATTGCTCCTAGGCACATACTTCCAATTGCAAATTTTCATAAAAAAAGGTGCAAAATTTGATGAGATAAGTTGCAACTCCATGGGGGGTCTATTTGAGAAAATACAAAAATTAATTTTTATACGGCCCCCGTAGGATAAAATTTCCAATTAGGAAATTATTCCTTATCCAGTCCTGAATTAAACAAAAAAAATGCCATCTTTATATCTGCAAAATTCACAGAGATAAAATCCAAAATTCGTGACTTACACCACTTAAGCATACCTCTGAGAGACACGATATTAGTTCATTTGCAATGCAAGTTAGGGATCGACCATACATTTACACATTATTAAAAGTCGATCTAAGACAATGCCTTAACTTTTAGATATAAAATATTAGCGTATAGATTTTTACGTTAAACTTGCTTGAGCAGTATGCTAGAGGTCTGCAGGAGGCCGAGATTGGTCCCAGGGTCGTAATCGGCACGGCCCGCCGGCCGGACCGTGCCGTGCCGTCCCGTGTCTTTATTGTTCTTAGGACGTGTCGGGAAGGCAATAAGTTTTATAAAAATAGTAATAGCCAGGGTCCGACACATCCCGGGCGCCAGGTCGCCCGGGCGACTAAAAAATTCCTCTTGGCGACTAACTTTTTTACCTACTGTTAGAATATTTTAAGTTTAGTTTTCCCCCTTTAAAAACTTATTATTTCGTCCACTCTGCCAGCAAACGCACGTACGTTTATCAGTGCCATTGCTGTTTGTTTACATTTTCTCCGACACCTTTTCTCTAAGTTGAGTTGTCTCGCAGCTGCTTCAATGTTAGGCAAGTCATTTTTGCAAGGTCTATAGGCGCTGGCTGTCTGCGCATGTCTTACTGCTTTGTGACGTATACTGCACCGTGATTCGTCCAGGCAAGTAACTGTTCGTTTTAGCTCTCTGGTTTTCGGCCTTTCCCGCTCATTGTACTCTTAGTTCTTACTTCGTGATTCATTCATTCCCGAGACGACAGACTGGTTTGTTTTTCGAGGTGGCGCCCGCGTATTTTGTTCTTATCCATGTGATCTACTTTTTTTTGGCCCAATATTTATTTTTCTTTTAATGAAGATACGATTAAAAAATGAAGAGAAGTGTGAAAGAAGATTCACTTCCAAAGAAACAACTGAAAATTGATCGCTTATTCTTTGCTAATAAATCTGAAAAACTTCCCATTACAAATAATGAAAATCAGAATAGTGCGGAAGAACATAAAAGTGGGTGTTCATCGGATTTCTGCGAAAATCAAGTTCATGAAAATTTTCTAAGAACGAAGATAGTTTCACTTTCGGAACCGGTTTCGAAAGGGAAACTATTTTTGTAAAAAAAATACGCAAAAAATATCGAAAAAGTAATCAACGGCGGAAATAGAGATTGATCTCTGCTATCCAGTGCAAAAAAAAATCGTTTAAAAATATTCAAATGCAAGCGAGATATTAGCACATTAATGCCCCATTGGATTAACATTAGCACCGTATTCCCGAGCGCTTGCTCAACGGGAGCCTTAATGTCAGAGAAATGATTCTTCAATCTGGCTCCTGAGAATTTTTTCTGGCGCCTAAGAATTTTCAACTTTTGTCAGTCCCTGGTAATAGCGATAATGAAACTTCTGTTAACAGAATCATTGGAAATAATATTTTATAAATTACACAGAAATATTTTCAAAAATCTTTTTTCTGTTATACAGTTTTAAAAGTTATGATGTTTTTAAACCTATTTTTCATTTATTCCAAACGACATTGTTTTTTAAAATAAATCTTTATTCGAATATAACAGTCTAATAGTTATAAATAATCATTAATGTTGCTATTGCGTGTTTTTTTAATACATGCCAAGCTCTCACTAATCTTCCGTTATAAGTGTGTTTATTTGACCCAGGTTCAATACGTTCGAACCAGAAACTCTTTTAAGAAATTCAATTAAATGTAGTAATGATTAGACTTAAAATATTTAAATTAAATAAGTCAAAGATTCATTAAACAATTTCTAGTTTTAAAGGGGTTAACTGGTTCAAATTAATCTACATATTACGGAGGATTAGTGGGAGGTTTGGCAGCTATGTTTTTGCTATGCGAAAACATAGTAATCTAAATTATACTGTAAAATTTTCTTATAAATATGTATGTAGTATTCTTTAAAATAATCTTTATTGTATCCTAAGATAAATGGGAATTTTTTGTACAAATTTCGGCCTGTGCAGAAATCTAAAATATGCACAGACACCTGTCTAGATAATGAATTAAATAAAATTAAGTGCAACGCCCATGAAAATGGTTTTCTTTCGTATCATATCAACCCGACCTGAAACATAAAGTGCATAAAAGAAATTTATATCTCTAATAAACTAAAATTTTGTAAATTTCACTGTATACCAGATTTGTATGAGAGACTAGGGTATGCGTTAAACAAATTTAATATCTGTACCCGAGAGCCAAACTATCGTAATCAGAAATTGTAGCTACAGGAAGGAGTTACTTATTCACCTGGAAGCTTTTAAAAGCATTTAAACGTTCTATTAGGACCCAATCTTTGTTTAAAACTTTAAATGCATTTTTCGGCATCATAAGTTTTTTTCAGAATTTCTCATCTTTAAATTTATGTAAGTCAATAACCTCTATAAATGGTTCAAACTTGTAATATATCTTTTTCAAATATTTTACTTAAATTTTAATTCGGCAAATTTGAAAAAAAAAATTATTCACTTTTGAAAATATGATTTGTTTAAAATAAGCTGCATTTTTTTCTTTCTTTCTTTAATAGATATTTTTTTTAATTAATATTTTTCAATGAAAATTGAATGAAAATTAAAACTTATATATTTCTGTTTAATTAAAGGAAAAAAATTCAATTCGACAAATAATATTTCGAGTTATAACAATTTTAAATTACTCTGCATTTTTTTTTTTTTTTTTTTTTTGTAACAAGTCTTATGATGTGATTCTGTTTACAAATTATATGGCTAATCATCACAATAAATTCCAAAATTCTAACTCTATAATTAAATAAATGAAATGTTTCCCGGACACCTTACAGTAACATTGTTTCTTGAATTACACGCATTTCAATTTGTGTCTGATCCCTTGAAACCTCACGAATTATTAAAACGGACATATCTCCCTGAGTTTTGCAGATATCAAGATGGATTTTTTTTTGTTCCATTCAGGAATGGATAAGGAAAATTTTCTTAATTGGAAATTTTATCCTACGGGGACCGTATAAAAATTTAATTTTTGTATTTTCTCAAATAGACCCCCCCCCCCATGGAGTTGCAACTTATCTCATCAAATTTTGCACCTTTTTTTATGAAACTTTGCAATTGGAAGTATGTGTCTAGGAGAAATATTTAAAGAGATAGCCTATTGTTTCGATATTTATGAATCACACTGTATATAAAATGTTTTATAATATGTGGGTACATTTAAAATTTATGTATGAACAAAACCACACACATGCTAATTAATACATGTTTTGTAATAATGAATACAAGAATGATTTTTAAAAAATGTCATTTTAAAACTTCATAAAAAAATTATTTTCAAAAGAAAAAAGTTAAACCGATTTACAGAGTACTATTCTTTCTTATCTCCATGTTTTTATAGAAACCCTGTATTGTTATCCATATTAAAGTCCTGCAATCTGACCCAAACCTGATGCACTTCAACCCAAAATGAAAAATTAACCCATTTTAATGTAATTATGAAAAATACTCTAATTTCTACTTACATATCTCATATAAATTATCTTTTATGTAGAAAAATGAACATATATATTCATCTATAATAATCAAATATATATTTTTTTTTCATCTTAAATAATATTGTAAACTTTCTTTTGAGGGAAAAAAAATGGGTTATCAAACCTGACATGCAAGAGTCAAAACCCAATCCAAAACTGTCTTCACTTTTGGATAAGATTGCATTATTCGACCTGATGCAGAACTGTAATCTACATTCATTTAAAATCTCATTCTTGTCAACATCACTTATTTTGACACACATGCTTAAAATTTTTGATTTACTTTATGCTGAGATTTAGTGTAGCAAAGTAGAAGTCTGTGCAGGTTTATTTCAATCTTTGAATGTTTTTAATAAAAATATGCGGTGGGGGAAATCACCTCCACATAAAGTTAATGCTTTCTGGGAAATAGTAAGGTTAAGAAATATTTGGACTAATGAAATATATCCAGTGTAAATTCAGTAAAAACATTTTGAGCAAACTTTTCAAAGTTTTGATCTGTTTATTGCATGCAAGTTTGAAGAAACTTCAGCCTGCCTTAACTTCTTGGTATAAAATTTACAAGTACTCCTTCCTAACTGCACATTTGATATTGCAAATCACATAGTCTAGAAATGTGAAGCTCAGATACATTATTACATGTCATATATAGTAAAAAGAAAATGTATTTAAGCGTTCGTTAGATTTAAAAACAATTTACAATGAAATATCATGTTTTTATTTGCTATGGTGGTACTTTTGCGAGTTTTTCTAAATAAACTGAAACATATAATCTTTCATGTCTTTCTTTATCACCATAATTGAAGTGTACCAAGGGATCTGTCCAGACTTTTCTCCCACAGTCCCGTTTTTGTGAAATTGTGAACACCTTTTTATATTTGTGAAAAATCTAGTCATAATTTTGTGAATTTGAAATGTTTGTTATATTGAGGTTCTTTAAGAAGATATATGTATGCAAAATACATGTTTTTTCTTTATATGTGTTAAAGTGACAGGTCAAATTTTACTTTTTTAATTCGTGAAAGGTTCAATTTGGAGATGGAGAAGTTTTATGAAAAGTCTATTTTGAAGCCAAAGAATTTTGTGAAGTGTCCTGTTTTAAAATGAAGTTTTGTTAAGGGTTCTGTTACGAGACGAAAAATTTTATGAAGGGTCCTGTTTCGAAATGAAATATTTTTTGAAGGGTCCTTTAAAAGACCCAATTTCTTCCTAAACAGATCCCTAGTACTGTGTACATATAACTACTAACTCAAGCATGCCACTAAAGTATAACTGTAAATTCAAATTTGCTGAGATAAAAAAGTTTTTAAACCTTTGGGGGATATTACAATTTTAGATGTGTTCATGTAGAAAAACTATACATGATATGACGACTATTTTAAAAACCAAGTAGTACTGTGTACCTTAACACTATACTCGTAACTTGTGAAGATTGGTCAATTTTTACAAAAGTTTAAAGTAAAAAAAAGCATGAAAACTGACAGATAGCATAAATACATTATTTTTATTCCAGTGATATTAAAACGGGACCTTGTGTAAAAATATCATGTAATATAATGAAATAATTTCAAAACTGCACTTAAGTGAAACATTTTAGCAACTAAGAAAAAATGATTAGGTGCCATTAATGCCTGATAATTTTCTCCTAGTTTCTAACCTTGCTATTAAATGTTCTTTGCTATTCAGGTATAAAGAAAACAAAGAAGCATCAAGAATAGATTATGAAACAGTTTCGAACACTTACAGAATACTGTAACGGCACTTCACAGTTTAAAAGCATGAGAGAATATCTAAGTAACAAATTTTGAAAAAACATAACATATTTGAAAACCAGATTTCAGAAATTAGTGTTCATAGCCAGAAGGGTACTCTAATTTTTTTGTACATCTTTGTACATGATCTATACATATATCTGCATAGACACTACATAGTGTGTGAAAGTTAGCCTTTACAAAATTCACCTTCACAATTTCTGACAGTAGATGAAAATGTATTTTAATAATTTTGTAAAGCCTGTACAGATTTTTAAACATGCCACGTATAAACTAAAATTTACATCAGGAGAGAAAAAAGCATAACACATCTAAAAACGTACTTTCAGAAATTATCCTTAGACAGCATTCTATCCAGTTTTTTCCCTGTATAAAGAATTTATATTCTAAGAACATCTCTTAGTATACTGAATATAATTCAGTTGGAAAATGCATAATAACTACGAATTATTTTGTATAGCCCTATATATGATCTATAGAATTTATACACACCACATAGTATGCAAAAATCTAGTTACAGTTAAAAATCACTACAACTAGAATGCACTTCCACCATTTATCGCTCATGGACAGTACTCTAATCAAAATCTTTTGTGTGTCCCTGTAAATATATGGTAACTGTTATACATATTCTATTCTACAGTAAGCATCTTATAGTGTGTAATAATAAATCATATAAATTTCATTATGTCTGAAATAATGTAACTAACATCATTTTAAAAACTTCAAACCATTTTTTCCTGAATGAAAAAAAAAATATTTTTTTTTGTGTAACCTTGTAAATGAATGATAAATGCTTTACATTACATATTATACAGAAAGCACATTTTAGTGCCCCTCAGAAATATGTATCAATTGAGAGTAAAATATATCTCCATACCATTACCAACAGAACGAAAATTAAAAGTTTATTTTAATGCAGGGTTTTAACATTCTAAATATGAAAACTATATTTTTTCTTTTTCTGAAAATACTTTTTTAAAAAACAGGGAAGTACAAATAATTAGTAACTTAAAGAATTAAATGAAAAAATGTACGACAATATCTACATTTACAGAATCAATATAATATATCTTAAGGCTGTTTTCTCAAATCAAAACTGGCTACTTCATGAGATATTTTTTATTTCATTTTTGTTTGGAAACACACAAATTTAGCAGGTGTTTGTATGCAGAAACTATGTAATCGAAAGATGTTCTCAATTTTTTAGTAAGGCAGAAAGATCTTTCAGAAAATATTGTCTGTATTTTGAACCAAATTCCCAAGTGGCAGCCAGAGAAAAGAGAAAAATGTATTGTCATGTGACATGAATCGCTTAAAACTCAAAAAGTAATTTATCTATCAAAAAATGAAAAACTCATTTCGATTCCAAATCGCTTCAATAATCAGGCCTGCCATTTTTAGACCTTTGAGTTTAAAAATGAGTCGGAAAATGTGTCAAAAAGTTTCACGTTGTTGAGCTGGTCATTTGAGAACCACCTTAATAATATTGAACATTTAATAACATGCATGTCAATATTTGTATTATTTACAGAATCCATATAATGTATCTTAATAATATTGAACATTTAATAAAAAGGTTGAAAAATAACATTAAACATAATTAAATACCTGTTTTTCATCACGGCTAATAATTTCTAAGGGTGATCGAATACTTGGTTTGCCCAAATACCAATCTTCTTGAGGATTATATGTTTGCAGCATCTTTAATAGCTGAGGTACATTTACATAATTATCGTCATCAAAATGACAAAACCACCTGAAAGAGAAAAAATTTGTATTTTGAGAAATCCTAACAAAAGTGTCATACATGTATTCAAAAATTTTAAAAAAATAACCGGTTGCAAACTTAATTATATATATATATATTTCAAACATTGATATTTTACATGAAATACATAAAAATGAATAGAGCCTACAAAGCAGGAGGGATATTATAGAGTAGAATGTCAATAAAATGTTTAGTATGATATTATTGAAACTGCATTAAAATTGCTTTAATGCAACCCTTTTCCAGAGTAATAAGATTAATCATATAACAAATTTACAAATATACAACGTGATTGCAATTTGAGGTTAAATAAAACACAATATAAACACACATTGCCATCTGTTACAGAAAAAGGGGAAAAAATAGGAGGGAGCTACATATCAACAGTTTGCAGGGATAGTGGAAGGAAGAAGCATGGAAGTTTTCTATTAATATATATATATATATATATATATATATATATATTCTGCAAGTTACTGCTTTAAATTTATTTTTAATTAAATTATTTTCTCTTTTTCTTGCAGTTTAACAAATGGACTTTAAATCAGGAGTTTATGCATGAAATTATAAATATAGTACACTCCTTAAGTGTAATACTTTAGAGATTTAATCTCAGAACACAGCAACTTTGAGTACATTTTTTGAAAACCTTCTGGACTGTGTAATTTATAAGGTATATAAAAAAGTTTACTGTTTACAAATTGTTGCTTTTATATTAAATAAAATAAAAAATTCAAAAATACACTGCACACATGAGAAACACTTGACAAACTGCTCTTGCACTTCGGGAATGGAATGGAAAGAACATGTTTTAATTAACATTTGTCAGTGAAGATTTAGTCACGAGCGTAATTAGAAGACCAACTACATAATCAATTAAAATATATTTGTAGACCTCCAAATCATCGAAATCTCAAAATAATCTGTATTTGTAATAAATAATTATATTGGGCTTTTACACTACTTGCATGCATTTGTGCAACAAATAACATGTATATTCATGAAATCATAAAAATTTCTTTCAAAAATTCAGAGAAAAATTAACAAATATGTATATATCCCATTTTATTACACATATTTTTGGGTTCAAAATATAATTGTGCAACTTGAGAAAAACCAGAAGGTTGACAACCATGCATACATATTTGTTTAATATTTTATGCTATCAGGACAAAAGTTTTAAAAATAATTAATCAATTTTGAATGAACAAAAAACCATACAGCAATTTATAGACAATTCAAAAAGATTTTAGGAGATATTTCCTAACAAAATAAATACAAAATGATAACTAATAGTACGATATATATTTCTTATCGAACGCTGGAACAATGTTCTTATAGAAGCGCAAATAAAATAATTAAAATTAGTACAAATTTAATGATGGTTTGGAAGTACTTGTCTCATAAAATTGAATAAAATAATTCGTTAAGGGTGAAGAAGGAAATAAGATACATACTTTTTCATACTGTCTAGGAATGTATCAAACTCAACAGACATCTTACAACAAAGAGCTTTCCTAAAATAGAAAAATAAAAATACATAAAATAAATTTAAAGCAAATTATAAATAAAAAAATATTACTATTATAACATTAACACAACAGGGATGTTTTTGTCTCTAATTAAAAGTTATGCAAGAGACAAAAGTACATATAAAAACACAGTTTCTTGTAATGCAATAAAATCTGTTAAGGAGTTACATGCTTTCTTCAAGGCAAAAAATTGACATATTTTGGAATTATTTTTTTTTTTAGAAAGGGAGTAAAATTAATTGAAAAACTAATAATTCCACATTATTTTTTTATTGCTTAAAGTATTTAATTTTTTTTTTTTTTTTTTTTTTTTGTAAATTTGGTCACATTACGTTGGAAACTTGCAGCCGCGTTGACCTGTACCAAAATATCTGGGCTTGATGGGCAGCATCCCAACTTCCTGTAGAAACAAAAAAATATTATAATCTCAGTTTCTTTTTGTAAAATAAGGACCATCGTCTCAAATTTTTTAATAATAAGAAAATTGTGCAATTTTGAAAATTATTTTCATTTTTTGTCTAAAATTTTGGAAAAATATAAAAAATTTAAATCTTTAACGAAATGGCTCAATGGCCCTTAGACAATTGAATTATGCATAGAGAAGTGCAAATTTTATCCAAAAATGTTTAAAATTGTTCAAGTTATCATGCTGCATATGTTGAAAAATGTAGTTTCGAGAAAATTACGTTTAAACTTTTAGAAGAAAGAAAAAAAAAAGCTGATACTTTTTTTTCAACTTACACTTAATTTGCTATTCCTGCACCATACTGTAGACCCTCCCGTGCAAACTGTAGCTTCAATAAAGGAGTAGAATCTTTAGTAGAATTTTTTTGGTGAGGTCAGTTTTATTGATCCTGCACACACTCACATTTTTAGTCAGATCTTTCATAATAGAGATATCACTTTAAATCTTTTGCCCATAATTCTACACACTATAGGGATTTAATTTCCGTCAAAATAAATAAATAAATAAATAAATAAATAAAAATAAATTTTTGGAAAGTTGAGAGTGTATGCAACCCCTTAAGGCTCCTCTTCAGTAAACTTCCTGATTCCCCTCGCTAATGTTATTCCTATGGGCGTAGGATGCATTCGTATTTTTAAAATATCTCCTCGGAAAATTAATATTTTTAACTTCTGTTTTCTTTGTGCCGTTCTTAAAGAATGTCTCTTTTTACTTACCCATCATACGTAGTATAGGGTAAGTCTTGTAAAAAAATTTGACGACGGATTTACATGTTTCAGACACTGGAGATTCCAAAAAACATATTTTTAGAAAAAAAATTTTGCCGTCCGTCTGTGTGTGTCTGTAAACGCTCTATCTCCTGAAAAAAATTGAGATAGACACTTGCAATTTGGTATGTACTTAGTATGTAATAATGGGAAGAAGCCTATTTCATTTCAATAACCTCGATTAACCGGATCTATTTTTTTCGGACTCTCGAAATATTCATTCTGATAAAAGGTATATAAAAATTTTTGAAATTGTTTATTTTAAGAAATGAATATAAAAGACAATAAAAAAACATAAATTTTGCATAAAGCATGAAGTCGATCGGATAATTAGTTGCTGAGATATTTGTAATCCTATTTTCCACACTCTTCGATTTTTCATGACCCTGTATTTCATCCAAATTTCACTTCAAAGATATATTTTAATTGGAAATTTGACGCTTAATCAGATGCAATAAACCACTAGTTAATAGGATTATTATTTTTGGAGTTATAAGGAAAAACCTCTTTCAAGCAATTCAGTAATCGAGCCTATAAAGTTATGACGTCATCAAGCCACGATTTTATTTGAATTGCTATGAATTTTATAAGTAGTTTACACATTTTTGTTTTAATATTTTACATTATGCATATCCATGATGGGTAAGTATTACGGTGGCCCCCAACGACTACTTTTCTTAGTTATCAAAATATTTCTAAATTATGTGCTTAATTTATATTTTTAGGCGTTAAAATCTTAGCGAAACTGAATAAGATTTTAATGGTTCATATAAAATTAAGTATAAATTTTAGAAACAAATTGACAACTAAGAAAAAAAAGAGACATTCTTTAAGAATAGTACAAAGAAAACAGAAGTTAAAAATATTAATTTTCCGAGAAGATATTTTAAAAATACGAATGCATCTAACGCCTATATAGGAATAACATTAGCGAGGGGAATCAGGAAGTTTACTGAAGAGCAGCCTTAAAAAGGAGCGTCAGATATTATGAAAATCACCTTTACTCAATAGATGGCGCTGACTTTCGCATGGGCGAATAACTTCTGTTCTTGGTAGCCCTATTTTCTAGGAAACGTCACTTCCCGTTTGAAGCCGATTCTGAGTAAACACAGAGGCTCTGTGCCAAGTAAATGTAAGTTAGAAGATTAGAGATTAGCTTTTGGTTATAGATCTGTATAGAGGATGGGTTTTGGTTTTGGACTTTACTTTCTGGGGACTCCGGAACAAGATCGCTTAATTCGGGCCGGGCCCAGTTGTGAATATTTCAGCCCATGCAAATCTCAGCGCGGTTCTCAAATTTGGAGTTAAATTGCTAATGTATTTAGCTATCCAAATTAATGGTTCAATGTTTTTTTTTTTTTTTTTTTTTTTTTTTTTTGGGGGGGGGGGGAGCATTGTACATCAATATTTCTGCTTACCCATATCAATAGAAACCCAGTAATCCGAACCGAAATTGAAAAAAAAAAAGTAATCAAGATTAAGCGAAGCTTTGTAAATATAAATTTAATTAAACACAAAAAATATTTAGAATTTTAAATATATGATAATTATCAGTAAATATATTTTATTAAATATTATTACATAATGCATTTGTTTTATTTTCTGACTTAATTTTTTTGCATATACATTTTATTTACTTAAGGCTGTTCTGAAATCCAAACTGTGCACTTTCTGACACATTTTTTAATTGATTTTTTTAAATTCCTACTATTAGCTCACACTCTCTCTATATATATCTTGTTCAAATTTTCAATCGTTAATAAAATATTTTCTATTCATCCACTAAAGTTCAAATAATTTTTTTAAAACTTGTAGTGGATGACACTTTATGTTAATACAGTTTTTTTCAAATATTAATTCATTCATTAAATTTAATTAATTAATTTTAGTTTTAAATGGGAGAAAAAAATTCCTCCCATTGTTTTCATAAATGAAATGAAAGATTTATCTCAAATGAGTGATGCCACAGAAATAAAATACCGCAACGATGATTATAAAATAGTGTTCAATAAAGATAACGTGGGACATTAATGCTGCACGGGTTTATTTTATATATTTATGATTAAAAAGTAGGAATTGACTTTTTTTTTTTTAAATTATATTACTTGTTATTCACAAACTTATTAAGAAACTATGTAATATATATTTTTTTTCATTTTCCTGTAAAGGCAAAAGATTTTCAAATAATGCTGTCAAAGTTGTCATTTTAAACTGAATTTTAGGACTTGACAGCGCAGGAAAGGAACAAATTGCCGTCCTTAGACAATAATAGCCTATAGCTCAAGATGTAATTCCTTTATTTGAAAATAAAGAACTGTTCAATCATTTCAATAATCATGCTTGCAAGTAGTATTATGCTTTTATGCTTAAAAATGAATCAGAAAATCGCTAGCAGCAATACATTTACTAACAGTACCATTTGATACACGTGAAAGCTCTTCTACGATGTTTGCATAGCTGCCAACTTTTACGCTGTTTTCCTTCTACTATTTTTTAACATCAAAATCACCTTAAAGTAATCAAAAATTTAAAACACAGTTCGATTTATTACAGGAATTATATAAACTAAAAATAAATTACAAAATAACTGTGATAAGAGACCGATTTATTTTTTAGGTAGATTTCGTAAGAAATACTACCTATTACATTCTCACCTAAGTTGGAATTTTTGAAAAATTTTTGCAGATCTACGCCGATCATGACTCCCAGAACCCAAAACCACCCCCAGTTCAAAACTTTATCTATCTATCTATCTATCTATCTATGTCACTTTTTTATGGACACGATAACTGCAATAATTCTACACAAATCTCTTCCAAATTGATACATAAAATCAAGGGGCATAAAATCTCGGTCAAGTTCGTTAATGGGCAAAATCGAACCAGGGGGTGGGGCTTTTTTTTAAAACAGAAAAAAACCCATTATATCTTAATTATGATACGTATCGAATCCGTTTGAAGTTATTATTACTTTTAGGAGAAGGGCCGAAAATGTATGTATGACAGATTTTTGATAGAATTAAAAATGACCCCGAGGGCGGGAAAAAAGGGGGGTTTTAGAAGAAAAAAAATCATAACTTCATCAATTCACAAGATATCAAATCCGCTTAAATGTATTAGTAATCCTCTTAATATTATCTAAAACTTTTATATTGACAAGTTTTTTATAGGACCAACCCTTATAGCAAAAAAAAAATTAAAAACAAAAAAAATCCCTGCCGGCTCCGTCTGCAAACACGTTATTTTTCGAAGTAGACGGTTCCAACTCCCGCATCGTTTCGAAACTGATACATAAAATCAAGGGGCATAAAATCTCGGTCAAGTTCGTTAATGGGCAAAATCGAACCAGGGGGTGGGGCTTTTTTTTTAAAACAGAAAAAAACCCATTATATCTTAATTATGATACGTATCGAATCCGTTTGAAGTTATTATTACTTTTAGGAGAAGGGCCGAAAATGTATGTATGACAGATTTTTGATATAGTTAAAAATGGCCCCGAGGGCGGGAAAAAAGGGGGGTTTTAGAAGAAAAAAAATCATAACTTCGTCAATTCCCAAGATTTCAAATCCGCTTAAATTTATTATAAATCCTCTTAATATTATCTAAAACTTTTATATTGACAAGTTTTTTATAGGACCAACTCTTATAGCAGAAAAAAAAAATCCCTGTTGGCTCCGCCTGCCAACAAGTTAGGTTTTGAAGTAGGCGGTTCCAACTGCCGCATCATGGCAAAAAGGTCATTTCTTCCGCTATTCCCAACATACAGGCGCCCCACGATCTGCGTCTTCGAAATCTACCAGTGCCTGTAGGCCGAGCTGTCAGGGATTTTTCATATATAAATTACTTGAGTTGCAATTATACCTAATTGTATGTATTTTAATATTTTATATAGACTTTCATCTTAAGAATAAAAATTTATGTAATATTTCATATTAGAAGTTTTAGATTTATCATACAATAAGTTATCATTTCTGACTTCCTTGTACTTACATATGCTTTAAAATTTTACATGAGTTAATCATATGTATTATTTCTGTTGCCAACATCCCTTTTTCTATGCATTTACAAAATGCACAAAAATGAATGACCTATCATTCGAAAGGTTTTTGAACAGGCGTCTGAGATAGTATACTCACATTTCTTTAAAACACGTTTTTTGATTAAAAATTACAGTTAATTAAAAATTATATCAGCTTTTTTTTTCAATGAAATGTTTTTTTTTCCTCAAACCATTGTTGCCATAAAAAATATATATATACTACATTATATTGTGCTCAACAATAATTAAAGATAAATAAATAAATAGCACAATAAAAGATAAAGCGGGACGCACGGGTTTATTTTATATTTATGATTAAAAAGCAAAATTCAAATTCAAATGTTTGGAGAAAAAGACACCATCGATCGATCGAAGCAGTGGTATTTTACGTGTAGTCTAAAATGTATGTTATGTTATATTATATTAAATTCTATTTTATATGTGCTCAATTTATTTTTTTTGTCCCGTGTTTTTCCCGAAGTGGATGACGTCATCTTCCAATGAAGTTAAATTACGATTGTTATTTTTTTTTCTCGTGCGTGCCTCTTGCTATCTTTGATTAGTTTTTACTTCAATTTTGATGGGATGAATGACATGATATTCTGGCTTGACTAATGTTGTTTGCAGATATTTTCATCCTTAATTTTTCTTTTAGAAATTTAAACTTGCATCTAAAAAATATTAGACTGCAGTGCGAAATCATCGCACAGGTGTACTGGTAAATTTATAATTACCTTATCTGTAGAATTTATATTTTCTTTGGTACACGTACATTTTAGGATTGTGTGGCATCAATTCATGTGTATATTATATCATATTTAAATCTGCCAAATTAATTTTTTTTATAAAGAAATCTTAATGTTACTAAGAACATAACTGATGTGGCCAGTGATTCTTAGTTTTTCATTTACATTTTTACTTTTCGATCACATCTAGTGCTGGGAAAATGGTTGTAATCATTATAAAAACCTTATTATGGAAATATTTATATATCTTTACATTTTGAGGATGTCTTTAAATGTTGAAGGTTTGATATTTTTTACAATTATTCCGTAATGTATACGTGAATGTTGGTATTTTTTCGTTTTCAGACCATGTGTGTCTTTTTATGGTACTTTTATGATGATGCCTATATATGTATTTGTATATATGTGAGTGAACACAATAGCGTCTAAACATTGCTTTTGATTGAGCTCCCATTTGGCGCATATGATATATCAACTGTCGTAAGAACTGTACTCATTTTTATCGGACAACGTGTTTAGTGTTTGATCATTCTTTTTAAGATTTCGTAAGAAATACTACCTATTACATTCTCCACTCTGCTGGAATTTCTGGAAAATTTTTGCAGATCTACACCGATCATGACTCCCAGAACCCAAAACCACCCCCAGTTCAAAACTTTATCTATCTACCTATCTATCTATCAATCTATCTATGCAACTTTTTTATGGACACGATAACTTGAAAAATTCTACATAAATGTCTTCCAAACTGATACATGGAATCAAGGGGCATAAAATCTCTGTCAAGTTTGTTAATGGGCAAAATCGAACCAAGGGGGGGGGGGGAGGCTTTTTTGTGAAAACAGAAAATCCCCATAAATCTTAATTATGATACGTATCGAATCCGTTTAAAGCTATTATTACTTCTAGGAAAACGGCCAAAAATTTATGTATGACAGATTTTTGATATCATTAAAAATGGCCCCGAGGTGGGGAAAAATAGTAGTTTCAGAAGAAAAAAATTCATAACTTTGTCAATTCACAAGATATCAAATCCGCTTAAATGTATTATTAATCCTCTTAATATTATCTACAACTTTTATACTGGCAAGTTTTTTATAGGATCAACCCTTACAGCAAAATAATAATAATAATAGAGCTGCTTATAAATAAATAAGACATAATACATTTTACACATTTCACGCAATTGAATAATCTATACTATACAAAGAATTCATAATGTAGGTTATACTTTACAGTTTCATTCGAAATACATATCCGTTTCCTTCAGAAATTAAAAAAAAAAGTGTTCGAGGATTCAAGAGTGCAGCCGATTATAAATAAATAAGACGTGATACAGTTTACACATTTTACGCAATTGAAAAATCTACAAAGAATTTATAATATAGGTTTTACTTTACAGTTTCATTCAGACAGTTTTTGTATAGGAAACCAGGTTCTAATCCATTTATTCAAATACAGAGTATTTCACTTCAAGCCGAACTTGAATTTTTTCCCAACTTTAATTATAGTAAAGATATTGTTACGATATTTTTATCAGACTTACACTGCTTTATCTGAAATATGATATTACGAAAAGTGGTAGAAACGAAATTTGTATTAATTTATTTTAATTCACATAGAAAGCCAAAGTTAAAAGCGTTATTTACAAGTATTAAAATTATAATCTTATTTAATAATTCGAAACAGATTTTTTTCCCTTCTCTTTTTAGTGTGAAGTTTACTTGTGAGAAAGTAATGTTCATAAAAATAGGAATAAAGTTAAAAGTTAGAGAAAAAATTAAAATTGAGGCAGCATTTGTATTAAATATGAGATAAAGCGATTTTAATATTTAACCTTTTAATATTTTAACCCTGGAACATTGGAGTATTCAGCCGACCGAATATTCGGTATTCGGCTTACTTGTGTGTGTCGAATTTACATTGGGCGCAATTTACATTGTTTAGACGTTAAATTCTCTTTCACACAAAAATGTACATTAATTTCTTTCAATTAAAAATTGTGTACATCTAATGCAATGTCAACTAAAGGTAACAAGGAATGAAAACTATTTTTTTAAAGGGAAAAGTTATACAACGAATGTATTTGAAGGGAAAAATCAAAGAAACAAAAATCGCCTGCTTCACTTTATTTTTAGAAAGTAAAACTTTCGCTAACAGAAAGTTACCCATTTTGAAGATATCCCTTCGCAAACCTAGTTATACTGAAAATCTGAAACCTTCGGAACATAGAGAGTGGGTCAGGAGGTCAGGGGTCAACCAACAGTTCCCTTTCCCAGATTCAATAAATGCTTTCTATAAAGCAGACAAATTTCCTTTTAGAGAGAAAAAAGCAAATGACCACAAATGTAACCCCCCCCCCCCCCCTCCTCCCGTTCCCTTCCCTTTCAAAGGCAAGCGTGGAGAAAAAGGTGATATCGGAAATCTCAACGGAAGTGTTTTAGGGTTGCTGAAAATTTGGGAAAATTTCTCTTTCTGACATGGCAGCTGGGAATGAAATTACTGCAGCAAAGGCAAAAATGCTTGTTGAACGATATTTTTTATATAATATCGTGTAAAAAATACCCCTTATTAAATTTATAACAAGATAATGACAACAATTAACAAGAAAATATATAAATACTGCCTGAGACAATCGTTTTGTAACCTATGCCGAAAATCTGCAGCACCCGTAGTGCCCTCTGGTGAAATCTATTGAAAACAAATTAAAAATTTTAAAATTTAAATTAAAAAAAGGGTAATTACATCTCATTTATGAAATTTGCGTCGTTTCAAAGAAATAAGTCATATTTATTACCAAAAATTTTTTTAAATAAATCGGTTCAATAGTAAATGCGCAATTCTGATGTTAAAAATATAGCATTAGCAGTATAAGGAAAATATAAGTGACGATCACCCTTAAGACAAGAATCTGAAGGGATCCAAGAAAAATTCTGTTTTGGACAGGTTACTATCTTAAGCAGGATAATCTTATATTATGAATGAAAAAGCTGTTTTTTTTCAGTGACAGACTTTTACTAAGAGTAAATTTCTTTTAATTCACAGACATGGAAGTACATGCTGGATGAAAAAGTTCCGATTCCATGTGAAAACAGAATCACAATATTAACATGCACGCATATTTATGTACACCATAAGTTGTTAAGCCATGATTTTTAAACTGTTTTGAATCGGTCTCAAGAAAGACATTGAAAAAACAGATTCCAGTGAAGACGCAGAAATCTTTCATGCTTGATGTATGCATTTTAAGCATGAAACTAAAACTTTAATATTTATGATATTTAAATATTAACAAAGTAAATAAAGAAAATCATGATATAGATTTTTTGACAAAAATAGTAGTAAATACTCACTCTATTTAGATCAACTTCAAATTTAATAAAGAACAGAACAATTTGATAAGTAACTCAACTATTACAGTGAAACCTGTGAGAACGCTAAGGACTGGAAGAAAATTCCACTTTATGCAGGTTTGTGTTTTAGAACTTAGAAAGTATAATTGTATTGGATTTCTTCTATAGGGATCTTGAAATTTTTCTGTTTGAGACAAGATTCCATTACAGACAGATTTCACTTTCAAAGGTTTTAGTGTATTTAGCTTTTATTTAGTTATTTCATAACCGAGAGAGCTTTTCTGTGACAAAATATCACCACATATCTTATTTTCAATATGATTAGCCACTGTTGTCATAAATGTCCATTTTTTACCATTAGTTCTAGAATTTACTTGGCAAAGAAATTCATTTCCTTAGAATGATAAATGATTCTCAAACTAGTTGTTTTCTTAATTTATTGTCCATAACATTCAATAAAGTTATTTTCAATCACAGTATATCTTATTTTATTGCTTCTTTATTCCATACTAAACTATTCAAAGTAAGGAGCACAAGATTTTCTTAACATATTGCATGTAATTTTTGGTACATTTTTTTTCTATATGGTTGTAGTTTAAATTTTGTAAACCTGTGCGATTTTATATATATTTTTATCAATACACAAAACTAAATAAATTCGTCAAACAGGTTTTTGTAACTACTTCTTTCATTTAATAATATCCAAACATAAAATTTAAAAGTTCATAATATTTTTTTTTTGGTACAATTAAATAAAACAATGACTAAATGAGTAATAACATCATGTATGAAGCTGGTTTTCTAGAAAGTTTTTTTTTTTTTTTTTTTCCACCATTCAAAGTAACAATTCAAAATGAGTACAACTACCTGCAATGGCATGGGTAAAAGTCATGCAATTTCCAAGGACAAAAATATAGTAATAAGTTTCCTTAACACTCCAATAAAAGGTACTTGTCTACTATTTTATCGACCTCTTTTTATAAGAAAACTGTTGCCAAAAATGAATAATTGCTGTCACATTCGTTATCTGTTTACGATTTTCGGCCAATAACCTTGGCCGAATGTCTCGTATGTGTATCCAGAATACGAAAGATTGAAGTGAAGGTAACCCGTCGAAAATTTTTAAAATACTAGATTTATTTTTTCACTTTGTAAAAAGACTCAATTTCAACAATCTTTAAGGCTCTCGGATTTTTCTGGAATATCTTTCTAGAAAGTTGGACATACAAACTTCTTGGAAATAACTATTCCAATCAATCGCTGAACTCTTGCTTAAGGGGAGTCTTCACTCACTTGAAAACACCCGCTTGCTAATGTTAAACCTATGACCAGGTTGTTTTCGAATTTCTCGTTTAAATTTGAATATTTTTAAACATTTTTTTTTTTGCACAAGATAGCTGAGGCCGATCCCTATTATGGCTATTTTTTACTTTTTCGATTTCAGTTGCAGATTTTTTTAATAAAGGTACTTTCACTTTCGGAACCGGTTTTGAAAGTGAAAGTACCTTTATTAAAAAAATCTGCAACTGAAATCGAAAAAGTAAAAAATAGCCATAATAGGGATCGGCCTCAGCTATCTTGTGCAAAAAAAAAAAATGTTTAAAAATATTCAAATTTAAACGAGAAATTCGAAAACAACCTGGCCATAGGTTTAACATTAGTGAGCAGGTGTTTTCAAATGACGAATGAGGTGTGTTTGTAATATAACTAGTTTTATAAATATTCAGATCTTCGTGCAATAGCTGCTGCACTCTTATACAAAAATTCATGAATACAAAATTTATTTTATGTGCAGATTTTCATATTAATAGATATTAATTCTTTCTAATGAAATTAAGTTTCGATACACTTTTACAAACAATTAATTACAATTCTGTTACATTAAATGATGCTATGCACAGATATCCAATACAAGACAATGTAAAAAATCATCGTTATTATTTCACTGAATAAATGAATTATATTGTCTGTTATATGATTAATTTCCGTAATATGATTAATTTCCGTAATAAAATAAGTACATTTTAAGTTGGCAAAATTTTATCTTTTGCTGACATTTACTGAAAATTCCAATGGGAAACTTAAGCCTAGCTTTGAAAATTTCAGAATTTGAAATCCATATTTAGACTCTTTTTCTCATTTAATATCTATTTCTCCGGAAACATCTATCCAAAACACTGTCAGTAGATTATATGATTGATATAATTAAACAATTTTAGTATACAAATTTGGTTTTTTAATTCAGTGATACGGAAATAATATGACTCCATCTAAAATAGGATGTAATGAAGGATCATTACCAAACATGGGATATCATTGAATTAATTACGTATTATAGAATTTAATAGAACCAAGAAAACTTTTATTAATATTAAAGTTTAGATTAGATTTTCATAAAATTTGAAATGACTCGACAAAATTCTGCAACGATTATATATATTACATTTCAAACCATTTGGTTGGATAGTTTTTGCACTGTTATATGCAGACAGATGGACAGACCAGACAACGACTATAAGTGCTATGTATTTATATAATTACAAACGCACCTAAAGAGACTGAATTCCATCACAGTATGGAAAAATTTCACGCATGTGCAACAGAACACAAAGTTTTAATAATGAAACAAAATATTAATAGTACAATATTTAACACAAACTAAAACATGGATTTATTTATTTTTTAAACAAACTGCTTATGTTTTTAATAGCACTAAGCAGTTGAAAAATACTTCTTAGATACTAACTATGTTATACATAACAAAAATAACTAAACACATAAACTTACCTATTGTGAGAAGCTGAACAATTTGTGTTAATAAAGTGCCCTCCTGAAAAAAAGAAATACTTTTAGTTATTTTGAAACTAAGATGAATAAAAGAATCACAGTAGCATAGCATTATTGCATTTAAATAAATTAATTTTTATTTTTTCTAAACTGATAAGCTATTTTGAAGTTTTAATTTATAAGTTTAACACACAACATCAAAAATGCTACTTAATCTTGTTTTATCCATGCTTTTTAATAAAATAAAATATGCAGCATGTAATTTTTATTGATAGGTATAATTGTACCAAAAATGAGAATTCTGAGGTTGACACGCCATTCAAAACATTCTACCTCAAGAACAAGAGAGTAATCCAAATCCAAATATTACTGAGCACTGAGCAGTGTATTGCTACTCCTTCCCCATTTCAATGTTGTCACAAATTATTTGAATTTTCTCATTTTCTGAAAATGTGCTATAATGTTCATAAATACAAAAAGTCTATACTAAACTTCCAATAAAATTGTAATGCACTTTTGTAAAAAAAAAAAAACCCTTATAATTACTTTCTGCATGTTAACAGAGAAGGAATGAAAAAGTAAAGAAAAATAGAACCATAAAAGCATTCACTCGAGCTTTTAGTCATATATGGATGTTGGCATCCCTTTTCATCGAGGAAACATGGCACTAGATCAGAGGTTCCCAAACTTTTAGACAGACGTACCGCTAAATCGAAGTTCATACTTCCGCGTACCACCATATAACAAGCGTAAAGCTAATGTAGAAAACCCTATAAAAAGGAACCTGTCTCCGGTCTTTTGTGTTTCCTTTATAGCAGTCTTTTTGTATTTAAAAATGCATGATTGCATTACTAAATTGCTACTTAGCTTGACTGCTTTATAGGAAAGTTGAATGGGTTCATTTCTTTCCTCTCTCGTGAGATATAGTGGCAGAGTGTCTCAAATGAGAAACGAATTTCTTATCCAAAGCTTAGTTAGCACATTTAAATAGGCTCAATACAACTGCATTAATAATCTGCATACCTTTAAATGCGACAATAATGTCGTGCAGTAGGCAAACAATTGCAAGTTTCTTCATACAGTTGTGTATATACCACCTCAATACACATGCACAATGCTTTACCTGAAATCCGCACTACATATGACCACAGTTTTTGTTTGATTTCTGATCACCATTTTAAATAACCTTACTCTGTTAAAAACCGATTTCCATCCTAAATTGAAACACTATAAAACGCTTTGTAAAAGAGAAGAAAAATATTTCAATCAACAAAATGAATTAATTTATGAATTTTGTTTGAAATAAAACTTTTATTTCATCAGCTCCTAGAAGCTGTTCTGGTACAAAGAGAACAATGGGTTATAAATTACAGTTGAAATTTTATTTTGTTTTAACTCGTCCTGCTCACGCAAGCTCCTCCTACTTCCAAGCATACAGACTTTACCTGCAGATAATTCAATTTATAAAGCATGTTTAAAAACAGTTCCTCCGCTAATTAAAAATACTTCATTCATTAATTTTAAAATTATGTCTTTATTAAAAAATTCGATTTATAACCATATAAATCTAATAATCTGTGGCGGCTCGTGACTTGCATTATTTGGCACACATAAGTGCAGCCAAATTTATTCTTTTCTTACCACTATTATTAAAAAGAAATACTTTATTCTATCTATTGGCAGAAGTTCTGCTATTAAAGAACCAAAATATTTCTTTGAAAAAATAATGGTATAAAATAATAAATGTTCCTGGCATGCATTTACAGGGCTCCCAAATGGTCCGCCAACTGAATACCAATCATTTTTAACAGAAAAATTCATGGTAGGTCTCTACAGCATTTTCGCAAAAAATTACTTCCGAAGGTGGGTTCTGCAAAATTTACAAGAAAAATCAAAAATTAAAAATTTCTAAGAAAATACTGGTATTTAAAAAGCGAACCATTTGGGAGCCCTGCATTTAGTGCCCCAAAAGAAGACAGTCACGAGATGCCACTGCTAATAATTATATTTTTAATTCTGGAAAACTGGTGGCATCATAAGCAGTGTGTGCGAATTTCGGAAATTATTTTGACTTTGCTATTACAAACATTTCTCACAACAAAAAAATATAAAAAGAGTTTACAAATCCTAAATCGCATTCGAAATTTTTTTTGAAAATTTCAGAATTAATAAAGACAAGCTGTTTATTATTCCATAATAATATGCTGCATTTTGTATTTTATTCCACGTACTAGTGTCGGACTTCTGCGTACCAGTAGACAGAACTTCACGTACCATAGTTTGAAAACCCCTGCACTAGATAATATTAATAACGATTATTACTACTAATAATAACTTACTGGTTTTTGAGGATAAAGCAGGATCATCGGCATCTGAGAAAATGTATGTCTGAAAGAAAAAAAGGAATAATAAATAATGATAGAAATAATTTTCATTAAAAAAATGTCAATTAAATTAGTAGATATTCTAATAAAAAAGCAACATGATTTGCAGGGACAATATCTCAAACAATTCAAAAATTAACAGAAATATAGATTTTTTTTTCGTCAAAAAAGTTTATATATTATAATTATGGTACCATCTTTCTTCCAACCCCCCCCCCCCCACACACACACACACATACCCAAAAAGAGGGGGTAGGGGAGGGTGAAAATCTCAATTTAAAATAAAAATTAAATATGCAGAGCATTTCAAAAATAATTTAATGTTAAATTTATTTTTAACATTCATATATATATATATATTATATATATATAACCATAAATGAAACATTACCATAACACCAACTTAAACTATGAAATAATGATTAAGTATGTAATAATTAGTTGACAATGAAAGTATTCCCCAACACACTGAATATAGATACCTAAAACTTATTTAAAAGAAGAAGAAATTAAATTAAAAATTGAATAAATGAAATTGAATGAATGAAATGAAATGAAATTCTTGGAATTTAGACAGAATTATCAAGTTTCAAATGCCTAAATACCACAAATAAAATGAGTGGTTTCATCATCATATTAGCCATAACATTGCTAAATAATATGATTTTGGGACTACCACTCATAAACAATGAATCAAACCTGTGAAAAAATAAAAAATAAATACAATATTAAAAAGGAAAGAAATCATACCTATAATATACAGATAAAACTTGAAATAGAGTCATAAAGTACATAATCCATTTGGGTTAAAAAAGATACCTGTGCACCACATGAACCACACATGAACACAACCAAACAGGGGGAATGAATTGCAAAAAGCATTACATGTTGCCAAATTTAGTTTTAGAAAATGATTTACCATGTTGCCAGAATAGATGTTAGAATAATATGAATATTATTGTAAAGCAACAGAAACCATGGTGCTGCCATCTATTAGAGTAAAAAGTGAATATACGCTGAATAAAAATAGCATTGGATGAAAATAAATATTTAAAAATTAAACCATATACTATCTAAAGATGATAGCAATAAGTTAAATAATAAATAAATGAAATTAATAAATAATAAATAGAATATCCAATTACATTAAAGTAATGGATGTATTAATGAATAATTCTATGTAAAAATAAGATGGAAGATGGAAAAATTAATAATTAAAGCAACATAAAAATATATGTACCATGAAATGACATAGCAACTATTAAATATCTGTGCCAAAAATGCAACATCACAGAAATTAAATTAAAATACTAAATATTTGAATTAAGATACAAAGGATTTAAAATTAATAATAATTAAATATTGAAATTAATTAGTAACATATAATGTTTCTTCTTACAAAGTTAAAAATTAAATACTCTTGATATAAGTGGTAAGGGTAGAATGTTTAATAAAAATTAAAACGTGTATTATATTAACACTTAAAGTATACATTATTTTAGAAGTTAATATGATATTGTCCACCGTAGGCATTAATCTAAATGCATTAGATCAAAAACATTCCTAAACATTCCTAATATTAATGAATATAAATTCATTTAAATTAATTAAATAATGAATATGTAAATATAACTAAATTAATATACATATAAAAAATATCACATCACAGTCCATTATAAAATGTGTAATATCAAACGTGTGTGTAAATCAAACCCCCCCCCCCTTTTTTTTATATATAAATTAACCATGCGTTTTTTCCACACACCTCCTCAATCCAACATCTACTCACCCAACTGTCCTATTATAATTTTTTTTTTTTTTTTAACTATTTTCTAAGATTAAATGTTTTCTTTTTATACATTTTTTAACGCATGTGTTAATTTGTTTGCAAAGATCATTTAAGTACTAATTATATGCAGTCAAACCTTGTTAACATGAACACGCCTAACGTGAATTACTTTTAACATGAATTGTTTTCATAGTCCCCTATAAAAACGAGTACAAAGATTTTATACTGATAACATGAATTACGGTTAACATGAACACAATTTTGATTCCCCTTGAGGTTCATGTTAACGAGGTTCGACTGTATTAAAGAATATAAGAATTTTTTTGAAAAACCATGTTGTAATGCATTATAGATAAGTTTTATTGTTGTTAATTAGTTGAGAAGAACATAAACTTTTTATTCTATAAATATGATTAAGGAGTATATTACGATATACAGAATTATGAAGACATGATTTAAAATTAGTAAATGAATTAACTTTAAATTCTTTACGTTTATCAAATATATATATATATATAATTATAATATCTATGAATTTCAAAAACATATCAAGTTCTATTATCATTCTACTTAAATCTCCAAAAAGATAATTAATGATATTGTGTAGACAGAATACCACATATCAAATATTTAACATGTGCAATCATAATATTACCATAGCTCGTGCTTCAATGGTAATAGGCCAAATTTACTCATACCTGAATAATATTTAAAAAGAAAAAGAGAGAAAGGGGAAAAAAATATTATAAAATGGAGTTGCTATTAAGTAAATACAAATGGATTAATAAATTAAATATGAACCTTATACAATTTAAAATTGGACCACAAGAGAATTAAATATGAATTGGATATTAAATATGAATTGGATATTAAATATGAATTGGATATGAAAAAACACATGTAGATGTACTCATCAGCCTGGATGCACCCACATATGTTTTAAAAAATAGTTCAGTATTTCATAATTCTACTGGCATAATGCTAAGAACAGTAGAATCATCCAGGTATACTGAACTATTACCAGACAACAATTGGAAATATTAAAATTGGAAATATTTAAATTGGAAATAAAAAACCATTAAGAATATATAAAATATTTTACTCACATCGATTATCTCAAAAACTTTATCTATCACTTCACGTAATTACCACCAGATAACAGTTTTGAAATAATAATATATATCATCATCATCATCATCATCATCAACCGTTTTCAATCCACTGCTGGATGTAGGTCTCCCCCAGATTTTTCCATTGTTGCCTGTCTAGTGCTTTAGTCATCCAATTAACACCGGCCACTTTTCTGATTTCGTCACTCCATCTTACTTGAGGTCGTCTTCTTGGTCGTTTTACATCTCTGGGATACCACTGTAGGGTGTTTGTGCTCCATCTATTGTCTTGTCTTCTTGCAATGTGCCCAGCCCATTTCCATTTTAGCTGTTTAATTCTCTCGATGATGTCAAAAACTTTCGCCTGACTTCTTATCCACGTTATTCTCTTTCGGTCTCTTCTGGTTATGCCTAGCATACATCTTTCCATACTTCGCTGTGTTGTTTGTAATCTTTGTACCATCCGTTTTGTTAGTGTCCAAGTTTCTGCTCCATAAGTTAGTGCAGGCAAAACACATTGGTTAAACACCTTTCTTTTCAAACAAAGAGGCATGTTACTCTTCAGAATAATATTGTTCTTCCCAAAAGCACTCCATCCATTTCTTATTCTTCTATTGATTTCATTCATGATACTGTTGTCTGATGATATTTCTTGTCCAAGGTACACATAACTTTCAACATCTTTAATCTCAGTGTTGTTGTAGACAATTTTCTTTTTTGATGCAAATGAATTGAACAACACCTTAGTCTTTTCCAAATTTATTTTTAATCCCACATTAATGCTAGCTTCTGCCAAATCTTTTAGCATATTTTGCAATTCTTCAGGGCTATTACTGAAAATTAAAATGTCATCAGCAAACCGGAGATGGCTTAAATATAATATATATATATATATATATATATATATATATATATATATATATATATACAGTAGAACTTCCCTTTAACGAAGTCCCTTATTTAACGAAGTTTTCTACTTAACGAAATTTTCTGCAGAACTTTAATTTACATGCTAATTGCGTTCGAAGTCAATCTCCATATTACGAAAAATATATTCTATATAACGAAGTTTATTCCACTTTTGTACTTGTACAGAATTCAAACTAACTATTTAGCGTGCTTTAAACTATTATATATATATATATATATATGTGTGTGTGTGTGTGTGTGTGTGTGTGAGGGGAGGGGGGTTTACTGAGATATTTTAGAATCTTAAATATAACAAAACAATTACGATTGTTTTTGGTGGGGGAAAATGAAAAGAAATTTAAATTAAAGAAGGCTTAAATAAATTATTACATGGTTCATACTCTTCTCCCAGAAAACAGAAAAAAAAAATTAAGCAGCTTATCAGAAAATTTTGAACTGTATTTTTAATAATACTAGGACGGGATAGTTGAAGTTTACTTCAAAATAATTTTATTTTCAGATGAAAGTTGTAAAAATTCGATGGGTATCGAAGATACTCTTGTGGGTGAAAGACACATGTCATAGGGGTAAAAGCTGGGTATTGGGTCACTTAATTTTACTAGTTGGCCAATTATATACCAGAAAAAAAAAAGAGACTAATTACTAATACAAAAATCACAATTTTTTACTGCTGGCTGATAATTGATGAAAAGAGTGAGCATTAAGAAATTATATTTCATTTAGAACGAAAAATTAAATTATTTATAAAGCATTTTATCTCATTGCGGCTGACTAGTAAAGCACTTACCCTATAGAGTTTACTTTATAACGTTAAAAATAATTTAAAAATTAAATTTATTTATACGCATTTTCGAAAATGTATTTAAAGAGTCAGTAAATAAATTCTTCATTTAAACAAATCGTCAAGCTTTGTTCTATTTTTGCTACTGTTAAGCAGATAAGATTCTTTAATTATTCACCTACGGTTTAATTAACTTGAGAAAATTTGAGTTATTTTTTGACAAAATCCAAAAACATTTCTAGTTTTAAAATATAAAACAGCAATTACAAAAACAAACTTCCTTAAAATCGATTTGAGGAGGTTGGGGAGGGGGGTTCTCGGCAATCAAGCGACTGTTTGATTTTCCTTTATTTGTCTACAAGCACTTCTGGGATTTTAGAGTTAAGTAATCTTTTATCTTTCGAAAACATTCTAAATCATTCTTTTGCATTATCGAGCAGATTTGATAAAATTTTGAATGCAACGTGCTTTAACCCTTAATTGCATAGTGATGTAAATTTCCATCACTGTTTATTTAACTTTTAAAAAATAAATCAACTTCTTCGCCACCACTATATTTATATAGAAATATTAATCCAGTAAATTTCCCGTGAACTATGTTGCTGAACAAAGTTAAAAATCTATCTTAAAATTTCTGGTGTCTAATATTTAATATATGTATAAAAAAACACAATTGTAAAAGAAAAACTCATGCAAAGAAGGGTTAAAACTGCAACCAAAAAAACATTCAAGCATACAAACAAGGCCGGAGGCAGAGGGGAAACAGGGGTCCGAACATACCTCCCACCCATCGAAATAAGTTGAAAAGAATCCTGTCCATTCATATTGGAAAAAAAAAAAAAAAAAAAAAAAAAAAAAAAAAAGCACTGTAGCTTAAAATCTATAAAGTCCCCACCCCCTTTTTTTCCAGAAAAAATTTTGAGTACAAAAGCTACTAGTTCAAAGTTTAAATTTTGAAATATTAAAAGAATTATTTAGCAAGAAGTTCAATTTACAATTACAATGCTAATTTTTTTTCTTTTTTTTTTTTTTTTTAATATAAATGCTTGTTATCGCTAACTGAAGTTAATAACATCCTTTATTTATCCTTTATTCATGAAACTGGAAATGTTATTAACGTAGATCGCAGTATATAATCTATATCGTAGCTGTTAATTGTTTGAAGTGGGTTTATTGAAGTTTGACATTTTTAAGAATAAGATCTTTGTATTATGTTTACTTGAGAAATATCTGTAACCTCAATTTATCAGCATATCAATCAAACCATCAAAGCTCTAACATAGAATGTTCGGGGTCTTGACGAAGTTGAAACATTTGGAAGTAGACAACGTTAATGAAATTTGTTTTTCAGTATGAACAATTATTTTGCGGATTCGTAACAGATATTGTGATTAAATTGTCACGTGAAAATCTTTTTCTATATATTTTTTATAAATATATATAATTTTTTTTTCATATTTACTTTAGCATATTACTTGAAAAATGATTTTGACGTCATTTCGTCCACTTTTCAGTTTTTTTGCTGTTGTTTGTTGCTGCGTTCACAACATTTGAATATGTTATCAATGTAATGTAGTATACTACGGTGTGCTCGATTAAAAATTATCACTTGTATACTATTTAATTATTATAATTTTTTCCTATAAAGAATCGACTGCTATAATGCTGATTGTTTTTTAGCTCTATTTTAATGGGATTATGTTAAATTAAAAGAAAGAGTGAACATATGCCATGTCGTTCTGAATGTCAATGAAAATTCTCTAGTTTTAAATACTCAATTAAAGACACGTGCACAGACAGTTTTTAAAGTGCACAATAATAAAAGAAAAAAAAACGTTTTTTGAACTTTTTTAAATAATGAACAGTATAAACAAAAATACTGAAGATTGAGCTGTATTGTTCCTTAAAAAAAACTCCCCACCACTTCTTTTACACTCGGAATATTTTATCTCAAAATACAATAGTAGCTTCGGTCGGCAGTCGTTCCATCAGCATTTTTAATACCATCTTGGGATCAAACAAATAATAAAAATAAAAAATTCTACCAATTTTACGTCCCTAAAAGGTTTTTTGCTCCCTCTCCTTCTCTAAAAAAGAGTACAGGAGAAAGGAATGCTTTGCAAACTACAGGAGAAAAAAGTATGAAATGGTTTCCATTTGAAAAGGAACAGCTGTAGGGTTGCAGTAATGTCACAGAATCTGTGATTACACGGCGGGTTACCAGAGCACTGTCCTCAGCATCTCTTTCTTCTCAGAAGGGCAACATAATCCTCAGAACTTTTTTTCTTTCTTTTTTTTTCATTCCGAACATAGCTATTTACAGCTCCTTTATCAAAAGAAAAAAAAAATGATGACCTCTTTCAGACTACCGAATTTCATCTAGTTCACTTTTTTTTATTTTCCAGAAGATATACTAACCACGCCGTCTCCCCGCGTTACATCAGACGAATGCTTTTTCATTTATTTATTTATATATAATTAGAGCTGGGACAACTTTTTAGGGATCAAAACAGGTTTTTATCAGTTCAATCTGACTGCCTAATAAATAATTCGGACGGAGTTTGAGGGATAGTATTACCGGCTCAAATTTTAAGAAGTATACTTTATACATGTTAATTTTTTTAATTTTTTTTTTCATCGAATACAAGAACATGTATTATCAACTGAGATCGATTCGGAGGGAAATGGGATCACCTATTGAGAAATTGGTATGGGTCAGTTCTTTAAAGATTTCTGAAACTTCAACCTCGATCTTAAAAGGGGAAAAGAGATCCAAGTAAAAGTCTTTCAGAAGACAGTATCATGTTTAAGTGTAATTTATAAAAACTGTATAATAACTTTGAAAAAAAAAAATTGTTTACAAGTTCGTATAACAAAAATGAGGACAATTCCATGAAAGTGTCAACTTTTATCAATTTTTTTTTTTAAATATCTTTTATAAATAAGTTAAATAGTATATTGAAATATATTCCAAGTTTTCAAATTAATGTTTTAGGTTCAAAACGTTTAGGTTATAGCTGAAAAATAAAATATTCGCAGTTTTGTACAAATAGTATCTTTGAAAAAAATTGAAAAAGAATGTAATTGTTATTTATTTTGTATTTTCTTAATAAATAAATGCATGTAATAAAATATTTAATGGTTTACAATAATCTTAAAGTCATATACTTGATAATAATGAATGTAAAATAAACTATGTGATCGTACTCGATATGCTTTTGAAAAAGCTGTCTCGTGTGAATAGTTATATAATGTAATTTCTTATGAGATCATGCTAGATAAGAAAAAAATATAAAATTTATTAGTTTAGTCGATTTTCTTTTAATAAATGTTTAAGAAACTTTCCGTCACAGGCATTCTTCACGTCAAATGATAGTTAATAACTACAATAGAGGTCTGCACGGGCCCGGCCCGGCGAAATGGAGACGAACTTTCAAACGGGCCGGGCCGGGCCGACAGACAAAATAAACGGACCGGGCAGGGCCGAAAAAAACTTATGCGGGCCTGTCGGCCCGATATAAAAATTTAACCGAAGCAGATAAAATACAAGTCATTTTCAATGAATGACTTTCTCGAGAAGTATAAATGTTCGTCACGAGCCGATGCCAGTTTAACAACATCAATACAGAAATGTAACATGTCCATCGTAGAGATCGGCATCGGACAGTTACATAGTGTCTGTTACCTGGTTTAATTGTTTCAGCTTATTCGTGCCGGGTCGAGATCAGGCTTGCATTTTTTCCCTACATGTCGTGCCGGCACGGAACTGGTCTTAATCGTTCTCAGGATGTGTAGGGCAGGCATTATGTTTTGTAAAAGTATTAATAGTGATAATGTACTTCTGTTAACAGTATCTTTGGAAATATTCCTTGAGGTGGTTCTCATATTCACTGCTCAACAATGCGAAACTTTCAGGCACTTTTTCTGACTCATTTTTAACTGTAAAGGCATAAAATTGAGAGGCCTGCCTATTGAAGACATTTGGAATCGAATAGCTTTTTCCGTTTTTGATAAATTACTTACAGAGATAACAGAGATTCGTGTCACGTGACTGTAGGTTTTCTCCTCTTCTGTGCTATCGCTTTCGGAAATTCAATTCAAAACGCTAACTTTGGCAGTATTTTCTGAAAGATATATTGCTTTTATCTAAAAAAAGAAAAACGATATTTACATAGTTTCTGAATAATGATACCGGCCAATCTTACGCGTTTCCGCAAAGGAATGAATTCACAAATGTGTCAGAATGTAGCTCCTTTGGATTTGAGAAAAACCTTAAAAATGAGAGAAATAGTTTCACAAATCTACTTTTTATTATACAGCTTCAAAAGTTAGCATGTTTTTAACCCTTTATTCTAAACTACATTAATTTTTTAATGAATCCTTATTTGAATTTTGAAACGTCTGTAGAGACGATGACTAAAAGACTAAGTAATCATTAATGTTACTGTTGTGTGTTTTCTGTTTTGCGAACACATAGTAATCTAAAATATACTGTAAAATGTTCCCATAAATATGTATGTAGCATTCATTAAAATAATCTTAAATGTATGTCGAGAAAAAACTGAACTTTTTGTAAAAACTGAGCAGGGCCGGGCCGGGCCTGTTTTCACTGATTTTTCTATGGGCCGGGGCGGGCCGAGAACTGTAAAAATATAAACGAAACGGGCCGGGCTCGGGCCGAACTTTTAATTTTTACACCGGGCCTGGAAATTCCGGCCCGTGCAGACCTCTAAACTACAACCCTAGGACAGGTAGATTGTTCTAAATTATAATTTTATATTGCTTATACATCGTATTTAAGATATGTATTAGTTTAAAAACTGAATGGCTTCTTAATTCACAAAAGTTAGATAGACAGATAAACATTTCCTCAGAAAACATAATGTGTAAATCTTTATTTGTCCATCATATAATAAAATAGCTATTCATGATGTGCAGTATTAAAGGTTTTATTCAGTTCTAACAACGTTAACCTATTTACGCATTTATTTTACATTAAATAAAATTTATTACAGAATACATACGAGTAATTTCGTATTCCTACACATATTCTTATACAGAACTTTAAACATAAATAGGTGTAATGTAGAATCATTTAAACAGACATTTATATGGGCCGAAAAACATAGTCGTACGTTTAAAAATATATAATATATTAATGAAATGTTATAATAAATTCATTTATTTTTTGCATACGCTCTGGGACCCTACGTATTAAAAAACATTCAAAATATTCACCTTTTTCACGCACTAATTGCTATATTACGAGGTTATACCTAGCTGCAAATTTTCAAAACGTGCATTTTTTTAATTGTATTTTATGAAAGTGCAATTAGAAAAGAATTTTCAATTACATTTTCTAGTTGATCTGATAAAAATTAAGAAAGTTATACCGCTTTAATACGTTGTTCTATCATACATAAATCATAACTTGAATCTTTAAACGTGAATATATCAAACCTATGGTTTTAAAATCTCGAACAAATATCAACCAGTCTTCTTCAAATTTTGACCAATATTATCTTAGAACAGGGGGTGTCAAACTGGGGCCCGCCGAATATCACTAAAATTTTATAGTAAACTTTTCCTTATCTAATCATCGAATTTCTGCGATTCAAGAAGTCGACTATTTCTTTTAAAATTTAGTGGTATTAGACGGGCCACAGTTTGACACCCCTGATCTAGAGCGTAAACGTTCTTTTTGGCGATCTGGTGATTTTTTTTTCTTAATTTTTATAAAGAATTAAAATTGCTTGTAGAAATTGGTACTTTAACTTTGAACGGCCGCTATTTTGTTCAAAATCAATTTTTCCAAAAACCGAACGATTACACTCTAGTTTTAAGTGTTCGTAGTAAAGATATTATGCTTCTTATAATTTCAGATAACATCTGTCAGAGTTACGATGATCACCGTGGACGTCTACCAGAACGTCTAACCCCCCATTTCCAAGGAGCGAGTCTGTTAGGCCAATCAACATCATTTTGTCATTACAGAAATCAATTTCTTTTCTTTACGGTGCAATAAACAAAATACAAAAAAAGTTTATCAAATATCTTGTTTCATTTTCCTCAAAAAACAACCCAAAAAATGCATTTTTTTTTTTACTATGCAGGTAGGTATAACCTCTTAATTCATTTGCGCTTGAATCCCCCCCCCCTCTTCTCAATATGCTATTTAATTATAATTATTATAGACATAATAAAATATTTTTTATTTTTTATTAACATGCATTGCAGTGTGTTTTATAGCTTTTAAAATAGAATTTCACTTAGGATTTTAAAACTTTACATCTGCATAATTCCTAAACTACTTCCCCGAATGACTTGCCGTGTGGTATTTTTTCAGAGTCAAATTTCTCGAAAGAATCCAAATTACGATGTCAAAATTAAATGTTCCTACTGAAAATCTCAATAAAATTTCTAGACGGCCCAAAGGATGTTTTACTTACCCATCATACGTAGTATAGGGTAAGTCTTGTAATCGTTTTGAAAATCGAAAAAAAATTTGACGGATTTACACGTTTCAGACACTGGAGATTCTGAAAAACATATTTTTAGAAAAAAAAAAAAAAATGTCGTCCGTCTGTGTCTGTAAACGCTCTATCTCTCGAAAAAATTGAGATAGAGACTTGCAATTTGGTATGTACTTAGTATGTAATAATGGGAAGAAGCCTATTTCATTTCAATAACCTCGATTAACCGGAACTATTTTTTTCGGACTCTCGAAATATTCGTTCTGATGAAAGGTATATAAAAATTTTCGAAATTGTTTATTTTAAGAAATGAATATAAAAAATATAAAAAAACATAAATTTTACATAAAGCATGAAGTCGATCGGATAATGAGTTGCCGAGATATTTGGAATCCTATTTTCCACACTCTTCGATTTTTCATGACCCTGTATTTCATCCAAATTTCACTTTAAAGATATATTTTAATTGGAAATTTGACGCTTAATCAGATGCAATAAACCGCTTAGTTAATAGGATTATTATTTTTGGAGTTATAAGGATATTTCTTTCAAGCAGTTCAGTAATCGAGCCTTTAAAGTTTATGACGTCATCAAGCCACGATTTTATTTGAATTGCAATGCATTTTATAAGTAGTTTACACATTTTTATTTTAATATTTTACATTATGCATATCCATGATGGGTAAGTATTACGGCGGCCCCCAACGACTAGTTTTTTTTTACATTAAATATTAAAGATAACTCATACTTCCCAATAGCTATTTTCGTTTGTCTCTCTCTCTCTATTTGGCGTGAAAATACATGAAGTTCCTTTTACTTTTCTTTGACCGAATATGTACAGTACATAAAGGCTGTCCCGCTAGCAGGTGCAAAAAAGTGGTGGTTGTACACAGCAAGATAAACAATACTCGCTATATGCAACTTAGGTCGCAACCTATTTATACAATTAAAAAAAAATCTAGTTTTAGCTAAATAGGGAATTTTTTCAATAAATTTAACGATAATAGAATTGTATCGAGATTCTCAACAGATTTACACTGCTTTATGATTATCTTTCAATAATATTATTGTTACCAAATTAATTGTAAATGAGCGATTCCAAAGGTCCACTTATATGTTTTTTGCTAAGAAAGTCGTAAATCATTCGCCTGGCCTTTCTTTTCCAAAGATTCTGTGGTCACCAAAGAAAGATAGGGGAGTCTCAACAAAAGAAAGATTCGGTAATAAACCTGTCAGAGATGTCCACTGACCTTTAGACAAGCTAAGAAGGCTGCCCACATGGAAGAGAGCGCTTTACCGCAAGAAAAGGACCGCTTAAAAAAAAGGGGTTTGTTTTAACTTTTATTATTGTCGCCATGTGAAGTGGTGCATTTCCACCTCACTATGAAGTTCATGTGTCCCATTTCTGCGAAATTCCGAAGGATTAAAAAATCGTCCCTCTTGACTTCATAATGGAGTCATAAATCGACGACCACATGAGTGTCGTAATGTGATGAAATAAAGGAGTTGAGGCAAGAGAGTGCAAAGCCACATTTGTAAACTTCTGAGATATATCAATTTGAACGTTAGATCAAATACTCAAATAAAATATACAGTGGAACTTCCTTTTAACGAAGTCCCTATTTAACGAAGTTTTCTACTTAACGAAATTTTCTGCAGAACTTTGACTTTGAACATCATTAGCATGTAAATTAATCTCCATATTACGAAAAATATATTCTATATAACGAAGTTTATTCCACTTTTGTACGTGTACAGAAATCAAACTAAGAGGTTGCTGTTGCGATGGATATGCGAATTTATTTCAGCGATTTGTATGGAAATGAACACATTTAAATAATTTCCATTCTGCTTGGTGTTAAATAAAATAATTTTTTTACACTAAGAAATACACTTGTTATTATTACTTTCTCACACCGAGACTCCAGTGATGACAGTTGGGGGAAGTCAAAATCCCCTTTTTACATTCAATGATATAGAAGTTGCAGAGACGCAATGGCGTCAGATGCATTGAAGCAAAAAATATCAATTACAGTCAGACAATTATCATTCTGACTTTCCGTTACTGATAGACAATTGCTTTGTACATCCACAAGAATGTGCTTTAAAATGCAAATCGAAGAACATGAAAGTTATTTTTGTTTCTGCCAATACAACTTCTAAACTTCAGCCATTAGTCTAAGGACTAATAAAAAATCTTGAAGTACATTATCGAACAAGACAGAAAAAAAATGTAGTAAAAACATTAGTTTGAGAGCCTGTGTATTAGAGCTGGTGAAAGCTTGAGCCAAAGCTTGGTAATGTGACGTGATTTCATCGACCGTACACAACTTTTTTGTAAAAGACGGCTTCATAATAGAAACTGAATCAAATGCTTCTGAATGCAATGCCTGTTTGTCATATTTGAAGAAACGATTTCATTAATTTAAATTGATTTCTATTTAACGAATTTTCTTCATAACGAAGTTTTTAAGTGTAACGATGAGACTTCGTTAAATGGAAGTTTCACTGTATATAACAAAGTTTTTTTCAGCCAATCTCTTAGTAACTGTTGAGGTATTCTGAATAACAACATGGCATTAATATTATTACGGCCTTTGTAAATTAGCTATCTTCATTGGGGGAAAAAACGAAACCTGGGCCATATCCTGCCACCTGGTGTCATTAGAAACAAATAATATGTAAGATATTATAATTTACAATAATAAGCAACAGATTACAGTGTCAGATTTATTTCACCAAAAATGCGACTTGGCACTTAGTTGCCCCTACCCTCTCAAATGAAGAAGTCACCTTTTGGTTACCGATATTAACGTAATCAATTGTGACTATTTTGACTTCACTGTGACGTAACATAGACAAATTGTGTTATTATGAGTTCAATGGAAATATCATATTCAATGGAAAACGAATTACTGTATTATTAATACCAGACGATCCAACCCGGTATACAGAATATACTGCCCAGTGTACAAAACATAGGTGAAAACAATTTTTAATTGAAAACTGTAATAGAACTTGTTATTTAATACATTTTTCTGAATTGCCCCCTAACCACACCAAAAGCATATTTTTTCTATCAAAAATATCAATTATGTATTCAAATAAAGTTTGGAAATTTATTAAAAATGATAAAGCTTCTGATATTAGCCAATTTCCGGGGAATTAAGAGTCGAAGAAATCGCAAAAGATTTCACTACTTACAGCAGCCTTTTTGATTGTTTCACTGTTTAAGTGCGTATTTCAATTTCGAACAAAAAAAAAAAAACCCTCAAAAATTTAAACAAATTTAAAAAATGATGAAATATATCAGTTTGAAAGCGACTAGTCACGTATATATACACGTCTAGTCACGTATATATGTCTGCAAAAGACTAACACACTGATATACATAACTTTTGATCCTATAAAACTTATGTAACTGAACTATCTTGGCCGATTTCAACATTATAGAGCGCTAAAAGGATTTCCTATATTGGTCAGACTTTTACAACCAACAACTTCTATTGGCACTGTTAAATAAAATAAAAGAAAGTACGAAAACAGAAAAAGAAAAAAAATAATGCAGATTTGGTTCTTTATAGTGAGTCATTATGAGTTCCTCATTTGGTTTCATAGTGAGGTTCCCAAACACATGCACTTATAAAACGTAGCTCTATGCTAGTCTTTGTTGTAGGACAAAATGAACCGAATTCAAAGCCGTGACTGGAGATTCTTGCGAATAATCAAAGATGGTAAACACAGGAAAAGAAAGGATTATAAACATCCACCAAACCCTCACGTTGTATGCGGAAGAAACGCACTACGAATCAAAAAATCGCGTGAGAAAATCGCCAAAAAAGATCCACAAAAAGAAGACTAAAAAACTACAAGCTGAACAAACCGAGGGCGCTATATTACGGTTCACTGACAATACTCGATACATGACTGAACAACAGTTATTTTATTTGATTTTTCGAAAGCATACATTTTTAAATGAAAATACATACAAGTGAACGTATTAAAAAACAATCCCAAATAATATTTTAACTGACAGGGACGCTTGAACGAAATTCAGGGCGGGGCGAGATTTTCAAATCGAAATGACTTTTTAACACTTTCCAACATAGTTGAAAAGTGTTTATGAATTCGGTTTGTCTGCCTGCCGTCTGTCCGTGCTTTATACTCACGCAAATATACTCTGATTGTCATGCAATTCATATATATGTTACTGAGGTTTACTATGGCTTGTTCAGTATTGAAAATGAAATGTGTAGCATTTATAGTTCATTTACAGGGTCACTCAAAAGAATTACGTTACATTACGGTCTACGGGGGAAAATCATTTGTGGTGCACTTTCATAATATTACACAGTTTCAAACATATTGAAATTGATATATATTACTGAGGTGCACAACAAGACGCTTACTATAGAATAATGTGTACATAAAATTCATCGTTCATTTACAGGGACACACAAAGAATTCGGTTACAATACTGTCTATCAAAAATAATTGCTGGAAATGAGTTTTAAGTAAATTTAACTCATTTTTTTTGTATATTACATGGTGTATATAAATTGTATAGGTCCTATACAGGTCTGCACAAAAGATCTCGAGTACATTTCCGTTTATTGGCGAAATTTGCTGCAGGAGAATTTTTAACTGTGCTTTGTGTTTCCTAACTAGAGTAAACTTTAGAATACTATGTAGTACATATACTATTTAGTATATATATATATCCTATACACCTATACAAGTCTGCATAAAAAAAATTAAGTTTCCGGTTATAGATGGTAATTGCTGAAAATTGGTTTTGAAATGTGTTATGCGTTTTCCAAATTGTTTACTTATACAATCTTTCACCATATTATACTGTGAACATTTGTTACATTATTCTGAATGTGTTGGAAAGTGTTTCATAATCTATGCTTGACTTGACGCATGATTTTTCTTTTCTTAATAAAGAATATAAACTTGAAATAAGCTAAACTAAGACCTCTTTATCAAAACCCTCATGCATGAGAAATTTAAAACAATGTAAAAATGCTATACAGAAATACAACAAATAAGAAATAATTAAACACACAAAAGCGTGTACTGCTTGTTTCAAAATGGAGAATTGTAAGTTTTTTCTTCTTTTGTCAGCAGAATAAAGACCCGCTGAAACCCCTTTTAAAATATTTTTTAAACAAATCAACATAAAGAAAAACAAAAACTAATGATATGGATATTTGGATATATTCCACAGCGAGGTCATCTATTAATTACGTCACGCAAATTTCGAGGGGAATTTTTTACTTCTCCCAAGCCAAACGTTGTCACACTGGAGTGGTGGTACCCTGTCCCCTATCGTGACGCCACATTTTTTTTTTTTTTTTTTTGCAACTATTCATTTAGAGCTAATTTTATGCAAAAAAAAAAAAAAAAAATTACATACGAACTATTACCAATTTATTTAAATACTATATAACCATTCAGATCTTGCGTGCTTTTACCTCCAAGCTGTTGCAACTCAAAGAAAATCTGGAATGATTCCATTCGACTTTCCATATACTTTACTTTCAAATAAATTGTTTAAATCTTAAACGAAAAGGGATTTTCATTAAATTTATTTTTCACACGAATTTGCCCCATTTACGCATGCGTAAACTTAAATCTAGAACCTAACCAGTTTTAGAGCACACTCAAATGCGAAAACGGTGGTATAAGGCGCGTTTCTTCTCTGTTCCGATCATAGAAGAAGGAATATATACTATATTATCTTACTTATAATAAAATTCGAAGGCAAGAAAGTGTCTGTAACGGTTCCGGTCACGACCACTCTGGTTTGCGAATCGACCATAGTTAAACGCCATGTTAGGCTTAATGAAAAACCTGTGTAACATATCACAGCTAAATGATAATATCCTTTACTTGAAATCATGTTTGTTCAGCATATTTTTCTATAAAACATGTATATCATATCCTATTATAATGTTTTAAGTTCTTAATTAAAAATCCAGATTAAAAATCGGAATCCCAACTATAAACAAACGAACATTGTTGCCCTTCAGCATCACAAATTCAAATGATTCACAAATGAACGGCTCTTTGAAAGCTTCAAATCCGATTCTGCTGTTAAAATATTTGTAAAAGCTTATTAAAGCTTTTAAATATTTTAATTTTTTTTAAAAACCTTCAAAAACTATTTCATATAAAATATGAATATCAACGTTTCTGTAAACACTTTTTTCAGAAATCGCGGTGATTTCCTTCTTAGCGAGGATTTGAGGTGATCTATTCAGTATAGTGGCGCCATCTGCCGGTGGATTTTGAAATTTTTAAAAAAATTTGAAATAACTCCACAAAATTCTGCAACTATTATATACTATATTAAATTTCAAACCATTCAATTGGGTAGTTTTTGCGCTGTTATATGTGAACAGATGGACGAACCAGACGACGACTATAGGTGCTACATATTTATATAATTATGAACGCACCTAATAAACCCGTGCAAAGACGTCCACTTTCTCTTTTTTGTTCTAATTCCTTTTTTTTTCTTTAATAATTGTTGAGCACGATATACTGCTGTATTTTATTTTTGTGCCAACATTGATTTGAGTAAAACCTTTCATTTCATTTTTGAAAACAATGCAGATTTAATTTTTAATTAACTGCAATTTATAATCAAAAAAGATATTTTAACGAAATGTAAGTATACTTTGTCAGAAGCCAGTTCAAAAAACTTTGGAATGGTAAATCATTTATTGTTGTGCGTTTTGTAAAAGTGTAGAAAAAGAGATGTTGACAACAGAAATAATATATACCAGTAGACCAGTGCGAGGATTTCACACTGCACTCTTAATATTTTTTAGCAATATCTAATAATTTTTAGATGTAGGTTTAAACTTCTAAAGAAAAATTAAGAATACAAATATCTGCAAACAACATCAGTCAAGCCAAAATACCGTCTCATTTATTCCATGAAAGTTACAGTATAAGCTAATCAAAGAAATATTAAAGCCTTTAAATATTTTAATTTAGTTTAAAACCTTCAAAAGCTCATTCATAGAAAACATGAATATCAACGTTTCTGTAAGCACGTTTTTCAGAAATAGCGGTGATTTCTTTCGTAGCAAGGATTTGAGGTGATCTATCCAGTATAGTGGCGCCCTCTGCCTGTAGATTTTGAAATCTTAATAAAATTTGAAATAACTCGACAAAATTCTGCAACTATTATATACTATATTAAATTTCAAACCATTCAAATGGGTAGTTTTTGCGCTGTTATATGCGAACAGATGGACGAACCAGACGACGACTATAGGGGCTACATATTTATATAATTATGAACGCACCTAATAAACCCGTGCAAACACGTCCACTTTATCTTTTTTATTCTATTTTTTTTTAATATATCATTGTTGAGCGCGATATACTGCTGGATTTTATTTTTGTGGCAACATTTATTTGAGAAAAACCTTTCATTTCATTTTTGAAAACAATGCAGATTTAATTTTTAATTAACTGCAATTTGTAATCAAAAAATATATTTTAACGAAATGTAAGTGTACTTTGTCAGAAGCCAGTTTAAAAAACTTTGGAGTGGTAAATCATTTATTGTTGTACGTTTTGTAAAAGTGTAGAGAAAGGGATGTTGACAACAGAAATAATATATACCAGTAGACCCGTGCGAGGATTTCAAACTGCACTCTTAATAATTTTTAGCAATATCTAACATTTTTTAGATGTAGGTTTAAACTTCTAAAGAAAAATTAAGGCTACAAATATCTGCAAACAACATCAGTCAAGCCATAATATCGTCTCATTTATTCCATCAAAGTTACAGTAAAAACTAATCAAAGAGATATTAAAGCTTTTAAATATTTTAATTTTGTTTAAAACCTTCAAAAACTATTTCATATAAAACATGTATATCAACATTTCTGTAAACAATTTTTTCTGTAAACTTTTTTTTTTTCAGAAATAGCGGTAATTTCTGTCGTAGTGAGGCTTTGAAGTGATCAATCCAGTATATCGACGCCATCTATCGGCGGATTTTAAAATTTTGCTTCCATCGTGAATAAAATTATTCTTTATATACGTAATTAAAATGTAAGGAATACATAGTACCGCGTAATTTGCATTTAATTTTGCTTATGTAATCAAACAATGAGTTATGTGGTGAATCAAGCTGTTTAGAAACTCATTGATAACACTTTTTTACAAAAACTTTCGCACAAGGTTATTTATTAATATTTAATTTGAACGTTTTGTCCAATCGTTGAACTATTTCAGAAATTTAATACTAAGTAAAAAATATATATATATATATATATATATATATATATATATATATATATATATATATCCTCATCATTTTTATTTGTAGAAATCATTTGTCATTTTAGGTAGATTTCGTAAGAAATACTACCTATTACATTCTCACCTAAGTTGGAAATTTTGAAAAATTTTTGCAGATCTACGCCGATCATGACTCCCAGAACCCAAAACCACCCCCAGTTCAAAAGTTTATATATATATATATATCTATATCTATCTATCTATCTATCTATCTATCTATCTATGTCACTTTTTTCTGACCACAATAACTGGAAAAATTCTGCATTAATCTTTTACAAACTGATACATAAAATCAAGGGGCATAAAATCTCGGTCAAGTTCGTTAATGGGCAAAATCGAACCAAGGGGGGGAGGGTGGGGGGGATTTTTGTGAAAACAGAAAAAACACCATAATTTCTTAATTATGATACATATCGAATCCGTTTAAAGTTATTATTACTTCTAAGAGAAGGGCCGAAAATGTATGTATGACAGATTTTTGATATAATTAAAAATGGCCCCAAGGGGGGGGGAAAAAAGGGGGGGGTTAGAAGAAAAAAAAATCATAGCTTCGTCAATTCACAAGATATCAAATTCGCGTAAATTTATTATTAATCCTCTTAATATTATCTAAAACTTTTATATTGACAAGTTTTTTATAGGACCAACTGTTATAGCAAAAAAAAAAATTAAAAACAAAAAAAATCCCTGCCGGCTCCGCCTGCAAACAAGTTATTTTTCGAAGTAGGCGGTTCCAACTCCCGCATATTTTCGAAACTGATACATAAAATCAAGGGGCATACAGTCTCGGTCAAGTTCGTTAATGGACAAAATCGAACCAAGGGGGGGGGGGGGGGCATTTTGTGAAAACAGAAAAAAACTCATAATTTCTTACTTATGATACGTATCGAATCCGTTTGAAGTTATTATTACTTCTAGGAAAAGGGCCGAAAATTTATGTATGACTGATTTTTGATATAATTAAAAATTGCCTTAAGGGGGGGGGGGAAGGGGGGTTTAGAAGAAAGAAATTCATAACTTCGCCAATTCTCAAGATTTCAAATCCGCTTAAATTTATTATTAATCCTCTTAATATTATTTAAAACTTTTATATTGACAAGTTTTTTATAGGACCAACCGTTATAGCAAAAAAAAAAAAATAAAAACAAAAAAATCCCTGCCGATTCCGCCTGCAAACAAGTTAGGTTTCGAAGTAGGCGGTTCCAACTGCCGCATCATCGTAAAAAGGTCATTCCTTCCGCAATTCCCGACAAACAGGCGCCCCACGGTCTGCGTCTTCGAAATCTACCTGTGCCTGTAGGCCGAGCCGTCAGGGATTTTTTTTTAAATGTACTTTTCTACAATAAAAATCTTTCAATAATAAAATCTTCCTCCTGTTTGTTTGCATGAAGTATTATGAAAATGAAACGCAGATCAATAATCCGTCATTTTTGACGGGGTTATATACTAGTATATATATAATATATATATATATATATATATATATATATATATAATATAAATATATATATATATATATATATATATATATATATATATATAATATAAATATATATATATATATATAATATATAATATAAATATATATATAATATATATATATATATATATAATATATAATTTATATTCCTTCTTCTATGGTTCCGATTATCGTGTGGGATCGATCCCTGCGGTTGACAAAACGATTTTTCTTATTTTATTCGAATTATTCTTCAAAAATTTCAAACTTACAGCTATGAATTTTATTTTTATGGTAGTATCATGTTGTTTGCCGTCAAGTTTTGACGCGTTCCATCTAGTAGTAATAAAAACTTAGATCCTAATTTTACAAAGGTGAAATATTTTTCCGCTGGTGAAAATGACCTCATGTTTTGAGCCTGTTGTCAAATCCTAAAGGGCTATTTTCTGACACATCTCTGAATTCATTTATGTTCGGAAACGTATGAAATTGGAAGGTGTTCTTATTCAGAAACTATGTAATCGAATTTAATTAGGACTTCAATTATGAAGAATTTTTGAGTTTGAAAATTTAAAAAACATTAAATTAACCATTGTTTGTAATTAACAATAGTTTTTACATGTCTTGTACATTTTTACATGGTCAGCATCAACTTTTTATTAAAATTTTGTTCTGTAATAGAATGGAAAAAGATTTCCCAAAATTATGTCACATTCTGGTGAAACATAATTGTATAGATATAAGATGAACGTGAGCAATCAAAATAATGTAATTAGTATACAAGATAAAATGTTTATCAGTCACAGTCACGGAATGTTTAAATATGATTTTGATACCAAATCTGCCGGCCGATTACTTCGAAAATGAATACAGTTCTTGCGACAGTGGCCTGTAACATATTCACTAAATGGGAACTCAGTCGAAAGCATACTTTGAATGCTATCCTGTTTACTTACTCTCTCTCTCACATACATACCAACATAAAACTAGTCGTTGGGGGCCACCGTAATACTTACCCATCATGGATATGCATAATGTAAAATATTAAAATAAAAATGTGTAAACTACTTATAAAATGCATTGCAATTCAAATAAAACCGTGGCTTGATGACGTCACAAACTTTAAAGGCTCGATGACTGAATTGCTTGAAAGAGGTTTTTCCTTATAACTCCAAAAATAATCATCCTATTAACTAGCGGTTTATTGCATCTGATTAAGCGTCAAATTTCCAATTAAAATATATCTTTAAAGTGAAATTTGGATGAAATACAGGGTGATGAAAAATCGAAGAGTGTAGAAAATAGAATTCCAAATATCTCGGCAACTAATTATCCGATCGACTTCATGCTTTATGGAAAATTTATGTTTTTTTATTGTCTTTTATATTCATTTCTTAAAATAAACAATTTCGAAAATTTTTATATACCTTTTATCAGAACGAATATTTAGAGAGTCCGAAAAAAATAGTTCCGGTTAATCGAGGTTATTGAAATGAAATAGGCTTCGTCCCATTATTACATACTAAGTACATACCAAATTGCAAGTCTCTATCTCAATTTTTTCGGGAGATAGAGCGTTTACAGACACACACACAGACGGACGGCAAAAAAAAATTTTTTTAAATATGTTTTTCGGAATCTCCAGTGTCTGAAACGTGTAAATCCGTCAAAAATTTTTTTTCGATTTTCAAAACGATTACAAGACTTACCCTATACTACGTATGATGGGTAAGTAAAAACAAGTTGGAAATTGTACGTCAAACGTTACAAACGAGGTGCGTTCGTACGCACGTTTTAGAATTAAATTCACTCTCTTAAAACGAAAGAGCCAAAATAACTCAAGTTGAGCCGAAATCCACTCATCTCACGATTTGAAAGTCAGCTTCTCATGAAGAGTTGAAACAACTCGAGTGAACGAGTTGTTTTTAAGCAACTCATGATTGAGTTATCTCTATTTTACTCATACTTGAGTTAAATCAAATCAATGAAGGTTAAATCCAGTAGCACTTGAGTGATTTATAACTAACTCATACTTGAGGAGGGGAAGGGGAATTAAAATTCATGGTAAAATGTAATATTTCAGTGTAAAATAATAAATTTCATGAACAGGTAGATTATTATTTTAGAAAACAAAAAGTAATTTGCATATTGAATGTATGCATATCTATGTTTACATATATGTATATATTCAACAATTAAGTGAAAAGTTTTTTTTTTTTTTTTTTTTTTTTTTTTGTTTCTGAGCTGCTTGAAATAAATACCCCCCCCCCCCCCCTCCCGACCCAAAAAGAGAATTTTAAAGGGAATATTTGAAAACATAAGAATTTCTGCTGATTTAAATATTTTAATCTTTTTTTTTTATTTTGTTATAATGATTACGTTTTCTATGCAATATTATTCTATACATTGCATGATATTTTTCAGTTTATATCAATATTAGCATTAAATGTTTTAATCCTAATACTATTTAGGAATATTCACACAGTGAATATACGGGAATGGAGATATTTACCTTATTTTTAACAACATATGATACAAAAAATATGGGATTTATACAGCTTCACAAATCAAGTATATTTATTTTAAAATATTAGAAAAACAGTATATATACTAATAAAGCTACTTTTCAAAAGTTTTTGTCAACATAAAATAGATATTCTAAAGCTTTTCTTATATATTTGATATACATTTCAAATAATCTAACTCTCAGCAGCATGAAATGACTAAAACTTATGTATGCGCATTCGAAAAACAAGGCAGGTCAATAAAAATATCCAGGGAAAAAATTCTTCAGACAGAGAAAAAAATAAGAAATATAATTTGTTTACTTTAAAACAATATTTTTAAAGTCAGACAAGTCAATTTTCAATTTATAGTATTATGAAAGTTAGAGTTCTGAAACATCATTAAAAATATATATATATATAAACAAACGCACAGTACCGCCGAGACATTTTCTTTAAAAGATTAAATTGCTACTAAGTGCTATTTATAAATCATATTTATTGAAACAACATTAAAAAAAACTTAAAATGAGAGGCAAAGGATTTGTATAATTATATTTTAGAGCATTTTTTAATATTTATCCTTCCAACTCAAAAGATCTCTAAATGTTCGTTCGGGTGTAAATATTCCTAAATGTTAGGGTTAAGACATATTTGTTAAAAATATTGATATAAACTGAAAAATATCACGCCATATATAAAATAACAATAAATATAAAACAGAATCATTATAAAAAAACATGATTATAGTATTTAAAATAGCAGAAATTCTTACCTTTTACAAGTATTCCTTCTTTAAAATTGCCCGTTTGAACAGCGCGAATAATATTTCAACAGTCAAAAATGTGCTGCCAGTTGTCCGGAAGGCGAAATGCTTGCCTCGATTGCCTCGATGATATCCCGTGCGTAGAACGGGTTAAACAGCTAGTTAAGTATATATTTTATGACACTGTTCATACAAATATCTTAACTAGTTATATAAATATTCAGATATATATGTATCAGCTAGTTATATAAATATTCAGATCTTGATGATTTTTAATTCTGTGAAATGAATTATATCGTCTGCAGATTAATTTCTGTCATAAAATAAGTATCTCGGTCGCTTGACGATTAAACTTCGGAAGCTCCTATAACAAAAAAGCACCGATTTAAAAAAAAAATTCAAATTTCTTAATAAATATTTTTATTAATATCTCCTAAAGTTTTGATTCGATTTTAATAAAATTTGAAATGTCTCGACAAAATTCTGCAAAGATAATAATCTTAAATTGCAAACCATTTGGTTGGGTAGTTTTTGCGTTGTTATATGCGGACAGACAGACAGACAGACAGACAGACGGACGGACAGACGGACCAAACGACGACTATAGGTGCTACGTATTTATATAATTACGAACGCACCTAAAAACACCAAAAACGAGCTCTGGGGGATCTTTCGGGGAGAAATTCTAATATACACGCATACATCCACACTTACATGTGCATGGAATCATTATAAAAATAGCGAAAACAGATTCAGGGAATATCAAAATGTAAAAATATACTACCAATATTTCCAGAATAGAGTTTTTATCATAATTACAATACTTTCCTTACACGGTTTACACTTAACCTAATACTGACATAACAGAATAAGAAACACTTTAATGAATTTTATTATGAAATAATGATGTTAGCAAATTATCCCTACCTAACTATTTTCATATTTTAGGTGTGATATCACAAAATGTTAACTTCCCCCCTTCCCCCTCTTGAAGTATAAGGTAAATGGATGACCCCTTGGAGAAAACAATAGAGAAAATTTAGTTTATTAAATTTTAACCCCCCCCCCCCTCCTTGCTGGCGTCAATGCTTTTGACTAATGCTGCTAATGAACAAACAAAAAAAAGGAAGTAAAATAATATTCTGAAGCCGAGCGTAAAAAAAATATATATAACAGTGGAACCTTCTTCAACGTGTGTTCATAACGCTATATAAACTCGTCAATCTGCAACATTTTAACTGTCGCTGAACTCATAAATCCAGATGCAGTTGGGAGAGATTAATAAGCTCAACAAGTGATTTTGTCACGAAGAAACAAGGATATAAAAATCAGCCTCCAAGGTCAAAAGTTGAATGCCTCAAGAACTATTTTTTAGAAAATAGCTCGCTTCACAAGAAAAAACATTTATAAATTATAAATCTATGTGAAAACAATGTTCATTTGGAAAATGAACAAAAAGTCTTAAAACATTAGCAAGAAAAAAATGCGCCTCTGAGCAAATATAAAGCTTAGTATTCAAAAAGCGTCTATAAATAGACATCACTGTTCAGTTTATTTATTTATTTTTTTTTTCAGATGTTTTATGATTTTTTTTTTTTTTTTTAATATGCAAATAGGAACACTTTATATCTAGGATCACGCAATTTTAAGCTAATAAAAAAAAGGGGGGGGGGATGAGAAAAGGAAAGAAAGAATATTATCACATTATGAAATGCTTTCAAAGATTACTAGAAAATTGCTGCGAAATATTCGCCAAGGTTGTTTCTATACAAGTCAATTTCAATACATTACACACTCATTGACAATTGCCTGTAAAACTATTTTTACAGCAACGTTTGTGTATACGCAAGGAAAGCATGTTTGTCATTTTGTAATTAATTTTTTGTTCGGTCTAAAAACAGTTAACATCACTCAAAAGTATTTCAGTCAATAATGTTAACGTATTTTAATTTTGAGTGACTTTATATAAGAACGATAGGTGATACGTGCACCACTAAAGTTTACCGGGTGATTCAAAATAGATGTTACGTCGATTATCTCTTACGCATGTTCTCAAATCCAAACTGGCTACTTTATGACATTTTTTTAATTCATTTTTTGTTCGGAAACGCATGAAATTGGCAGATGTTCTTATTAAGAAACTGTATAATCTAAAGACGTTTTCCATTTTAAACAGACTTCAAACGAAGGAGGAGGTTATCAATTCGACCCGTATGTATGTATGTAGATTTTGATGAAGTGTAAGGCAACCTGGTTGGTGGTCCCATTTGAATTTCGCCAAAATCTGAGGATTAGAACAAATTTGTTTTTATAAAAACTCCAAAATTCAACGCTTTAACTCAAAGTGAGATTGACATACATCCGGAGAAATGCACCTATTGCTATATACGTATCTATTCATTGTTGGATTTTTCATACATTATTACTTGAGAAAGTTTGCAACAATATGCAAGGATAAGGAATTGGAAACGAAGTCTGTTTTGCTTTTTTACAAAAATTCTTGTATTATTTGGCAAAGGTAGAAGATCGTTCAGAAAATACTGTCAAAGTCGGCGTTTTGAACCGAATTTCCGATGCAGCAGCACAAGGAAGAAAAACGTGTCGTCACGTGACACGAATCGCTTATAACTCGATAAGTATTTATTTATTTTTAAAAAATGAAAAACTAATTTCGATTCCAAATCGCTCCAATAGCCAGGCCTGCCAATTTTATGCCTTTGCCTTTAAAAATGAGCCAGAAAGTTTCGCGCTGTTGAGCAGGTCATTTGAGAACCACCTTAAACCGTTGATGCTAGAAAGATACTTCAAATTACAAAAAGTATAGTACAGATTTTAAGTATGTCATCTATTTTGCAAGGGGATGTATACATATTAAAATACGAAATTTATTTCTTTATATTGTTTTCTGGTTCCTATAAGTTATATTTAGAAACATTTTCTCTATGTTTTGATAAGTAAACAGTCTAAATTCCATTCTTCTGCGACCAAAACTCACCGAGTTATACTTCAAAATTTATAAAATTTCGGAGTTAACATCAGGGATTCTTTTCAGTTCAAACTCAGTTACGAACCAACGTAACATCTACTATTCATTTTGGGGAAGTGAAAGAAAAATCTGAAATGGACTATCCATAGCCTAAATTCCCAAAGGGGGAAAAAAAATGCTTTTATTTTTCCCTTCCTTGAGAAAAATAATGTTTGGCATGAGCGAAATACACATCTCGAACGTTATTGGCATGATGTAAAGCGACCCCGAAATTCAAATGAGCCGTCAAATAACCAGAGGCTCAAAAGCGGTTTAAGCTGGATTTCCCGTTCCAGAATAAATTGATAGTGTCTTTATTCACACAAGAATGAATTCTGAGACACAGATCTCAAAGAAGATAAAACTTGTATCATACGGTCACATTTTCTGCAATAAAAACTTAAAGCATGATCTCAGAATCATACATCAAATTTGGTAAACAAACAAAAAAAGAAATCTTTATTAACGACGCACACATTCTCTTGGAGTTCAAATTTAATCCTTCATGTCCCGAATTATGTATTAACCAAAATTTCAACTTCCAAATCATTTTTCCTTAATTTTTGAAAATACGTTAGAAGATATAATGTGTAATCATTAAATAAATTAGAGAATAGGTTACAAAATCTAGATAAAAACCATTTTCCTTTTATTAAAAACAAGTTGGAAATTGTACGTCAAACGTTACAAACGAGGTGCGTTCGTACGCACGTTTTAGAATTAAATTCATGATATCCCGTGCGTAGAACGGGTTAAACAGCTAGTTAAGTATATATTTTATGACACTGTTCATACAAATATCTTAACTAGTTATATAAATATTCAGATATATATGTATCAGCTAGTTATATAAATATTCAGATCTTGATGATTTTTAATTCTGTGAAATGAATTATATCGTCTGCAGATTAATTTCTGTCATAAAATAAGTATCTCGGTCGCTTGACGATTAAACTTCGGAAGCTCCTATAACAAAAAAGCACCGATTTAAAAAAAAAAATTCAAATTTCTTAATAAATATTTTTATTAATATCTCCTAAAGTTTTGATTCGATTTTAATAAAATTTGAAATGTCTCGACAAAATTCTGCAAAGATAATATATTTTAAATTGCAAACCATTTGGTTGGGTAGTTTTTGCGTTGTTATATGCGGACAGACAGACAGACGGACGGACGGACAGACGGACGGACCAAACGACGACTATAGGTGCTACGTATTTATATAATTACGAACGCACCTAAAAAGAACAATAACAGATTTTTTACGTTTAATTTATTATTTTAGACTGCCCATTAACACCACCAAAAAGTATTTTTATATGAAAAATATCAATTATGTATTCAAATAAAGTTGTGAAATTTGTTAAAAGCTATACTTTCGCATCGCCAAAGATTTTGGTACTTCCAGAACCTTTTTGATTCTGGTAATTTCAGTGGTTTAAGCGCGTAATTCGATTACATATCAATTAAATTTGACGAACAACAGAGATATTTTTAGAAAATTCATGCTTGAAAATTATTTTTTAAACCATAAATTAAAAAAAAAAAAAAAAAAAAAAGTCAATTGCAATGTAGTTTTCAAATAATTTGCATTTGGAAGATTTTTTCTCTCTATTCGACGGTGTAAAACTTAAAATTGTGCCACCTTCACCCCACAAGAACGGGCGTCCATTTTAACGCTTGTTCTACAACGCTCGTGTGACATCAGGCTTAAAAGTTTAGAAATCACAGTAAAGGCGGAATTGATTAATCAGGTTCAGGATCAAGTGTCAGCACCGTTAATATGACATCAGATTTACTCACGGACATGTTTTTGTTTTATAATATAGATTTTAGAAAGATTTAGTCTTGAAATAAGTAAATTAAATCGCCATTCATGAGGGTTTTGTGGAATATTTAATTTACAATACCCGAATCATTACTTTAAATTATTGTTCTTGTTATTTAAAATGTACATTTGCATATAAATATAGACATTTTTCATGAAACTTCACATTCCATGTCTTTCAACATCAGGAAATCTGGGGGGAAAGAAATTATCCATTTAAAAATATTTTTGATTGTACAGCGAATATTGCTTCTGGCACATGATAAAGTAAAGTTTCTAGAGCTCATTGTAAATTGTACTACTGCATCGATGTGTTAAATAAATTTTAGAACAAGTTATTTTTTTTAGTGGTACTTAAAAAAAAAAAAAATCAGGACACAAAGGTTTGAAAAGAGTCCACTCCTCTTTCTTTATTACTAAATTTGAACCTTAATAGTGGAACAGATGCATTTTTTTTTTCCGAAATATTTTGGAGAAATATTCTTTTTTAAGACAAAAAATATTCAGATTTTTGCGTAATTTAGTCATCAAAATATTACAAAAAATATCTGCATAAAAAACTTTCCGTTTGCTTTGCCGTAGTGAATGAAAAGTTCACACGATTGTCATGCGAATATTCTCGCATAGTTTCTCCATTCTAATTAAAAAAAAAAAAAAAAAATTACTAACACTGTCTGTCACTGCCGTAACTGAATCTATTGGGACCTTTTCACTTTCTCAGATTATCATGCAAAAACAATTGCATATAAAAACATAAAAACTGTTAGTTTTAAAATTAAATGTATGGTAAACACGCTGCAGCAGATAGTTTTTAAATAAAAAAAAATATTTTAAGCACTATTTAATGTTAAAATCCGTCAAGATAGTTCAATAACATAAGTTTTATATGATCAAAAACTATACACAGTACTTTAATAATCTTTTGCTGGCATATACTTGACTAGATTGTGGTGTGCAGTGTTTTCCTCCTCTATAAATACCAGCCACTTTGTACTCGGCACACCATTATATTTGAATCGTGTTTTCGGATCGACTTCAAATGAAATTTTAGGTTTAAGCCGAACTACGACTCTGATCTAAAGTTAAATTCCAAATCACTCGAATGAACTAAATGTAAAATCAGGCACATGAAATTGTATTGTAGAATCAAATATAGGAAAATTTTCCTGTGCGAATTCAAATATGAAAAAATTAAGTAAAGAAATATAAAAATACTTTAAGTGCTTATGAACAAGGCCTGATTTACGACATTTATTAAGACATACGGGACACATGTCCTGAAAACCCACCCTAAAAGGATGCACAAAAATAATCTGAATGAGTTGAGTTGATTATTGACGGCCAATTATCTACACTAGGGATATAGGCCCGGGGGGAGTGCCCTTCGTGGGGGGTCTTTCTAAGGGAACCTAATCCGTATTTACGCATGGATAAATCCACGGCTCGAAGAAAACCACGAAAACTCCGAACGATTAGGCCGACGGGCGCAATTGGGATCGAACCCAGCACCTCCCGTCTACCAGCTTCGAGAGCAGAACCTCTCAGCCACTGGTGGGGCCAAAAATAATCTGAAATAAGTCTAATAAATAGAATTAAAAATATGTATATTGTTCGAAAGGGACCATAAAAGAAAGTGTCTCAGGGGCACCCAATTTATTAAATAGGTCCTTGCTAGAGAAAAAAAAATAAAATAGCCTCTAATTTAGGCAAAAGTTCTTTGATAAAATGAACAAATTATATTTTCTAAAATAAAGAATAAAATATATCCCTTTAAAACAAGGGCTCTTATATATATTTTTAATCTTGATTTTAATCTGAACAAACTAGGCGTAAAACATGAAGCGAACGCACTGATGCCAATAACTATGAATTGCATGACTGCACAAACCAACTCCCCGTACCCCCCCCCCCCCCTCCCTCATTCTTCTTCAGACGATCAGACGGCCATTTTGAAATGGAGGCGAAAATCCATTAACAGTAAACATAGGGAGGCGAAAGCGGAGGGGAAAAAACTGCAAATCTCCTTTTGAGAAAAAAGAAAACAGACAGCACGACACGACTGAACGTTCCAGTAGCAACAAGTAGCAAAACACCCGAAGGTCAAATACCACGGGCCGGCAAAGGACCAATCCGGTTTCATCATTTACGAAGCTAATTTAGAAAACCCCCCTACTTTCATTTTTCTCCCTATTTTTCATTCCTTCCCCCTTCAATAGGGGTTAACTTGCAAGTCCAATTTTGTCTGGCACAACTTCTGAGTAACTAATTGCCCTGAAGCTATGCCCGCCTATCTCCTGTAGACCAAAAAACTTTTATAATTCAGAAAGGAGAGGGAGGGGGGGGGGGGGGGGGGACAGAAAAACCAGGATTCAAAGGGGGAAAAAGGTTTGCTCTCATTATATCGTTCTTTTCATGATTATGAGACAAAATTGGATAGTTGTTCTAAATCCTCTGAAATATACTTATTTTTATCCCTTTTCCTCAATACAGTTTCACATTTTCGAAAATATAAATAAAGCCATTCTTAATATATTCTTTAATTTCAGCGTTTGAGTAAAAAAAATATATAAATATTTTTTTTCTTTTATTTAACCAACTGGATGCCCTTTTTTTTTGACAGTCAATTACATACATTGATCAGAAAAAAATTACATAATAGGAAATACAAAACAAAGTTTATTTTCTAGACATTGCAAAAGTTCTGAATTATAAAAAACATTTATAAACAGGACCATCGATAAAAAGACCCGTCCTTATTCAATCAAAAACTATATTTTTCATTTAGTTAGTTAGTTTAACCCATTCGAGACCATGGGTGCATACATGCACCCTCAAAAAGAGTATAAAGAATTTGTTTTAGGCACCAGTAAAAAATTAAAATATCTGCTTTCTCTAATTAGAGAATTTTTGTGATAGTTTAAGTAAAGGTAGCTATTTTTAAAAAAGTGGTGCCTACCGAATAAAATTTGTGTAAAAGCCGCCGGTCCCGAAGGGGTTAAGAAACGTTCAATACTGCTATATCTTTAATATATCGAGCACTTCATGACACAGCCGAACTCTGTTTCAACGAGAGCGAAGAGACCAAAATATTTACTCGTTATAACAGGGTACTCGCAATAAGTTTAAAATATTAGATCGTGAAACATTATTTTATTAAATGAAACTATTTAAAATTACTGAACACTTTTATAGGCACTGTTCAATGCTTCAAAATTATCAGCGTCAGATTTGATTGGGCGATTTTCAAATATAAGGCATTTTTGAGTTTGAAAAAAAAAAAAAAAAAAAAAAAATTAACAATTGTTTGTGATTAACATCAGTTTTTGCATATGTCTTGTACATGTTTACATGGTCAGCGTCAACTTTTTATTAAAATTTTGTCCTGTAGGGCACTTATACATAACTATTATATTACATTATGCCTTGTCATTCATTTACATAATTTTAATTTACGAATTTATAAAAAAGAAAGAATGACTAGAAATACAACAGAAGAGAATAAAGTTAGTTTATAATTTATTTATGAATCTTTAATGTAAAAAATAAGTTTAAAGAATTTTATTGCTATTTTCGCATAATCATCGTAATTTTTAAGTACTGCATACCTCATTCAAATAGTACGCAAGGCGGGGCCAATGGAGGAATCAACAGGGTTTGGTTGATTCCCATCCGAAATTTTTAACTAAACTACTTGGGCATGAAAGCGAGAAATAGGATTAAAGGTGGAAAATTTTTCTATCTATATAACGACAGTAAATTGTTGTAATTTAGACACATTTTAAGAAGTATGTACACAATAAACTGAAATATAACTGTACTTATGATTGTTATTTTTTAAATAATTTAGAAAATATTAAAAATGGTATATTCAACTAACAAAAAATGTATAAGTTCAATGAATTAAGAAAGAAAGAAAAAAAAAAAGAATAGGCAGTTTGCTAAAAATGTAAATCCAAATATAATTTATGAATTTATGCGCTGTACGGCTATTAATTTTTCAAAACAAATATTATTCTGGGTAGTTTTTGACTGCTTAATATCCACACCTCTTTTCTAAGGAAAAAAATTGTCCTTGCTAAATATATGCACATCAAAGTGATCTTTGGTTCAGGAATACATCACTGAAACTACCCTAAAGTATATAAATCGGACAAAATATACTATTTCAAAAATAACCTTATGCAAACTTTCTTTCCCTTTTAAAGACTAAAAAAACAACATGATTTTCATATGTTCATAACATAAGCTGACCTTTGATTTGATAGCTCTTCTGTACATCAATTCAGAAACTCCAAGGGTGTATATGTATACAAGATGTCTGAGAATTAAATCCTCCCCCCCCCCCCCCCCCTTATATGCTTCAAATATTTTCTTTGCATTTTTGCATCAATCCAGTTAATGTCTAAAACTACTTTAAACAAGTTGGAAATTGTACGTCAAACGCGACAAACGAGGTGCGTTCGTACTATAGCTAGTTACATAAATATTCAGATATTGATGATTTTTAATTCTGTGAAATGAATTATATCATCTGCAGATTAATCCTCTTTAATAAAAAGGTACGTGATGCTGACGACTGGGATTTTCGATAATCGTTGCTACAGATTAATCTCGGAAAATGAAACGTTTGAAGTTACTGAAAAAAATGAATTGCTCGAAAAGTATTTGTCAGAAAATTGTTAGACAAACTGCGTTAGAAAGGTAAAAAATTGTATTTTTCTTGATATAAATTTCAAATCCACTGATTATGCACTTTTTCAAATATTGAATTTCAAAAATTACCAAATTTCACAATGGAGTACCATATAGCGAAAACTTCACGCGTAAAAAAATAACAACAGCAAAGTGTCAGCACGAGTCACAAATTGTAGTAGCCGTATTATTCTGTTAAAATATAAAAGTGAATTATGATGTCATGAGTGCATGATTTTTATTTAATTTTTCGACAAATACTAGATGCGCCATTTCTTTTTAGTTGTGAATAATATAGGTTAATTCACGTTATTAAAAAATGTAGCTATAAAACATATAAATCAATGGAAAACAGTAAGTAATAAATTGTAAACGTAATAATAAATCGTATTAAAAAAACACAACTTAGGGAAATAAGTATCCGTTTTTATGTTATTTTAGGATATTCCAGGTAAAGGTACAGATTACTTTAAAAAAGGTTAAATTCACCGATATATTTCGTTTGATTCAAGGTTCTTTTAGAGAAACCGACCAGCGCAGCGGGCGTAGTCTGCTAGTTTCTTTAATAAAATAAGTATCTCGGTCGCTTGACGATTAAACCTCGAAAGCTTCTATAACAAGGAAGCACCGATATTTTTTTTTTAATTCAAATTTCTTAATAAATATTTTTATTAATATCTTCTAAAGTTTTGATTCGATTTTCATAAAATTTGAAATGTCTCGACAAAATTCTGCATAGATAATATATCTTAAATTTCAAACCATTTGGTTGGGTAGTTTTTGCGCTGTTATATGCGGACAGACGGACGGACAGACCAGACGACGACTATAGGTGCTACGTATTTATACGAACACCTAATTACGAACGCACCTAAAAAGGTGAATTACTCCTTTAGGAGGAACTCTTTCATGCCTGACTACTGGAAATACGTGATAAGTTATCGGTTAAAACAGTCGAAGATTTAAGGAATCGAAATTCTAATGTTAGCATCAATTCGGTGACCTTAAACATCAGCTCTGAAAGTTATTTTTATTTTGAATATATTTTATTAAATATTTTGAAACCAACTCGCAATTTCATTTCTTTCATATTAGTATTACTGCCACTAAAATGTCAAGTAGTTTCAGGAGATTTAACTGCTATGAATTGTGAGGAGAAATAAGAGTACGAGCACTTATGCTTTAAAACTGTTTAATTTCTTTGAAAAAATTTTATTATATGAGGAGGGAGTGTGTCTCTGCCCCCCCCCCCCCCCCCCTCAACACCCCGTTCTAGCATAATGACAGTCGTACTTCTCTGCCATTTTCAGTACGTTCAAGCTTTTACCTAAAGTAATTCAAATGTTGATTTCAAGATGACGTCATTAGTAATTATTTTCAACAATTAATTATCCTAAATATTTTGGGTCATTCCATGTCAAATCAACCAAAAATTTTCAATATTCAACCGGACCATTTCAGATTTTAATGAAACCTTCAGGAATCATTCATTCACCCTGATGATACAAATCACAAATGAGAATGTACTTTTAGAATTTTTTTATTTCAGTAAATTTTCATACAATTATTTTTTTTAATTTCGAAAAATCACCATTTTTTGGCTGGTATTAATGTTTACAATTTTGAATTTTTCAAGTTCTACATAGGTGCTACGTATTTATACGAACACCTAATTACGAACGCACCTAAAAAGGTGAATTCCTCCTTTAGGAGGAACTCTTTCATGCCTGACTACTGGAAATACGTGATAAGTTATCGGTTAAAACAGTCGAAGATTTAAGGAATCGAAATTCTAATGTTAGCATCAATTCGGTGACCTTAAACATCAGCTCTGAAAGTTATTTTTATTTTGAATATATTTTATTAAATATTTTGAAACCAACTCGCAATTTCATTTCTTTCATATTAGTATTACTGCCACTAAAATGTCAAGTAGTTTCAGGAGATTTAACTGCTATGAATTGTGAGGAGAAATAAGAGTACGAGCACTTATGCTTTAAAACTGTTTAATTTCTTTGAAAAAATTTTATTATATGAGGAGGGAGTGTGTCTCTGCCCCCCCCCCCCTCAACACCCCGTTCTAGCATAATGACAGTCGTACTTCTCTGCCATTTTCAGTACGTTCAAGCTTTTACCTAAAGTAATTCAAATGTTGATTTCAAGATGACGTCATTAGTAATTATTTTCAACAATTAATTATCCTAAATATTTTGGGTCATTCCATGTCAAATCAACCAAAAATTTTCAATATTCAACCGGACCATTTCAGATTTTAATGAAACCTTCAGGAATCATTCATTCACCCTGATGATACAAATCACAAATGAGAATGTACTTTTAGAATTTTTTTATTTCAGTAAATTTTCATACAATTATTTTTTTTAATTTCGAAAAATCACCATTTTTTGGCTGGTATTAATGTTTACAATTTTGAATTTTTCAAGTTCTATCAGACGTAGAGAGTTGTTTGATCCCTTGTTTTAAAGAGAATTTCATACGGTTTAATTTGATATGCAAGTTGGCTATGCTTGGTTTAAAAAAATTAATTTAATTTAAAATTTTTAAATTTAAATAGTGTTTAAAATTTTTGAAGAAAATATATGTTTTTTGTAATATTACAAACTTTAAATTCTGAAAGTTTTAGAGTGGGCTCTCAATGGGATCAGCAGTTATAAAAAAATAATGTTTAAAATTAATAAGACAATACTATTACACTTTAGCACAATCATAAAGTTGTTGAGGTGCCAACTTTAAATACCAGCCCCAACTGGTGTTTAATATTGTTTTTTTTTTTTTTTTTTTTTAACATAACTGCTGATCCCATTGAGATCCCATTCTAAAACTTTCAGAATTTAAAGTTTATAATATTACAAAAACTTTTTTTTTCAAAATTTTTAAAAACACTATTTAAAAAAAATTTAAATTATTTTTTTTTTAACCAAGCATAGTCAACTTGCATATCAAAAACACCCTAGAATTAAAAAAAAAAAAATCTTTTTTATTGAAATATTCGAATTTATGATAAAACTTAATTGATCCTATCAGTAAAAAAAAAAAAAAAAAAAAAAAGTGAATCTAGAATAAAATAAGAACAAACTTTAAGACATAAATCCCCCTCCGAAATATTTTCCTGCCTACGGCCCTGATAACGCGTAGTTGCCTTTCTAACTGCTCATCTTATTTATTTATTTTTTTTTTTTTTTATGTTGAAAGACGTGCAGTGAGAAGTTTCAGTTTTGAAAAACTTCTGTATTTATATTATAAAGCCATTGTATTTGTGAATCTTCTAATTCTATAAAATTCTAAAAACAATATAATCCTAAAGTGCGTAGAGCTGTATATATGTCACTAAATCCTCATAAATACCAATTTAGTTTTAATATTCGAAATCCTTTTTAATTTTGAAAAATTTTTCTAACGAATTTTCAACAATTCATGGAAAATGCTTTGAAAAGTGAAATTTTCATTAAATTATAATTTGAGACATAAAGAGTTATAAAGAAGCTACAAAATTTAGATCAATATTAATATAAAAATCACATATTTCTTGTCTTTTGGCTCGTTTAAAAATGGATCCTCGCTACATCGGAAAGGCATTGAATAAATCTGTGAACAATGAACAACATTTGTTTGGCTTTAGGGTCATTTTTCACAGTTTTTACTTTTCAAACCCCGGAAAATAAAAATGTCTTTTCCGAGGCATATTGCGGAAATTCGAATCGTATTTGATATCCGATACTTTTCTTTTGTTTCAAACAGGGTTCGTAAATATGATATTTTTGATATATCCTTTGATATATATCATCGAACCCTGGTTTCAAATACTAATGCTATTTTTATACGTAGAAAAGAAAATGAGAAAATAGACTGATGAAATTTAAAAATAACTTTCTGGGTTTACCACACTGCACAAAGAGTGAAACAAAGCACTTAATACATATTTTATATTTATTTTATTTCCTTCAAAATAATAACTATATTTTCTTTGCACATAAATATACACAAAGTAATGAGTATCCCCATATTTTTAATATCTATCTATACTATATTGTAAAGCAAAAACATGTTCGTGAGTAACGCTGACGTCATATCGACGGTGTAAACACAATGAACAATAAATTTCGCTTTTATTGCAAATTTATTAATTTCTAAACATTTCACAGTTTAATTTTTTACTCCATCGAGTATGGGTATAAATACTTTAAAATGTACTTTATTTGAAAATTGTATCTGAATTTACTGGCTTTTTATGGTCTTTAAATATTTTTTTTTTTTTTAAATCTATCTCTATCACATGCAGTCCGAAAGATTAATCCGTTTGCACTTATAACAATATAAACAGTTCAGCATTTGTCTCCGGCTAATTTTTCATAAGAACTGTTACGGCCATGGATATGTGCATTAATTCCAGAAATGCACGTAAACTCCAAAGGTATGTTACTAGATGTAGTACTAATCTTTCAGAGATGAAGAATGACAACTGTGTAAATGATCTTACGAGCTATTGTGATTTGCAACCAAAAAATGATATATATGAAGATAGTGATAATGAAGCTATCTGAATGAATCTTTGAACTTATTTAATGCATCACGATCACTTGTGGGCCATTCCAGGGTAACGGAATGACAGTTTTAAGTAATAAATAGATGTTTTAATCCTAGAATAAATGGCAGAACCAACAGGGGACTAATTATGAAATATTTTTAGGTTTTTGAATTTCTAAATCAATAAATAGTTACAGAGCAATGCAAAAAGAAAATCCAAGATGTGGGCAATGTTTTGCAGCAGTTTCAGCAAATTCTTCAGCATTTGTTACAAGTTTTCCTGCTAATATTTGAAGCCACACTGAGCGTTTTACTGAGCCTCCGATACCGTCTACAACCCCTTTATCGTGGATTGTAGCAAAAAAATTCCAAGTGAGAAAGATTTTATGTTTTTTAAACATGAAAGTCAATTTTGTAAACAAATAGCGCTGCTTAAATGGACTTGATGCACCATCACTAAAAAATCATACCTCTGCAATTTGTGGATGGGCAGCGATGAAATCAGAAATTAGTGTTTCTAAAAAAACATACACAGAAACTTTTTCATGATTGGTATCATCACTTACAAGGACATAACCTTGTTCTCTTCCGTTTCTATGCCATATATATGCAGTAAAAAGTGTCACTTGTGTATTGCACCAATGTGCACTTTGAACTTCATTTTGCATTTTTATGGTGAAGTTTTCAGCAAAATCTACTTGTATTACTGCTTTCTTCTCAGATACATTAGCTTTTAGAACTACAAAGATTTTTTGTTGCTGTCGTTTGATAAATGTGTGCTTTAAAAAGTAACATATTTTGCTCTTAAGTATATTTAGACATTGAATTAAAGAACCTGTGAATGAAAGTTTTGTGCATTTATTATTAATTTTCTGCCATTGCTTCCATTTGACAGTCTCCTCGGATTTGTTCTCCGAAACTACGTTAATATATTTCTCTTGAAAATAATTTTGACAAATTTCCCATTAAGAAAACATGCACGTTTCTGACTCTTGATCACAAACAACAGTAGCTATGAAATCTCTAAATGGTTGAGGAAAATCGCTGATCACAGCAGTTAGACCTTCAATCAAAAGTCTGACATTTTCATAATACAAACATACACATACATTGTGTGGAATATCGTTTTGAAGAAAAATAAATGGTGGTCTCAATTCACAGAACTTTGAAAGTACCTCACTCCGAGTCCTTTGGAAACATTATGAGTGGCGATAGATTTTTACACGGGACTCTGAGTATGCACTTCTATATCGTTTCTTTTTATGTGATAGCACTTCTTTTTATGGCTGACGTTTTAGGTTTGTGGCTTGGCGGGATCATTTACAACGAGTTGTTTTTGATGAGATATGTTTTTCGGAATCTCCAGTGTCTAAAACGTGTAAATCCGTCAAAAAAAAAAAAAAAATTCCGATTTTCAAAACGATTACATGACTTACCCTATACTACGCATGATGGGTAAGTAAAAATTGTTAGTGAATTCAAAAGATCCAGACTTTCAGGTTAAGCAAGCCTAAAACAAAAAACTTGCAAAAAGGGGGGGTAGAAAATGAAAAGATTAATAAGATTTAGTAAAAAAAAAAGTGAATTTGTAGTGTTTAATATAGTTTTTGTATTACTTTCTCATCAGCTGAAAAAAAGATATTGAAATAAAAGTTAAAAATTTCACTGTACATATAAACTTCTACTTTTTTTTTATCATCTAATCCCATTAAGATACAGTCATGAAACTTGAGGAAATATGAGGTCATTTTTCTTAAGTTCTAATGTTGATTTTAAAAATTTTTTAATTTTATTTTTTTTAAATTAAATTTACAATTACTTTGGTCATGTTGCATATCAAATTGAAGGTCATAAAAAAAGCTTTAAAATGATGTATGGATCGGACAAGTTATCACATTTAGTTTCTTAGAAAATAGCAATTCAAAATGTAGCCAGAAAAATGCTATAATTGTATTTTTTAGAAATGGCATACGTCTGTAGAATTACTAATTGAAATTTTAATTACTAAATTGATATAATTGTTCGATTAAAATGAAATACATTAAAAGAATAATTTTAGTGTGTTCTTTCATATATATATATAAAGACACTTGATAAACCAAGTTCAATCAAAATCTGTGGGGGTCAAGGGAGAAAAGGTATGTTGATTTGACAAGAAATAACTCGGAAGGGTCCTTTAAATGACTCATTTTTAAACAGAACCCTAAAAACGAACTCTCTCAGACATTTTAAGCTATTAACGTATGCATACGTGCAAAGATATTATTAGTTATTTGCAAACACACATACATGTCTACAAAGGCACTTATGCATATGCTTGCTTGTTGCTTGTATTTTAAAAATTTATTAAATGTAAAAAATCTATTAGAGTTTCTTTCTAATATAAAAGATATGGTTTTCACCTATGTTCTATAATACAGGAAGCCTGTATTAGATCTTTTAGTTTAAATAATAGATTATTTACACATCAACACATCGTTTCCGAAAAATAACCAATAGGACAAAACAATTTTTCAAAAATTACAATAATTTAAAATTTGTCTGGTGGGAGATTGGATGACTGATCATTCATTTACTGTTGCTTCAAGGAAATAAAATGGCAGGTTTTTTTTTCCGCCTTTAATGAAGGAGTTTTAAAGATTTTAAACTGTATGCTGGATGGGGAGAACAAAGGACAAATTGGAAATTTCAGGAGGAGAAGGGGAGAATTTTTGATTTTTTTATTGGTACTTCAAAATAACAAACAAAATAATAAACAGGACAGAAATACTTTTAAAGATTTTAAATTGTGGGCTGGGAGAAGAGCAAAGGGGATAAAAAATTTCGTAGAGTGGGGGGGGGGGGGCGGATTTAGATTTTAATTTAGTTATTAGTACTTCAGCATAAGAAATAAAACTAGAACAACACAATAACTAAAAAGGGCAGCATTTAACAAAATACTTTTTCTTTTAATTTGTGCCGATTTCTTGAAAAAAAAAGCTTATTCAATATTTAGTATCAAATTAAAAATTATTTAGTAAAATTGAGAAACTTTAACTGTAGGAATACACAATTAATGACAAAATACTTTTGTACATTAGAATTCCATGCAACAATATTTTGTTTGAGCGGGGACAATTAATATCTGTATTCGTTTTATAGGATTTTATCTGGTAATAGCCAGGGTTGTTTAGGTTTAAACCACGCTGGTTTAAACCATGGTTTAAACCTTGGTTTAAACCAAATGGTTTTTTTAAAAAAACCAGACTTGGTTTTTTTGAAATACTAAAACTTTTATTTAAAAAAGAAAAATGGTTGCCCAAGATTTACAATGATGAACTTCAGAGATGTAAAGCTGATTTAGAAAACAAAACAGTTTGCATGGCAATGGATGGATGGTCGAACATCCATAATGAACCTATTGTGTGTATAAGTGTTATCAAAGAGTGTGGTAAAGTCACTCTTGTTGATACTATTGACACATCCGGCTCATCACATACTGGAAATTATTTAGCAAATTTGGTTTTGAGTTCAGTGCAGACAGCAGAAGAAAAGTTCAAATGTAAAATATCAAGTTTTGTCACAGATAATACTGCAAATATGGTTTCTGCCAGAAACATTCTGCATGAAGAGCTTGGTTTTTCGGGACTTACATATGGGTGCAGTACCCACATTTTAAATCTGTTAGCCAAAGATTTGGTTAAAAGTGATGTAGCAAAACATGTTACAAGTATTTTAAAATATTTTCGCAATCATCATCTCCCGAAAGCATGGTATCATGCAGAAGGTGGAAGTGTGTTGGTACTTCCTCTAGAGGTACGATGGAATACTTATTGTGATTCACTTGAATCTTATGTTAAAAATTAGTCAATTCTTACAAAAGTTTGTGAGGTTCACAGATCTGAGATTGATAGTGACATCTCCAGTAAAATCTTAAGTATTTGTTTAAAAAGAAATGTTGAGGACATGATTGCGATTCTGAAACCAATCGCCGAAACTATTGATTTTGTACAGAGGAATAGCTGTTCTCTTGCTGAATGTGTATTAGCATGGAAAAAGCTATAATTGAAGCTAAAAGAAGCATCAACATCAAACAATAAAAAGGCCATATCATCAGTGTATAAACAGAGCTATGAACAATCATTAGTAGATGCACATTTTGCTGCATTTATTTTAAGCCCATCAGTTTTAATTTCTAACCTAGGAATTGATATCACAAAAGAAGAGAAAAACAAGGGTCTTGAATTTATCAAACAAAAATGTGGCTCTGGTTTCTTAGCACTTACATTAAAATTTTTGCGGAAGTTGGAACCATTTCATAATCATGATCAAAATTTTTTTTTTTTTACCCCAAAGTTGTTGATACAATGTCTGACTTTGAATAGTGGAATAGTTTTTATAATGTTTCAGGTAAATCTTCGACTACAGAGAATGATTTGGAATTTGTGAACATGCTAACTACAGCCAAAGCATCAACTGCCTGTGTGGAAAGGATTTTTTCAATATTTGGTGTAGTTCATTCAAAATTGCGAAACAGATTAGGAGTAGAGAAAGCATCAAAATTAGTGGTCGTAATGAAACAAATGAACAATGATTGAGGGTAAAATTTATTATTTATTCCTATTATTCAATACTGCTGTAAGATATCTATTCAAGAAATGTCAAGTTTTTTTCTTTTTTCTTTAATAAAATGTTTGGATATATTTCATTAGTTTGTGATTCTTTATCTTCAGTTTGCAAATAGTTTTCAAATAGTTGTTATTTGTGTCAGTTAAAATTTCTTAGTTTAATTTTCTTTAAAAGAAAATGTAGATTAAAGACTAGTGTGTTAGTAGTGGTGATTGATTTATATATAATACATATATAAGTGTAGTGATAATTTTTATTGTTTATTGTATATTGAAATATTATAATAATAAAAAAAATATTATAATAGTTTAATTAAAATAGTAAAAAAATTATTATATAATTTCAACAAAATAACTTAAAGTAATTTTTGTTTAATGCTTGACTTCAAATATTTGAAAATATTAATATTCATCGTTCTTCTAAAATATAAAATCATTTAAACCAAAAAAACCTGGTTTAAACCAAAAAAACCAGGTTTAAACCAAAAAAACCCGGTTTTTGGGTTTATTTTGAAAAAAACCTGGTTTTTTTACAACCCTGGTAATAGCAAAAATGGCCGTTTTAGAAAGGGTGTCAACGATTTTAATTGGATAACTAACTGATCTTTTTTTTTTTTTTTTTTTTTTAAGTCTGTGATTAAAATACTATCACACATTTAGTTAATTTTTAAACTGATGTGAAAAAATATTAAAATATAGCAAGGAGACCATAGACGTTTAGGGCCACCGAATTGTATAACAGAATATAGGTTTATTGGAAGACAAAAAAAATTAGACGAAGTAATTAGCTAAAAACTGACTCTCAGAAATAAAAAAATTAAACTCTTGCAAATGCTACTATTACATCTATTTAATATGTTTTGTTGCACCTTTCAGGTTAGAACAGTGGCCGAGCGGTGAGAGTTTTGGGTTTGAGCCTAGACTGTACGAGTTCAAAACCCATGCTCTCACTTTATTTCAGATTTTTCATTTGTATTATTTATTTAATAATGTTTCATCACTTGCTTTATATTTTTCATGATTTTCATGGATTTGCTCTTGATAAAACTAAATTTTCATATTTTAAATAAAACATCAGATTTATTTCTATTATTAAATTAAAATACGTATTTAAATAGAGGATAATAAGACTTTAAATTCTAATAAAATTTTACATTTCTAGGCAGTATTTAAAGTTTATTTTCAATGCAATATTATGAAATATGTTTAATTTTTGAAGCAGATTAAAAAAAAAAAAAAGAAGAACTGTGCAAAAATATTTATTTGGATCAAATTCGCTAAACATTTTCTTATGGAACTAGGGGGCTCTGCCCCCTACGAGCTACGCTCGCCAACCCCCGTTCTGACACCGCATGATTTAAAAAACACTCTGATTTGATCAACTCTAAAACGATTACGAAAGATTGTATTATAATAATTAAACGACCAGTGGCGATCTGCTGTAACTGGGTTTCCATTCATTTTTCTTTGACTGAAGGATTTTAAGGTCGAATCAACTGCTGTCGAAACATCTAACAATTGTTTTCCAGATAGATTAAATAAGATCGATTAAACATTTAAAAATTAACTTGTGTAAAATGGTTAAGTAAACAATGTCGCTGCATTGTATCATTTTAAAACGATGCTATAGAAACTTGGTAAATAAATAAAATAAAATAGAAATAAATAAATAAAATACAAGAAATTCAGAAAAAAACCCACTCAGCAAAGTGTCAACTATCATTAAGTTTAAACAATAAAGTTTACAATATATTAATGAAAACAGAAAAAAAATAATCTTGGATATTTATTTACATTATTTTTCTTTATTATCCCTCTCGGCTAGTGAATAAATGTGGCACAGATGTCATATACGCACCACGTTGGCGCGATTTTTTTCCCCCGCCAATTTTGCGAAAACAAAATTGTTGTTTATTTACTTTTATTTTTTTTTAATTCTATAAATATTTTTTATTATGTATATCAATATTTATTTATATCAAACTATCATTTATTTATTTTTATTTCCTTTTTTTAAAATAATAGAAGCTATTTCATTTTTATATTGAAATAAAAAATTGCATGCTATTCGTAACTAATATTCAAAAACAAAGTTTTCGACAAATTGGTGGGTGATAAAATCACGCCAACGTGGAGCGTATATGACATCTGTCTGTGCCATAAATGCGAGGCTAACGAAAAAGAAAGGCTACCGCGGTGCTTTACGCGTATCTTTTTTTACAGACCGCCAGAGTCACGTGATGCTCGAATGCACCAATGAAGGTGTACAAAAAGAGCATCACGTCACTCTAGCGGTCTGTACAAAAGGATAAGTAAAATGCACCGCAGTAGCCTGTCTTTTTCGTTAGCCTCTCCATAAATGTTTGTAACGTCAGTTGAAACTAACCTATTGTATGTACCTGTTCATCACAACATTTTTCAATGCTTTTTCTTTTTTTTTAGTATCATGGCACTGCTGTTTAAGGATGCAATTGCTATTTTAATGAATGAAATAATTAAAAAATCTGTAAAACATAATGAAAAATATAGGTAAAAGATTTGTCGAAATAAATTAGTTTATCGTGTAAATATATTTTTTAATTGAAATTTTTTTTTAAATATTGTTATTTGAGCATTTTAAATATGATGTAAGTTTCCCTACTTAATACTTTGAAAATGCGTAATAATTTAATTATTTCTCTTTTTAATATTCACGCGCAAGTATATTTTTTATTACGTAATTTTCTACATTTACTGCTTTTAACACGGGATCATTTAATTATTTTAAAGCTTTATTTCTGTTTTTAATAGTCACGTGTAAATACATTTCTGAATTGAAAGGGAATGTTATTATGTGCGCTGTTTTACAAATTGGCTACAATTCAAATTATGGATTTTATGAAATATAAAATAAATCTTCATAAAAATAATGAAAATTTTGAGTAAAAAATTGAAATATAACCTCAAAAAATTTCTCAAATTAAAAAAATAATTGCAGTCTGCACACCGCAATCTTGTCAACTATATCCTTATAAATTTTGGTTAGATTCCTTTGCATAGTTTTTGTTCCTATAAAACCTTTAAGAAAACTATTTTGACCAATTTTAATGATAAATATCTCTTAAAATAATTCTTAGATTTAAAAATTGTCTGGTTCAGCGTGTTTATTGAACATTTCTTTATAAAACAACCCATTTTTAAAATTTTATATGCAATAGTTTTCTGGATATTAGTCCAGAAAGACTTCAAGGCACAAATCTTGATTGACAGCAGCTGCGGCGGTTACTTTTTTTTAATATAGAGATAGAGATATATTTCATATTTCAACATTGAATTATTATGGAGAATACAAAGCATGTTATGCAATGCAAGAAGTCAATGTGGAGGATTAAAAATAAATAAAGATTTAAATAATAATTCACTATTAAAACAAATTACTATTAAATTCACTATTAAAACAATTCATTTAAAACAAATATCAGTACTTATATTCACAGAAGAAGAGATTACTTAGTTACACGTTATTTGTCATCAAGCATTGTAAAGAATAAGAAATCATCAGACAGAGGTGTACCAACACGTACTCGATATATACTCTGTACTCAGTCGACTTGCTGATTACTCTATATTTGACCAAATTTTGACAAAGTACTCATCCAATACCGAATATGAATACTTGTAAAAAATTGCATTTGTTATGTTTAAAACATTAAACAAAAAAAAAAAAAAAGTCATACCCAAGTGATTGTAAAAATTGATTCAAACATAAATATCGAAATGTAATATACACAATAATTCATAAACATTATCACCAGGTACATAAAATTATAGTATGTCTATACAGAAGTTTAAAAAAAAAAATGTAGAATTAATATAACAAATTTTTTAGGATTAGATTAATACAAATAAGCCGCATTTTTTGAAACAGGAAACTAGTCGGATATGCCAATCTCAAAACTTTCTTCTATCTCATACATGTTAATTCTTCAAAATTCGCTATAGCACCACCAAAAAAAAAATCAATATCTTTTGTCATTCTATTGCACGTCAGATGCTTGAGAATCGTCGGGTTACCTGGATGTGAGCAGCCGATGTATTATATTAAACTACAAAAAATCCTTCTGGCCTATACCGGCAGGAAAAGATAGCATCCCTATTGCTTGGTTTTAAGATTTTAGCCAATTCTACTGAAAATACACGAAGCTAAAATGTGCGGAACCAGATTCCCAGTTCTTGTCAATATTGAATTTGAATATCGCCAATTAGACAGACATAGCCAAGGTGCACAATTAGCATGTATCACAATTTTACAATTTTCAAAAATAATAAAAAAAAGATTTTTTTTTAATAAAATTCTTTGAAATTTTTTTCATTACTGTAAAATGACCAAAACACATTAAAAAAAAATCAACTGTAAAAAACGGACTTTCAGGAGAAAAGTAACCATTTGTGAGCACAGCTACCCTATGTCTTTTTCAAGCTTAAACGATAAAGAAAAATTATGCTTAAACACTTTTCAAATTGAAAGAACATTGTTACGAATTGTTGATGTAAAGGGTCCCTGTCACAAGCTTTTTGAACCTCACGGATAACTAAATTCATAATTTTAATACCTGCGGACCACTACTAAGAATCTTTTTAAAACATACGTACATTTGTTCAATAATGGTAACAAAATTTCCAATGTTATTAATATAAAATGCATTTTTTAATATAACAAAATTAAAAATGCTTATTTAATTAAAAGAAAATTGGAATCTGAACAATCTCTTTGTGTGTATGTCACTATTGTTTTATGAAGATACTCTACACAAATCCAGTGCATTTATCTTGTCAGAATCCAAGACGTAACACAAAGATGAACAAAAATGAGAAAATGTCAATGTGTTAGAGAATATGATATTGAGCAAATGGATATTTTAAGGAATGTAAATTTGTGATTTTAACATTACCAGTATCACTTTAACAACCGGTTCACCGAAATCAACAAATTTTAAGTAATGGTTCTATCGAACCGGCTGAATCCCACCACTGGATGTATATATGGCATATAAGACAAAGTAATATGTATATAATAACATATATGAGGCATATATAAGCTTTTATATGATCTTGGCATAATCGTAACTATGTGGACTGCTACAACACGAAAGTACTCAATTTCTTACAATGCTTCACAAGAATAACTTTTTACCTTTTTAACACTTCTCTCATGTAACTATTCCAATCAACTGTTGCATTTTCATCCACATATACAGTAATACCTTGGTTTTCACTGACTTCGGTTATCATCGGTTTTCGTTGGTTGCTTCGGATTTTGTTTATTTCCTGTGTATTTTTATGCTTTTTTGATAAATTGTGAGTGCTCCATCATGGAACCAAAGAAAGTTTCTGGTAAGTAACTTGTTTAATGATAGTGCCTTGCACCATTTTAGACAAAGCTTAAAGAGACGGCAAAAACAGATAACTTTGGACGGCTTTTTTGAGTGACATAGGTCATCCTCTAACTCTGAAGCTACTGCCAAAAGACCAAAAAGGGAAGAGACGCCCGATACAGTGCCTCTATACCGTACGCTAAGAACACTATAATTAATTTCTTATTGTTTTTACTATTAAATGCTATATGTATCCTCCATAAAATGTATTTTGGAGTGTTTAGAACGAATTAATTGGATTTACATAGACTCATATGGATATAATTGACTCTGTTTTCGTCGGTTTCGAATTTTGCCGATCATCGACGAAAACTGAGGTATGACTGTAGTTGTTTCTTACACTATTTTATGGATGTTAATTCCTCTTTCCAACAGTGCATAAAAACTTAAAGTTACGAATGGTATTCTTGAACCAGTAAACTAATTTCCAACAGCAAGCCTTTTTTTGCAACTTTTTAAGTTGCATCTTCATATAACTTCATCATTAATTAGTAATATAGTTTGATAAGCCATTTCCACATAGTTGTTTAGTGGGTAAAAGCCCTCGCTTTTGAAAAAATGCGATTGTATCCATCTCAGTATTAGGTAAATCAAAGATTGTTCCAGGTATGAGATTGTAGAAAGATAAAAGAGGAAAAGTGCGTGAAATGGAAAAATGAAAAATTATTTAAAGTAGCATGCGAACAAGACAATTAAGAAAGCTATTTTACAAATGATAAAATTATCAATAATATAGAGACCGGTACACAGTGGACCACTTTTACAGTTAAATTTTTTTTTCTCTTTAACAGACTGACCGATCTGTATGAAAATATTTTTGAATATTCCTTAAACCTTCTTACATCCATCATAATTTTCTCACAAAATAGTTTTCAATACATTTTTCAAAAAAAAAAAATTATATACACTTGTAAAGTGGACCAGTGTACCCTGGAAGCGGGGTACACTGGTCCACCCACTGGGGTACAGTGGACCACTATTAGGTATTATCTAAAATACAATATAAATCTATTTTTCATTAATCTAATTCTTTTTTGTTGCCCCTTCACCCACAAAATAACATAGCAATATAAATTTTGAAACAAAAACAAAAAATTAATTATATTTTGAAAGTAATAACAGATTAATACAGGAACAATTGCAATTTAGTTGAAGTTATTACTTAAGTACAAAAAAATCAGAACACATTAAAATTTGCAAATGAAATTCCAAAGTACTTATGAGTAAGATTGAGCCTGGAATTTTCAAGAAATAATTTTGGGTCTGAGAGCAACATTATGAAATCATTGACATCAACAGCAGATTCATCTACAGTTTCGGGAGAAATAAACTGATTTCCATTCAATTTGTGTCTCATGAATCTTACTGTTACTTGAATAGAATCATCAACAATTAGACTACAGTTATATTTATCAAAGGCAGTAAATACAAAACAAAATATTTCTTACTATGTTAAATAAATTGTTATTTTTATTTGTTTACTTTATTTTACAGCTAAATCTACTTTAAAACAATCTTTCTTTATAGAAAATAAGCAATTATTAAATATTTTGATCATTCTGCATTACAGGAGCAGAGTGGATTGTGGACCACTGTGCCCCAGGAGTGGGTGGTCCACTGTACCCCATGTTGAAGTTCAATAAATAATCATATTAATATTGTTTATAGCTTTCTTTTAAACATATTAACTTTAAAGTAAAATAAAAACAAGTATCTTAGCTTTTCAAAAAAGCTGTTTTATCTTATTTATCTTTATTACCTTTAATTACTAAAAAAATAAAAATATGATGATGAAAAATTTTACTTTTAGAAGCTCAAAACAACAAAGCTGGATAAAATAGTTTAATCTGAGCTAAACATATTTTCTGAAGGCTATAAATAATCATTGCAGTGCTGTTGTCTATTAGGATAGAAGAGAAGCTTAAAAAAAAATTTAAATAAATAAAATATTAGGGGGTGGTCCACTGTGTCCATAGGTCCAGTGTGTACCGGTCTCCCCTATTTTTTAAATGCTACTTTTGCTGATGAATTTTACTATTTATTAGGATGATGAAAAAGATGTCTATAAGAATCAAAAGAAAAAATTTAAATAAAAGGAGGATATGGAGGGATTTTATTCTCTTTTTAGGTTTTAGATTTTAAAGAAATAAATTCTGACATTAATATTGTGGATGGAGAAAGATTGAACACTATAAGCGTCGTTGCCATTTTTGTTGGCAAAAAATCATTACTGATTTTTTAATCCCTATATGGAGAAAAAAAAAATGCATAATTTGCGACCAATTGCAAAATTTCATGGTTTTTTTTTTATGTGACCTCTTAACAAAATGTGATTTTTTTTCTCCAATCATTCAATGAAATTCGTAATTTTTTTTTCTACAACCGTTTCACGAAATTCGTAATTCCTTTTTCTTGACGAAATTTCCTCTTTTTCAGCAATAATTTGATGACTTTTTTTTTTTGAGAATTGATTTTACAGAATTTGGCCAAAAATTAATTTGTGGACGAAGCACATGTCCATATCTTGAGTTTCCCCTCTAAGAACATCTCTTGAATAATCCCTGAGCTACAAATTTGAGCGAGACCCAAAATTCCCTACGACATGTACTTTTCTGTGCTGCTGCTGTTGACTTCATTCATGGCGAACATTAGTAAGATTTATTTTATAACCGTTCTGTGAAAAAGTGGCATCTTTGGAAAATGATAGAATTTTCAGATATAACAGAAAAGAGAAGTTTGTGAAAGATCAGAAAATTGGAAGACTTGCCGAGTGATCTTACGATTCTATTTTGATTTAACCGAATATAAACAAAAGTCATACACACAAAAAAAATTCTTGAAAAATGGCAAAAAATATTAAAAATGGGAAAGGAGAAAAAATTGCAAAAAAGCAGAAAATCGCAGATCCACAGAAGAATCTCATGCCTGGATTGTTCTATAAAAATAGTCAATTTAACAGGGATTTGTTTGGAAAAAATTGGGTCCTTTAAAGGACCCTTCACAAAATTATTTTCCCTAAAACAGGACCCTTCACAAAATTATTTGTCTTAAAAATAAGTTTTTCACATAATTTTTCCATCTTTAAACCAAACACTTCACAAATTAATCATTTAAAAGTAAAATCTGACCTGTCACTTTTACATATATAAAGAAAATATATGTATTTTATATCCATACATCTTCTTAAAAATGCATAAACAAGAACCTGAATATAATGACAATTTCAAATTCACAAAATTATGATTAGATTTTTCACAAATATAAAAGCTGTTCACAATTTCACGAAAACAGGAACCTGTGAAAAAAGTCTGGACAGACCCCTGATTTAAGTACATGCAATTAGAAAAAGAAACATAGTACGTTTTGAAACATCAACGAAAATACAATCAAAGTTTCTTTAAAACTGCAAAACATTTGACGAGATTTTACAACCTATCAGTGATCTGATCTGGTGGTCCACTTGTAAGATGAACATAATTTGTGATGTTTCTAAAGGTATTTATTTTGCTTCTGAATAAATAATTTTAAAAACTTTAAGAAATAGTTTAGAAACTTAATTCGTTAAGCTTGGCAAAGTTTTTATCAGGCATAAAAAGCATATTTTTAATCACTGTTAAAGAAAAATCCCTTGAAATCTGTTAACTTTTTACTTAACAATAACATGTTTAAAACTCCAGATTTGAAGCCCTTAAAGTAGTTTACATTGCACTTCTATAGTTCAATTTAAATTAGTGAATATAATAATACTTCTGTCTGCTATTTTTTGTTCATGACAATTGCACAAAGCCTGTACATACTTATCAGATCAATGTCGGCAAGTCACAAATTTAATATAGCAGTGTATTGCAGTTATACATATAACTCATATGTATAACAGTTATCAACTGCCAGAAAGAAACACTTTAATAATCAAAATATTAACAGTTTTCCCCAGGTTTAAAAATGAGCAGGAGGCTGCTGATAGTGGGAAAAGGGCACTTTTCAGATTCATATAAGAGCTTTTTAGATTCAGAATAGCATTTTTTTCTTTTTGAAGAAACTTAATATTTATAAAAGTCAGGGCACTCTTTTCAAGACAAGTCAGTTTTTACTATGCAAGCAACTATTTTAATACAGTAACAGGCAGCAGTGTTGAATTCAGACACACTTCCCCAGGAGGGATTTCTGAGGCTCTGGGGGGGGGGGGGGGGGGCATTATACAGTTCCAGGAAGGAAATTTCACTTTTTGACCTTTGAAAGTATAAAATTTCTAATCTTCCGGGGGGAACATTTCAATGTTCTGAATTCAACACTGACAGGGTGACAGGCAGTTAAGGGCACAGTTTTTTTGACTGAGGCGGGGCGAAGAAAGGTGATATTTTTCAAACTAAATGGGAAAATAATAGAATTACTTGCAATTAAAATAAATTGAAAACTATTTTACAGAGACAACATGCACTGAACCAATATGAAACTCATACAACAACAGTTAAAACAATGAATTTTAAGTTTGTTTTTTTCACTTAATAAAACATTTACATAAAAAACACGATTTTGTCCTTACAAAAAAATGGGAGAATGCAATTCCCACAAAATTTTCTTAAATTTCTCTCAGAATAAATCTGCGTGTATTTGTTCACATCTGTAATGCCCATTTTATTCCCTTTAAAAAAGTAGTTGAGTCTATTAAAAAGAGATTCAAAGTTTGTAAGCTTAGAGAGATATGCTGTATACTTATTTTGATTGATAGCTAAAGTTTTGAAATTATAATAGCAATTCCAATCACCTGTTCTTCTATCAAGCATTCTTTCAGTAAACAAAATATAATTTGAAATAAGTTAATGCGAGAATATCATTTTATCAGGTTGGCGATTAAAAGCAGATTTCTCGCCAAATAATTTCGCTGCGACGACAGGTCAGTTTAAAATTTTTGATGATATATTTTTTAAAGTTTGTGTCTGTAAACACATTTTAGAAACGTAAAAAGAATTTGAGTTTGCGTAGACTTTTAAAAAGTTATGTGTCATGTCGCAAGTAGTAGTATCAAAGATTTAATCAATGAACTTGTTGCAACAATGTCAGGTGTAAAGATAATTAAACTGAAGATAATCTCTTGAAATCGGTTTTAACTTTTTACTTATAAACAACATATTTAAAACTCCAGATTTGAAACATTTAAAATAGCTTACATTGCACTTCTAGTATATTTCAATTTAAATTAGTGAATATAATAATACTTAACTCTGCTATATTCTTTTTTTCTCTGCAAATTACTGCATAAGTTCTCTGCAGAAATTACTCTGCATTTAAGTACTGTATCAGAATAAATAAAGGATATATACAGTAAACTAAAATTAATAGTAAATTCACGCAGTCTATTGTGATCAACAATCAAACAAAAAAACATCGTGTTTACATTATCAGAGATGCAATTATCTTAACATACGATTCTCATATAAAGTAAAATTAAGATTGAAAAAAAAGATAGTAAAGAGATATACAAAATTAATACCTGTTCTCTAGCCAAAATGAACCAAGTTCGTAAAATAACACTTAATCTGGTATGATGGAAAGGCTTGGTTGTTTTTATACTGATAAACAAATCATTCATAAATGTTTGCGAGTTATTTACATTTTCTTTATATGCAGCCACCTTACGCTGGTTCGTTTTAGAATTTTTAACTAAATCGTTCTGTAGCAGAGTTTTCTCTTGAATTTCACGCGTGGATCGTATACTGTTACTGGCGCCAACATCTTGTCTCACTGACACCTGATTCAAAGAAACCTGCCTAAAAACGAAGAATGTATACACCAATACAAAACACGAACTTAAGATCCATTTCATGAGAGTTGACGCATAACACCTCATCGTCACCTTATCGAAAACTTGGACGTATCATGATATAACAACAACAATATTTTTAAATGCATTACTACACAATCTCATACACAACCTTCGACCACCATCTTCTTCCATCCCATTCAAAAACTCGACAAATACACAAGCTCTTCGATCAAAACATTTTACGACCGGGGGCTACTGACTACTTGTTGGGTTTGCATTCCGGCGAGTAACTATATGTTGGCGATATTCGCTTTTAGTGGCATATTCTGGTTATTATTCTAATGACTAAATAAATAAGTTTATTAATAAAATAACCTTTTTTTTTTTATTGATTAGTCAGTTTTTAGACATAAATTTGAAAGTTTTCCTTCATTTTTTATTTGTAAAATAAGAAGGTGTAACAAAAATGGAACCAAACGCAGATTTTAAAAACTTTGGAGGAATGTCATCTTCGACTTTATAACAGCTTCTTCATAGCCAAGGATTGGCAACTTAGGCGCAATCACAATCCCAAAATGTTATTATCAGTAAATAATGTAAAATATTTTAAGGAACACAAAATTAGTTTTGCTCTGTCCGCTAGGGATTTAAAATATTACAAATACGCATTTTAATGCAATATTTTTTTCTGAAAAATGCAATAAAAGTCCGTGCTACCTTGAATGCGTAGAGTCGATATTTCAAAGCTCAGAGAGAGCTCACATTCACAGGATTTCAGGGTCTAAAATCATCACTGGAGCAAAGAAATAGAACATGAAGAATGACAGCTTCCATAGGGCTAATGTAAAACTGGGACCCGTACGCTTATGACGGGTAAAGTGTTGCTGCAAAACAAACTTTATCTATTCTATATTCTTTGACTGGAGCACGTTCCCCTGCCCTCTAGTTACAGGGGGCACGAAAATGCATTTTGTGTACTCTTTGAAAAGTACGCATTGAAGAAAATTTCTGCTTGCAGTGGGCGTTAAAAATGCATTTCACTTATATTTGTTATCATAGAACTATCTCAGTATTTGCAAATTACTTGAAAAGAAACTCTCAAATTCCTAAAAATTAAACATTACGCCAAACATGTTTAAGCGAACAACTTAAGATGGTTCTCAAATTCTCTGCTCAACAACGCGAAAAATTTTGACACATTTTCTGACTCATTTTTAAACGTAAAGGCATAAAAATTGATAGGCCTCACTACTGAAGCAATTTGGAATCTAATAGCGTTTTTCATTTTTTGATAAATAAATTACTAATCGAGCCATTCTTGTCACGTGACAAGTTTTTCCCCTTTCTCACGCTGCCGCGTCGGGAATTCAGTTCAAAACGCGGACTTTGACAATATTTTCTGAAAGATCTCCTGTCTTTACCAAAAAATGGAAAACATCTTTCTATTGCACAATTTCTGAACAAGAACACCTGCCAATTTCAAGTGTTTCCGAGTAAAAATGAATTAAAAAATGTATCAGAAAGTAGCTCTTTTTGATTTCAAAACAGCCTAAAGCATTAGTATTCTAATTAGCATCACAAAGACAAAAAAAACGCATTTGAAAAAACTATACAACAATGGTATAGAATTTAAACTGTGCCATAAGGTTGTATGTTATGATTGTATAATGTGATTATTTTGAGAAGAAATGGAGGGGGGGGGGGGGGAGAGAACATCCAGGGCCCGCTTGAGACTCAGAAGTAGGAGAAGCCCGACTTCATACAGGGGACCCCCCTATTACTCTGCCAGTTGCTTTGTCATTTACTAAATTCATTTTTCGTATGTTTTAACAATTTCATATTTTACCATCAAAATTTTGAGTAAACAATACTTTTAATATTAAATTAAAACTAATTACCTATATACATATGAAAATTAATTTTATTATATACATAATTATACATAACTAATTAATTTTGTAAATGTATTAACAAACATGGAACTACAGTTGCGAATATTTGAACTTCAAAATATCTTTTATGCTTAACAAATTGCAGCATTTGTCAGTGTTAAGAACATTTCAAGGACAACAAATATTTGACGTAAATTTATGCTTAATTGCAACACAATTTTGCTTCTTCCTTTACTTTTATTTTATGAACAGAAATTTGATATCAGTGAACGCTAATTACTTTCCCCAAAATTTAAATAACCTTTTTCCCATATTTTATATTATTTCTTCACTCTTTATGCATGTAAACTATAGTGATTAAATTTTCTGATAGTTTTAGCACATTTTAACAGTATCAAACACTTGGAATTAAAATGTAAAACTTAAGAAAAAAGAAAATAAGTTGCATGTAATCACTGTTTTTGTACTATTAATTAAGGGAAAAAAATGCATTTTCTACCGTCATTGAATTTTTTTTTTACTAAAAATTAGTTTTGAAAAGTAAATTCCGGGGCCCCTTTGTCTTTCAGTGGGTAAGCACGGGCCTATTCGGTAAACAGGCCCTGTGTCTAGGTGCGTTGGGCAGGATCAGAAAGGAATTTTTCCTCTGGAAGGTTTCAGGTTTTGCACTTATTACAAATTACCACCGGCAGAGCCTGACTAATGCAGGGGCAGCTTCCCTAGGGCCACCAATGTGAAGGGGCCCCATGGCAGTGATCAGGATTTTCGTTAAAAAGGTGCCAATAAGTCAGTGGCGTACCTAGGATTTTATTTCGGGGTGGGGGGGGCTGACTTAAATTTCCATAATATTCTGAATATTACGAAACACGTTGAATTGCGTTGTAAACAACAATAATTTTTGACAATAAGGACGTAGACAGAGGGGGAGGGGGGTTGTGATTCTGTTCAAAATTTTCCGAAAATTTAAGACATGAGGTTCCAAAAATTTTTAAAAATTGGTCATCAGTCCGAAAATTCGGATTTAAAAATATATCGCTATTTTTGACAAATGGCAGCCGAAAAAAATCAATTTCGTCAATTGTTCGTAGAAAAACAATTTCCAATTTCGTTAAAGGATCGTGGAAAAATCCGAATTTTGTCAAAGGGCCGCGGATAAAATGCGAATTTCGTCAAAGAGCCACGGATAAAACTCAAATTTTGTCAAAGGGCGCGAAAAAACGCGAAGTTTGTCAAGGAATCGCGTAGAAAAGGTCAAATTTCCTCAAATGATCGCTGAGAAAACGCAAATTTCGTCAAATAATCGCGGAATAAACCCGAATTTCGTCAAATGATCGCGGAGGAAACGCGAATTTCGTTTAATGACCGCTGAAAAAACACTAATTTCGTCGAAGGGCTGCAGAAAAAACACGTATTTCGTCAAATGGAAGTGAAAAAAAAATTCGTCAAAGGATCGAAAAAAACGCAAATTTCGTCAAAGAGCCGCAGAAAACCTCGAATTTCGTTAAAGGGCTATGGTAAAAATGCGAATTTCGTCAAAAAAAAAAACGCTGAAAAGCTTAAATTTCGACAAAGGATCGTGGAAAAAACGCAAATTTGGAAAAAGGATGGCGAAAAAAAGGTCAAATTTCATCTAATGATCGCGAAGAAAACGCGAATTTCGTCAAATGGTCGCGGAAGAAACACGAACTTCGTCAAAGGGCTGCAGAAAAACGCGACTTTCGTCAAAGGATCGCAAAAAACACAAATTTTGTCAAAGAGCCGCAGAAAACCTCGAATTTCGTCAAAGGGCTATGGTAAAAATGCGAATTTTGTCAAAAAAAACCCACTGAAAACTTGAATTTCGACAAAGGACCGTGGAAAAAAAGCGAATTTCGTCAAAAAAAAAAAAAAAAAACACTGAAAAAACGCAAATTTGGAAAAAGGATCGCGAAAAAAAGGTCAAATTTCATCTAATGATCCGTCAAAGGGCCACGGAAAAACGCGACTTCGTCAAAGTATCGCAAAAAAACGCAAATTTCGTCAAAGAGCCGCAGAATAACCGCGAATTTCGTCAAAAAGACACGGAAAAACGCAAATTTCACCAAAAGATCTTAGAATAAACGCGAATTTCGTCAAAAAGCGGCGAAAAAAACGCAAATTTCGACTAAGGGTTACAAATAAATAAACGTTATCCGTCAAACGGTCAAAGAAAAACGATAATTTCGTCAAAAGATCGAAAATAAACGCGAATTTCGGACTAACGAGAATGGCTAATCCGCTGTATGACAGTAAACTAAATTATAAATTTAGGGTAAGGGGGAATTAAAAATTTCTCTCTCAACAAATCAGCACTTTTTTTTCATGTCATTTTCGAATATTTTGGAAGGATCAGTCTCCTTCCCCTTCTTTCAGTATGCTGTAGTGTCAATGTGGACTAATATGGGAGTAACGAGAATGGCTAATCCTCTGCATAACAGAAAACTAAATTGCAAATTTATATCAAAAAAAAAAAAAAATCAGCACTTTCTCATTTCATTTTTGACTATTTCGGGAGGAAAGCTGTAACCCCATTGCCCCCTTTAACCTCTTTTGGCAACTGTGCACTGATATAGGACTAAAGAGAAGAGTGTGGCTAGTCCATTGAATGATAGGAGAAAAAAAAATACAAATTTCTCTCAAACAGAAAGGGAAATATATCAGTGCTTTTTTTCCATGTCACTTTCGACTATTTCAGAAGGGAGTGGCGGGCTGTAACACCATCAACCCCCTTCCCTTTCTTTGGGTGTGCTGAGGTATGTTGGACTATTTTGTCTTTGGGTATGTTTTTCATTTCATTTTCGATTATTTCGATTCTATGTAGACTAATATGGGACTAACGAAAATGGCTAATCCGCGGTAAAATAGAAAACTAAATTACAAATTTATCTCAAACAGAGAAAAAAAATATCAGCATCATTTTCATTTCATTTTCGACTATTTCGCAAGGGGGGCTGTAACCCCCATCAGCCCCCTTCCCCTCGTTGGGTATACTGCAGTGTAACTGTGCACTGATATGAGACTACATAGCATGGGTAGTTCGTCGTATTGCAGAAAACAAAGTTACAAATTTATCTCAAACAAAAAGAAAAAAATCAGCATTTTTTTTCATTTAATTTTCGACTATTTTGGAAGATGGCTGTAACCCCAAACCTCCCCTTTCACTTCTTTGGGTATAATGTGGTATCACTGTGCACTAACATGGAACTAAAGAGAAGAGAGCTGCTAGTGTGTTGAATGATATGGGAAAAAATACAAATTTATTTCAAACAGAAAGGAAAAAAACACTATTTTTTCATTTCATTTTCGATTATTTCGGGAGGAGCGGGCTGTAATCTCATCAGGCCACTCCTCTTCTTTTGATACACTGTGATGCAGGCCCGTAGCTAGGTGGGGGCCAGGTCGGGCAAAGCCCGACCTGCAAAAGATTTTGCCCGACCTAGCGTGAAACTTTACATCCCGATTGAAACAACAGTAAATTTGTATTATTTTTTTTAATAATTTTTTGTTTAATCTAGTGTGAGACTGGACATTCCGATCACTTTATCAGCCACTATTTCACTTTAAATTCCCCATTTTTTCCATCTTCTTGCCAGATCTAAGCAAAGAAGACCCCCCCCCCTTCCTCCTCCCAATTTCGTTTTTAAACTGGAAACAAAACCAGAAAAAAATTCATCTATAAACCTTCTTTTTTCTCTATTTCTTTAACATACAACAGACTGTGGAAGATTGTCCCTTAGGACATTCCCCGCTTTGTTGCTTTGTAAAAATTACACCGTACCGCAGGATATTCCTGCCCGTACCGACCCAGCAACAATTCTGTATTGACTGATATCCATAAAGCTTACTTTCTTTGTAGGATTATCACCATGTGAAATTTATCTTAAGAAAGCGGGGTTGAAACCAAAGGCTTCTGAATCTGAAAATAAAGCGAAACAGCCTACAATAATGTTTTTGAATTTGTCGTACATGACAAGTTTGCAGCTTCTTTCATGAAACTGGTTCCAATTCCATGAAACAGATTGTTATGTTTACTTGTTTGCTTTGGGAAGAGGGGACTAATGTCTTTCATTCTTCTGATCTTTCATCTTTCCTTACATATTAGTGAATGATAAAAATTTGTGAAACCTATGTCACAATAAAAAAATTATGGGAGGAGTTTTTCCGCATAAAGAAGAAATGGAATTACAATGAAAATATCATCTTTAACCAATAGAATATAAAATTTGTTTTAATTAAATGATATAAATTTAATTTATAAATAAGAAATTTACAGAATTATCTGTGAATTGTTTTGAATATACATGTGTCTTAAGATATATATATATATATATATATATATATATATATATATATATACATATATATATATATATATATATATATATATATATATATATATATATATATATATATATTTCCCCACGGGTTTTACAAGTAGTGGTTAGTAGAGGAAATTATATTACCGCGTTACACGTTTGAATGTATTTCACTTTAAATAACTTTCATGTAACATAACATAAATAACTTTTCATCTTAAAGTACAAAATCTTCAAGGAACAAAATAATATCAATCAATAATAAATCAAGGAACAAAAAGAAAAATGTAACGATATGATATTGTTAAGTTGTTAAGTATACTTAGATTTTATAAAATGTTTTATTTCGCGTAAAATATATTCTTTGAAGGAATTTATTTGCAGATATCGAAATAATATGATAAAAGTAGCTTAAAAAAGTTCATACTTTTGCTTACGGCTTGAAAATATTTATAATAATGAACAAGATAACAAATTAAATCCATCATAGGCGCCGACTACAAGGCCATAAAAATTCTCTGGAAATTTTCACAGGGGCATCGCCCCCCCTCTGGAAATAAAAATTAATAAAAGGTCTGTCCCTTTATCTGTTCAATCTACTCTTCCCCGACGCCCCCCCCCCCCTGAAATTTTTAAAAATTGGCGCCTCTGAAATAAACCAATCATTTTTTCAAATTTAAAGAATAAAATATGCCGGGCTACTTACGATTTTACAAATCCAAATTAGTTATCTTCTGACACATTCACAAAATCATTCACTATTCTTAAATTCAAAAATTTTTCAGGTCCTCTTATTAAAAACAAAGAAATTAAATAGTATTTTCCATTTTTTTTGTAAAAGCAAATCAGTTTTCAGAAAATGACCGTCAAAGTTAACGATATAAACCAATTTTCTGGACATGACAGTCTGATAAAGTTCATAAGGGAGAAATCGATTACAAATCAAAATCTATAGAAAAGTGAAAAACGTTATTCGATTCTAAATCACTTTAGTAGTTAAAACTTGTAAATTTCATGCTTTTATGTATAAAAATGACAGTGCGAATATAGCAAAAAAGTTCCGTGTTGTTCAGCCGGAAAAAATTGTATATATATATATATATATATACTAGGGGGCCTACCCCCTGCGAGCTACGCTCGCCAACCCCCGATCAGACTTCGAGGCCTCTAAAAACATGACAGCGTGCTTTATTTTAAAAATATTGGTAAATCTGTAATTGGGTTGCCATGCTTTTAACATTTTAATGGGACATTTTTCGATTATCATGGCCTCATACACAGCTGTTGCGACAACTGACGACTGTTTTCGGGATTGATAAGTAAAATCAATTACTACTTGAAAACCAGCTTGTATAAAATGGTTAGGTTTAAATTGTGACTACCTCTCGAACTTTTATAACAACAATCTCTATTCTATTCTTCCTTTGCGTTTAAGGATGAGAAAAATTCCATCTGCTTGTGAATAACATTAAGAACCACGGTATTGAAAAGTACTATGTTATAAATATTTTCAGTAACAGGTTTTAATTTTTTCTCTATTTTAGTGCACCATCATGCATATTTTCATGTTATTTTAAATATGTAAATTATTTTTTTAATTAATATGTATATACGAATTTTCTAATAATTATTTATCATACAAAATTAATTAAATATTTTGTGCATGCATGCCTGCATTTATTCGGCATCAATTGATGAGATATTTAAACAAATTTGCTATCCGCGGTAATTTTACACCATGTTCTGTCACTTGAATATTGTCCATAAGAAAATCGGGTACTTTTCCATTATAGGATCCTTTGCTTTTAGGTTTGGGAGTTTATTCGAGCTTCAAAAAGGGATAGATTCGTTAATATACATAGATTTGTTGCCAAAAGTTATGAAAATAAATCCAATGAACTTTTGGTGCTTTTCTATTATAGGGGTCTTGACGCTTTTTTAAAAAGCTTGGCGGAAAAAACCAAGCAGGATAGAAAACCAAGCAGGATATTTTATTCTTCCGTTCAGTTGGGCAATTATTATTTTATATATTAGTTTCAAATATCCGAATTAATGATTTTATAAATTCGTTTAGTTAAATTTTACAAAAAAATAACAAAATGATATCAATAAATAATAATTACTATTAATTCCTTTTCCCTACTTTCTTTTGCGTTTACCTAAATGACGTCATTTGGACGAATTTATTCAAAATATTTTCAGTTTATAAATTAAATTAAATGCTGACTGACGATTGAATCCTGACGATAGAAATGTGATTATTTTTTTTTTTCAAATTTTCCTGAAAAACATAATTTAATCATAATCTTGTCTTCATTATCGATTGAAATAAAAGATAAATTCAATTTCAATTTGAAAATGACGAATAAAAAGAAATCAATAATCCCTATCGGGATCCTTTTCAATTTTTTTCCCTTTTTTGTCACAAAAAAACTGAGTAATTAGTTGCCATCATTACAGAAATGTCATTAAAATTAGAAAAAAATTAATATCTCGAAAACTAATTCCAATTTCAAAATTCTATTACCAGTTTTGACATCCGCGGATTTTTATGAACAATTGGTATTAATTTCACCATCAAGCGTTTAATATTTTATTAAAAATAGCCTTGAAACATAATCAGTCGTTTAATCAGTCGTTTCATAAAATCGTTTCATAAATTCGTTTCATAAAATCGTTTTACAAATTCGTTTCATTAGGATTTTATATATATAGGGTAGATAGCCTTGAAACATAATCAGTCGTTTAATCAGTCGTTTCATAAAATCGTTTCATAAATTCGTTTCATAAAATCGTTTTACAAATTCGTTTCATTAGGATTTTATATATATAGGGTAGATAGCCTTGAAACATAATCAGTCGTTTAATCAGTCGTTTCATAAAATCGTTTCATAAATTCGTTTCATAAAATCGTTTCACAAATTCGTTTCATTAGGATTTTATTTATATAGGGTAGATATATAAAATATTTTTTTTGGAACCTCATGGTGGATATCTGATATGGTATTTAATTACGGGTAAATGTGACCTTAATGTCACAACAGTCTTAAGCATAAACAATATGCGTAGCTCTTTTCAAAAAATATACGGCGATTGAAGAAATAGCGATGCTTTATAGGAAATGGACAGTGAAATAAGTAAATTAAAAAATATTTTATATTTGCACAGACTCTTCGACACTAAACATTCTGCATAAATAGTGTTTATTATTATTTTTAATGTAGCAAGGAACAAACAAACAAGTTGGAAATGTACGTTAAACGTGACAAATGAGGTGCGACCGTACTATAACTAGTTTTACAATGTAAAAAAAAAAAATATCTTTATTATTTCTGTGAAATGAATTACAGTAAAATCTCGTTACAACGAATTTGTAGGGACCACCGTTTAAGTTCGTTATTCTGAAATATTCATTAATGTGAAATTCCAATATGACGGATATAAAAAATTAAATTTGAATACATATTAAATACAATTATAATATTATTACTAAACTCATATTAAATTTCTAGATGCATGTCAATAAAGAATTAATATTCAGTATATTATTATGAACATTTTTATTATAAGATAAATATTAAACTCATTAAATTTGAAGATTTTAATCTTTACTATAAATAAATTATAAATTGTTTTACATACTTGAGAGCTGAATAATTCACCCTAATATATTCCATTAGTGTAATTTTTATTTTTTTATTTTTTACAGAAAAGTCATAAATTTTCCTTTTTCTCATGTTGACAACAAGTTTTTTAAGTTTTTCCAAAACAAAATCTCATTCAACGTTGTATAAAATGTATCACATTGTTTTGTGCTGGGATAAATACTTTTTAAAAATTCCAATGTTCGACAGAGCTTCTTTTGATCGTAGAACTCAATTTTCATTATTTGTTTACTGCCGTTTGCTTTCTTATTTTTTTATTACAATTTCAACAATGTTATTTGTAGTTAAATCATGTCATGTGTCGACTTTAACTGAAAATGTTAGTTAAAAACATTTTTTACCTGTGGTCCAGAGATCAGCAGGAAATTGGATGCAATAAGTACACTATCTTCAGTCTTGTGTGCTTCATTTGTCAAATGTATAAGACCAAAATTTCTTCAACAATTTTTAATTGTGATAGAAGATAAATTTTTCCAGGCAACCTATATCACGTAAGTTGCCTAACTCACATTCAACCGTTGCAGAAACTTAATTTTTTATGTCAGAAAAAGCCCTTCCTATTAGTCGGCGCCCGAAATTAACTTTGGAAATGTTGTTTTCATAATGCCTTGATGTTTGTGCTGCAAAATAGAAGTACAGTTAGAAGGTCAAAATTCTACTTTTATGATAGATAAATTTGCTGTAACCAAGTGTACAAGTGTACATTAATATCTGAGCAAAATTATTTTTCTTTTGATTTTGCTCATTTGTTCAGTCAAACTCCTAAGCCACATAAAAAAGACTATCTTAGTCATAAAAGCGAGACACTCAAACCCCAAAACCACCCTCGTTACAACGAATTTGTAGGGCTCATCCAGTAGTTTTCCAGATCATCGGTTCGTAGGCAAATGGCATAAAAGGTCTTTTTTGTTTTTTACTGAAACGAATGAAGTGCGTAATATTCACCATAGTTTTCTAAAGAAAAAATCCCAATCAATTTAATTCTTTTTCTAATGGTTTGTTAACATTAAGAATGAAAGTTTGAATGCCAGTAACTCCAAATAGTTGAATGCCAATAACTTCAAATATTTGACTGCCAATAACTCCAAATATTTGAATGCCAATTTACTTTAATAATGACATGGAAGTTTCATCACATTTTTAAATCAGCGTGGCTTGTAGATGTCCCGAAAGAGCTATAAATGGTTTTAAAGGACTTTAGCTTATTTATGCCTGTGGCATTACAACAGTACAAAACCGAAATCAACAGTGTAGATTTTTTTCCCTTTAAATTTTTCAATTTTCATTGCTATACTTTCATTGCTATCAGTTGCGCTTATTAAAAGTTGGTACAAAAGCAATTTCATCGTCATTGAAAATATTCTCACGACATATGGGCACTTTTTTCTTCTCCAGAAATTTGTTTTTACGCTCTGCCATACCTATCATGAAAACGAAACAGCCAACCAGAACTCGCTTCAAATTTCACGATTTTCATGGCTATGAAACATATTATAGTTCCTGAAATGGGCAAATTTGTTGTCTTTAAACCAAGTGGATACATTTTCATAAATCGCTTGGTTGTCCCCAAGTCGCATTGATTTCCTGTTTGAGCATATTAGACCAGAAAAATCTTCAAGGTTTTGTCCTGTTCTTTTAAAATGACAGCTAATGTCATTATAAAAGAAGTATAGCCACATAAATTAGAGTTATAAGTATAGCCACATAAATTCTTTCTCGGCATCTACTTGCCTTATCCCAGTACTTACTGCTTGTATAATATTACTTTTTAATTTCAATGAAAATTGCTTTCTTTTTCTATTCTCTACAATTTAAAAAAAGAAACAAAATCCAAATGTGAATTGTTGAATTGTTGCAGATTAGAAATTCACTAATATGTACAGATATTTATCACCAAATTCGAATGTAAAGGACTACTTAAAAAATTAATTGTTTGGACTTCCTACACTTTTTTTAACGAATGTAAATACAAAGCGATGGAACTATGAAGAAAATGAATTACATGTGAATGTAAAAAAAGAGTTTCTTAATTTTAGAGATGCACATACGACAACAAATTCTCTCCGTTTCTCGAAAAACAGCTGCGAGATACGCTAAAAATCCGAAGATAGTGGGGTATTCAAAAATTTAAAATAAGTTTTCCTTCCGAAATCTAGTTTTTCGATAAAGATTCTTTTTCTTGTGAACTCGGCGTTCGTTAAACTGAAATGAGCATTCTTTTAAAGACTTCAATAAATTCGCTAAATTGAAAAATTCGTTAATCTGAAATTTGTTAAAGTGAATATATTTATAATGGTAAAGTATAGGGGATTTTTTTCCAATCTAAATAATATTCGTTAAACTGAAAAATTCGTTAAAGTGACATTCGTTGTAACGAGATTCTACTGTATATCGTCTGTTACGAGCGAAATGAGCATGCTTTTTTTTCTTATTAGTGATGCTACGTTTACAGATGCGAATTTTTTTTCGACACCCGACTGCTGCAAGATTCAACATGAGATATTGCTTTATGAATGATTACCTCCATGGTTTAATATTTCTATGACTCATGATGAACGAATCTTTTGTGTTTATTTACTTTAATGGATTGAGATATTCGGCTATTAACCTAATTTCTACTGAAGTTATCTCGGAATCTATACATTTTTGAATGTAACTCGTCTCTTGAGCAAACACTTTTTTTGAATGATCTTTCTAAAAATGTAACTTTTATGCAATTTTATTCGAAGAAATAATGTTGAATAATTATGACCGCTTGGCATATGAAAAAAGAAGTGGTTAGCAGGTTAGCCCGTATTCTTTTTCCTCAGTCACATGACTTGCGCTTTTATTATACAGACGCATGATAGGATTTAATAGAATAAAGAAAACTTTTTTAATATCTTTTTAATTTATGATTCGATTTTCACAAAATTTGAAATGACTCGACAAAATTTTATAACGATTCTATATATTAAATTTTAAACCATTCGGTTGGGTAGTTTTTGTTTTTTGCGGACGGACCAGACGACGACTATAGGTGCTACGCATTTATATAATTACGAACGCACCTAAACTGGGATTGTTTTGTCTGAAACAGAGACAGCACTGGGTTGTGCTAATTAGATCTATGTATAATAATCTATGTTTAATACTTTAAACATAAATGATTCCGTGTTATTGTAGCAAGTGTTGATGCAGTGTAATTTACCATACAGTGTTAACAATATTTACATTAATTCTGTATTAATCTTAATAATCTCTCATAAAAATCCATTAAAAAGAAATATGAAAATATACTGTTTTTATGCTATTTTTTTCCATAATTTACGGCTTTTTCAGAACTCGACACAGAATAACACATAACAACAGAAGCGTGAGAATTTTAAGACTTTATCTGTTTGAAAAACCGGAGCGTCCATTTGCAATTTTGAATTTTCTGCCTCTTACAAGTTCCTTTTATTATTATTATATCTTCATTTTGTTTCATTTGTAATGCTTATAGTTAGGATTGCACGAAAAGTTTTTAACTTGACTTCAAGACTACTATTAAATCGCCTGTCACAAACAAGCGCCATCAAAGCAGCCGAATTGCTCAGCACCCTTTAGTACTTAAGTGATTTTGGACTTTGACTTTCTGACACATCACTGGACCACCTGTGGTGTGAAATTGTGTTACCCGTCCTCTGAAATATAAATAGAGAAGTACTATGAACTATTTTAGGAAAGAAAGATTTTGGCAATTTTACAATGGGACGATATAGGTGCAATTTGTCGCTCCTGTGATTGTACCGACAGCGGGCCTGTGTTTGTGCAAGACCACCCGGATGTTTTTGTGTCCCGTTCAACGATTTCGAGGAATAGATTTAGTGACTCTTGAAAATCCGCTTGTGAAAATAATGCATTCTGCCTTATTACAGTTTTGTTTAACCGTTGTGGTTTCCAGATGCTAACCAGTTTTTGGTGACAGTGAAAAAAAAAGGTTCTCGTTTTAAAAGCTGTATATATTAAGCTCGTTTTAAAAGCTGTATTATATTTGGATAAGTATGTATCTGTGAACGGAACGGATTACTTTATCTGTGAATACAAGTTATATTTGAAAATATGGATATCCGTTCATTTATGTATAAGAAGCGTCGACTAGAGCAGAAAATAGAGAGTCCTGCTCCTGAATATTGTGCAAATAGTAATGATAAAAATTCATTATCATTAACTGGACCTACTACAAGTAAACCAGATTATTCTCGATCTCGATTTGCCTAAAAGAGACGAGCCAGTTCAACAAATTATTTTGAAGGAATTCCCACGAAAAAATCAACGTTCTTTTCGAGCTGCATGGTATAAGCAATTTGAATGGCTGGAATATTCTGTGGCAAAGGACGCAGCATTCTGTTATGCTTGTAGACATTTTAACCGGTTCGGATCCAAAGAAGCCGCATACACCGAACATGGTTTTAAAACTTGTAAAAATGCTTTAGACAATGACCGCGGTTTTCTAAAACACGAAAAATCAGAAGCTCACATCCAAGCCATGGCAAAGTGGAAAGAAAAACAGATTCGAGTTAATTCCTCTACATCTGTATCGACTTTAATCAATGAAAATGTATTGGAAAAACATCGATGAAATGAAAATTTAAAAAAATATTTTTTCACTATCGGTAAAGACATCCTCGTTACTTGTTCTATTCATTCTGTTTTTTCTTTCTCATATCTTTATTGCGTGATGTAAATATAACGAAACATCATTTAACCCTTTCCGGCGCGGAGTAATTCTGTTTTTAAAATGATGAAATAATGGACTGACATAAGAATTTACAAAAGAATTTATTACAAAATAAAAACCAATAAATTTCCAATACTTTATAAAAGGAAAAAAATAATTAAATATTCTTGGTGCCGTTTGTCAGTTTTGGAATTAAAATTAGGTGTCCTTTTTTGTGACCATCGCCCGCTAAAGGGTTAATAAATTGTACTTGAATGCATCTATTAATATAAACGAACATAAAACCTACATAAATTTAAATTACTTAATTAAAAGGAAACAACTTATTTACGTTATGTTAAATGTAAATATTTTATTTATGTGTCTTTGATATATTTTTATTGTGTCTTGGAACAAACATTAAAAATTTCATTCTGGCTTTGGAGAGATCTTACGTTTTAAATGAGAAAAAAATTATATTAAAAGTACAGTACATATTTTTCAAGGTATAAGAGACGTGAAAAAAATTGAGAAATAATCTGCCCCCTGAAAAAATATTTGCCCCATCTAGAAGTAAGGTATAGCGACGGGCCTGCTGTGATGTCAATGTGGACTAACATGGGGCTAACGAGAATGACTATTTCGCTGTATGACAGAAGAAAAAAATACAGATTTATCTAAAAAAGTAAGGATTTCAGAAAACAAAATTACAAATTTATCTCAAACAAACAAAAAGAAAAAAATCAGCATCTTTTTCATTTTATTTTCGACTATTTTGGGAAGGGCCTGTAAACCCATTAGCACCTTTCACTTCTTTGCGTATAATCTGGTGTCACTGTACACTAATATGAAAATGGAACAAAAGCGATGGGGTGTCTAATCTGTTAAATAATAGGGGGAAAATGCAAATTTATATCAAATAAAGAAAAAAAAAATCAGCACTAATTTTTCATTTCATTTTCGACTATTTCGAGATGAGGGGGCTGTAATTCTATCAGCCCCCTCCCCATCTTTGGGTATACTGTGATGTCAATGTGGACTAATATGGGGTTAACGAGAACGGCTATTTCGCTGTATGACAGAAAAAACTAGTCGGATGTGACAATCCCAAAACTTTCTTCTATCTCACACCGGTTTCGCATACACTAAAAAGAATCAGCACCAATTTATATCAAGGTCTAACTGAAACTCAAGTTTTATGGAATTCCGTACATTATTTCTTGAGATAGGACTATCGCTAAAATCGTTTAAATCCTGCAAAATGCTGCATAGCAGCGCCACCTGTTGGGCAATTTTTACCAAAAACTAATCAGCACCAATTTATATCAGAGACTAACTGAATATAAAGTTTTATTAAATTCCGAGCATTAGTTCTTGAGTTAGAGCTATTGCGGAAATCGCGAAAAATGCTGCATAGCAGGACTAGCTGAATATAAAGTTTTATTAAATTCCGAGCATTAGTTCTTGAGATACAGCGCCCACAAAATTTTTGTCACATACAGACAGACAGACAGAGTCACAGACAGACATTTTCTAAAAATAGTCAAATCGTGTTCAGGACTTTCTAAAACGTATAAATCGGACGAAAACTGGAAGTCAAAAATTTTCATGAATCCAATACTTTCTTCTTGTAAAGATAGAAGAAAGTAAAAATTACAGATTTGTCTAAAAAAGGAAGGAAAAAACACTTTTTTCATTTAATTTCCGACTATTTTGGAAGGAGGGGGCTGTAACCCCATCAGCCCCCTTTCTCTTTTTTTACGTCAATGCGGACTAATGTGGGACTAATAAGAATGGCTAGTCCGCTGTATGAGAAATTTTTTTTTAATTTTTTCCAAAAAAGAAAGAAAAACATGAGCACTTTTTTCATATTACTTTCGAAAATTTCAGGGGGGGGGAGGAGTGCTATAACCCCATCAGCCCCCTCCCCATCTTTGGGTATACTGTGATGCCAATGTGGACTATGGGGGATATCTATTTCGCTGTATGACAGAAGAAAAAATTACAGATTTGTTTAAAAAAAGTAAGGAAAAAACACTTTTTTCATTTAATTTCCGACTATTTCTAATTCGGAAGGAGGGGGTTGTAACCCCATCAGCCCCCTTTCTCTTTTTTGTGTCAATGCGGACTAATGTGGGACTAATAAGAATGGCTAGCCCGCTGTATGATAGAAAAAAAAAATTCCAAAAAAGAAAGAAAACCATCGGCACTTTTTTCATATTACTTTCGAAAATTTCAGGGGGGGGGGAGGAGTGCTATAACCCCATAAGCCCCCTCCCCATCTTTGGGTATACTGTGATGTTAATGTGGACTAATATGGAGTTAACGAGAATGACTATTTCGCTGTATGATAGGAGAAAAAATTACAGATTTGTCGAAAAAGTAAGGAAAGAACACTTTTTTCATTTAATTTCCGACTATTTCGGAAGGAGGGGGCTTTAACCCCATCAGTCCCCTTTCTCTTTTTTGTGTCAATGCGGACTAATGTGGGACTAATAAGAATGGCTAGCCCGCTGTATGATAGAAAAAAAAATATTTTTTACCAAAAAAGAAAGAAAAACATTAGTACTGTTTTCATATCACTTTCGAAAATTTCAGGGGGAGGGGGGGGAGAGGAGTGCTATAACCCCATCAGCCCACTCCCCATCTTTGGGTATACTGTGATGTCAATGTGGACTAATATGGGGTTAACGAGAATGTCTATTTCGTTGTATGACAGAAGAAAAAATTACAGATTTGTTTAAAAAAAGTAAGGAAAAAACACTTTTTAGGTGCGTTCGTAATTATATAAATACGTAGCACCTATAGTCGTCGTTTGGTCCGTCCGTCTGTCCGTCCGTCTGTCTGTCTGTCCGTCCGTCTGTCTGTCCGTCCGCATATAACAACGCAAAAACTACCCAACCAAATGGTTTGCAATTTAAAATATATTATCTTTGCAGAATTTTGTCGAGACATTTCAAATTTTATTAAAATCGAATCAAAACTTTAGGAGATATTAATAAAAATATTTATTAAGAAATTTGATTTTTTTTTTTAAATCGGTGCTTTTTTGTTAGAGGAGCTTCCGATGGATGTTAAATCGTCAAGCGACCGAGATACTTATTTTATGACAGAAATTAATCTGCAGACGATATAATTCATTTCACAGAATTAAAAATCATCAAGATCTGAATATTTATATAACTAGCTGATACATATATATCTGAATATTTATATAACTAGTTAAGATATTTGTATGAACAGTGTCATAAAATATATACTTAACTAGCTGTTTAGCCCGTTCTACGCACGGGATATCATGAATTTAATTCTAAAACGTGCGTACGAACGCACCTCGTTTGTAACGTTTGACGTACAATTTCCAACTTGTTTCATTTAATTTCCGACTATTTCGGAAGGAGGGGGCTGTAACCCCATTAGCCCCCTTTCTCTTTTTTTGTGTCAATGCGGACTAATGTGGGACTAATAAGAATGGCTAGCCCACTGTATGATAGAAAAAAATAATATTTTTTTCCAAAAAAGAAAGAAAAACAACGGCACTTTTTTCATATTACTTTCGAAAATTTCAGAAGGGTGGGGGAGGAGTGCTATAACCCCATAAGCCCCCTCCCCATCTTTGGGTATACTGTGATGTCAATGTGAACTAATATGGGGTTAACGAGAATGTCTATTTCGCTGTATGACAGAAGAAAAAATTACAGATTTGTTTAAAAAAAGTAAGGAAAAAACACTTTTTTCATTTACTTTCCGACTATTTCAGATGGAGGGGGCTGTAACCCCATCAGCCCCCCTCTCTCTTTTTTTGTGTCAATGCGGACTAATGTAGGACTAATAAGAATGGCTAGTCCGCAGTATGATAGAAAAAAAAATATTTTTTTCCAAAAAAGAAAAAAAAAAAAACATCAGTACTTTTTTCATATCATTTTCGAAAATTTCGGGGGGGTGGGGGGGGGGGCTGTAACCCTATCAGCCCCCTCCACATCTTTGGGTATACTGTGATGTTAATGTGGACTAATATGGAGTTAACGAGAATGACTATTTCGCTGTATGATAGGATAAAAAAATTACATATTTGTCGAAAAACGTAAGGAAAGAACACTTTTTAGCTCACAGGCTATCAAAGCCTGAGAGCTTATGTGCCCGCCGGTTCTGTATGTACGTACGTACGTACGTAACGCGATAACTCTTCATAGAAATATCCGTTTACCTTCAAATTTTGTTTATAGGTTCACTGTGTTAAGGCGCTTCCCTGATTAGTTTTTGGGATTGATTGGTTAAGTATAAAGGGGGGGAACGGGGGGGCTAATCCCCCCTTAATTTATATATAAATGGATTTTTCATGCAGAATTATCTAATTTCCTTCAAATTTTATTTATAGGTTCACTGTGTTAAGGCGCTTCCCTGATTAGTTTTCGGGATTGATTGGTTAAGTATAAAGATGGGGAACGGGGGGGGGGGGGGCTAATCCCCCCCTTAATTTATATAAATGGATTTTTCATGCAGAATTATCTAATTTGCTTCAAAATTTGTTTATAGGTTCATTGGGTTAAGACGCTTCCCTGATTAGTTTTCGGGATTGATTGGTTAAGTATAAAGGGGGGAAGGGGGGGGCTGATCCCCCCTTAATTTATATAAATGGGTTTTTCATGCAGAATTATTCCGTTTTCCTTCAAATTTTGTTTATAGGTTCACTGTGTTAAGGCGCTTCCCTGATTAGTTTTCGGGATTGATTGGTTAAGCATAAAGGGGGGAAACGGGGGGGGGGCTAATCCCCCCCTTAATTTATATAAATGGGTTTTTCATGCAGAATTATCCCATTTGTTTCCAAATTTGTTTATAGGTTCATTGGGTTAAGACGCTTCCCTGATTAGTTTTCGGGATTGATTGGTTAAGTATAATGGGGGGAACGGGGGGGCTAATCCCCCCCTTAATTTAGATAAATGGGTTTTTCATGCAGAATTATCCGATTTTCTTCAAATTTGTTTATAGGTTCATTGGGGTAAGACGCTTCCCTGATTAGTTTTCCGGATTGATTGGTTAAGTATAAAGGGGGTGAACGGGGGGGGGGCTAATCCCCCCCTTAATTTAGATAAATGGGGTTTTCATGCAGAATTTTCTTCAAATTTTGTATATATATTCATTGTAATTAGAGACTTCCCTGATAAGTTTAAGGGGTTCATTAGTTAACTATGAGGGGGGGGTAACGGGGGGATGACCCCCCCTTAATATATTGTTGATTTCTTTATTTTTCTCTTATTTCAAATTCTTTGAAATAAGAGTATAATATACAATTAGTGTGAATAGCCTGTGAGCTCAATGCCCTCAGTTTAACTGGGCAGTTTTCTTTTTATTCATTTAATTTCCGACTATTTCGGAAGGAGGGGGCTTTAACCTCATCAGCCCCTTTCTCTTCTTTTGTGTCAATGCGGACTAAATGTGGGACTAATAAGAATGGCTAGTCTGCTGTATGATAGAAAAAAAAATTACTTTTTCCAAAAAAGAAAGAAAACATCAGCACTTTTTTCATATCATTTCGGGGGGGGGGGGGGGGAGGCTGTAGCCCCATCAGCCACCCCCCCCCCCCTTGGGTACGCCCATGCAATAAGTGGTTAAAATTGGTAAAAAGTGACCAAAATTCTTACATTTTCAAAGATTTAAGAAGGGTGTGCTGCGGTCCTCCTCTCCCCCGCAAAAAAGAACGACCTATATCATTCATCGGTGCAAGACCTTCAGTCTCAGGACTGATTTCAGTCTTGGAGAGATTTTTGACTAATTGTAAATTACGCTTTATTTTCTTAAATTATAGCAATTTTAGTCTCAAGAATTTTTAATCACTTTTTTTTATTGCAAGAGAGAAATTTTTAACCATAATACAAGACATAGAAATCCTCTAACCCATTTTCATTTGGTTATTCCTAATACTCAGAAGAGTTTTCAGTCTTGGCTTAGATATACTTCTTGCACCCATCATTAGAAAAATAATGATTACAATTTTATTATAAGAACTTTAGTATCCTATTGTTTTCAAGAGATATTCATTACTGACATTATTCGGGTAACGAGACAGTTAAAACCATTAATGATGACCAATTGAAAGAATTTTTTTAGACGTTTTTTCACATTTTGCAAAGGGGAAGTTTGCAAACAAATACTCCCGTCAACCAATTCATCATTTTTTCTACTATTTTCCTACTACTATGTTTTTTAATTGTGACCATATTTCTTGTGATACCTTGCATATAGATGTTAACAGTATCTGGTACGAAATTTATGTATACATACAATAGGTATGAAGTTTGGTACTTGTAACTTCAGCATAATTCATGAACAATTTCTATGAATAGATAAAAAAGGAAAAGGAGACCCCCAGGGCCCAGAATGATGTTTACCCTGAGACCCTAGATATTCTAAGTCGATCCCTGATTGCCGGTTTTAAATGTTTTTGAAAGATTTATAAAAGTTAATGATAACTTTTTTTATTAGCTTTATGCATTCATGATGCGTCTAGTTGAAAAAAAATCTTTAAGATTCGTTAAATAACTTTTTAAGAAAAATAAAACTTGTTTAAAGTATATTAGAGCACAATTTATTTTCCTATTTAAAATTAAACTTTCTCTTCCAACATACTTATTGTTAACATGTTTCATATATCTGTTTGTTATATTTTCTTTATCTCTTTTTTTACAACACAATCATCCATTTAAAAAGAAAAATTATTTCATTAGAACCTATCATTAACATTACTTTCATTCAGAAATTTCTTTATTTCAGGAAAAAAGTGGTATAATTCTTTTAATAAATTCATTAGCTCACGCTTTCTACATTATTTTATTTAAAGTACATGATTATTTTTTTAAATAGATTCACTAGTTCGCGCTTTCTATCTTAATAACTGTATACTTCTAATTTTTTTTTAAACATAAAAATAGTATTTCTTTTCTTTATTAAAACTTTAATTCAAAAATTAGTTTATTCATTAGTAACTGCTAATTAAAAAAGTCTTCCATTTAATATTATTTTCTTTGTAAAGTTGCGAATAAATTCACTAGCTCGTGCTTTCTGTCTTATTTTCTTATATCGTACTCATTATGAATAAGTTGTAATAACCAATTTATTAGTATCTGCTAATTAAAATTTCTTTATTTACAAATAAACTCGACAAATACACAAGCTCTCGATCAGAACATTTTACGACTGGGGAGGGCGATTGACTGACTACTTGTTGGGTTTGCATCCCGGCGAGTAACTATATGTTGACGATATTCGCTTTTAGTAGCATATTCTGGTTATTATTCTAATGACTAAATAAATATGTTCATTAATAAAAAACCTTTCTTTATTATTAGTCAGTTTTTAGACAGGAATTTGAAAGTTTTTCTTCAGTGTTCATTTGTAAAATATGGTGGTGTGACAAAAATGGAACCAAACGCAGATTTTAAAAACTTTGGAGGAATGTCATCTTCGACTTTATAACAGCTTCTTCATAGCCTAGGACTGGCACAGATATCAAAAGACGCAATCCCAAAATGTTATCATTAAATAACGTTGTTTTTCTTTATTAAACCCTTTGATTACTTTATTTCCTTTAAACTTACCAATTAAAAAATATATAATAACTAGCTTGGCCCGCTATCTGGCTGGTTTAGATATTCGAAAAAACGAAAAAATAGACCGGTAAATTTTTATAAAAAACATGACTTTTTTTTTTTTTGCTGAATGAAATTTGTTTGAGGATAAAAGAAGGGATAAAATAAAGTGTTTTGAAAGGAATATTAAACGAAACCCTTTGAGCGATCTTCGATCACACTTACCCACTTGTTTTGTTTTGTTTATTGTTTACTTTCATAGATAGAGAATTTGAACTGCGAACTTAATTTCAACTGAAGTTATTGCATAATATATACATAATTGAATGTAAGTCATCTCTCAAATATTAATTTATTTAAACAATCTTTCTAAAAATGTAACTTTCATGCAGTTTTATTCGAAAAAATATTTTTGAATAAAAATGGCCGCCTGGCATATGAAAAAGTGAAGCGGACATCCCGGAACTGTTGATGACAGTCACATGATTTAGGCTTTTATTATATAGAATAATAATTCACTAGCTCGCACTTTCCACATTATTTTCTCCAAATAAATTCATCAATAGCTGATAATTAAAAAAAATATTTAAACTAACTGTTCCTTTTCAGTAAAACCTTTCATTCAACTAATTTCTTTTCATTCCTACTTATTTAATCACATAAAAATACTCTTCAATTCATTAAAAAAAAAAATCATGCTCTGTAGTTTCTCTTCTTACACTCGAAAATTTCATTTAATCACACAAAAATACCCTTTTCATTCATTAAAAATGTCCTAATCTTCTAACATGATCTTCATTAACACACATGTACAAAAATTTTACTCATTTTATACTAGAAAATAATCATTAGAATGCATAAACAATTACTTTGTCTTATATCAGCTGCCTATCAAACTCTTATCTACCCCATCAGTTGCCTATCAAACTGTTATCTCCTCCATCAACTGTCCATCAATCCGGCGTCGGTTCTTCGGCAGGAGTCGAAAAGCGAGGAATTACCTTCTCACTCCTCAGTACACTGCAGATTGCACCTTAAGAATCGAACTCCCTCTTTTTCTCTACTCTTATTGAAAAAAGTAAGACGTTGTTTCATACTCACTATAGCTATGATTTTTTTTTTTTTTTTTTTTTTTTTGCAGCGTTCTTAACCGTTTCTGCATTTTATTTCTCGATATTTGATAAATTCAAATTCAAATTTTATTTTCTTCATAAATGAGTTTACAAAGGTTATAGGGCTCCAACTGAATTTCTGCATGCAAGCGCCGCCTAGTGATTTTTAAACAAATTCGTAATGTTTAAAAAATTATTATTATCCAACGAGTATATTTATTAATATAACTTAAGGGCCTGTAGACACTCTCTTCGGCCTTGAACCTGATAAAGGTAAAGGGGGACTCAAATCATCTTCTTATTCTATCTTAAAATCATTCTAAGACTTATCAAAATTTTATATTTTAACATCCAATTGTTTGTAAATTAACATTTTTAAATGATTGATAATACGTTTGTTAGGTGCGTTCGTAATTATATAAATACGTAGCACCTATAGTCGTCGTCTAGTCCGTCCGTCCGTCTGTCTGTCCGTCTGTCCGCATGTAACAGCGCAAAAACTACCCAAACGAATGGTTTGAAATGTAATATATATGTAACCGTTGCAGAATGTTGTCGAGTCATTTCAAATTTTATGAAAATTGAATCAAAACTTAAAATAATATTAATAAAAGTTTTCTTTATTCTATTAAATCTTATCATACTTAATCTATATGATAAAAGCGTAAGTCACGTGACCTAGGAAAACAAATACGGGCTAACCACATTTTTTTCCATATGCCAAGCGGCCATTTTTATTAAAAATTAATTTTTCGAATAAAATTGCGTAAAAGTTACATTTTTAGAAAGACCGTTCAAAAAAATTGTTTGCTTGAAAGATGAGTTACATTAAAAAATGTATAGATTCTGAGATAACTTCAGTGAAAATTAGGTTAACAGCCGAATATCTCAATCCGTTAAAAGTAAATAAACAAAATATTCATTCATCATGAGTCATAGAAATATTAACCATGGAGGTAATCATTTGCAAAGTAAGATCTCCATGGTGAATTTACGGCTCTGTCTGGTGTCGAAAAAAAAAATAATTCGCATGTGTAAACATCGCATACGTAGTAATAATAATAATAAAAGGGTATCCTCATTTCGTTCAAAGTAGACGATATAATTAATTTCAGTGAAATAATAACGATGATTTTTTATATTGTAAAACTAGTTATAGCATGAAACGAACGCACCTCATTTGTCCCGTTTAACGTACAATTTCCAACTTGTTCCTTATGCCAAGCGGCCATTTTTATTCAAAATTATTCTTTTGAACAAACTTGCATAAAAGTTACACTTTTAGAAAGATCGTTCAAAAAAATTGTTTGCTTGAGATATGAGTTACATTAAAAAATGTATAGATTCTGAGATAACTTCAGTGAAAGTTAGGTTAACAGCCGAATATCTCAATCCATTAAAGTAAATAAACAAAAGAATCATTCATCGTGAGTGATAGAAATATTAAACCATGGAGCTAATCATTCGCAAAGCAAGATATCCATGGTAAATTTTATAGCGCTGTCTGGTGTCGAAAAAAAAATCGCATCTGTAAACATGGCATACGTAATAAGAAAAAAAAAAAAAAAAAAAAAAAAGGCATCCTCATTTTGCTCATAGCAGACGATATAATATATTTCACGGAAATAATAACAATGATTTTTTTACATTGTAAAACTAGTTAAAGCACGAAACGAACGCACCTCATTTGTCACGTTTAACGTACAATATACTATTTTCGGATATAAACATATAAGCGGAAACTCTAAATTTCATTTAGAGGATTAGATGTGTAAATAAGCTCAGTTCCTGCAAAATTTTACCTTTTGTCCACTCCCTAAAAAGGGTTTTAACAGGGTTCGACTGTATTTGTAATTCTTTCCCGCAGTCATCTCCACTTTAATTGGTAGTTCATCTCTATCACCGCTCAAAAAGTCGTGAATTTTTTCACATTTTGAAAACCTCATACTTTACTTGAAATAAAACAAAACTTCTCTATGACTTTTACTCCTCCTGTAAGACTCAGAAATGACGAATAAACATTCTCCAACTTTATCTTAGTTTACGAGCAATACCATTTTACAAAAGGTTCTTCGATTCTAGTTTTGTGATGGCGGAAATTAGAAAATTAAATTGAGATCTATCATTCAGCATCTCTTTAAAAGAGGAAACAGAAGATTTTAGATCTAGGTTATCAAAAGTATTCCCTTCTTATATAATCTAAGTTCTATGCATAAAATCTTGTTGCGTTTGATCACATACTCCCATATCTTTTTAAAACTTTGTGCAGAGAAAGAAGAAGACTGGGATAATTTTTTTTTTTTTTTTTTAATGTTTTAACGCGCAAAGGAACTTTTAGGAAAAATTATATTGCACTGGTAATAATGTAATTTACAGCGGCAAACATCTGTCGATTTCTTTTCTTCTATTTTATAAATCTAAACCAGTCATACTCAGCCTTTTCTTCTCGCGGGCTGCAAACAAATGTTTGCGACGTTAGGCGGACCACAACACACTTAAAAAAGGATAATTAAAGAAGAAAGATAACAAAAGTAGTGTAGCAAAGCAATATAACAAAGTTAATGTTATCAGAAGGATCAAATGTTTGTCGCGGAAGAAATGTCACCAAAAAATTTTAACACCACTATTTTTAAACAATAAACATCGTAGTAGATTTCTATTGCAAATGTTACAGAAATAGGCTGCAAAGTTTGTTGTTTTGGAAATAACAGTATAAAAAATTTTTGGTGCCAATTTTTTCTGCAACAAACGTTGAAACCTAAAAAGCAGTATTAGCTATATAATAAAACCCTTTTCTTTTAATTGTAGAAATATATAGGGTAAATTTAACTTTGAATAATGTTTGATTAGTGTTGAAGATTGAGAAATGTATACAGCACTGTTGCACAAATAGAATAAAAATAACTTTTGACTAAGAAAACAGCATTTAGGATGTTTTAACATGATTTTAAATTAATTATAAATAACAAGACCAATTTTGTCTTCCCATAGAAATATATCAAACAACAGTGAAAATCTTAAATACTTTTTATACGCATCTAAATTAATTTTATAAATATGCATAAATGATTGTGTCTCGGGCCGCACATAAATGGTCGGTGGGCCGCAGTTTGAGTATGGCTGATCTAAACAATCTAAAAAATTAAAAATATGTATTTAAGCTTAGTTTTACGGTATTTTATTCATTTATATGCTTTAATCGCAAAAACTCTTAAAACATGCAACTGCGTATAATCCGTTGTCTACTTATAAGAAACATGACTCACCCAGTGACCCAGTCGAGTAGTAAAATATGGGAAGAGCCAAACTGCATAAATAATAATAATAATAATAATAATAATAACAACTACTACTTTAGAAGCACCTTGAACTCAGAAGTAATAAATAAATAATTTTTTTGCGTTAAAATTTGTAATTGTAAAAATAAATTACATTATTAACTAAGTTATAAGTTTCCAAGAAAAAAAAATAGATAAATGGCGTTAACCTTGTTTCCGGGATAACGTTTTCATCTCTTTGATTGCACAGAATAGAACTCTTTGTATAGTTATGAAGATGAATAGAGAAACATTCTTATGAACGAGAATATTACACAGGCTGCTTATTTCATTTTTAATGCTGCTTGTTCTCTTATCCAAACTGGCTACTTTCTGATATATTCAAGAAGTCATTTTTAATCTTAAGCGCATGATAATAGCAGATGCTCTTACTCAGAAACTATGAAATCGAATGTTTACCCTTTTTCGGTAAAAACAACGAATCTTTTACAAAATACAGTCAAAGGTGCTATTTTCAGCCGAGAAAGGTCATCATGAGACAGCAATCGTTCATAACGTAAAATGATTCATTTTATCGAAAAAAGGAAAACGCTACTCGATTCCAAATCACTTCAATAGCCTGCCAGTTTCATGCTTTTACGTTTAAAAATGAGCCACTAAATGTATCAGGAAGTTTCGCGTTGTTGAGCGGGGTAATATATTTTTTGAGAACCTCCTTAAATACAGTATAGTTCTTAATAAATATCAAATCTTTATTATTTGAATACATTAGTTTATAGTTTTCATTTAAAAATGCTTTTTTTAAATTAAAAAAAAAATCTGTTAGAGCTTTCTATTAAAAACTATTTTCACTATGTTTTGTTGTTACACTGCGGGTATTATGTTCTATAACACCAAGGCAGCCAGGGTTGAATCCATTGGTTTCTTTAAATAAATTTTCTAACATAAAAATAACTGTTCAAGTTATGCAGGTATAGAAATATCAAGATAGAATAAATGAATCAAAAGACACATAGAATTGTGTATAGTTATATTTTGTCGGAAACATTTTTATTTTGACTTCTCTATACAATAAAATCTATTGTAGTTTCTTTTCTAATCGAGATCACTAAAGTGCGAAATTGACAAAATCAGAATATTTTCTTTGACATTTACTTTCTGAAGCCCTCTCATGTCCTACATTGGGTCAAGTAATCCAATTTTACAGGAACCCGACCCGAACCCCGGTTAGAGTCGGATCTGCGCTTATTTTTATTGTTCTGAATTTGGTTTGGGTCGGGTTGACACTTATTTTTTTTCCTTCGCGAGTCTGATTCGGGTCGAGTTGACTTTTATTGCTTCGGCTCCGGTTTGGTCTTTAACTCTTGTTAGGGGGCAGCGCCTGATAATCCAAAAGGCACGTGAAGCACATGCTTCCCCTCTAAAATTTAAAAGGGGCCCCAAAATTACTGTGAAAAGGGCCCTCTAATTTCATTTTTTTTACATTGTACTTTTAATTTTTTTGGAAAAGAAAGTTTGCTTAACCCAAGAGAAAATCCACGCAACTACTTTACAAAACTTATTTAACATGGAAATATAAATGTCATGAATATAGGATGTTAATTAATCATATAGCATCCTGATGTGCCTGTTAGAAACCACTCGGGAAGTTGAACATATACCTGAAGTATATACAGGGAACATAAAAGAGCTGTTTAATGAAATCGGGAATAATATTAGTATCATTGGTGAGTTTTCATGAATGAAGAATGAAAAAAACTTTTGCCAAATGAAAGGGGGCCCCAAAATAATACCGTGCTTCCCCTAGATTTTCTAAAACGGTATTAAAATTTGGATTAATTTTCTTTGCATTCGGGTTCGGGTCGATGAAAATTATTTCATCGGGTTTCCGGGTCAGTGGATTTTGTGTTGTTGTTGGGTTTGGGTTAACATCAAATAGCATTTTCGGGTTTAGATCAGGTATAACCCGACCCGTGAATGACCGTAGTTCAGGTCTTCTGTCTTGTCCACCCTAAGCTACCTATAGTTACGCCCTTGGAAATCAACTATTTACTTTTGAGACACCATATATTGTCATCGATAAATCTAAATAATTCTAATATTCAACACTTGCGTCTTTGTTTTCCTTATTTGTGATAAAATATGTCACATTGAGCTCCAAATGGGAATGATTATCGAAGCGATTTCATTTGTGGCGTTAGTCAGGTTTCTAAATTCCCGAGTGTCGATACCCTTGATAACATATCAATATGCAAACACGGATAAAAACCTTTGAATACAGTAGTAGTTGAAAGCTAAAAGTCAATAACTGAAAGCTAAAAAGTCTGATGCCAGATATAGTCGAGCCAGAGCCAGAGCCCGATTAACTCCGTACATAACTGTTTGAGGGTGCCTTTATCAAAATAGCCTCGAGTTACAAAATTAATATTTTACAAACATAAAAAAACAACCTTATACGATGGAGTTACAACTTTACACCATTGTTTTTATGTTTAAAATAATGCTAAAAAAAAAAAAAAAAAAAAAAAAAAAAAAAAACATTTTAGTTAAAAATGTTTAAAAAATGCATTATTTTGTCATTACGATGCTAATTAGAAACCTAATACTTAAGTTATTTGCACAAACATGTTTGACGCAATCTGGAGGCACGGCAGTGCCTCCGCCAAGTCGAGAGAGGACAGCCGTAAGCATACTTTTCAGGAAGCAACTCAGGGCACATTTGACCCCCCCCCCCATATCTCCGTGCTGGAGTATCCCAAAAACTTGAAACTTCGGTTTTCTACAGTATTTGGCACACAGGACCAAAATTTAAAATTACATCTTTCTGTCTTTTCTAGTTCAGACGATATATGAACTCAAACATTCGATTTTTTGTCACTCACTCACTCAATCGTTCACGCGTCATCAAAAAGATTAGGTAGATCCCGTAGCCCTAGAAAGTTGACATTTGGAAAAAAGGTAGTGTTTAGGATACAAAGAAAGGAAAAATTATAAAATCCGGAAAATTCGAAAATTCAACAAATTCCATCAAAATTGAAAATTGAAAATTATACGATCTTGTAGTCTTAGAAATTTAAGATTCGGTGTGAAGGTAGTGTTTAGTCTCCAGAAAAAGAAAACATCAAAAACACCAAAAAAATCGAAAGCAAAATTGAAACAATCGAAAAATCCAAAAAAATAGAAAAATTTCAAATAATCCGATTTTGTGGCGCTAGAAACTTGGAATTCGGAATAAAGGTAGTATTTAGGATTCAAAATAAGGAAAAATTAAAAAATCGGGAAAATTCGAAAAAAAAATTCAAAAATTCGATAATAATTCGAAAATAATTTGATTTTTTAGCCTTAGAAACTTAAAATTCGCAGTAAAGATAGTGTTTAGGATTCAGAATAAGTTAAAATAAAAAACGCAATAAAATTCGAAAATAAAATAAAAAAATCGGAAAAATCGAAAAATAAGGAAAATTTGAAAATAATTCGATTTCATAGCGCTAGAAACTTGAAATTTGGAATAAAGGTAATATTTAAGATACTAAATAAGAAAAAATTAAAAAATATGGATAATTCAAAAAATACCCATAAATTAGTGCAGACGATAGATGAACTCAATGTTTCGATTTTTTGTCACTCACACACTCACTCACTCTCGCGTCATCAAAAAGATTGGGTAGATCCCGCAGCCACAGAAACTTAAAATTTGGAATAAAGCTAGTGTTTCGGATACAAAGAAAGGAAAAATTATAAAATCCGAAAATTAAAAAAAAAAAAAACATTCGAAAATTAAAAAAAATCGAGCAAAATTGAAAATTGAAAATAACACGATCTTGTAGTCTTAAAAACTTAAAATTTGGTGTGAAGGTAGTGTTTAGAATTCAGAAAAAGAAAACATCAAAAACACAAAAAAAAATTTAAAATAAAATCGAAAAATTTCAAATAATCCAATTTTGTTGCGCTAGAAACTTGGAATTCGGAATAAAGGTAGTATTTAGGATGCAAAATAAAGAAAAATTTAAAAATCCAGAAAATTCGGAAAAAAAAATCAAAAATTCGAAAAATTCGAAAAAAATTGAAAAAAAAATTTAAATAATTTGATCTTCTGGCCTTAGAAACTTAAAATTCGCGGTAAAGATAGTGTTTAGGATTCAGAATAAGTTAAAATAAAAACGCAATAAAATAAAAAAATTGAAAGAAATCGAAAAATAAGGAAATTTTGAAAATAATTCGATTTCATAGCGCTAGAAACTTGAAATTTGGAATAAAGGTAATATTTACGATACTAAATAAGGAAACATTCAAAAATATGGATAATTAAAAAAAAAAAAATAGAAAGAAAGAAAGAAAGAAAAAGAGAGAAATTGAAAATAATATGATCTCATAGTCTTAGAAACTGAAAATTTGGTGTAAAGGTAGTGTTTAGGATTCAGAAAAAGAAAAAATTAAAAACACAACAAAAATTGAAAATAAAATCAAAAAATCGAAAAAAAAAAAACGAAAATTTGAAAATAATTTGATTCTGTAAAGCTAGAAACTAAAAATTTGGAATAAAGATAGTATTTAGGATACAAAAACAGAAATAAATAAAAAATCTGTAAAATTCGAAAAATTGAAAAAAAATCAATTTTGTAGCTTTAGAACTTAAAATTCGGCGTAAACTTATTGTTTAGGATACAGAAAAAGGAAAAATTAAAACACAATAAATTCGAAAATAGAATAAAAAACTCGAAAAAGATCGGAAATTTATAATAAATTGAAAAAATTGATTGCGCTTGAAACTTGAAATTTATAATAAAGGATACAAAATAGGAAAAAAATAAAAAAATCCAGAAAATTATAAAAAAAATTCGAAAAAATAAAAAATTTAAAATAATTTTATCTTGTAGTCTTAGAAACTTAAAACTTGGTGTAAATGTAGTATTTACTATTCAATAAAAGGAACAATTAAAATATTCGTTAAATTAAAAAATAAAGTCGAAAAATCGAAATATCTTTAAGAAATCGAAAATTCGAAAACAATTTGATTTTGTACTGCTAGAAACATTAGTTTTAAGATAATTGTCCTATTAGCTAGTACAACGCCCCTAATTGTTTTATGTTATTTCCCCCGGATTATGGTTTTCTTTTCTTTCGTTTACGAATTTCGTTATAGAAAAGTTCCGCTATAGACTGGCTACGATATAGGCGATTTCTTTATAGACAGGTTTGTTTTCTTTTACAGGTTGTACTCTATTTACTTCACATATGAAATATGGATTGTTAAATGATGTTAGCCCTACAAAAATTTTCACAGCTCCCCCTACCCTCCCGACATTACTGGCTGGTTATGGCTTGATAGTCCTTTCTAAATAAAATCATGGTGAATTTAAGATTCACTTGCTTTATCTCTAAATTGAACCTAAATGATCCTAAGAAGACGGATCAAATAATTACTATATTGGCAGGACAATCAGGTAACTTTTAGAATTAAAATCGAAAAATCAATAAATGTATAAAAAGTCGAAAATTTGAAAATAATTCGATTTTGTAGTCCTAGAAGCTTGACATTTGGCAGAAAGGCAGGGTTTAGTACACAAAGTAAGGAAAAATTAAAAAATCCGTAAATAATAATAAAAAAAAGACAAAAAAAAAAAATGAAAAAAAAAAAACATCGAAAAAAGGAATATAGTTTGATTTATTGGAAATTTCCGGAAATTTTAATTTTGGCTTTCTTTTTATACTAAAAAGTTCTTTTATGTTAAATATCAAGTAGGGCTGCAAGTAATATCTCAGATGGATAGCACTTATCCTGGAAGCAATTGAGAGTACTTTTGACACTCCCCCTCCCATAACTTAGTGCTTGCCTAGGAACCTGAAATCTCTTTTTATCTACTGTACTTTGCAAACGATACTAAAGCTTCAAAATTTTGATACCTGTAAATAATAGGGACAGAGTGTGGGCTTAGCGAAAATCAGTGGATGATCTCCAAAAATAACCCAAAATCAAGAAAAGGAGGATTACTTACAAAAAGAAGTGAAATCTCATCAAAAAGTCACCTGTAAAAAATGCAGCCAAGTCTCGTAACTCATTTACCGTAAAAAGTACTGAGATCGTATAAAGCCAAGTTTAACTATCTTATTAACTCTGAAATTTTCATTCACAAATCACTCCTAGTCTCTACATCTTTAGTTAATTATTATTTTGTGACTTGGCAATTACGCAGCACAGGCAAGTTATTACACCTTACTATGTTATGGGATGGGATGGGATAATTTAGTTAAGGCAAATTATATACGTACAGGGAAGTTATTACACTTTAATATGTTATAGTATTATTTGATTAAGACTAACTATATACATCACATTCTCGTGCTACGTAATTGCCAAGTCACAAAATAATAATTAACTAAAGATGTAGAGACTAGGAGTGATTTGTGAATGAAAATTTCAGAGTTAATAAGATAGTTAAACTTGGCTTTATACGATCTCAGTACTTTTTACGGTAAATGAGTTACGAGACTTGGCTGCATTTTTTACAGGTGACTGTTTGATAAGATATACAATTTTCAGAAATTTGGCAGTTTTTTTAAAAACTTATTTGCAAACACAGAAATAGTTCAGTGATATGACAAATACGTAAAATACTTTGTTAATGTCACTTGTAAACAGAAATGTTCTTTAATGGGTATTTTTCAGAGAGTACTACATCAAAGGCATTTTGGAGGCCCCTTTTTTAACTGGAGAAACGGGGTACATTCCCCATATGTGCTCATGTGATAATTAGTCCCTGAGTCGAGCCTACTCGAACTGACTCGCGGGTCAGATTCTGTCCACCTTTTTAACACTTTCCAACATAGTTGAAAAGAGTTTATGAATTCGGTTTGACTGTCTGTCCGTGCTCTAACTCGCGTAAATATACTCGGATCGTCATGTAATTGATATATGTTATTGAAGTTTACTATGGCATGTTCGGTATTGAAAATGAAGTGTGCAGCGTTCATGATTCGTTTACAGGGACACTCAAAAGAATTCCGTTACATTACAGCCTATGGGAAAAAATCGTTTGCGATTTATTTTAATAATGTTACACTGTTTCAAACATAACTGAGATTGATATACATCACTGAGGTGCAGTACAAGATGCTTATTGTAAAATAGGGTGTGGATAGCATTCATCGTTTATTTATAGAAACACATATAAAAGAATTCGGTTACATTATTGTCTATGTGCGATAATTGCTAGAAGTGCGGTTTCAGTTGTGGTATGCGTTTTTAAATTTTACTGTATTTTCCCATAGTACTTGGTGTGCATAAATTCTATAGATCATATACAGGGTTACATTTCCATTTATTGACGAAAATTGCTGAAAAAGAATTTTCGACTTTGTAATGAATTTCCTAAATGAACTAAATTTTAGCATACTATGTAGTAGATATACAAATGTAGAGATCATTAACAGCGCTGCACAAAATAATTCTCACACTTTCTCGACTATAGATGGTAATTGCTGAAATTGGCTTTTCAAATGTGTTATGCGCTTTCCAAATTATTTACTTACACAGCACCTTTCACCTTACTAAACGGTGAAGTTTCATAAAAGTATTCTGATCGCGTAAGAAAGTGTTTCATAATCTATGCTTGGCGCATGGTTTTTCTTTCTTGATTTTTTTTACTCATTAAAATTATTAGTTCGTATTAAATCTCTGGAAAGGGAGAAAAAACCGTCGTCATGAGACAACAATCGCTTATAACTCAAAATGTAATTCAGTTATCGAAAAATTAAAAAACTCTTCGATTCCAAATCACTGCCATAATCATGCTTGCAAGTGCCACGCTTCTACATTTAACAAGTTGGAAATTGTACGTCAAACGTTACAAACGAGGTGCGTTCGTACGCACGTTTTAGAATTAAATTCATGATCTCCCGTGCGTAGAACGGGTTAAACAGCTAGTTAAGTATATATTTTATGACACTGTTCATACAAATATCTTAACTAGTTATATAAATATTCAGATATATATGTATCAGCTAGTTATATAAATATTCAGATCTTGATGATTTTTAATTCTGTGAAATGAATTTTATCGTCTGCAGATTAATTTCTGTCATAAAATAAGCATCTCGGTCGCTCGACGATTAAACTTCGGAAGCTCCTCTAACAAAAAAGCACCGATTTAAAAAAAAAAAAAAAAATTCAAATTTCTTAATAAATATTTTTATTAATATCTCCTAAAGTTTTGATTCGATTTTAATAAAATTTGAAATGTCTCGACAAAATTCTGCAAAGATAATATATTTTAAATTGCAAACCATTTGGTTGGGTAGTTTTTGCGTTGTTATATGCGCACAGACAGACAGACAGACAGACGGACGGACCAAACGACGACTATAGGTGCTACGTATTTATATAATTACGAACGCACCTAAAAATGAGTCTGTACACTTGTCACCGTTTTGTATAGTTGAGGAGATGAAATATTTTTTGAGAACCGTCTTTAAATTATATTATCCCCTTTTCCTCCAAATCTGAAGAATACTAATATTGTTGACAAGAATCAGCATCCCACTCCATATTACCGTATATACTCGCAGATAAGTCGAACCCTTACATCTAGAAGAATATCAGAGTGCATAGTACGTTCTTTGAAAACTAGTCTTTGCCTCAGTTAATTCAAATCCTGGAAAGGGGGGTTAAATCTCACACATGCCAAAAATTCAACCGTCAATTATTTTGACATTTTCAGTATGAAGTTTTTAAATATATAATTAGTTATCTTCGCCTTATCTAATCCAGAAAATTATTATGAATTCTGAAATTAACCCTATCCCTGAAACACTTTTTCATTTATTTTCACCTTCGAACTGAAAAGGAAAGTTATAATTGACCCTGCGCTTTAACAATCTAGTAAAAGTCATTTTAAAAAATCTAAAGAAAAATCATACATCAAGTACTTTATGATAAAATTATAATTTTATTATAAAGTACAATGCCTAAACTTGATGTATGACTTTTACTAAATTTTTAAAGCGCAGGGTCAATTATAACCTCCCTTTTCAGTTCGAAGGCGAAAATAGATGAAAAAGTGTTTCAGGGATAGAGTTGATTTCAGAATTCATAATAATTTTCTGGATTAGATAAGGCGAAGATAACTATTAGGAAATACTAATATTCGAAAGGAAAGGCTCTCGACGTAGAGGGATTGACTTATAAGGGAGTATATAAGATATTTGGTTTGTATCAAACTTTTGTGAGAATATTTTTTTGTAAGAAATTTTTGTAAGAATAAATGGTTTTTTATTAAAATGTTTGAACATTCTATGTGGAATGTGGCATTTTAAATCGGTTTCATTTTAATAACAGATATCATTGTCTATAAATATGTGGAGGTAAAAAAAATATAGTGGATCTCTAAGGAGAGGTGACAGTGAATCGAGCCGCGAGAAAAAAAATAAGTTTGGGAAACGCTGTTCTAATGAATCCCCCAGTTAGAATAGTCAATTCTCAAATACAACTAAAAGATGTCGCCACCAGCTAGTTTCCTGTGTATAGAAGGGTGATCTATGGTAGTATGGAATAGAAGATTATTATGCATCCATCACAATACTAAAAAATAATTGTCTTCATAATATTAGAGCCCTCATCAAACTTCAGTTATAACAATTATAAATGTTTGCAATAAGGACCTATAAAATTCTTGTATAGGAAACTTATATGGTGGAATTGTGGACATGTTTTATTCAGACACTTTTCTCCGAGTGGCGGACGAGAAATTGCGTTTGGAAATCCTACTCTCCAATGTTAAACATATGGGCTTGGAATGTATCCATATTTTTCAGATTTCTTCTCGCAAAAATAAAATTGTACCTAATTTTTTTTCTGTGTGGTCTTCTTACATGGCGTTTCTTTCTTTTTTATTTGAAAACAATTTAAATACACATTCAGTTTTTTAAAGTGTTTAAATTTTATTTACAACTCGTCTGCATCATTTAGACTAACATTTACAATATAAAATAAAATATATATTTTTTTCAAATATAAAAGAAAGAAAAATTCTTCAAGAAGAGCGTACAGAAAAAAGTAGATAATTTTTTTAATTTTCTGAGGACAAATTTGAAATATACGAGCGCATTCTAAGCCCATAGGTTTAATTTTGGAGAGGGGACTTTGCGATCTTACAGATGAAGACTCTTAATAAATGAAATATAAAATCTCCTGGTTTACTCAATTTTACATGGAACGAATATCTGTAGGTTCCTTTTCCCATGGAATTTTGACACTGGAGAAATGGTGGCGCCATCTCTTGGTTATTATTGATATTAAAAGAACATTTGCTAGCCAATAAGTCATAACTTAAGGGGATATGCGTAAAAGCGTAAGCAATGAACAAAATACAATACATATATAATCTTAATGCGTAAAACTTGGTATGTATGAAAAAATGGAAACACATTACAATTTAAGACATTCTTATCGTCTTTAAAAATAATGATTTTCGTAGGATGAGCGTAGCATTATAATAAAACGTGAGTTTCCATGTGGTTATTTATTAAGAGCTTCTATTTAATACAATTTCTGGTTTTATTCGACTTAAAAAAATAGGAAGGTTGGCAGTTATGCATAATGTATTCAATTTAAATATTAGAATAAAATTTCAAGAAATAATGAAATATGTACCTGTAAATAATCAAAGTTTTATATTAACTAACATACTATAAAGAGATAGCAATTCAACATCATTAAACAGGATATTCACAAAGGACATGTCCAATTTCATTATTCATAACAAGTGTGTGTATCATGAGCGTGGAGGGGGGCTGAAACTAGAAAATAACTCTTATATAATGACAAAACAAACAATGTATGCAAAATTGCAAGCCTACAAATGCAATCATTTGGTTGCTCACAGGATATCTAGATCCAGTTGAATCCCAGTTTATTTCAAAATGTCTGGTACAAATAAACGGCTTTGATTAATTTATTTTCATTATCTCATTAACACTTTCATACATGGTAGCCTCATATGAAAAGTAACCCTTCAAAGAGAGGTATGCATTTTTTTTTAATTTTCATCCCTTTATTACATATAAACTCCATAGGAAGTTCAATAATGCTTGTGTAATATTACAATACATTGCAGAACCATTTTATTTTTCAATATGGAGTTTGAAAATTTACATTTGATGAATTTGTTTATGTTTTGCATGAGAGAAGAGTTTTTTACAGAATTTCTGTTCTTAAATCTAAACAAGACCATCACCAAACATTCTTTTTACTTTCTACTTTGCATTAATGTATCCAAAGTTTAAATTATCATCAAAAACTATTTAATTACTACTAATAATGATTTTTTAATGCTTGAAAATACATGATTTATCATAATCACATTTTGTAAAATTGTAATAAATGTAAGATTTTTGTTCTCTATTTTAAATGCAAAATACGTTTTTCATCAATTAAAAAGTAATTCATACATGAAAAGGTAAAGGATATTATGTTTATGCAAACAATAATACCTGTTAATGAACTCAAAGTATACATTAGTTAAGGGGCTACTTCACTCACACGAAAACACCCACTCGCTAATGTTAATCCTATGAGACAGTTGTTTTATAATATCTTGTTTGCATTTGAATATTTTTAAATGATTTTTTTTTTTTTTTTTTGCATTGGATAGCTGAGGTTGATCTCTATGCAGGCCTTTTTTTACTTTTTCGAGTTTTGTTGGTTTTTAAAAATAAGAATGCTTTCATTTTCCAAACCGGTTCTGAAAGTAAAAATATCTTAATAAAAAAAAAAAAAAAAAAAAAAAAAAAAAAAAAAAAAATCGAAAAAGTAAAAAAAGGGCCTGCATACAGATCGACCTCAGCTATCCAATGCCCCCCCCCCCCCAAAAAAAAAAAAAAATCATTTAAAAACATTCAAATGCAAGCAATACAATAAAATAACTGTCCCATAGGAATAACGTTAGCAAGCGGGTGTTTTCACGTGATTGAAGTAGTCTCTTAAGTCTTCCTCTTGTTTACCAAACATTTTGAAACGGATTGAACAAGACTGGGAGCAACTAACAAAGTGCATATGAATATCTATTGATTTTTACACAGTAAAATTTCTCATCTGTTATGTGTTCATCCTCAAATGGGATTTTATATTCTACATTATTTTTTTCCAAAAATAAATGTTTAAGTTCAATACTTCTTAGCGTATTATAAGTAATGTAATGTTAGGGTCCTGCACAGGTCATGTTGTACCCAGTCAGAACCCAAAAGTTCCATTTGAACGTAACAATTTTTATTGCTGACCGGGAACCCGAAATGAAATAAAAATTAATGCCATATGTTAATGCAATGACAGAAAAATAGTCTACAATGATTATTTTAATTTTATGTTTTATGAAAAAAAAAATGAATAAATACGCAGTAGCCCCTCATTATAGCATGCATTCGGATATACAGTTCGTTTCAATCTCTCCAAAGAAAAGAAAAGTAACAAAAAGCTTACCATTAACTGCAATTTTATAGTAAATCCGTGTGTGAATAACAATAATTAAATGTAATTCTAGTTGTAATTCACTGAGAAAACCGTAATAAAATATTTATTTGTATAATTATAATTTTTTTTCATTTCTAATGCCCTTGGTTATACTGCTCTTTTTAACACATTGCACATTTTTTCTTGCCTTTTGACAATCATGAATGATATAACAAGAGGCTACTGTGCTTACTCATTTAAAAAAATAATAATTTATTCATCTGAAACAATATTCTGGTGTTTCTTTTGTAAAAATCGGTATATCCCAACCCAATCCTCAAGAACCAAAAGTCAATCCAATACAAAATTGACCCAAACATGAAAAAATTAAGAGTCAACTTGACCTGAACATGATTCACAAAGAAAAAAAAAGAGAGAGACCCAACTCTCTCTCTTTTTGGCGAGAGAGTTGGCCAAACTCTCAAATGTACCATTTGACAGGAATTGCAGGGAATGTTAGGTAAAATCAGGTTACCTGACCTGATGCAGGACTCTAATTTATATCATGTTTTAATGCATTTCACATAGGTGTTAGATAAAGGAAATGCTAAATAGAACTTGCACAAATAAAGAAATGTGTAGATTGCTGATTCCTTAATATGTGTGAGAATGTCTGATCCATCCTTCTATTTTTTTTTTTTTTCTTTACGAGGTAATAATCAAAGATTGTATATGGTGTGGAGGGATTGAATCATTTTTTAAATGGGTAAAGCTTCAAGTGTCACAACATCTTGCTTGTTTCATATTTTTATCTAAAATGATATCATCACAATCTTTTAGCACAATTTACATCTTTCTTTGATGATGCAGTAAAACCTGTGAGAACAGAACCTATCTATAATGGAATTCTGCCAAATCCAAAGGAGCAACTTTCTGACACATTTTTTAATCATTTTTGTTCGGAAAAGTAAAGTTTTCCAACATAGTTCAAAAGTGTTTATAAATTTGTTTTGTCTGTCCATCCGTGCTTTCACTCGCATGTATTCGGATTGTCATGTAATTGATATATGTTATTGAGGTTTACTATGGCATGTTCGGTATTGAAAATTATCAGTGTAGCATTTATAGTTCCTTTACAGGGATACTCAAAATAATTCCGTTACATTATAGTTTATGGGATAAAATCATTTGCTGTTTATTTTAATGATGTTACACTATTTCAAACATACTGAAATTGGTATATATTACTGAGGTGCACTACAATAGGCTTACTATAGAATGTGATGTGCATAGCACATATAATTCCCTTGCAGAATCAAAAGAATTCAATTACAGTATGATCTATGGGGAAAAATCATTCGCGGTTTATTTTAATAACGTTTTTTTATTTCAAACATATTGAAATTGATGTATATTAATGAGGTGCATTACAAGTGACCTACAATCCTCTTTAATAAAAAGCTACGTGTTGCTGACGACTGTGATTTTCGCTAATCATTGCCACAGATTAATCTCGGAAAATGAAACATTTGAAGTTACTGAAAAAATGAATAGCTCGAAAAGTATTTGACAGAAAATTGTTAGACAAACTGCGTTAGAAAGGTAAAAAATTGTATTTTTCTTGATATAAATTTCAAATCTAATGATTAGGACGTTTTTCAAATATTAAATTAAAAAAATTATCAAATTTCTCAATGGAGTACTATAGAGAAACCTTCACGTGTAAAAAGATAATTATAACGGCAATGTGTCCAGACTGGCTATAGCACGATTCACAAATTAGTATCCTTATTATTCTGTTAAATAATAGAATTGAATTATATACTGTCACGAGTGCATGATTTTTATTTAATTTCATATAAAAATGATTTTTGGTATTGTTAGTGGGCAATCAATATATATATATATATATAAAGTCTCCAATTAAAAGAATGTATTTCATATACATTTTGTATCCCTGGTTGGATCCCCTAGTAGAATATAATGAGTTGTTCATTTATTCATCAGTCATTTACAAGGACACACAAAATAATTTGGTTGAAGTACTGTTTATTAACAATAATTGCTGGAAGTGTGTTTTCAGTTGCAGAATGCGTTTTTAAGCTTAACTAATTTTTTACCTATTACTTGGTGTGTATAAATTCTATAGATCATATACAGGGCAGCACAAAAGATCTTAAGTACATTTCGTTTATTGAAGGAAATGTCAGAAGGGGAATTTTAAACTGTGCTGTGTGTTTCTTAATTGAAGTAAATTTTAGAATACAATATAGTGTATATATACAAATCTATAGCTGATATATAAGGCTGCAAAAGAGTATTAAGATATTTTTCTGAATATTGTTGGTAATTCCTGAAATTGGGTTTTTAAATGTATTATGAGTTTTCCAAATAATTGACTTAGACATCATTTTTCACCTTATTAAACGACAAAGATTTGTAAAAGTATTTTGGAAGTGTTGCATAATCTATGCTTGATGCATTATTTTTCATCCTTGTTGGTAAAGGCGGAAGATCTTTTCGAAAATACTGTAAAAGTTGACATTTTGAACCGAAATTCCAGAGCAAGAACGTGATAAAAGAGAAACAAGAACGAAAAATCGTGCGTCAAGCATAGATTATGTAACACTTTCCCACGCTTCCAAAATAATTTTACGAATCATACTCTTTAATAAGCTAAAAGATAACATCTAAGTAATCCGAATACTTTTATTCAACCCTGTATAGGATCTATAGATTTGTATATATACTACATAGGATGCTAAATTTTAGTTCAGTTAGGAAACACGTAGCACAGTTTAAAATTCTCCGTCTGGAGTTAAATAATACGGAAATGTGTTCCCGAACTTTTGTGCTTCCCTGTATAGGATCTACAGAATTTATACACACCACGTAATATACAAAAAGCGATTTAAAATTAAAATCGCTTTCAGTAACTTAAAACGCACTTCCAGGAATTATTGTTAACATACAGTAGAGAATTCTTTTGTGTGTCCCTGTAAATGAACGATGACTGCTATACACACACTATTCTGTAGTAAGTCTCTTGTAATGAATCTTATATAAATTTCAATGCGTTTAAAATAGGGAAACATTATTTAAATAAACCGCAGATGATTATTCTCCATAGACGTAATGTAACGGAATTCTTTTGACTGTCCCTGTAAAGTAAGTATAAGTGCTATGCACACCCTATTCCATATTAAGCTTCTTCTAATGCACCTTAGTGATATATATAAATTTCAATGCGTTTAAAATAGTGAAACATTATTTAAATAAACCGCAAATGATTTTTCCCATAGACCGCAATGTAACAGAATTCTTTTGAGTGTCCCTGTAAAAAAACTATAAGTGCTACACACTTCCGTTGAAATAGGGAACATGCTATAGATAACGACAATAACATATAAAAATTGCAGGGCAATCCGAGTATATTTACGGGAGTTAGAGCACGGACAGACGGCCAGACAAACCGAAGTCATAAACACTTTTCAACTAGGTTGGAAAGTGTTAAAAACGGTCATCACGTGACAACTTTTTGCTTATAATTTGATAAGTAATTTATTTATCAAAAAATGGAAAATGCATTTTGATCCTAAATTGCTTCAACAGTCAGGTCTGCTAATTCTATGCTTTTACATTTAAAAATTAATCAGAAAATATGTTAGAGAGTTTCACGCTGTTGAGCAGAGAATTTCTGAACTGCCTTAAATGGAAAATAACATAGTCCAGGTGTAAAGAATACAATATAATAAAAAATACAATAGGTTGCAGGCTTGCAATGATGAAAATTTATCTAAAACTAAATTTTTGGCTGGTCCCTTGTGACTCTGTATTAACAGATTTTACTGCATATTAGTGTAGTCCTTATTTAGATAGTTTTTTCACCCCTCCCCCAAATGAAATTGCAGCACCACTTAGATTTGTTTCAATATATTAAAAAATAGTGTGTACCAAATTTTATCTCATTTGGACATCAAGAACTTGAGCTCCATCAATGTTAAAATTATGGAAAATAAATAAATAAATAAATGTCAGTAACATGGTTGCTACAGCAAAATTACAACAAAAATAGTAGCTTTAGTCTTATAAAATCAATAAAATAGTAGCTTAAACGTAAAAAAATAATCACTGAAATAATAGTCTACAAAAATAAAAGAATTGCAAAAGTTATCTTCATTTCCTTAATAAAAAATTTAATCCCATAGAAAAGTATAGAACAAATTATTTAGGAATGATATTACAGGTATGTAAATAATTAGAATATTTTCAGGATAAAACTTCAATGTGATTGGTAGTAGAGAATGTAGAGTATGTTTTTAAGTGAAAGCCTTTTTACTTTCTTCTATGATAGAAGAAAGTATTGTAATCAAAATTTTTTTCGACCTCCGGTTTTTGATGGATTTACATGTTTTGGGGGTCAGAGATTCCGAAAAACATGTTTTTACAAAATGTCTGTCTGTTCTCATTGTACCATCAAAAAGTATTGCTTCAAATTGAACCAATTTATTTTTCTATGTTTTTGGCTATGGCCAGCAGGTCCCACTTGAATTTGGGGATATTTCGACGAAAGGGGGGCATTGTGATTGTGATTTTTGTTTCATTTTTACTATTGTATCATTGAAAAGTGTATGAAGTTATGCAGATAACTGAACCAAATCTTTTGTACATGTTTTTGACAATGACATGCAGATCCCAGTTGAATTTGGGGATATTGCGTCTGGAGGGATTACTGAGATAACCATTTAAATATTTCAAATTCCAAAAAATGTACAAAAAAAAATTAGAAATCCTATTTTTTTTTTTTTTTTTTTTTTTTTTTTTTTTAGTTCAAATGTTTGGCTTTGATCCAAGGATTCCAGAGCATTTTTTATTTTGCCTCTATCTTAAAAAATGTCTGAGATATAGCAGTTTGAAATTTTAGGATGGCTGACATTTTGGAACCATATAGCATGATTCCTCCATAAACAGATTTAATTTATGAGTTTTAGTAAACATGTATTTTCTTTCATTGTTGTAACCATCATTTCAACTCTTACATGATTAACACTATATATTCATATTCGCCAGCGTCAAATTCTTGCCAAACTTGGCGACATTTGGCAAAATATCACCTAACTTGGCGATAATTTTTTTTTGTCATATATGAAGCCAACTTGGCTATGTCTGTCTAATTTGGTGATATTCTCATTCAATTCAATATTGACGAGAACTGGGAATGACTCTTCAGTAATCGGTTTCCACGCATTTTAGCTTAGTTTCAGTAAAATTAGCTAAAATCTTAAAACCAAGCAATAGGGAGACTATCTTTTCCTGCCAGTACAGGTCTGAAGGACATTTTGTAGTTTAGTATAATACCTCGGCTGATTGAATCCAGGTAACCCGACGATTTGCAAACAGCTGACGTACAAACAGAATGAGGAAAAATATTGATTTTATTGGAGTGGTGATAGCAGATTTTGAAGTATTAACATGTATGAGATAGAAGAAAGTTTTGGGATTGGCATATCTGACTAGTTAAAATTGAAACCAAAATATCATTGGATACATTTTTTTCAGTTTCACAAGAACTTTCCAGAATTTTTGGAAGAAAACTGCAAGAGAGGTAAATTACAGTCTCCCAAAAGTAACTTTGTCATTAAAACAGTTACTTTTTTGCCATTTTATGCTAAGAAAAAGGTCTCCATAGTTCCAAATAGTCTCCTTTTAATTGCCTGTAGTAACTCTGCGAAGCAGTGTGTGTACTTGATGTCTGAATGAGTTCACATTTCAAAACACATTTGTAATGTAATGAAACAATCTAAGAGATACTGCAATATTATTTCCAAAAAATAAAATTTTCTATGTAAATAAGGACTTTACTACTTACTGCATTTGATTATAAAACTTTACATAAAATAAATGCCTATCTTTATATCAAATCTTTTCGATACTCAACCTCTAAGTTTTTGTAGTTTAAATATTACAGAAAGAATACTATATTTGCTTGCACAATTTATACACCTTTACATCTTTTTTGCATCTACTTTTCAAAAATTTCAGTAAAAAGTTATGTAGTTATGATTATAAGCTTATAAGATAACTCTTTATATAAAGATTTCATGAATTTTAACTATGCATTAAAATATTATTTATATAAAATTAATCATCTCTTTAGATGTTTCAAGTTTTTCACAAAGAAAATTTAATATTAATAAAAGAAAGAAAAAAACTGCATGTTTTTGTACTCTTACTTTTCGCATCCAACAAATAGCAAAATAACTGTGAAAAATATATGAATAAATATACATAGTAGAACTTCGATTATCCGACCCTCATTTAACCAGAACTCTATGTAAACTGACGTCTTCCTGACCGTTTTTTTTAAAACTTTTACATTCTTTTTGTATGCAAGCTGTCCTTCCTGAACTATGAGTATATAGATAGATATTTTAATTCCCCTTTCTTAGAATTCCTTTGAAACTAGCCTGAGCTCCCGCAAGCTCCAATCCCGGTATAAGTGTACCCCCCCCCCCCAAGTACACATCCCTGTTCTAAATAAAAATTCCCTTACTCTTTGTGGCCAATTAACATCAGATGAAGCTTCCATTTAAATCATTGTAAGTTTGTAAGTTTTACTTTTAAAATAAATTTATTTTCATGTATAATTTGAATTTAGATATTTATTTAGCAGTTCAAATAGTCATAATAGCAATTCGATGACGATGTTACATATTAAACTGGATGATTATCGATAAATTCTTGATTATCCGATATAGGTTCGGTCCCAATTACGTTGGATAATCGAGGTTCTACAATATATATATATATTTTTTTTCCCATGAAAACTTTATGATAAATGAAGAGTTGAAATTGAAAAATGAGGCTCAAGTTTTACAAAATAATAAACCTAGTAAACAATGAATAATATACATTTATATTTTTTATTACATCCCTTATACTTTAATTATGTTAGTTTTTAAATGTTTTAATTTCTATTTAGTAAATTCAATAGTAAGAAAAAAAAATAAAGATTATGAAAAAAAAAGAAACCATTTATTTAATTTTTAGAAGTTTTTCTTTATAAATAAAAACTTCAATCTATTGCTTTAATAACCAGGAACTTTAATATTAAAGAAAATAGAAAATTTGAATAAAATTTTATAACACTTTAAATAGAAAAGTAAAGCACAAACACAAATTTCTATTTTATAAAATAAAATTTATTAAATACAAATAATTTGACATAGAATTTTTGCAAAAAAAAAAAAAAAAAAATATATATATATACAATTGATTCAAATATGAATGAATCAACACAGAAATAAATATGGAGACAGTTAAAATTTCACTGCATGTTTCTAGATTGAGCAATCCTCTGATGAAATGGTATCTAAAAGAAACTTACTTCTCATTTAGAAAAGATCAAAGAAAAATTATAGTTGATGCAATACATAAAATATAAAATAAAGTAAATTGATAAATTCATATAATAGAAAAACAAGTAACATAAAAAAATTTTTTAAGCCAATTCCTACTTTTTAATCATAAATTTATAAAATAAACCCGTGCAGCATTAATGTCCCACGTTATCTTTATTGAACATTATTTTATAATCATCGTTGCGGTATTTTATTTTTTGTTGGCATCACTAATTTGAGATAAATCTTTCATTTCATTTATGAAAACAATGGGAGAATTTTTTTTCTCCCATATAAAAATTAAAATTAATTAATTAAATTTAATTAATGAATTAATATTTGAAAAAACTGTATTAACATCAATTGTCATCCAGTACAAGTTTAAAAAAATTTATTTGAACTTGAATGGATGAATAGAAAATATTTTATTAACGATTGAAAATTCCAACAAGATATATATAGAGAGAGTGTGAGCTAATAGTAGGAATTTAATAAACTTGTAATAAAAAAAAGCAAACAAAACTGAAATTATATAAAAGGAAATCTTGTTTAAAAGATTAATTTTCGAAAAACATTTCAATATAGAAGTCAAAACTAACAAATGATATGGCATAGAGAAAGGAAAAGTTCCAAATACTCACAAGAATTAGAAGAAAGTTAATGAATAAAATCAGGGATACAAAAAGATTTTATTCATAAAATGTATTTTGACTACGTAATTTTTAAGGATTTTTTATTTTTAGAATACTGAATGAAATATAGATATTAATGAAATATAGGTAATAAAGTAAAGAAAATAAATATGTTTTGCATACATAATTTGACACAATAAATATTACTTACAACTTTAATGTAAAATAAAATTGATTAAAAGGACTAATTTACAATAACAATCATAGGCATAGAGTTTTGAAATCTATTGGTGGTGCTCAACTCTAATATAGCTCTTTTATACACAAATATGAATGCATCATAGTGTGTATGTATGAGTAATAGGAATCAATTGTAAATTTATTGTTGCTTTTTAGTCTATCTTTATCTGAAATTGGACAGAATGATATACATTTAAATAAACTGCAATTTAATATATTATATAAATAATAGGAGGCTGAGCTCCCCCTACTCGCCAACTCCCGTGAATTGCGAGGCAATTCCCATTGGGACTGCAACTCGGTACCAGTTCGCTTCGCTTGCCCCCCCACTTTTTTGCAGCAACTCTAGCCAGCACAAGTACTATCATAAACCATTTTAGCATATGAAATTAAAAAATTTTTCTTAATTAAAAAAAAAAGTTATTGAAAACTTTGTTGAAAACACATTTAAAAATGCATTAGTTGGTGCTACCAATGGTTCTTTAACATCATGGAATACAATTAATTTAAAACTCATTGCACAGCACGGCGTTCATTTTGCCTTTAATATTGCACAGCACGGTTTAAATTCATTTAAAAGTCTTTGAAAAACCCTAGGCAGACGCTATGTATGACGCTAACAAAATGTAAACAAGACATTTTCTATTGTGTCTAAAAAAAAGCCTTTATCAGAAAGCTGATATGCTGAATGTATCACGTCATCATAAAACGATCCAATGAGAACCGTCGTTGCGGAGACTACGGTTGTTGCCAAAGAGAAGGCTACAAATTCAGCCCTATTTTTGCACTACGTAAGAGAAATATATACATAGATGTAACATTCAGACAATCTAAATTTTGAAAGTTTATTAAAAAAAAAAAAAAATGCTGTTATTCACAAATTATTTGTAATGGTATCACAAAGTTGATTTGAATTCAATGTTGTCCATAGATTTTTTTTTTGTAATTTTTGTTCATATGTACATATGTATACACCAGCCTTTTAGAATCCAAACCTTTAGGATTTTAATTATGAAAATAGCACCCAAAGGGATTTTTTATACCTTCATGCCAGAAAAGAGAAACATAAAATTGTCAAAGAAAGAAACATTAAGAATTTTATAAAATGTTATAAAGCCAAAATTTTGAGAGTTTTTTAAAATTAATTATGGGGAAAAGAGTCACCCTTAGGAATTATAGGTGGGGCTCCAGCTCCACAAGCCCATAAAACTCTACACCTATGATACCAATAGCAGTATTAATAAAATTGAAGATATGAAGATCACTAAATGCATAGATTAGAGTTAAATGGTGACATTAAGTTAGAAATTACTCAAAATTTTATAATACAAGCATTAAAAGAATCTATGTGTAATAATTGTTTTCATTGGTCAATGAGAGAACTCTTTAAAAATGTGCTTTGTAGAGTTATCTCAAAATTAGTCAGCTTTGTAATATGATTGAAAAGGAGGGGAGGGTGGGTGAAGACAAAAGGAATCTTTTTAAAATTCTAGGGGCTCAATTTGGGAAAAAAAAAAAAAAAAAAAGGTAACCAGAACTTTAATCTTGAAGATTTGCTAAGAAGTGAATAAGAAATTTCAATTGGCTTCCTTAGGTGACAACAAAACTTAGATAAATACAATCATAACTAATATTTTGAATGGTCCCAGGAACATCATTTACACATTGAAATGAATTTTTCATTTCTACATTTATTGAAACTTTACTCAATTTGGAGAGATAACGAGAACTTTAATCTTGGAAATTCGCAAGATGAATAAGGAGTTTCAGCTGACTAACTCAGTTGACAAAATTTAAATGAGTAAAAGCATAGCTAATATTTTGAATGGTCTCAGGAACATCTCACATTGTTTTTGTATTGAAATCAGCATTTTATTTACAGTTCAAAGTGATCTGTTTCATCTCTAGTGCTGCATCATCGTTCCAGGGCATGGTCAATTGCATCACAGATGATGATGCATTATCGAGATATTTTATTGCTTGTCTCGAATGCGGCTACCATTTTAAAGTTCGTATTTTATTTTGGAAACCCTGTTTTCATAAAATTTATTTTTGATTGTACCAGTTAGAATTACTCAAGCTTGTACATTTGTTTGTTGAGGTGATGCTGATGCTTTCTCGAAGAAATATGTCGTTTTAAAATTTTATAATGAAGATGTTCGCTAAAGATTCATTCCTAAATAATCTCCTGGGATTGTTTAAATTAATTCTATAATTTTTTTAATGGCCAAGAGGAAAGCTATTTACCCTATTATACATCTGATCAAATAAAGATTTTTTTTTTTTTTTAACCCTTTGATTACGGGTTGGGACTGGCGACTATTTTTTAAAACAATCACACCACAATTTACAAAAATTTCCTTTGTGATAGATTTCACTTGAAAATATCCTAGAATACATATATAGCAGATTTTTTTTTTTCAAAAAGGGGTACAAATAGAATAAAAAAAAATAGTTGCTGGGATATTACCCATTAAGTATACCCATCAAGTAATAATGGATAATTTTTTAAAAATTTTATTACAAATACTGTTTTATATAAAAATATTCATTAGCTATTTTCTTAAAAAGGTGTAGCCAAGTTCCACCTGTGTTGCACTGTCTGTAACATTTCTATTAATGTAAAGAGCTAATTTCGTTAAACAGATGGAAAAGAATATTTTGAATTGAATCATCCATGATGTTAGGGGAAAACAAACAAATAAAATAAAAAACAGACCTATTATAATTTACTTTCAATAAATAATTATTTACCTATTGATTCAAATATTTTTTCATTATTCATTCAACATTTTACTACCAAAATTTGAAATAATATGTATGAGTCTGCTTTTATAAATTTAGTTTGTATAAGCATTTAATTTTCAAACTTCACCTGTTTTCTTGAAATCCCACTTCAAGAACTGGAACTGGGATATTAAAATAAAAATAAATATTTTTTTTCTTTTTAAAATCTGATGCAAGCAGGGCCATAACCAGTCAGCAAAGACGGGATTTAAAATTTTTTGATGGGGCTAATTTACAGCTTTTCTTTTCCCTCTCTATTTTAAGGATATATAAACAGAAGAAGAAAACAAGTCCCCACTGTCATAAAACTTTTGATTATAAAATTTAAAAATTCTTAAATATAATAAATGATGTTATTTGTAATGAAAGATTATGAAGTCTAGAGGGGGGGGGGGGAGGCTCAAGAAGTTGCTAGAAGGGGCTCGGCCGGGGCCTCTGAGATCCCGCTGTTTGCTTTTTATACCGGGCCTGCTACAAGTATTAGTGACGTCACAATAGAGATCCAGTTCGGTCAATAGAAAGATTTAAGAGAGATGTTTTGGATTTCCTGTCATAAAATTTGTCATTATATAACTAATAGTACTAAATTTCATAATCGTGAAATAAAAAGCAGTTAATAAACTTGTTTTTTAAAAGGAAATTAAAAGTTTTAAATTAAAAAAAATGCTAAGATTAATAGATTTTATTGAACACATTGACTTGCTTTTTCCTAAAAACATTATTTTAGAATAAATATACGTACAAAAAAATATATAATAAATCTGACAAAAACTTTACCAAATCAATCCCATTCCCCCCTTTTACTACAACATACCATAATTTAACTACCAAAACACAATAAATGTCAAATTAAATAGAGAAATTGACACTTTTCAACTATAGAGACCGTGGCACATTTTTTAACGCTTTGGCGTAATTCGGGCTTCAGAAAGTTAGATATGTTTCTAAATTATATACACAGTTATGAAAACAAACCTAATGAACTTTTATGTTTATTTATATATAAAATTATTTATAGATACAATTCTGTTCTATCTGTATATAAAAAGAGATACATGGCTTCTTTATATTAAATAAATTGTACAAATATTGAAAAAAATGCTTATTTTTATGAAACTACAAATAGGTTACCAAAAAATATGTTGTCAACTTTCCTTCTCTCACCATAAGACATTCTCTATCTTAACTTGATAACTTATTTGCAATATTTTTAAAATTGTCTATTTATTGTACTTGGGTCCAGGACCTAATAACCACTCAAAAGAGCTTATCAAAAGATTTATTTTCATAATGTATTTGTACACTTAAGTTAGCTAAAATGTTAAATGAAACTATTAAGTTTGGTAAATCAGTTATTTTTAATTTTATAAACAAAGCACACTCACTTCTAACTAAGTGTATCCAGATTTCATTCAATTTATTATAGTATTTATTTAAAAATCTTTTAAAGATGTGTTGTCATCGTTGTACAATTTTTTAAACTGTTTATCGTCTGTTTCTTTTATTTTTTTTCCAAAGATCATTTGGCTTTTTTCGTTTCCTAATTGTAAAGGGGAAAAAAATGTAATATTGTAAATTAGTATAAATTTTTAAGGAATGGAATATTTAAAAATGATAATATTTATAATGTCACAACTACAGTAATTTGTTTCTTTAAAATGGCATCATTTATATACTTAAGCAATACTATGTTCAGGTAATATTTAATGCAATTTAAATTTTCTTTCAAAATGCAGTGATATTGGTTGAAACTCATAACATTTTTTTAATTGTTATTAGGTAGCTTTCAATACATAAAAGTATAAAGCTACCTATTGCAGCCGTTCAGAGGAAAGCAGTTCCGGAAAATTTCGATATATTTTCACCGATCATGACCCCCAGACCCCAAAACCACCCTCCGTTTAAATGTTGATTTATATACATAGATATATCTATATATATATATACAGGGTGTCCCAAAAAGGAGTACCTATTTTTAAAAATGAATAAGAAACAAACGAATAGAGTTATTAAAAAAATTCTTGCAGGAAACGGTGTGAAGTCTGGAATTTTGTTTAGAACACTTTATTATGATAGTTCAAAATCTGACCGACAGATGGCGCTACAGCACATTTTGGTGGCTATATGAACAAACGGAGCATGCGTGAAGACCAGACAGAAGCAGACGTGGTCAGTGAAAGTTCATTCTAAGACTCTGGCATTTTATTGTGATGAATTGAGGACATATTGAAAATGTAGTCATTTAATTTTCAACTATTTCTGATGAATGCAGTAGCCGCAGCACCATCTGTCGGTGAGAATTTTAACTAACATAAGAAAGTGCTCTAAACAAAATTCCAGACTTCACAAAACCGTTTCCTGCAAGAATTTATTCAATAACTCTATTCGTTTGTTTCTTATTCCTTTTTAAAAATAGGTACTCCTTTTTGGGACACCCTGTATATATATATATATATATATATATATCTGACCTATGTCATACGATAACGCTCGTATTTATAAATCAATTTTGATGAAACTAATTGTGTGTATTAAGCTCACCAATGTCTCGACCGAGTTCGTTGGCCAGCTTGGTCCGCCATTTTGTTTCAAGATGGCGGCCATTTAAAAATTTAAAACTAAAATAAATATACAAAAAAGTTAAAAATTCAAATTTATTTTTTAATTACGTGTTAGGCCTTGATACAAGGATTCCAGAGCATTTTTTGGTTTACCTCTATATTAAAAAATGTCTGAGATAGAGCAGTTTGAAATTCTAGGGTGGCTGACATTTTGAAACAAAACAGCACATTAACGCGATTACTCGCAAATTATTTTCTTTCATTGCTGTAATAATTTTCCCAATCATACGCATAAAACTATATATTTATATCCGTTAGCGCCAAATTGGCGACATTTGGCAAACTATCGCCAATTTGGCGACCAAAATAAGTCTTCATAAATGAAGCCAATTTGGCTATTGCTCAATAATTTGGCGAATTTCTTATTCAAATTCAGTATTAACGAATCTTTTGTAAACGTTTCTTTGCATTTTAACTTGCTGTTTTCGTGTAACATTAGCTAAAATTTTAAAATGAAGATATAGGAAAGCCTTTTCCTCCCGGTACAGGCCGGAAGGACTTTTTTAAAAATATTTTCTATTGGTAATTGAAGAAATGCAACTGAAAAATCATTTCAACAGAGACATGATAGTATATTACAAACAATGGTGTTAAATTAAGTAAGAAAAGCTACTTTGAAAATTTTGAGACTGAAAGGCTAAACTTTTAAAAGCTGACCTTTTTTTTTGTAATATATTCATCTATAGGGGAAAAAAAAAAATAGTATGCAGAAATTAAAAAAATTGTTTATTATTTTATATTTTTTTAAGAAAATGTAACTTTTTTTTTGCGAAACATATGTATGAAATCAATTTTTCCAGAAAAAAAATTTTTTTTTGCCACTTCAAAATTCCCAGAAATAATCTAAATACACTGAAAAATATTATTAATTACTAAATATAACAATAAATAATATCAAAATACTATCGTAAACAATCCGTACAAATGAACAAAGTATGTGGAAAATTTTAAGTAGTATGGATCTCGCTTGTGACGTCACGCAAGTCAATTTGCTCTTTGTGGCAGGCCCGGTATAAAAAGCAAGCAGCATGATCTCGGAGGCTCCAGCTCAGCCCACCCTGCCCCCTATCTGATTACGGCCCTGAATGCAAGAATTAAGTGTCAGTATATTATTTAAACACAAATTAAGTATTTTGAAAAAAGTATAACACAAATCAAGCTCTAATGACAGTTTAGAAACCGGAAACTTTTGGGTAACTTATGTTAAGTTTTATTAACTAATATTTTGATACTTTAATTCTTCTAAACATATATATATATATATATATATATTTAGCAAATTTTAAGATGTAATGTGTTACAGAATTCTTAATAAATCCAAAATGTGTTGCTGATTTAAAAGGACTGTGAAACTCTGGTGTAAGGTACTAACTTTTGGGATCGAACATAGGACATATGTACTAATTTCCAGTGAATTAACACTATATCACCAATTTAACATGGCCAAATTATGAAATAAAATAAGAACTTAAAAATCAATCACTTCAATCTTCTTATTGTTAGAATGAAAAAAACAAACATTTTTTATATAATAAAATTTGTTAATTAGCATAACTATATCAAAGATACAGCCCTCTCTCCTCCTTATTTCAACCTACGATAATGAAAACAAACAAGTTTTGTTTTGTTATATATTTAAAGCATAGAATTTTGTCTATTTCAACTTTCCACAATTTCTTGCTTGCTTCTGACTTTTAAAGATAAAATACCATAACAGAAAAATCAACAAAATAAACTGACCATTTTGTATTCTCCAATATCAATGATATGTTTAGAGCATATACCAATGTCTATATATTTAAAACACAAAGCGATTCCCTTAAGAATGATTTCTGCTGTACTGAGCATGCACAATAAGAGTGCTTTTCTGTCTATAAACAGAGTAGGAAACCAGTTTTGAACTGGTTTCATTTCAGGAGGAGACTGAATTGAATGAAGATGAGATGGTCGAGTTGTCTAAGGCACCAGAAATAGGAATTCAGATTCTTTAAAGGAAGAGGAAGGAAAAAGAGAGATATTTTTTGCTAGATTTTCGTTTGTGACAGTAGAATATTTTTTAATTGGATCATTTATTTGATTTTATTTTTTTAGAGATCTAACGCAAAATGAATATTTTGTTGTTGTTGTTTTTAGTCAGGTCAAGCCAAGTTCGTGATATAAGATGTTTTTGGGTATTGTGAGTTCAGTAATGTACAATATATTTTATTTCAGAAGGAAAAGTTATAAAATTTGTTTCTTCCTTAAATATTATTATGGAAAATTTACCTTCCTAATACATATTTTTAATTAATGATTTTGAATATAACATTTTAAATTAAAAGCTTTGGCAAGTAATTATCAATTAGATAAATTGAAATTATCTACAATTTTTCGTATATATTTTATTACAATTGATCAATAAGGCAATCAATACTATGAAAAGTGATTATTTTCTGTAAAATATATACACACACACATACATATAAATAAATAAAAGTGGTGCCATCTATTGGTATTGTAATGCAGTTAAATGATTATATTAGAGAAAACTAATAACATTTTAACATAAAAAATTTCTTTATTTGTAAAATTTTTAAGAAAAAAAAAACATGTTCTTTTTTCAATCTGAAAACTGAATTTTCTCAGAAATGTTCTGTTGCCTGTATCCATGTAAAGATAGTTAATATTGTAGCTGGTCCCCAGCCCAGTTATAAAAGGAGAGGTTTTATTTCTTCTAACTATTGTCAACAAATATACTGTAAAAATTTTTGACATATTAATGCTGTTATGAACCTTTTTTTTTCTGTGGAACCCCTTAAGTTGTTTACCATCAAATTTTGACAGGTATTATCTAGTCTTCCTTAAAAAATATAATAAAAAAGAAAAAAATAATTAATCCTATATTCTAAATTTAAGAAAAAATAATAGATATGCAACAATTTTAATCAGAAATAATTTTTCATTAAGTATTCAAATAAAACATAAATTTTACACTTAATATACAAAAATAAAAATTCTAAATAATTCCAATAATTCTAAATAGTTAAATTATATTAATCGAGCTTCACCCATATTTATTAGAGATGAGATGGGCTCGATTTTTATACCAGCCTTCGGGCCCGGGCTCATTTTTTCTTAAACTGACAATTTTATTTATTGTCATATAGAAAAAATAAAAATATCCCCCCCCCCCCCTAAAATATTACATATTCCATTTCAAGTCATTTTAATGTTATTTTGATCACAATGAATAGAAGGGGAAGCAGAAATCTTATTTTTCTTTTCTAATAATGCTACTTTGAAAATTTACGATATTTGTGACGCGACTGACGACTGGGCGATATAGCACCAATGGGAAGAGGTGCAAATAATATTTGTTGCTAGATTTTCATTTGTGACAGTAGAATATTTTTCAATTGGATTGTTTATCTTGTTTTATTTTTTTAGAGATCTAACGCAAAATGAATATTTTTTTGTTGTTGATGTTTTTAGTCAATCAACATCAGCAAATTTTTAGTCTTCTACTGGGTGCAAGTCATAATCAGCAAAATCTAGCCCACCTAGAAGCCTGCAAATTTAGATTTAGGTAGTCCAAACCCTCTCCTGGTGCACCTGAACCTCAGATTTTTAATATTTTGAAAATTAGAGTAGTTATTAATTAAAAACTGATCAAAGATCGCAAATAAAAAAAATCTGTCTTCCGAAAAAAGCTTGCGCATGCACAGAAGGCATTTATTCGTTCCTCCGTTATAAGATGAAACAAAGCATGGGTCATTCCATTTCTTTTTAAGTTTTTCTAAATTCGCCATGGGCGAACGGCTAGAAATACGGAAAAACCGTCTACATATTCCGAAAGAACATACTTTTACGTCTCGACCGATCTGGTTGGTTGGTTTGAAAAAAATTTACATTTAACCCTTTCAAAAAAAAAAAAAAATAATCAAAAAGCATCGAATTTGTGTTTTTTACTTTCTTTTGTTTTCCGAACCTTGCATCCGCCGAAATACAAAAGATACGGAAAAAAGAAGGTCACCAAATTAAAGATCTAAGTTTGCCCTTTTCAAAGCCACTATTGGTTTTTAAAAATATGAAAATTAACCCTTCGAAAAAGTATATTTTTTGTATGTCGATTTGCAATTTTTAAGAACTTGCATCGGCGATTCAGAGAAAGGTACAAAAAACTAAAAATACCAGACAATATCTACATTTATTCCTTTTTCGACATCTGTATTTGTTTTTAAAAAATATGAATATTAACCCTTCAAAAAAAAATTCGTGCGCAGGACTCTTTTGCAAATTTCGATTTTCTGCGATATATAAAATCTTTAAAAATTTGAATCTGTGTTTATAAACAAGATACGAAAAACTAAAAATACCACGCTTAATCTATATACCTTTGTTTTTTAAAATCTGGTATCCGTTTTGAAAATGTTTAATTTTAACCCTCCGAAAAAAATCCTTTCCAAAACTCACTCACGCGATTTTAGTTTTTCGGTCCGGGTTTAAAAATCAGCATCAACTCGGGAAATGTGAGTACGGACAAACAGTAGACTCTAGATCATAGACACGTTCATTTTCTTCAAAACGCATGGTTGGGTTTTAAAAAATATCTACATTAACCCTTTAGAAACCGATCGAATATGTAACACACTTTCGCGATTTCCGCTACTTTGGCAATGTTTACCCGTGGTTAAATTTCAATTCTACTAGGAAATTTGGTTGGGTCGAGTGTTCTGAAAAGGCCTTTTCCAGAACAGACTGAGCCCCCTGGTGGTGGAAGGTGGAACTATAGGAGTATATCTGGTTCTATGGACTCGATTACGACGGGGTTGGCTCAAGTTTCATATAGAACACAGATTATTAATATTTCAGGTCCGGGCAACGCCGGGCATGTTAGCTAGTATATATATCTATATATATGTAAGGAATTTATCCGGGGACGACTTGGGAGACTAATACTTTACAGAAACATACAAATAAGTTGCACTCGGGACCTCTGGACAGATCGAACTCGTTTATTGAAGCATTTCTTCGTACAGACATCTTCGCGCGTTCAGTCGGAGGTCCCGCGAGCCATTTACGTTAAATTTTGAGAACTACATGGCCGAGGGTTTGGCTGACCGCTCAAATGTGCCAAAAAACTGTCTTCTTCGCCCTTGCACGGGGTTTTAATCAGAATTTAGGATATTTTCCAGCAGAGGGAGAAAGAGTCAAATTGGGAGGATCATTTATTTTAATTGGTCAATTAGCTTTTGACTGATGTCTGGGGTCTTATGCCGACACCAAGGCTTGGCCGGGCCTGGGAGCCGCACCCAACAGACAGCTGCAAGAAATGCAAACTCATCACTTTTAAAACTTAAAGAGATGTCGAAATTGATAGATGAAAGTAATATTTGTGAGGCTGAGAAACAAAGATCACAGGGGCAGATTAGATTTAAGCATTAGATTTATAAGTTAGAAAAAAATGTTTTAGGATTTAAATTTTTTATTTTGCATTTTAAAAAGGGTTTATTTTTATCCTTTCATATCCCCCCCTCCAAGATGAGATCCAACAGATTTGCCTGCAAAACTGGGGGAGCTCACCCGGAAAACCGAGAATGCCAAAGTGAGTTAAAAAGAAGTGTTAAATTGAATAAGGCTACAAAATAAGTTAATGTTAAAGTTAAATTTACAACTAAGATTGGTAAAAAGTGAGGGCTGAATTTTGCTGCTGGAAAAATATTAAAAGTTCACATTTTGACGCGTAAAAATTAAGGAAAAATGAAAGATTTTATGTTTTTATGCTAAAAATTTCTAAGTTTGGTGTATGGCTCTCGGGACAATCTGACCGAACTTTACATTAAAAACTTGAAAAATATAATATTTATACCACAAAACATACGGAATATATGAAAACAATAATATACTATTGTAATACTAACACAAGGAATATATGAAAAAAATATATATACAATAACAAAATAATATTGTTTTAAAGTTTTGTGGTCATAATTGTGTGGCTTTAAAGTCTCGGGACATTTTTGTGCTATTTTTGTTCAAGTCCTTACAGCACAAATTTTCCAAATTTTATATAAAATTATATTTCTGTACAAAATTATAATTCTGTAAACATATACTATTAATACGAAAAATAAGAAATTATTCTAATATCTGAAATAATTGAAAAATATGTTTTTTATATGCAACATGTTCACATTAGACAAATACTTGAAAATATTAAATTATGAAAAAGAAACTTGACATTATTTGTTCACATTTTTTCAAAACGTGAAAATATTGCAAAATAAAATTGCAGCAATATAAAATTGTTAAAATTAAAAGATTATGTAAATATTTAAAAATAATGAAATATACTGTAAAATGGACAAAACAGGTGTGGAAATAACAAGTGTAAGATATAGAGTTTATTTACAGGGACTACTGGTTAGGTAAGTAGTTTTATTTGTATCCTAAACCTTTGGAGGTTTTAGCAGATCCTAAACCTCTGGGAGGTTTTAGCAAAAATTAAAAAATTAAAAAAAAAAAGAAAATTGAGCATGATATTTTCATTTTGGATGAAGATGTAGATGCAATTTAATTGTAAGCAATGGAATTTACTGTTTTGCAGACTGGGGTGTATTTGTTTTCCCCAGTGGCATCAATAAATCCGAGCAGCAATATAATAAATTACAACTACATCTCACTGTGAGCTCAAAGAAAAAAAAAAAAAAAAAATAAATAAATTCCTGCTCTAGACAAGTATAAATCACAGAACATTTTTCCTTTAAAATTGAGGCCAGAACGCTCCGAATTTTCCTTGCTAGTTTTTACGCAAATAGCAAAAACTTTTTTTTATTTTTAAGGGTTTTACTACTGGCAAAGGAAAAATTAATTAATAAAACAAAAAATAATAAACCTGGTATGAATAAAAAAGGACAGCGTTTTAGAAGTGCATGGCAACCTGGTGACAATTCTGTTTACTAATGGATCTATTCTTACAAAAATGTCAGCAGTCGCCACATTTGCACGTGAATATCACTGAATCCTCTTTGATTGCACAGGGGTGTTTTTGGTTGGAGTTTAACCAACTCAAAAACTTAAAAAAATTGTGGGCTTAAAGATTTAATGGAATGGAACCATGGTCATCTTTAAAAATTGAATGGGTGGATTTAGACACTATTGGACTTACCACGGTAAAAGTGGGTTCACCAAGGTCATGCCTAAACCGATTGGTTAATGAATTGAATTTATTTTGAATATTTAAAATGGTAAGGACGGGGCCTTCCCAATTTTTCTTTAAAAACTGGTTGGGGTTTAACCAACACAGGGAATGATGGGTCACGATATTTGAATTAAAAAGTGATATGGGTAATAAAGGGGTGATATGAGTAATAAAAAAGGAAATGATAAAAATAATATAATATAAAATATAAAAATATTGAATAAATGCACTGGAAACACAACATAAATACTTACTTACATGAAATATTTTTAAAAATACTGCCAATCTGATTGGTATCTCCAACAGTTCAATAAAAATATATTTTCATATAAAAAGAAACGAACTGTAATGATGAATAAGTACCATAGCTAATAATTAAACACACACAAAATCTAATAATAATAATAATAATATATTTACAAATTAAAAAAAATTCACCTGGAAAAATTGGGTAAAAACTTGATGAAAAATACTTGGTGAATAAAATGATAAAAACAATGAACTATCACTGCGCAAATGTATCATTTCATAGCTTTATAGCTATTTTCTGTTCTGTTTCACTCTTATATGGAAAAAGTTGTAAAAATAAACAAAAATGTTGTATGTTTAAAGTCTTCTTACTGGAAAGCGTTCATAAAAGTAACTAGTTCAACCCATTTATTTATAATACCATAAACATTAAATTCAACTGCATTTATTTATTGGGTGATCGCACGTATGCTTCACCTAATGAAAAAGAAAAGAAACTACTGTTATCAAAACTTGTCACAATTTTAATATGCATAGCTTGTCATTACCAAATTTCTTCTAACTTTAATAACTTGCACTTTACAAGAAAAATAAAGCCAATAAAATTTTAAAATAATAAATTTAAATTTGCTTAAAAATTATAAAATCTCTTTAACACATTTTAGAAAAATCTACTTTTAAACTTTTAAAAGTTACACATTGATAACAGCAATTTTTTTTTTTTTTTTTTCATTCTTGATATTCTCAGAAGTAACTTTTCAATATTAATTCGTTAAGCAAATAAACAAATAAAATATTGTTTAATTTAACAAAATTGATTTTTAAAAACACCTTTTCATAAAAAAAAATAATGTAAAAGAAATCTGTATTGTGGCTTAATTACTTTTAATACAAAACTTAATAAAATATTTAAAAAATTAAGCTTCAATTAAAAAATATCAGTTACTTTCAAACACTTAAATGAAGAAATTAAAAAGAATGTAATTAAACTTTATACTTTTTTTCTACAAAACCATTAAGACGGAAATTTATGTAGCAATAAAACTTACCTGTGGATTAAAATATCCAATTTGCTTTAACACATACAAAATAATAATAATAATAATAATGAAAATAAAATAAAACTGTTTTTTCTGACCCAGATCATTAACGTTATTTGTTCACTAAAGGTAAATAAATAATATTTTCCGGTGGTCAGTTCAGTACTTCAACGTGCGCAACTGAAAGAAAAGAAAAACTTTAAAAAATAAATGAACACTGAATGTTTTTTCCTTTTCTTACTCAGTTCTAACCACAAAAATTTAAAGTCGGGATCGCATAGATAACGAAGGACACAGATAAATATTTCAGTTCTGTATCAGAGTTTGCGCGATCTTGAAAATCAGCTGTCTCTTTGACCTACATATGTTGAGGTTATAAAAGAGTTTTTCGAAAGATTCAGTTTGATCTTCAGTGAGTCTAAAGTTAATAAATTGATGCGGTTTGCACATAGATAAGTTTCTTTTTGACGATAACAGAGTGAGGAAAAAAAAAAAAGTTTCTTGGTTGAGGACCGGAAATATATCAAATAAATTTCAGCATAAAGGATGTTTATTTTCGGTTTTTCTCAGATGATCACGAAAATTATTTGAAAGTTATCTGGTGAGTAAGCACACTAAGTGAAATAATTTGATGTTGGAGAAAAAAAAAAGTTCTTTTTTACCGGCCATCGGGGGGAAAAGTATTTTTCTTTTCTAGGTGACTATATTCAACTTTTATACACAATAAAAGTTCATGATGGTAAAATGCACTTTCTTGAAAGACTAATCGAAGTCTCATTAATTGCTGGCAATCTTTTGAGATTGTTCGTGGGCCGATTGCACTGACACAACACAGATACTATTCGAAATTTTCATGGCACAAGTGGAATTTTTCATTTTTCAAGTTCTTTTATCGTGGAAAGGCTGGGATTTTCCCGAAGTAGGCGACCGTCATGCCGACTTTATAAAATGTAAGGAATTTATCCGGGGACGACTTGGGAGACTAATACTTTACAGAAACATACAAATAAGTTGCACTCGGGACCTCTGGACAGATCGAACTCGTTTATTGAAGCATTTCTTCGTACAGACATCTTCGCGCATTCAGTCGGAGGTCCCGCGAGCCATTTACGTTAAATTTTGAGAACTACATGGCCGAGGGTTTGGCTGACCGCTCAAATGTGCCAAAAAACTGTCTTCTTCGCCCTTGCACGGGGTTTTAATCAGAATTTAGGATATTTTCCAGCAGAGGGAGAAAGAGTCAAATTGGGAGGATCATTTATTTTAATTGGTCAATTAGCTTTTGACTGATGTCTGGGGTCTTATGCCGACACCAAGGCTTGGCCGGGCCTGGGAGCCGCACCCAACAGACAGCTGCAAAAAATGCAAACTCATCACTTTTAAAACTTAAAGAGATGTCGAAATTGATAGATGAAAGTAATATTTGTGAGGCTGAGAAACAAAGATCACAGGGGCAGATTAGATTTAAGCATTAGATTTATAAGTTAGAAAAAAATGTTTTAGGATTTAAATTTTTTATTTTGCATTTTAAAAAGGGTTTATTTTTATCCTTTCATATATATATATATATATTTAATATACTGTTACAGAGATTAAATAATTAATTTATTACTCTAGAGAAAAATAACTTTTATGTTTAATAGCCACTTCATAAAAAACATTTCTACCTCTATAAACAAAAGTATTGATAATAAAACTAACATCTAGCTTTTACAGTTTATTTTCCCTCAATTTCAGCCGATTATTTTTTGTTCTATTAATGACACCAAATTGTCTTCTAATGTCACATTTATTCTGCCAGTCGCAATCCCTGAACAAATGGTTAGATTTCTTTATCAGCAACATATTTATTTATCCGAACTATTTATAAAAAAATCATTTAGCTTTTTTATTATTATTATTTGAACTTTCTTTATTATTTAAAAAAATTAAACAAATTTATATGACAATCAAAATAATCATATGATAACATTTAATTTTTATTTATATGTTGCAATAAAATACAATGAAAAAACGGAAAGGGTGATAGAATTTATTTAGGTAAAAAATAACCTGTGCTTAACTAGAAAAATAGGAGAAAATGAAATCTGTAATTAAAATTTTACATTAACATTTGGTAAATTTCGTCTGTTGTTATTTAACATAACTGCTTTTTAAGAAAGCTGAGTTTGTAGAAAAAAAAAAATTATTAAAAAAAAACATTTTATTTCGATGTGTTATTGCTACTTTAATCCTGTATATTTTATTACACCTTAAAGCTCTAAACATGCTGTTAAAGGAATATAAAGATTATTAGAATAATCAATCACCCAAACGGAGCCATAGTCAAGGTAGATAAAATAAATTATTTGATATAAAATTTTATAGAAAAATATAGTAATCATAAAAAATAACAATGAATAAATACTTTATGAAAGTGAATTTTTATTATGTATCTAAAGAGTAATAATAATAATTTAAAACATAATCACCATTAAACTAGTCGTTGGGGGCCACCGTAATACTTACCCATCATGGATATGCATAAAGTAAAATATTAAAATAAAAATGTGTAAACTACTTATAAAATGCATTGCAATTCAAATAAAATCGTGGCTTGATGACGTCACAAACTTTAAAGGCTCGATTACTGAATTGCTTGAAAGAGGTTTTTCCTTATAACTCCAAAAATAATAATCCTATTAACTAGCGGTTTATTGCATCTGATTAAGCGTCAAATTTCAAATTAAAATATATCTTAAAAGTGATATTTGGATGAAATACAGGGTCATGAAAAATCGAAGAGTGTGGAAAATAGGATTCTAAATATCTCGGCAACTAATTATCCGATCGACTTCATGCTTTATTCAAAATGTATGTTTTTTTATTGTCTTTTATATTCATTTCTTAAAATAAACAATTTCGAAAATTTTTATATACCTTTCATCAGAACGAATATTTCGAGAGTCCGAAAAAAATTGTTCCGGTTAATCGAGGTTATTGAAATGAAATAGGCTTCTTCCCATTATTACATACTAAGTACATACCAAATTACAAGTCTCTATCTCAATTTTTTCGGGAGATAGAGCGTTTACAGACACACACACACACAGACGGACGGCAAAATTTTTTTTCTAAAAATATGTTTTTCGGAATCTCCAGTGTCTGAAACGTGTAAATCCGTCAAAATTTTTTTTCGATTTTCAAAACGATTACAAGACTTACCCTATACTACGTATGATGGGTAAGTAAAATATCCAAGAAAATATTTTTTGACTGTCTGCGTATACAATATGTGGATTTAATTCTAGCAATCCTTGCGGTTTGTTATTCTAAGGCACCCACTGTCGGATATCCGACAGTGGGTGCCTGACCATTCTTCATCGGTAATACATTTACAGCTGTTAGATTTTTGTCCGTTAGGAGGTGCTTCTGCATCGTTTCTACTTGTGGTTGGTTGGTACGATGGTTAAATTAGTATGAAAATAAAGTTAGTGATTCTATTTTTAATCATGAACTCTGCTCATGCTAAAGCTCTGCTCTGCACATTTACGAAGTCACTTTCATTCATAAGTAAATATAATTGTGATGTATTGTTATTCCTATAGAAAGCAATCGAACAGTGTTTCCACTTTTTCTATAATAGCATAGCATCTTTCAGATAACGGTGTCAAATTTTTAATTTAGGCTGATTTTCAGAAACATGAAATATTTTTTAATTAAGGAATCAATTATAATTTACAATATACAACGTTTGATTCTTCGGCATAGAAATAGTAATTTCTGTAAATTTAATGCATTTATTCATAAAACGTACTTCGTTAATGTGTCCATCAGATTTGCTTGTTGGGAGAGAAAAATATGAACATCCTTTTACGGAAGTATATTGTTATTTGATACCAAACTTCTCTTTTGATAAGATTGAAAGTAAATTTCCATAAAATAAATTATGTGCATGGGATTCACAGTTATTTTCATGTACGAAATTTTTTTAAAATGAGATATTACTTTTAAAACAATTTTTTCTGGTATCGAGCTTGGACGGGCACGGATTTAAAATAGTCTGGCTCGGGCGGGCCCGGGCTCTGAAAAGACAGCCTGAACTCATCTCTAATATCTATTACTATCTTCATATTTAAATTATATGTACCAGGCGATCTAACCTGGACTTTCCGATTACTGAAGTTACTGTCCAGTGTGCAGAGCAGGGGTAAAAACAATTTTTAATTGAAAACTAAGATTTTTTTATTTAATATATATTTTTTATATTGCTGTTCACTAACACCACCAAAAAGCATTTATATATGAAAAATATCAATTAGGTATTCAAATAAAGTTTTAAAAGCGATATTTTTGTATTAGCTACATGTCAAGGGTTAATAACAAAAGAAATCGCCAAAGATTTCACTATTTACACCAGTCTTTTCGATTCTGATTATTTCATTGTTTAAGCACATAGTTCAATTACATATCTGTTAAATTTGTATTTTATTTATTTATTGATGAAGTGTTAATTTCAATATGGAATACTAGACAGAGACAAATACTTAACTATTTATATTGTTTTAAATATAAATGGGTTATTAATCTTCCATAATCGAGCTGCATATAATAGAAAAAAAATCATGCTTAAAAATTATTTTAATACAATAAAAAGTTAGTAAACTGTGATGTGTTTTCAAACTGCATTTGAAAATAACTTTTTTTTTTTCTATTTGAAGGTGTAAAAATTAAAATTGTGTGATGTTTACAAGCTAAAAAAATTCTGACAAAAAACAAAAGGGCGTAGTTCTTTAGGTTTAACATCTCCCATTCAGTTTCTTTCTTTTTCTTTTGTTCATTAATACAATTTTCAATGTCAAGAATATTTTAAGCCAGACTAAACTTTGTGTTTTGGACAGAAAAAATGAAAAATTTTTAAAGATAATTTTCACTTACGTTTGTGCATTTGGTGAATATTTATTATTGGTATAATGGTTTTAATATTTTGGTCAAGTTTTAATTTTACTTTTGTTTAATTAGTTTTCACGAACTTAATGATCACAAAATTACTTTGTTATTTACTTAAGTAAATGTTCAAAGAAAGGCAAATTCTTATTTCCATATAATTAATTTATTTAGGTGAATTTCTATATGAAAGTCTTAACTAACTTTTATTTGCTATTCTTTAATCAGTAACTCCAGTTTTCTCTTTGTGAATAACAGTAGGTCGTTCATTACAGATATGTTGATGATATGCAGATAACAAATTAAGATTGAAAATGGTTATACAACTAATTTAATGTTTAATTAATTAATGTAAATGCATAATTAGAATAAAGTAGTGCATGATCACAGATAGCACTTTTTATAAACTTAAGGGGTAACAGCACTTTAACAGCCTGAAAGTTAATTCTTTTTGGGGAATTTTTTAAAAAGAAATGCAAAGTGTTTAGAAAAACACCTTCATACTAACTTATCATGCATATATTAAAGTAGAAAACTGTATTTTTGTTTAGCTGATATATTAAAAACTGGTGGCTTGAAAAATGATGGATAGGAGCACTTTGAAAAAATAGAGTCAAGTGGATACATAAATTCATTGTATACTTGACTTAGAACAACAAAACAAAATAGCTAGTTTTTTTAGTCCAAAAACTACTGAAATATGTGGACATTTTAAAAAATATTCATTTTTAGTAAAATGGCATCAATTCAATGAAAATGTTAAATTTTCTTCAGCAAATTTTGTTGCTTAAAGTGATGTAGAACAGAGAAATATCAGTATTAAAAAAGAATCCTATGTATTTCACTAATAAAATATGCAATGATTAATTAAAAAAATAATAATAATAAAGTTGATTGTTTAAAATTAACAGGGTAGAATGAATGTCCATCAGTTTTGAAAATACTGTTCAGAAAAAAAAAAAAAAAAAAAACAGGTTTAAAGTTTTCTTTACTGTTTACTTGCTATGTCACACTCTACTTTTTATAGCTCTAAAATGGCCCTTTCAATTTCAGTATTCAGATTTCTAACTAATAAAATATGGTTTTATGATGATAAATTATGATTTTGAAAGATTACAGAGTACTTTAAACCATACACATACATTAAAAAAAAAAAAAAAAAAAAAAAACTGGTCAAAGTGGTGTTACCCTTAACGAAATGCTTCACACTTAGTTCCGTCACTTTGAAAATCTGGCACACAGGCCTGTTTTTAATTAATGTCTTGATTTCAGATATGGACCTAGAACTCATTGTAATAATCATTATGCTAAATAGGTTACTAATTTAATTATTATAAAGAAATCATATATTACTCATAGGAATATGAAAACTTTCAATTTGCCAATTGATAAACCTTAGTAAATAATATTGAAAATTTTTGAAGGAAATATGCGGCAATGCTATCTCAACAACATATCAATTAATATGTTGATTAAGCATTACTATAAAAGTCAGAACTTTGATAAGACAGACAAAATCAATCATTAAATTTTAATAAAAGTTACAAACAAACAAAATAAAACAATTAAAAAAAAGGAATGTCTTAGCATTATCTGAATGGTTGAGAAATATTAAAACATCTACTCTATTCTGAAAAATCAGTGAATCAACCAATCAGTAAACAATTTTTTTTCAAATATAACTAATTGGATGTGAGTTGCATGATAATGCACAGTGAAACTTGTCTATAATAATACTGAAAGGATTTTTTTCTTTTTTTTTTCAAATATTACAGCAGAGATTTCGTCAATTACAGATTATTCATAATTATTAGGTTTCATTCCAATAAAATTTGAAATATGTTCCCCTTTTTTGTATCTGAAAAATCTTATCACATTATTGACAAAATTACTGAAAAATCTGAGTGATTATTGAAACACACAGTTCTGTTCTTATTAAAAGAACTTTTAGAAATAGGAATTTCTGTTATAAACAAGGCCAATGTCAATTTATTCATTCACTATATAAAGTGACATACAAATAGTATACAGATGATTTAGATAAAAAAAAAAAAAAAAAGAAGAAAAGCGCAATTAGGACTCACACCCTCAGGGCTCCATACTATTATGTTACATTATCGTTACAAAAATTTCCTTTACAATGTGTTAATATGGTGTTAGTACGGATTATGGAAATTCATGAATTTGTCACGTGATAAAGACAAATTTATAAATTAATGATTTTCAGATTTTTTCCTTTACATGTGCTATAAGATCTTCCTTTGTGTCAAATTTCAAGGTTTTAGGTCAATCGGAAGTACCTTATAGGTTTAGGTAAAGAAAAAAATTTGAAAATCATCTATATATATATAAAAGAAAATCCTGACTGGGGAGATTATCAATGCACAGCCCAAACTACTGAACCTAGAAACATGAAAATTGGGAGGAAAATATTTCTTTGGATGTAGAGGCACACTAAGAAAGGATTTTACAAAATAATATAATGTGACAAAACTAGAATTATGGGTGAAATTTCTATAATCGGAGAAACTCTATAATGAAAGATAGTTGTAACATTCTGTTAAAGGTTTTAGTATGTAATATATTGTTCTTGTTGCTCAGTTCTATAATTATGAGGGAAATTTCTATAATCAGGTGAATTTGATTATAAAACACTAGCCCTTTAAAAAGTTTTATGGATTTTGATGAGACTTGCATTTGTTTGTTAAAAATTTTTTCGGGGATGGTTTAGTATATCGCATCGCATGTTGTTCCAACGTTCTTTACTAAATCCTACTGTAAATGATCAACTAAAGTTCTTATCTTAAAGTTTATCTGACAAATTAGAAAATATAATACCGCAAAGACGTTTGTATCATTTTTCAGCAATGCGGAAGGTATTCCGGGTAAATGAGCATATTGCTTTAAAATACAAGATCAAATTCACTGATATATTTCGTTTGATTCAAGATTGATTTAGACCTTCATATCCGCATTATATGACTGAATATGTTAAGAAGTACAAATTTAGAATAATATGTCTCTCCTCCTTCCCACCTTCATTCATGATCATGAAAACACAATTTTTTTTCGGCACTGGCAACCTTTAAAGCTAAATTTACTCCTTCAAATAAAGTCAAAGAGTATTTTCACACTTTGAAAATAATCTTAGCTCTTTTATAAATACAAATTTAAACTGTTGATGTATCCTTGCCAACAGAACTGAATATGTTGACTCTGAAGGAAGGAACCTAGGGGGCTAAAATTACCCTCCCGAAATTGATGTTTTTTTTAAATCTGATTGTAGACTTAGATTCCTCCCCCCCCCTGCCACACCTCCTCGAAACAAAATTCTCTCTGTGCTACTGATGGTGGCTCTCGACAACCCAGTTATTTTTGTAAGTGGCCCTTTGCTTAAAAAGGTTGTGCACCCCTAGTTTAGAGAAACCGACCAGCATAGCGGGCGAGGCTTGCTAGTTAATTTATAATTCCATGTCGATTTATTACGTGATTTTCCACAGTCAGGATTTCCAAAGCGAGATTATAAAGGTTCCATTTTTTTCCTTTTCAGGTACAGAACCCTATAAAGTAGAAAAAGGCTAGGAAGATCCTCGTCTCTGAAAAATAACAAAATTATAAAACAAGACAAGTTTATACTAAAATGAATTATCAGCTGTTATTAATAGATTTTCTATACATTAATTTCCATAGGAAATTTGTCAGGACTGTAGAAATTACTTTGTAGACAGGTTTCACTGTATATATATACACAGTCATATTCACTTAATATGAGCATGTCTAAAATGAAATCATGGTTAAAAACAAGCAATTTGTTTGTTAAGAATGGTTCATCATTTAAGTCGCATAAGATTTTCACACTTTTTACAAGGAAGGAAGGTCATGGCTAATATGAACAAACTATTGTTTATTTTAATGTGATTTAAAGATGCCTTAGATACTTTGTCTAATTAAAATTTTATCACATGTGACCAAATGATGAATTAAGTTAATTTTAACACTGAAATAATAAGCGCATTTTAATTTAGTTTTATGCATGTTTTTAAGAGTTTTATTCTCTTCAAAGGTGTTAACTGATAATAAGAGGAATTTTATAATCATATTGTTTCTCATATTAATTGAATTCAACTGTATTTCATATAACAAATGGCATTAAATAAAAGTGTAACATTTACACTACACAAACAAGCAATGCCACAGTACAAACAGTAATCCATGCATACACACACTAAGCATAAACATTATCTTTAATATAACTGCTCTTAATTAAAACTAGATGACCCCTGTCCGGCATTGCCCAGGCCCGTGATAATAAATAAATTAATAAAAAAAACAAAGTTTTTATTATTTTATATCTTTAACTAGATTTTGTATGAAATTATACTTTAAAATGAAAAACTCACAAAAAAATATTGATATTTAGTGATAAAAGCGCTCATTTTCTTGTTTTTTTGCTCAGGGTCGTTTCATAGTTTTAAAACAAGTTATTTTTGTCCAAACCCTTTGAAATCTTTATTGGTGATAAATAAAAGGATTTTACAGCCTGTGTAAAAATTTCGTGAAAAAATATTGTTATCTAGTTGTAAACGAAATGTTTTCTTCACTTTTCTTTTTGTTTGTTTGTTTTCGCGTCGGCTCCTTTAACATAGCAATAAAAAAAATAGTTCTCATCTTCCGAACTCTCTGACATTTCAATCAGTTATAAATATAACTGTATTCAAGCTTCCTTTAAAATTTTGCGAAATAAATATACATATTTAGTAGTGAAAACATGAGTTCTTTAAAAAAAAAAGCTTTAGCTTTAAACCTCAGAGCAAAAATAAATTAGATGGTCTATGCTTTCAATGCAATGGTACAGCTTCATCCGTTTTCAATCCCCCTAGGCTAAACAGGTGAGGGTTGGGTGGTTAATCAATCAGGTTTCCCATTTCTGAGGGTAGAAGCCTTAAAAAAAACGTTGATGCATGCGCAAAGAGACGATTTTCAAGTGGATTTGACAGAATGCGCTTTTCGTTTTAAATATATAGATAAAGCTGAATCATTTGCTGAAAAAGCATATTAAACATCTATATAGAGAGTAAATACATTATTTGATTTAAATGGATTCAGTTAATTCAGAAAGAACAAGTAATTTAAATACAAGCTCACATTGAATAAACACTGAAAACTAAACGTTCAAGTCTAATAAAAAATATTCAATTTAAAAAGAACACATTTAAATACAGAAAAAAACAATGAATTTACTTTCTTAAAAATAGTAGTAGGTGATTATAATTAAAGAGGAAATATTGAAAATTTTAGTGAAAGAACAGTTTGACAAAAATGAAATATTTCTATTTTTGTAAACATAAAAATCAAGGCAGATAGATGGAAAGTATGTGTATATATATATATGTGTGTGTGCACTTACGTTTGAAGGGGGTGGGGGGATACAATATTTCAATTATACAAGACAGTAGAATGTACTGCAGTCCATTTATGTTGTAACAGATTATCCTGAATATTAAGTCAGAAATAATTTGAAAGGATTATAACACATCACAAAGGTTCACAAAGGTACAATTTTTATAAAAGTATTGCTCTATATCAAATCATGTATTCTAATACGAACAAATCTTGTGCGTGTTTGGTTATATATATATATATATAAGCAAATTTTATCTTAAAAACGGCTCTAACGATTTTGACGAAATTTTATATCCTACCTTTTTGGGACATCAGAAAACTATTGAGCTAGGTCATACGTTCGAGAAAATTCGATAAGTGGATTATTTTGGGTCACCATGGGTCAGGGTCAAGCTGATTGTATCTAAAAAATGGTTCAAACAATTTTGACCAAATTTTGTATCCTACCATTTTCAGGCACGAGAAGACTATTGGGCTGGGTCACATGTTCAAGAACTTTCGAGTAATGGGTCATTTTTGGGTCAATGCTGCTCAAGTTAATTTTATCTAAAAAATGGTTCTAACGATTTTGATTAAATTTTGTATTCTATGAGTTTCGGGCACGAAAAAATCATTGGGCTAGGTCACATGTCCGAGAAAATTATATTATTGGGTCATTTTTGGGTCAAGCTAATTTTATCTAAAAAACGGCTCAGTCTATTTAGACTAAATTTTGCATCCTGTGGTTTTCGGACACAAGAAGACTGTTGGGCTAGATCACATGTTTGAGAAAATTCGATTAGCGGGTCATTATGAGTCAAGCTAATTTTATCTTAAAAACGGCTCAGAGGATTTGAACAAAATTTTGTATCCTACAGTTTTCGAGCATGAGAAAATCATTGGGCTAGGTCACATGCTCGAGAAAATCAGATTAGTGGGTCATTTTTGGGTCACTGTGGGTCAAGCTAATTTTATCTAAAAAAGGCTCAGACTATTTTGACTAAATTTTATATGCTACAGGTTTTGGGCACGAGAAGACAATTGGCTTTGGTCACATGTTCGAGAAAATTTGATTAGTGTGTCATTTTGGTCATTGGTAATGATATTTGAACTCAAAGCTAATTTTGACTGAGCATAGCTCGGTCGTCCCTGCTTGTGTTTTATCAAATATGTAAAAAAAAAAAAAAAGGGGGAGGGGAAAGTAAATTAGAATGTGTTTAAAATATAATTTACTAGAGGAGAAATACAATGTGGGTCGAAATTAATTTGAAAGCAAAGCAAAATCAAACATAAATGGTTATGCAGTTTATTGATTTCTGATTACAATAACTGAATGCAGATATGGTTAGAAGAAAGTTTATCTAAAAAAAAAAAAAAAAAAGAAAAAAAAACTTTGGAGAATGGCAAGGAAAGACCAATATTTGTAGTTGTGTGCAATTTTTTAAACCATGTAATTCAGATTTTCTCTATCTATAGTTATAGGAAAGTATTATTTTTTCATGTATATATAAAAGGGTATCATGTATACATACATACATAAGCAAATTTTATGCAATAAAACTATTGACATGTTCAAACAAGGAAGAAACATCTGTAATGAATACACCAACATGTCTATATTCATTGGAATACAGACTATATGTTATCTGCATAGAAGGAATAAAATTTGAAATTATATTTACTTCTTGCAAAATAATAAAATGCATAAACACGTAACTTCATCATATTAAGACTTTTTACTTAAAATTATCCTTTTATTAGTTATAATTTTAAAATTTTTTTAATAAATACTATATGTTCAACAACTATATTCCCTTAATGCTAAGTGTAATTTGTCTGATTGACTTTCTTTAAAGGTAATCCTCTCCAACTATAATCACCAGAATACTAAAAAAAAAAGACAAAAAGAAACTATTTTAAATGCATTTCGCCGAACCTTTATAAAAAGGTTGGGGACAGAAATGTCCAACAACACAAAGTGTTGTGAAATGCTGGGCTAAATATAAAAATAGCCACTTAGCTTTCCTACACCCTGGAAGAGAAGGTTTTTCCTTCACCAGTAGATGTTATTTCCAGGACTCAACTTCTTTGCATATTTCAACTGCATAAAATTCAAAATATTACCTTCTTGAAGACAAAACAAGCAGATAAAACATAAATACAATATAATACTTAAGGGGAATGCTTTAGCTATACTCTCTGATTACAAAACCCAATGTTAACCTATGGGAAGTTTGAACAGGTGATTACTCATTACCTTATATAATTATCAAAAATTAGTTGTCACATCAGAAAATTGACATCTGATGTAGAAATACTGAGTTTAAAAAAAATATATATTTCCAAATTTAAAGTATTTTTAAGAACAGAATAAACTTTGGAATTTTGACAAGAACAAAATTTATTGACTTTTTAAAAATACTTAAAATTTAAGGATAAAAATTTCAAAAACACAGTACATTGTTACCAAACATCAACTGTCTGATGGTGAAAACAGATTTTTAATAATTATGTTAGACAATAATTAATCACCTGTTTAAATTTCCCTATAGGTTAATATTGTATTTCAGAACGAGAGAGGAAAGCTGAAGCATCCTCGTAAAGTTGAATCAATTGTTCATTATTTTTAAAAGTTACACTGATACCATATTAATTCAATCAATGGAAAAAAAAAAAATTGCACAAATTGTTATAATTATGTGCTAGTTAATTGCAGACATTTTCCCCCATCTTCTTTCCAATGCTTTTTACATATTTCCGTCTTTAAAATGAAAAAAAAAAAAAAAAAAAAAAAATAGATTTGTTTGGGAGAGATTCACAATATGCAACTATGAGGGAAAATATTTTAACTTTACAACTAAACTTAACTGTATAAAATAGATATCAGAGTAAGAAAGAAACAGAAATTAATTTTATTATTGTGAAACTTTAAGATTTTACCAAATAAGTGATCATGGAAATAAAAAATTAACTGAAAAAAAATTATACACAAGAAATTAATAAAATAAATAAAACCTGCCTTACTGGCAAATTTTAATTATGTGCCAAAGTGTTTAAGCAAAAGTTTGCAAATGATACAGATTTTTATGTTTTCCATCGACAATAAATTAAAAAAAAAAATCCCAATTCAAAACTTAAAATGATGAAATAACAATGAGTGATCTATGTTTTGATAACAATGCTTCAACCATAGTCTGAAAGAAATTAAAATATTAGAACTTAAGAAAGCCACTTGAAAGGTGTCCAGAATATAATGCATGTACACAAAATTCATATTACAGACTTACAATAACAGAAAATATTTTGCTGCAATGATGTAAGAATTTCATAAACATCAAATAGTTGAACTACCAACATCCTTTCAATTTCATAGATATCCTACGAAGCAGAGTACTAAAAGATGTTAAAAATTTTGAGACTTACATTTCAAGTTTATGAAATCTTTATCTTTGAGATAATTTGCTGATACATTTTTACATTCATTTTAATTAACTGCAATTTTTAATCAAATAAATAAATGGGAACGTTAGTATGTTAACAGCCTGTTCAACAATCTTTTGTATGATAATCTTATTCATTGTTGTTAATTTTGAAAAGAAAAAAAAAAAGATGTTGACATTAGAAATAACCATATGAGAATTGCATTAAATGAATTTGTATTTTTTCAGTTTCCATTTTGTATGTTTTAAGATTAAAGCTTCAGTTATTTGAACTTAACAAAGATTGCAATAGGATAAAAAATGTATTTTCAGATGAATACTATGTTTTATATATAGTAGAATAATTTGGTACTTGTGAAAGGGAAAATGAGTGGAAATTACATCAATTTAACACCATCAAAATAACATAATTAAGTTTTATCAATTCATATTTCATTTTAATATTTAAAAAAATGATGCACATTTTTGCATTTAAAAACCATATTGATACATTTTTACATTCATTTTAATTAACTGCAATTTTTAATCAAATAAATAAATGGGAACGTTAGTATGTTAACAGCCTGTTCAACAATCTTTTGTATGATAATCTTATTCATTGTTGTTAATTTTGAAAAGAAAAAAAAAAGATGTTGACATCAGAAATAACCATATATGAGAATTGCATTAAATGAATTTGTATTTTATTTTTTGTATTATATATTGGATAATGACTTAAATTTTATCAAAACATATTTTTCCTTGCTCACTTTCTTTCTAAGATGTGGCAACAGTATGTTTAAAAAGTTTTTTTTAATTAATTATCCTGCATTTAAATTACAAAATTTTGAATTTAATACAAATCTACATACTTAAATGAGATAAAAAGCAATTTTACAGAATTCTATTTTTACAGAATTTAGCTTCATGTCATATTGCTGCACTATACAAAAAGCACTTTCAAGATAATCACATCCCACAACTAAAATGGCCTGAGAATAGTCTACACCTTAACTCAATTGAAATTGTATAGAGATACATAGTCGAAATCAATTTTGTCCTTAAACCCAATTAAAAAAAGTAAAAACTTAATAATGGTTTTATATTAAAACAGCATCAGAACTAAAAAAACTTAGTTCAATCCATGGGAAAGCATTTTAAGGCTGCTTTAATGCTAAAAGTTACTCAAATAAGAATCAACTAACTTGGTGACAATTTTTGTACAGCTGATTTTCTTCATATGCTAAAATTTTTTTCTTGACATCTGTTATTATAACCATATTTACTCGTGTATAATTCATACTCTTTTTTTTTTCAAAACTTTAGGGCTAAAAATCAGGGTGTGCATTATACACGAGACGTTTCTGAAAACTACCATACATATTTTCACTAAATCACTACTTCTGGGATGGAGCTTTTTTTTTAGTTTTTCCTTCCTCCATAATCATATGTAAGACATGACATCTAATTTTCTAGCTGTGTTGCATATTTAGCATAATGTAAACCAGAAAAGCAATGGATTTAAAGCATCAGTGTAACCTGTGCTTTTCTTCTCATAGTAATTAGACTCTTTGAAACCAGAATACACACAAGTACGCAATGCAGAACCTATTTATTTCACCCTTCTCAATTCCAACTTATTATTAGTGGTACAATATTTGAAATGTGGAAAAATATTTTAAAACAGTTTCCAATGTAAGAAAAGTATACCTTAAATTTATGAATATGGTAAATACACAATAGTAAACACGAAAATTTACGTTCTCTTTTTTTTTTTTTCACGTGAGATAAGTTTTCTACAGAATTCTCTTCCAATTTTTGGATTTCCTACCATTACAATACCATGGTGCGCATTACCCATGAGACACTTTTTTCCACCCAATAAAAAAAGGGTGTGTGCATTATACATGAATGAATACAGTAATAAAAATACCTTTAAAATAATTATGGCATTACATTCTGGGTTAAATTATCTTTCTATTGATATACATTTTTATAGCATTTCTTCCCAATTAATTGTTATTATGAACCATAAAACTTTAGAAATTGAGTTTTTCAAAAGATCTTATAATTTTAGCCACTAGTATGATCTAGTATATCTGGGTAAGGGTTTTATAGAGAAGGGTAAGACTACAGTAGGCATATTTGTAATTTTTCAAGTTCTTAGAAGATTTTTCTTTTAGTAGCAGATAATATTTTTTTTAAAGACAATTAATAGATATTTAAATATAATTGCGGATAATCTTCTTAATTTAGCTTTAGAATATAACTAATGGATACACGATAAACATAATTCATGATTTTTTTTAAAAATAGCACAAAAAATAATAAAGAAAGAAAAGTTGTCAAAAACCACTGTTTTATATATTTTAAGTACATTTTTATAATTTAAGTAAATCATGAAGTCCAGGTGAACAAGAAGCTTAGAAATTATATTTGTAATCCTGATGCAAAAAGTTATGAAAGTAATTTTTATGATGAATACACTAAATGAAAAACAAACAAATAAATTATTATTAATTGAAAACTTTAGTTAATTAGAAAAGGGAAGAGCTCCTTTAATATTTATAAATGTCTATCAGCTATAACTATGCATATATGTAAAACATATCTTTAAATAATGAGATTTAAATTTTTTTTACTATTAAAAATAAATTATACTTGTTTAGTAATAGACATGCCAAAATTTTTTTAAAGTATCATTCATTTTCTGGATAAATGCTCACTAATTTTGGATATATTTCTCCAAACACAGAGTAAAGTCAAATATATATATATAGATTTTTTTTTAATCAGAAATTTTAAAAAGTCATTAGTATTAAAAAATAAATAAATAAAACTAAATTCTAGCAAGTTTTCTGCTGCCAGGATAATGGGTAACATAGTATGATTTTAAATGAAAAGTTATTCATAAAACTCTGACAGTCATATATATAAAAAAAAATAATAATAATAATTTGTTTTAAGGAATTTTTTTTTTATAAGCATTCAATATTTATCTTGAAAATTCCGCCTAAATTTTTTACTGTAATTCATATTTTTCCCAAAAAATTTCTGCTACAATGCATTAATTTGGCATAGACACAAACTCTATTATGAAAAATTTACAGCATTTTTTACACTTGGTAAAAAATGCAAACATTTATTAAAAAATACATAATTTTTGCTCTATTTCTTTTTAAATATATGGCAACAGGAAAGAAAAAAAGGAAACATTGTTTAAACGTAAATGAATTAATATTAAACTATTAATTGATAAAAATATATATTTTAAAATATCACCTTTATTTTTTATTTATATTTTCTACTTTTTAGCTTTTAAAAATGCTTTGTTGTTGCACTTTTACAGCCATTTGGCATATTTGGAGAGCATGTATTGGCAAATAACTAAATCCATTGTTGTTTCAACTCATATATAATTATATGAGTTACAGAAAATATTTGCGATTTATCAGCCCTGATGGAGTAACAAGAAAAATGCCCGAAAACCTTCTAAGCATTTTGTCCATATTTTTCAGTTTCCCCAAAATAAATTAAGTTGGCTCTACACAAAAATATTTTTAACAATATTGTATTTTAGAAACAAACGGGGAGAAAAAATTTAAATTATTTTAAGTTTTACAAATATTTTTATGAAAATGCAGGAAAGCCCCCAGACACTCAGAAGGTTAAAAATTATGTATTAATTTATAATTAAGTTCTACAAATGTTAAAATGTATTGTCATCTGAAATACACCTGTGAACGGAATGCAATTTTTATAATTCTAGCATGTCAGGAAGTGCATGCGTAAAAAGTCAATTGCAAAATTCTATCTTTACTTACAAAAACTCGGTTGAGTTAAATAAAATAGTGTAAAAATACATTTTAACACCTGAAATAAAAAGGATGCCTTTTTATAGTAGCTGTATTGTAAAAGGTCTGAAACCTGGCTTGGCTTACCAAGAAGCTAACTAAAATGTATCTAAAATTAACAATAAAATAAAACATTTGTAAAAGAAATGAAGCATTATGCTAAGATTTTAATAAAGTTTCATGGCCTTGAGAGATATGAAATGATTGGATAAAAGCAAACACATGACACAAGAAAACAGATAGTTTGCTGTAAGTAACATATTTAGAAACAAATCTCTGATCATGTGATTTAATAGTTATTATTAGCAAAGCGTTTTAATATATATATATAGTTAAAAATGTTATATATTTATTTACAAATAAGTTAACTATTATAGCTCTTTAAACCAATAAAAAATATAAATAAAAATTAAATAATATCTTTGTTTATTTCATCTGATATTGTATTGGTTGAAACTCCACTGTTTAAAGTTAATTTTTAGAAAAATTTACAAGATCTGTTTTTGAAATTAATTTCTAATTTATCTTAGTGAATAAGAAGTGATAATTTGCATAATATGCAGCGTAATTTAACGATTAAAGAATCAAATAAGTAATCCTATCAGGCATGGTCATGTATAAAAAGGGATGACAAAATGAAACAATTGCCACTCAAAGGCCTAGCAATAAAAGGAAGTACAAAATAAAGGTATCTCTAAAATACCACTTTGCAGCATAAAGCAGCAGTTCTTAATTACTATGCACCCTTTTTTACTTTCTTCTATATGCATAAGAAGAAAGTACTGGAAGCACAAAAATTTTCGACTTCTATTTTTTGATGGATTTACACGTTTTGGGATGTCTTGAAACATGATTTGATTATTTTTGGAAAATGTATGTCTGCCTGTCTGTGTGTGACACAATTTTTGTGGTTGCTCTATCTCAAGAACTAATGCACGGAATTTCATAAAACTTTATAATCTGTTAGACCTTGACTTGGACCGATGCTGATTAGTAGGGAAGCACCAAATAGAGATTTTGGCTGAATGCCGAATATTCAACACACAAGTGAACCGAATATCAAATATTCGTCCGAAAACTCTTGTTTCAGGGCTTAAAAGTCTTTTAAAGTAAAATTCAATTTTACATCTTAGTTAACATAAATACTTCCATTTAAATGAAGAAAACTTTTTCACAAGTAAAACTTTACACTAAAAAAAGATTTATGCTTTGAATTATTATTTAAGACGACAGTCTTAAAAATTTTAACCTCATGGCTTCTTATGTGAATTAAAACAAATGAATAAAATTTTCTTATATGCTAAAACAAATATTTTAAAATCAAAGAGAAATCTTGAAGGAAAATTTTACAGTAATATAGTGTTTATGTCAGGAAGAGAGTATAAATAAGAATTATTCAAATGGTGACAACTTAGCAAGGAAGGTTTTAAATGCACCACAGGGCAATGTCTAAAGTGAGTGATTATTTTCAGAGGTTGGAAATATATAGCGTATTCCTAAAATTTTGAAACAAATTTTCAAGGAAGATAATCCAGTCAAGAAAAACATTTTCTGTAGAAGTAACCAGCATCGCAATGCACTTATTCAATCAAAAATAGAGGGTATTTCACTACAAGATGAACCCGAATTTCATTCACAACTTTACCAATACTATTTTAGCAAGATTTTCATCAAATTAACTTTGCTTTATATGAAATATGGTGACATCGTTGGAAGTGATTGAATTTTGGTCAGTGACACAGTATATATACTGTCAGCTGCATTCTGAATAATGGAATGTCTATAGCGTAATGTTGTTTGCACTACAATGGTGGCAATTTCTAGCCCTTGTCATATTTTACAGAAAGTAAGTCTATTGAAAATATCCTTACAATATCTTCATTATTGTTAAATAAAAATCCAAATTTGACTTGGAGTGAGATACACAGTATTTTTGAATGAATAAGTGGATTGAGATCTTTGTTTTCTATACAAAAACTGTTTGTCTTGATACCTATTATAACTCCTGAAAAATGCCCACTATCTTCCATTTTGTTTAGAAAAAACCAGTTTGTGAAAATGCAAGAAACAGATACCTGGCAATATTCAGGAACTTGCATTTATGCATCATTAATTCCTATGAATGTCATCATTCACAGTTAGTTTTTTTAATTGTCACTTTTCAAACAGCAAATAAATGTAAAAGCAATCTCTGTTACTTTCTGAATATCTTTATTTATCGACAGTTAAAAAATAGAAGTTATCTAAGATTTTAAAAAATATTTTTGAAAACATTTTCTTTAAGCATTCGATTTGCCCAAATGCTCAGCATCAGCAGATCGAATATTTTTACATTAGGTCATATGGCTGAATATTGAATATTCGGTGCATCCCTACTGATTAGGTTTGGATGTGTATCAACCAAGAAGGGATGCTGCTATGCTGTTATCTTTTACGATTTCTGTGATAGCTATATCTCAGGAACTAATGATGGAATTTCATAAAACTGCATATTCTTTTACACCCTAACATGAATAGATGCTGATTAGGTTTTGGTGTATACAGTCAAACCTCGTTAACATGAACACGCTTAACGTGAATTACTTTTAACATGAATTGTTTTCATAGTCCCCTATAAAATTGAGTACAAAGATTTGATACTGATAACATGAACAAAATTTTTATTCTCCTTGAGGTTCATGTTAACGAGGTTCGACTGTATCACCCAATATGTTGCACTACCATGCTGTGTTTTGCACAATTTCCATCATAGCTATATTATGGCATCTATGGGATGGAATTTCATCAAATTTTATACTCAGATAGACCTTGACATAAGTAGATACTGATTAGATTTTGGCATATATATCCCAATAGGTGGTACTCCAGTGCTGAATTAAGAATTACACAATAGCTCTATCTCAGTATCTATGGGAATGGAATTTCATCAAAATAGTTATTCAGCTAGACCTTGACATAAGTTGGTACTGATTATATTTGGGTGCATCTTTCTCAATAGATGGCACTGCTATGCTGTGTTTTGAACGATTTCTGTGATAGCTATATCTCAGATTCTACAGGATGGAATTTCACCAAATTTAACATAAAGGTTATGTTGTTTCGGATTGATTTTTTTCATTCCAAAGGGGATGTTGCTATGCTGTGCTTTTCCAGATTTCCCCCGATAGCTATATCTCGGCATCTATGGAATGGAATTTCACCAAATTTAATATGCAAAATATTTATTAAAAATCATGTTGATTCAATTTTGACTTTGGTCACTTAACAGGGGGCTGCTATGCCATATTTTCACAATGAACATTACAATGATATCTCAGTTTTTAGTGGACAGAAACACAACACATTTTATATTTGAAGTTATTAATTATAAATATAGATGTTGGTCCAATTTTGTATTTGAATACCCAACATGAAGCACTGTTCATTGATCACTGTAATTCTGAATTAAATTAAAAGAAATGCACTATAATTCGTAATTGTTTTTATGTAACAGTGCAATTTAATTAATATATCATAATAATATAGAAGAAAGTTTTGTTATGGCCACAGCATACTAGTTTTGCATTTCATTTGTCTTTGCAGACCCCATATTTTAGAGCCAAAATTAATGATTAGAATATCGAATACAAGATATATAAATTAATTATACTGTACTTTTAAACCGTAGTCTTAAATTTTTTATTTATATTACAAGATTTCTATCAGATTCTAGATAAATGAAAATTTTTGCACTAAACGCGAGATACTCATGGAACCCCTGAAGACACTTTTTGGACATCTTGGGGTCTGTGGACTACAGTTTAAGAACTACTGGCATATGTTTTCCTCTACAATGTATTATACAAGAACTATCATGAGTCCATTCCTCCCAAAAAATTTGAAATCTGATGTGGCTTTTGATTGTTTAATGTCAACCTAATGTCAAAACTATGCAAAAGTGTATCTTCATGAGATATTTGTGATTTCTTTCTCACAATTATTGTTAACTCTGTGAAATCTGCAGAACTTGGGATCGAAGGTTTGGTGGTTTAAAGAATTTGGCAGATTACATCATGGCTTTTTTCATACAGACTTGAGAAGAAAAAATCCAAGAAGTTTAGAAAAATTCTAAGGAATACAAGAATTTTAAAGGACTTACCAATTTTTTCATGTATGGTGTGTGTGCCCTTGTGTAAAACACACCCTAATTTTTAATATCTTGCTTAAAGAGAAAAAAGAATTTATATTCAAATCTAATGGTTAGTGCAAATATTGCATAGTTCTTACAATGTATTGTTTACTGGTTTCATAAATTTGACAGGTATCTATCCAAACTTTTCTCACATAGTCTTTGAACACCTTTTTATATTATTCAAATTTTAATTGCTTAATAGGCATAAAACCAACAAAGTGAAAAAGTACCCAAGCCGGGACTCGAACCCCGGTTATCAGATTAGCGCACTGACGTTCTACCAACTGAACCACTTGGGAACGATACTCAGCCTGGAACTTTTTCACCATAACATGTTGGCAAGGCTACAAACGCAGCACAAGATGGAATATTTTCCGTGAGCCGCCAACCCTGGGGCAAACATGAAATCAAAGATCTCTGGAAAAATTTCCAAGTATTAAATATGAACCTTTTTATATTTGTGAAAAATCTAGTCATAATTTTAGGAATTTGAAATGAATGTCATCTTTATGCATTTTAAAGAAGATACATGTATGCAAAATACATATTTTTTTCTTTATATGTGTTAAAGTAGGGGTGCACAACCTGTGGCCCGCGATCGGATTACTGGTGGCCCGCGGATCAATTTCGCCGATCGGACGCAAAAAATCGCGACTTTTGGCGATAGGGGGTGTATAAATCGCGAATTTTGCCGATCAAGTGCATATAAATCGTAAATTTCGCCGATCGTATGCGTAAAAATCGCGAATTTTGTTTGATCGGGTGCGTATAAATCGTAAATTTCGCCGATCGCCTGCGTAAAAATCGTGAATTTTGCCAATAGGGCCCATAAAAATCGTGAATTTTGCCGATAGGGTGCGTATAAATCGCGAATTTTGCCGATCGGGTGCGTATAAATCGTAAATTTCGCCGATCGCCTGCGTAAAAATCGTGAATTTTGCCGATAGGGCCCATAAAAATCGCTAATTTTGTCGATTGGGCGCGTAAAAATCATGAATTTTGTCGATCGGGTGCGTATAAATCGTAAATTTTGCCGATCGCCTGTGTAAAAATCGTGAATTTTGCCAATCGGGCCCATAAAAATCGTGAATTTTGCCGATAGGGTGCATATAAATCGCGAATTTTGCCGATCATGTGCGTATAAACCGTAAATTTCGCCGATCGTATACGTAAAAATCGTGAATTTTGCCGATCAGGGGCGTAAAAATCGCAAATTTTGCCGATTAGGCGCTTAAAAATCACGAATTTTGCCGATCAGGTGCGTAAAAATAATGAATTTTGCCGTTCAGGCAGGTAAAAATCGCAAATTTTGCCGATCGGGGGCGTAAAAATCATGAATTTTGTCGATCAGGCCTGTAAAAATCGCGAATTTTGCAGATAGGGTACGTAAAAATCGCGAATTTTGCCGATCGGGGTCATAAAAATCGCAAATTTTGCCGATTAGGCGCTTAAAAATCACGAATATCGCCGATTGGGCTCGTAAAAGTCATGAATTTTGCCGTTCGGGCACGTAAAAATTGCGAATTTTGCCGATCGGGGGCGTAAAAATCATGAATTTTGTCGATCGGGTGCGTATAAATCGTAAATTTTGCCGATCGGGCGCGTAAAAATCATGAATTTTGCCGTTTGGGCACGTAAAAATCGCGAATTTTGCCGATCGGGTGCGTATAAATCGTAAATTTCGCCGATCACCTGCGTAAAAATCGCGAATTTTGCCGATTAGGCGCTTAAACATCACGAATTTCGCCGATTGGGCTCGTAAAAGTCATGAATTTTGCCGTTCGGGCACGTAAAAATCGCGAATTTTGCCGATCGGGTGCGTATAAATCGTAAATTTCGCCGATCGGGCGCGTAAAAATCATGAATTTTGCAGTTCGGGCACGTAAAAATCGAGAATTTTGCCGATCGGGTGCGTATAAATCGTAAATTTCGCCGATCACCTGCGTAAAAATCGCGAATTTTGCCGATCGGGCCCGTAAAAATCGCGAATTTTGCTGATCGGGTGTGTAAAATCGCAAATTTCGCCGATCAGGCGAGTAAAAATCACGAATTTTGCTGATCGGGCGCGTAAAAATCGTACATTTTGCCGATCAGGTGCGTATAAATCGAAAATTCCGTCGATCGTATGCGTAAAAATCGCTAATTTTGCCGATCGGCGCGGATAAATCGTTACTTTTGCCGATCGGGTGTGTGTAAATTGTAAATTTCGCCAATCGTCTGCGTAAAAATCGCGAATTTTGTCAATCACTAGGAAAAAAACTATGAATATTGTCAATCACGCATGGAAAATAAATGCAAGATTTTTCTATCCTTGCCAACTGAAATGGGTTATACTGACAAAGGAGATGGTTGAGTATAGGGAGCTAACTCTCCTTTTAAAATTAGCCCCCCCGCCCCCATTTTTATGAACTTTTAGGCCGATCCTCCCCCTCCTTGCCCGAAACAAAATTTTGTTCACCCTACGGATGTTGGCTCTTGACAATCCAGTCATTTTTGTGACTGACCCTCCTCTTATAAAGGCTGTGCACCCCTACTTGATATCCACATTTTATGACTGAATATGTTAAGAAGTACAATTTAGAATAATATGTTTCTCCTCCTCCCCACCTTCATTCATGAAAGCAGAATTTTTTTTCGTCACTGGCAATCTTTAAAGCTAAATTTACTCCTTCAAATAAAGTCAAGGAGTATTTTCACTCTCTGAAAATAATCTTAGCTATATCTCTTGTATAAATACAAATGTAAACTGTTGATATATCCTTATACCAACAGAACTGAATACGTTGACTGGGAAGGAAGGAACCTAGCCCCCCCCCCCCGGTCACACCTCCTGCAAACAAAATTCTACTGATGGTGGCCCTCGACAACCCAGTCATTTTTGTAAGTGGCCCTTCGCTTAAAAAGGTTGTGCACCCCTATGTTAAAGTGACAGGTCAGATTTTACTTTTAAATGGTTAAATTTATGAAAGGTTCAATTTGGAGATAAAAGTCTATTTTTTAGTCAAAGAATTTTGTGAAGTGTTCTGGTTTAAGGTGAAAAGTTTTGTGAAGGGTGCTTTAAAGGATCCAATTCTGTTACACACACACACACACACATACATATATATAATACACTGCAGGTCATCCAAAATGCAACACCAAGAAGGACAAGATATATCAAAGCCAAATTTATTTAAGAGATTACACAGAGTATCAATGTTAATTGATTTGAAATGCAGCCTTCTTTGAGGTGAGGAAGACGAGAAAATCAGTAAGAAGTGTTGCCTCCACGTCTGTCAATAACTGCTGCTATGCACCGCGGCATTGAGTGAAAGAAGCATTTGATGTGTTGTTGGGGAATGGCATGTGCCTCCACAAGTAGCCAAAGTTCATCTGGTGTACCAGCAGATGCGGCATGCTGTGCTAGGCGTTCTCCAATCATTGACCAGACATGTTCGATAGGCAATAGATCTGGAACACAGGCCGGCTAGGGTAACAATGCAATATGATTGGCTAAGAAGAAAGTTTGAACATTGTGTTCGACATGTGGTCGCGCATTGTCCTGTTGAAAAATGGCTGCAGGCAAGCCCTGAATGTAAGGAAGGAGAACACGCTGCAAAACCTCAGAGATGTAGCGCTGGTTGGTAAGTATATCATTAATGTGTACTAGTGGGGTGTGGAAGTGGAATCTAATATCACCCCACACCATAACATCGGGTGCAGAACCAGTATGACGATGCATGACACAACAGTTGAGCAGCCACCCTCCATGGTGTCTCCAAACTCTAATCTGACCATCGTGGGGCTTCAGTCAGAAGTGTGATTCGTCTGAAAACACAATGTCATGCCATTCGGATATCCATCTCTGCTGTTCAGTGCACACTTGCAACGCAAAATCCTGTAGTTTTAAGTCAAAGGTAAGTGAAGTAATGGACGCCTAGCGAACATTCCACTGTACTGCAAATGACGTCTAATTGTTCATGCGGACACCGATTGTTATGTTACAGATTGTATTCGTTGTGATACGGTTGCAGATGTGGCAGTGTGCTCCATCAGTGCCTTGCACACAATATGCCTGTCTTCCCGTAGAGTGGTATGAGGAGGCAGTTGCAATCGGTCCTGTCAGTCAGTCGTTTCCTCCTGTTTCCACTGATTCCATTTTCGCATGAGTGTTGCTTGGTTACGTCCGACACAATGACTAATTTCTCAAAGGATAATCTGATATGTCTGTATGCAACGATTCTGCCACAGTCAAACTCAGAAACGTGCTCGAATGGTGCTCGTATTTTTCTACAAGGCATACAGAAGCTGCACACAAAAAATTGTACAAAAGAACAATCTACGTTCTTCAAAACAGCAGTCTTTCCTCCCTTTATATACAGTTTGTAAGGGTCTCTGCAGTCGCCCATGATGTGTGCATGCCTGAAATCGTAATCATTTGCATACCCTATCGAGGTGTACGTATGGTGCAAGTTTCACACTGTTTGGAATATTCCTTCATGGTGTTGCATTTTGGATGGCCAGCAGTGTATATACAGAGGCCAGGCCAGTCAAATCCCGAATTCTCATCATGTATCATATGCACCTAGATTTTAAAAGTAAATTTTGAAGGGAAAAACCATGCAGTATATACAAAAGAAATATGGTAGTTTTAAGTATTCCTTGGAAACTTTTTCATTACTAAATAGTTTAAGGAGTCTGTACTCATCTTGCTGTTTATATAGATTAGCAATATTTACATGAAAATGAAAATTCAACAAGTGGGTAAATGTGATCGAAAATTGCACAAAGGGTTTTGTTTAATATTCCTTTCAAAACACTTTATCCTTTAATAAATCCAAATAAACTTCATTTTCCAAAAAAAAAAAAAAAAAAATCAAGTTTTTTTTTATAAAGTAAAAATTTACCTGTCTATTTTCTCATTTTTTCGAAAATCTGAACTGGTCCAGCCCGCTATTATACTCTATCATAATATCTGTCATGTGGACTAAATGCGATATTAAAATAAATCAATTTCAAAATTAAACATGTTGTACAGAGACCTTCAAAATGTTAGACATAAGATTAATTTCCTTTTTAATTCTCTAATGAGGTCATATTAAGCTGCTTTCTGTATTTACACATACTTATACTTCTTGTATTATTGAGAAATGTTTGAAAATTTCTGTTTTATTACCAATATGACGTCATATTAATCCTTTTTTCAATTGGTGAAACTTTTTATTTCATTTTCATTTTTCATGTGGAAATCTTTCAATAGAAAATTAATTATTGGCAACTGCTATAGCGAAAAATGTTTAAATTTAATAGGAAAAGGCTGTTAGATTTTTGGTTTTTTATCTCTATATATTAAAATAATAAGATTTTTTTAAATTTTATGATTTTGAGCTTCATAGGAGGTATTTAGCTATAAGTACACAAATTTTATGACTGTAAGTTATATAGTTTCTGAGAACCGGCTCTGTGATGGGCAGACAATGAAGCGGGACTAATAGGGTTTTGCGAAATCAACGAAACCCTGAAAAAGAAACACAGTGCAAGAATAACTTATTTAAAACAGAATAATATTCAAAATTCATTGGGTATTATTAAATTTTTAAAGTTTGGCACACTGGTAATTTAAGTTTCAGTTTATGATGAAGATATATATATATATATATTTTTGTACAACTAGTTATTAGCTTGAGATAAAATGCAAATGAAATCATGTGCAGGTGTATTGAATACAAAAACTTTACTAATAAATAATTTGTTTAGACATTCAATTATTGTTAAATTATATTTCTCCAGCTGCATAGTGTTTTAATTCATGCACATCAGAAAACTGCAATTGGCCCGTAAATGGATTTACTTGTTTATTTTTTATAGCAAAAATTATTATTTTAATACACCACCGGTTTTAGCTATAGCTACTCTGTTCTTACTCTGACTTATCTATTTCTTTATAGCCACTCTGCATGGAGTATGTGGAGGAGGCCCTTCTCTTCCACAAACTATGTGAACTTGCAGACAGTCCCGCCGCCATGTGTGGTTTCAAGTAGTAGTTGCAGGAGTAAAAATCCTCCAGCTTACACCCCATGGCCTGGGCAACAAGCACCCCAATAAGAACAACAACTTTAATACACAATATGTGAAATATACCAAATTTCTTAAAACACAATGCAGTTCTAAAATTAATAATTGATAAAATCACTACCATATTAAATTTGTTATATGCGTTAACTGTTAATCATATCCTTTTTTTACATTTGAAAATGAATGGAAGATTATACAGTGGCAGATTTCACAGAGTTAACTGTATACACATTCCTTTTATGTAGGACAATGTTGGTAATATAGGAAGAAGTTTTCAATATGCAATTGAAAATAATTCTTGATAGAAAAGTAGGATTCTATGTAATCTGTGTGTTCTGATATAAACAAGAATATCTGTCTGTCATATGTGTACATGTATGCTTAATTGGTTTATAATTTGATTGAACAACTTATCTGCAATATAGAGCAATTGATGACAAATTAAGAATAGATTAATGTTATAATTTTTTTTTTTTTTTAAATCTTTTCAAGCAAAATTCAGTTTAATACTATTTCGAGCAATATTAGATGAAAGAAAATATGAACAACAAAACATTATATGCAGCATGTTCACTCATTCAGCTGCAATGAAAGTTGAGTGGTCAAGTTCTATGAGAGACTGTTTATAAGTTATCACATTTTCAATTATTAGGGTTACCAGAACTAATATGCATATTTGAACACATTCCTTCCTATTGGCCAATTTTTATCACCACAGACAACATGAAAAACATTTTCTGGAAATGGCAAATGTGTTGATTAGTGAAAACATGCTCTCCTTCAGCAAGGTGAAAAAAGAACTCTATAGACCATAGTGCTGTGTTGGATTAACTCTTGGGTAAAAATGTTTTATGTGACATGGCTTTTATAGATAGCACCCAGAAAAACAAAATCTTTATTTTAATTATAACTGATGGAATTTTTTAAAAATGAAGCACAAAACAAAACAAATCAAGATAATTAATTATTTATTAATAATTTATTTTGAAAAAATTGCCTACATATAATGATTGACTCATAATGAAAGTTTCAGTACATTTTATGATGGACTTTTAGTTATAAATGATACAAAAGTGCATTTAAAAGGTTACGAAAAAAATACTTAAAAAATTTGTTTATTTCAATTTTGATATAAGGAAAGTAATTAAGTACAAAAGTACAATTCATTAATGAACCCAGCAAAATTTAAGATAAACTGGAATGACATTTGAATAATGTAAATAAATATAAAAAGGTAAAAGACCAACTGAATACAAAAACAAAATAATTTTTATTTCCGTAAACATTTTTTAAACACATTTGGAGAGAAAATTTAATACTAAAAGCTCTTGATTGGAAAACTTTGATCTTTATTTTTAAATGTTATTTATTTGCACCTAAATGTATCTGAAGTTAATTCTAACAGGAGTAAACTTTGAATAAAGGAACTAGATATATAGGAATAGGAAGAAAGTCTGTTTAATTTTATGAAACTATACACTGTAAAAAGTAAGTAGTTATTTTATTTTCCATGAAATATACTCTGATGGGACAGATTTTATTTTTGATTATACAGACTGCTTTATGTAAACAATTTTAAGCATGATTGATAGTTTCAGCATTCATCACATGCATACATTTGACATTGAGAAATTCTGTAGAGTTTTATCAGTATTTTTTAAACATCTGTTTAAATAATTATGTGACACAAATTGTTTACCTAACTACTTAAGTTTTTGTATTATATGCAAGTCTCTGTATTTATTATACGACAGCAGCCCCATTTTCAAAATAATTTCAGATTTTTGCAAGCTAAAATAGGTAAAAAAAAATACTAATAATAATATTTCCCCTTTCTTATTACCACCTTATATTTAACGAGTTTGTGTTTATTAATAAAAGATGAGAAAGCCACTGAGCAGCATACTGAACAAGACTGGCAACTTTTTAAAAAACATTCATATAATGTCACCTATCATTGCTTTTAAAAGAAGCCCAAAACACTCATATGGAATTGTGTGTTTAAAATGGCAGCTAGAACCAGTTATAATTTAACTACACCAGTCATTGTTAGAAAATAAATGCAATGTATAATTTCCCAGAGTGCTTAAAGCACGGTCAGGATAGTTGACATATTATTGGCTTTCTGTAATTGATACTTAATACTGGAATATATAAAAGCTCTTGTGCGACAAGCTTTTTTTTTTTTTTTTTTTTTAAAAAAAAGCAACTTTTTAACAGGATTCCAAACAATAAACATTTTCTTTTCTTCAGACAGCTGTATGTCTTAAATAGGAGAAAAGAAAAGGAGAAAGAAAAAAACAGATTACAAAATTTTTTCTTTATGCATTTAAGGTAATCTTTTATGCCAATAAGTATTAACAGTAATAATTAACATGCAGTAACAATAAAATGTGTTCTTTGCAGTATCAAAAAATACCAGCTCAAAAAGCATATATATATATAATAATATATACTATAAACAATCTCACTTTCTATCTACTGTGCATTCTTTGCTTTGGAATTACACACCTGCTTCATTTAATTGACCAATTAGTTCATTGTAGGCAGACCACATTCTGTCTGCAATGATGTCACATGCATATTATCTATTAATTTATAGAAGCCAATAATATGCCATATTTACATTTAATTTCAGTAACCAGTGAAGAAGACGAAACATAAAATATTTAGATATAATAATTTAAAAACGTTTTTCCACATTTCGCCAAACCTCCTAATGAGGTTGGGGACAGAAATGTCCAACAGCACAATGTGCTGTGAAATGTTGGACAAGAAAAGCTCTAAGATGCAAACAGCCTACTCACTGGTTTAATGCAACAGAAATTCGTATCTCCAATTCCATGGATTGGTTTCATTATTCCATATTATTCCATCGCTGGTGTGACAACTGTGCGAAATTTTTAAAATAACATATTAGAAAAACATTCACTTTAAGAACTTAAAATATTTTTTATTAAAACTACAAATGCAAATAATTGTATTTTAATACAGGTACTAATTTATAAATTATTCTTCCATGATAGAAAAATATTTTCTGTACAGCTGTTTGATATAACTCTTTCTGGGAAGCTAAAAATATACTTCAATGCACAGTGAAACCATGTTAAAACCTTTGGGAGCAGACGACTGACGTTTTAAGAGGGGCGACAGTACAAAGTACTTCAATGAAATTAAATTATTAATTTTTTTATGAGCATGATATTTAAAAAAAATATGATCTTTAACATTAGTTTATTTTACAATAGAGGAAATTTTCTTTTAAAATGTATTTAATGACCGAAAAGAAATATTAAAAGGAGAAAATTCATCTAAAAATCCCCACTACAAAATATTTATTTTATAACTGTTATTAAGTGGAAAATTATATGATTATTAAAATATATTACAATATGGGAAGAAAAAAAAAACAAAAACCTATAGAACTCTGTCAAAGAAGTGTGTTTTTTTAGTTTTGTTGATTTAACTTTAGCTAATAATTGCATTAGCTTAGCAAAATCTTCTTCTTCAGTCTTTTTCGGATGAAATTTAAAAATTGCACAAGGTACATAATGCAGCTAGAACATCTTGGAATTTGTGTGTTAATGGCTTTCTCTTCAAGTATGTTAACGCTCTCATTTAATTCCCTATGATATTCTTTTTCTTTTTACTGCTATCATTAGTAGGAAAAGGGGATATCGTAAGTAAAAAAAAAAATGCTAGTTTAACAAAATTTCATTTTTTTTCTCCAAATGACAGTTTTTTTTTTTTTTTTTTTTTTAAGGATTTTTTAGCACTATTTCCTTATTTTTTTCTATTATGCATTGGCTGCTGTTTTAAGGTAGTGGTGGCTTAGCAAGGCCTTATTGTATAATAAAACTTCAACAAATTGGTATAATAAATAAATAAATAAAGTTTTAGACAAGTATTCTAACAGGCATGATAACAAGTCTCAGATGACAAGCAGAATTGCTCTAATGTAAATTGAAAATAAATGAAATCATTACAATTTATGAGCTTTTAATATATATATATATATATGTTCATATTTAGCAAAGATAAATTTTGTTGCATTATGATAGGTGGCATTTTATTTTTCAAGCACAATGGAAATTAATTATTGTAAATAAAATTATTTTAGTAATTATAAAAAACATAAGTTGAAAATACTGATTATAAACATTCAGGTATTTATTGCTTAAGTTTGTTAATATATTACTATAATAAAATGAGAAAGCTTAATGATACGTACACCATGTGGAAAACATATGAAAAATTAGACTTTTCTTAAATAAAAAATATTTCTAAAAACAAATTTTTAATGATTATTATACACTTTCATCTGCACCTACCTATTTTTTTTATATTTTAGATTATTATTTTTCATACTTATAGAAAATAATCAGCAATAAAAGTAATTGAAACACTCATAAGTCTAACTTAATCTACGTTTTAGGGAATGCATAGATAAATTTTTTTCCGATTAAAAAAGCAACAACAAACTAAAACTGCTTGAATAAAAATGACTCTTTTCTCAATATTTTTTTCATTGAACTATTTAACAAAAATTTTATTTTTGTGCTCATATGCTACTATACAAAGGATGGATTACAAAAAATAACAAACTATGATCATCAAAGGCATCACAAGCATCTTTAACTGGAAATAAAGATGAGTCATCAATATAAAATTTTAGCAACTATTAGAAAGGCAAATTTGTTTTAGTTTCTATTAAAGTGAGGTTAATTTGTTCTGCATGTTGGATTCCACCTCATGAAGAATTCAAAAGATCTTAAGTAGTCTAAACATGGTTTTATGCTGAAAATAGTGTTGATTAGAATGAATGTAGGTCTATTTCGAGAATATTATCTATTATGCCTCATTTATGCACATAACAAAAGCTATCTAGCAATTTTTCTTTTAAAAATACACAACCATGAAAATGCATACACCCACTCACATATATATAAATTATTCCTGTTTTTTCATGCATACTACTTTTATCAGTACCAGACTTAAAAAAAAAAAAAAAAAGAATGCTTTGTATATGTGCAACTGTTTCACAACAACAATTTGAAAATATATTTGCAAAGCCCAGAAAGAGTCATTCAGTAAAAATTAAACATTAAAAAAAAAAAAGAAAGAAAAGAAAGAAAGAAAAAGAAATCTAATATTGCTAAACTTTATGATTAACTTGGAAGCTTAAAACTTACATCCTCAATTTACTAACCTCATAATATTTTTTATAAATAGCATAATTTTATGATTACAAAATACTTTATTATATAATAAGAAAAAAAAATCATATAAATACAGATTACAATCAAACTCTTACACATTTTCATGTTTTATATGTACAAAGTATTACATTTTTCATCACAATGAAGGTAGTTTTAGCATCAATAATATAAAGTAAAAATTATTTAAACTTTTGTGCAATCATTCACAACATTTTGAAACTATTTCAGCTTGCTTCCCATTGACAACAATATTTATCTCAAAAGGGAATACCTAAAATGTGTTTTTAAAAGAATTATAATAAACATAAATTAACAAAAATAAATTTATGTGTTCTTTTGAGTATAAAACAAAAGAGAGTATTTAATATATAACTCTAATAGCAAATAAAAATCATTATGTAACATGTTTTTACCCCCCCCCCCTATAATAAACATAAATTAACAATAATAATTTATGTGTTCTTTTGAGTATAAAACAAAAGAGAGTATTTATTAATATATAACTCTAATAGCAAATAAAAATCATTATGTAACATGTTTTCACCCCCCTGCCCCCTCTATTAAGCATACAAGATTTATATGCTTGTTCTAGGCCAGAGTTCCTCCCACATGTGTGTGTGAGTATATGTGTATGTTTGAGATTAATAAGAAATAAGAAAGTCAAAATGAGAACAATTTTCATTCTTCTTATTTTGTAAGCATTTAAAATTAAGAATGAATATATATATATATATTTTTTTTTTTATCAAAGATTTTTTTAAAAAAAAAGAAAGAAAAATGTTTTAGATTATCATGATATAAATGTAAAATAAAATAAAAATAAAATCTACACAAAATTAAAAATGAAGCATTGAACGTTAATGACATATTAAAAAAAAAATGTTTAGCTGTGAGAATTTATTTTCTTTAAAAACTTACCTTTTACTTATTTGTGTATATGACTTCTATGTTATAATCATTTAAATAAAGTATTATCTTAAATGTTTTTCCAAATAGGACTAAAGAGATTCTACAAATTTTTATGTTTCTTTGAATGATTTTTAATACAAATTTATTTAACAGATTTGAATGGCACAATAGCCTGTATTTTTTTTTTTTATATGGAAAATACATGATTTTACATATAAAATATATAAATGATATTTTATCAAATTTTTAGGGTGAAATTATTAATTCTCTTGCTTAATGTGTCAAAATAATCAGAGAATTTGATGAAAAACAGCAACTGAAAAATGCACATTGTCCATCCTGATTTTCTTTTTTCAAATAAAAATTCAATGTGATGATTTAAAAAGTCTATAGAATGCTGTAACGATAAGCACATTTCTTCTGTCAATGTAACATAGAAGACACTTATCTTTCAGTTGATTAAAATGGGCGTGGTGCTCCTTGGCCCATCATGTGAGGAAGTAAGGACGGCCCCTGAGAATAAACAGCTGGTCCTGCAGCCCCAGGGAAAGGTGCATTCATCCTAGTCATGGCTCCAGGCATACCTTTATTAAAAGAAAATGAATACTAAATTTTTTCTCTTTAATGGAATAAGATAGTATCTGAAGACTCTACAAAAATAAAACAATCATGTAAGTTCCTGTAAAATAATATTTGTGCAACTCCTCCCAATGCACCTACACATAATTTAATCATGGATTTTCAAAAAGCATGAACAATTTTCCTAAAATTACTTAAATTTGAGAATAGTTGGACAGACATGCTTTATATACAACTGAAATATAAATTAAAAAAATATGTACCAAAATCTGCATTTTACAATCAAAAACACAATTATTTAGCTTTGTTGAAAAAATTCTGTCCTTCTGGCATTTGAATATGTGTAAATGAAATAATCCAACTATTAAGGGAAAATCATCACTTTCCTATTTTTAAAAATTATTGTCATTGTTCTAGACATATTTTTAATGTGTGCAGCATCCCACTATTTTCCCCAGAATGGACGATATTGTTTTATGCATATACCACACTGTTCTTATTTTTCTGGGATATAAAGCCATAGTTTAACTGTCTGTTCTAACATAGAAATTTTGAATAAAAAAGCACTAGATAGATGCTTTATAATTCCAGTTTCTGAGTAAACAGATCTCAGCAAACTGAGAGAAACTCCAAGAAAAGTAAATTCGCAGAGAAGAAAACATATGGACCAAAACATGGAAACTCAGAAAATGACAAATCAGATGAGCTTGATTGTCCGCTATGAAAAATGAAAACAAGCAGTATTGAAGTCACATTTTTTTTCAGAGTGGGACATATACTCCCTGGAAGAATCATAGAATTCCAAGTGGGACAGAAAATTTTAAATCATTCAAAAAGGCTTTTTGGTCTACTGTGATAATGCTTTATCAACAAAATTATTTGACATTTGCACATTTTCCAGACCATGTCACTGATTATGGAAAACTCAAATACACTAGCGAGAAAAATTAAAGGAACAACTATAAAAACTCATCAAACTTAAATAATTTTGCAGATAAGAGCATGAAACTTGCACAAGATCTTTATTTTGTCATGCCTGACATATATTCAAAATTCAGAACTGCCTATTTCTGTAAAAAAATAAATTTACATAAAAACATAAGACTGTGGGATATAAGAGGGGATAAGGAAATTGTACTGTTACAATATTTTAGAGACACACATGAAAAATCAACAAGGTATGTGGTCACTCCTGACCGAAATACAAGTTTTACAGCAATTTTCCATACTGTGGATTAGATTAACCAGAAGCGCTTGTGGTAACAATGTGTATTCAAGATGAATAGTGTTCCGAACCTTCTGGAGAGTGCTAGTTGGGGGTTGCCGAGATGCAAGTCGGCATACTGCTGTGTCCCACACATGTTCTATCGGATTTAAATTCAGAGAATATGCAGACCACTCCATTCACTGGATTCTGTCGCCTCAAGATAATCAGTCACAAGTGTAGCACGATGGGGTCGTGCATTGTCATCCATTAAGAGGAAGTTATTACCGATTGCACCTCTTAACAACTTGACATGAGGATGAAGAACCTCATTTCTGCATATTTTTGCATTCACAGTTGCACTGGTAAAAATGTGTAGGTCAGTGCGGTCATTCAAAATGATGCCCGCCCATACCATGATTCCAGGACTTTTGTATGGATGCCTTGCAGCCTTATTATGTGTTTTTCTCCCTCCATATGGTAATGCGTCTGAAATCACTCTCCAAACAAAATCGGGATTCATCGGTACATAGAACTTGCCTCCAGTCCGTGGTACTCCAATGACGATGATCTCTGAACCATTTTAACCTGCCGCATTTCGCTGCCGGAGTTAGTGGAATACAAATCATGGGTTTCCTTGCATACAGCCCTCTTTCATGCAGCCTGTCACTCACAATAAATCTGGATAGTCGAGTTCCTGTTGCTGCAACAAACTCCCTTGCAATCTGAACTGACATCAGTGGCTTGTTTCTTTTAGCAATTGTTGCCAAATAATGGTCCTGACAGCCTGTTGTGGCACGTTTTTGACCTTGACCTGGTTGTCTCTGCACATTACCAGTGTCTTCAAACTGTTTCCAGATTCTTGACATGGTGCTTTTGGCTATTTTTAACTCTTTACAGACCCCTGTCAGTGTCTGTCCTGCTACCACTCTCCCTATCCCATGCCATTTCTCACAATCGATCAAATACCTTCTGGATGACATGTTCCACCTACTACAAGTGACGATTTTATGCAACTACACGTAAAATCTTTGAAATTAGACCTCAAATAACTCACGTGTACTCCTTTTCAAACATGCCGAAAGAATAGGCTAAAAAATTTGCATAGTTTTCTGTAGCAAAGGTTAATCTCATTGGACTACGTAATAACATTAACCCTGAGTTACAAACCAATCACCTGTCATTGAAGTTCCCGCAACAGAATAAACATAAAGCACCTTCTTATGGCTGTTCCTTTAATTTTTCTCACCAGTGTATTTCAAAATAAAAAATGACTTATTTTCTCTTTCTAAATTAAATATTCACAACAATACAATATTACAACTTAATTAAATATTACAAGAAAAAATATTATTTTCAGCTTACTTGACATCTGACAGACCAATTTTACCTATAAAAGGAAAAAATTAAACAATTTGCATACTCTGGAGAGATTGTAGAAAAATTTTGTAGTAACATTACTATTAATGAAATATAATAAATTTATTTACAAAATTTTTAGCGCTGTAAAATATTAGCTGAAATAATAATAACAAAATTTACACATACATTAATGGTTAAGCAAAACACAACACAACAGAATAACAACAAATCTTTACCTGATGGCATGCCCATTTGTGGTCGCATCATTGGAGGCATAGAATTCATCATAACAGAACCAGTGCCAGGAACCATTGGAACCATTCCTTTGTTGCCCATTACTGACATTCCCATTAACATTCCAGAGCCTTGATACCGCGGCAACTGAGCCCTAATTTCTTCCTAATGAATAGAAAATAAAACACAAGAGTTAATTTGAGAAGACTGATTACTAGATTATTAAAGATTTATTGATACTTCAAAATAACAAATACTACAGAAAACTTTCAAAAAAGTGTGTTCACAAGTTTTAAAAATGTTAATCTTTGTGTGATGGGAAAAGGGCAAAAGGGAGAAGTGGGAATTTCAGGAAGTAATTTAAATAAAACTTGTTTCTAAAAGAAAGAGGGGGGGGGGACTGGAATCTAGAAAAATATAGAGATTTCTCACTCCTGTTGTTATAAAGGCTATTTGGCAATTGCCATAAAATTTTATCAAATTTCCTGACTTTTCCAGATTATAGATAAAACATTAAAATTCCTTACTGTTTTCTTTAATAAATTTCCAAATTTGCTGCTGCAAGGGATAAGCATACCCCACTTTGAAAAACATTGATATAGAGCAACATTAAAGAAAAGCCCAGCTAAAAGGTCACAGTACAAAACTAGTTTTTTTACTCCTGAGAATAGTGCATGCCAGCTTATCATTTCTAAGCAACATGCTATAGAATAGTGGATAAAGTTGGACAGCTGTCATGAGCAAAAAACATTATCAGAATAGAAATACGCTCATGTGTTCAGCAGATTAAAGTGGTTTTTGCCAATGTTTCGCATTCTGGTAAGCTCTTTACATTTGCAGGGTTTGGCCTCAATGATTTCAATCAGCCGATTTTTTTAAAACGTATGATTAAAATCATATTTCTCTTAATTTTTTGAAAAAAAGGGCTGATATCTATACTAATAAAAGAAAGTTTCGCTCTGTGTGCGTGTCTGTGGGTCTGTTGGCGATGGCTAGGAAAATCTAGGCCACCTAGAAGGCTGGAAATTTAGATTTAGGTAGTCCAAACCCTCCCCTGCTGCAACATTGCGTCAGAATTTTAATATTTTAATTACTTTCTGAAATATTAATTAAAATGCACAAAGAACTCTCATTAAAAATACGCTTTTTTTCATAGGTTGGTTGGTTGTGTAGAATATCTTCTCAGAACACATTAAATAAATCAAAGTAACGATGCATAGATAAGGACTTATAACGAAACAGTGCCAACATTGATTGCAGTTACCTGCATATAGCTAAGCTAATACAGCGCCATCTACTCATGGCAAATTACATAAACGCCACCTGTTTAAGACATTTACAGGCATGTTTTTCTTCATTATAATTATCTGGGTTTAAGGTTTTTTTTAAAACAGGACATATATTATTATGATAGAGACTACTATTACAGAAAACTATTTAACAGATTATTTGTTATATATTTGCGGGAATGGCGAGGGGTAGGGGTCTAATTACATTTAACAATTTTAACCCGTAGCGTTTAATTGTTGTTTTATATACAGAATACCGCTATTTTAAATCTCAGTTTCTCAGTAATATCTCAGTAATAATGTTCCGAACTTCTCCATTTAGTTCCATTTTTACTAAATTATCGTAAAACTCAGCATTCATTGCTTCAAGGTGTATTTCTAAAAACCAAATGAATGAATTTTTAAAGATACATAGCGGTTCTCCTAATTAGTCATTTGCTGAACGGAACTTGAACATCCCCTCCCCTCCCCTCCTTCAAGTTTTTTTTACCTAACTATGCTCCGTTTCCATATGTCAGCAACTATCTTTCCGATTTGAACGCAAGTGATTCCAAACATTATAATTAACTTAATAGACACCCTTTATAACATTAAACTTAATTTATGAGTGGAGGCTACCACTATTTCCGAATAATAGTTTAAGCCAAATTTGTAATTAAGTTTCTAGCTTAACCAAACGAACGAATTTTTAAAGATGCATAGTGATCCTCCTAATTAGTCATTTGCTGAAGGGAACTTGAACATCCCCTCCCCCCCTCTCCCTCCTTCAAAGTTTTTCCTCTAACTATGTCCTGTTTCCGTATCTCCGCAACTATATTTCCGATTTCTACACAACTGATTCCAAACATTATAATTAACTCAATAGTAACCTTCTATAACATTAAAGTAAATTTATGAGTAGCGGTTACCACTATTTCTGAATAATAGTTTAAGCCGAATTTCTAATTAAGTTCCTAGCTTAACCAAACAAACGAATTTTTAAGGATGCATAGTGGTTGTCCTAATTAGTCATTTGCTGAACGGCACTTGAACATCCCCCCCCCCCCTTTTCCATATCTCAGCAACTATCTTTCCGATTTGAACGCAAGTGATTCCAAACATTATAATTAACTTAATAGATACCTATTTTTCATACTAAACATTTTTACATTACACTGAACTAAATTTATGAGTAGAGGCTACCACTATTTCCGAATAATAGTTTAAGCCAAATTTGTAATTAAGTTTCTAGCTTAACCAAACGAACGAATTTTTAAAGATGTATCATAGTCCTCTTAATTAGTCATTTTCTGAAGGACACTTGAACATCCCCTTCACATGACACCTCACTCATGATTATTTTCTCTAACTGTGCCTTATTTGAATAACTCGGCTTATAATGTTCCCATCTTCTCGAAACCAGCTCGATTTTGTCGCACGCCTACTATACAGTACCGTAGGCAACGTTAACCTGTCTCAGAGATTCTTTCCGAAAGAGGTTGCTTCCCTGGCGGTGGAAGGGGGAAATAAAAGATTTTCCGGAGCGTGCCTGGTATACGGTGTCGAAGCCATCGGAAACCTTGGCCAGAGTTTCGTTTTTTAAAAGATTTCAGTTTATTACATGGGCTTGGGCAACGCTGGGCGGGTCAGCTAGTTAAAACATAATTTAGTCTTTAAGAGCACAAGTTCTGTCTGTCTGTATAAAAGAAAATGTTATCCAATTTCTTCTTTATTATTATCATTATGAAATTTAGTTGCTTGGATGATAAGACCAAGACCTTAACAAGTAATCTGCAAATTATTTAAATTTCAATAAAAGCTTTCTTTTATTTTTATTAAATTATTTAAACCTTTAGCAATGAATAAAGCATAATTAATTATGAAAAGCATATTCAATACTACTCTTCTACACTTTTATCCAGAAAAACACAGCAATACGGAAGATGACTAATGGCTACTCATTACACATATAAAAATAGCAGTATAGATGAAAGTAAAAGTATAGCTTAAAATAATAATAAAAAAAATTAAACAAAAATAAATAAAATAACAAGGAAACTAATAACTGCACAAAAAATCACCTATAAGGGCCATTTTCAAAATTTAGTGACATTTGCTGTCCATGTGAAATAATTTTTTTCTAGACGGTGTAAGAAACCTTAAATGAATTTTCTTTTTGTCATGCTTTAGCAGACAGTTTTCAGTAGAGAAAAAATAAAAGTATAAAACATTACTTCAGAAGTTTTTCACAATGAGTTGAGCGGAAACTGAAATACAGCTGTCCAAACTATAATATCTAATTTTTTTTGCAGAATTATTTTCCAAAAACTAAAATTACCACTCTGTCATTTTTTTATAATTGTGTTACATACTCTAAATTACATTCTAAAAAGGTTGTAATAACCAGTTAAGAAGAATATAAGTTTTTTACTAATTAAATACAGCTGTCCAGAAATTGATTTCATGTCTGTTACCCTACATTATCTGTAACTTTTTAAACTAGGAAATCAAAATTTGTGAATGGTGATACTTTTTTATAAGTAAAGCAAGGCTAGAAAAGAAATACAAGTAGCCAATTTATATTTTCTAAGTTAAAAGCAGAAGCTTTTATGTGGAAAGTATTTTTATAGCATGTCATGTCTGTTACCTTAATCAGTTGTATAAAATATACTTATTTATTCATTCAACTGACTAATTAAGTTCATTGGCTTTTTTAGCCTGAATTAAAATGTATTTCCATGTTTTTAGAGCAGTAATTAGCTCATGAATTTTTCTTCTTTGAAATGTCATAAATATAGCAACTAAATATAGCAACAGACAAGACAAATCATACAGGGTGCGGAAAAAGTTTTGGATGGCGTGTTTCTATGTGTAAAATTTTCGTGTTGTGTTTTCATCTTTTGAATTTAAGTGTTTTCTTATGGTTTTAACTTACTTTTATCTATTCATGACAAAAAAAAAACATAGCTCCTTTCCCCCTAATATTCTTAATATTCGTGCCTCATTGTTGGCATGCATAAGTGGTTCTTTGATCGAATAAGGTGCCATTCTCGATTGAGCAGGAATTCAATAAGCAAAATGACCGAATTTTTTGTCACAAAATGTTGTCACTCAAATTCACAGGGAAGAATTGTTCTGAAATCCGCTCATCCAAAGTCCTTGATGGTGTGAGGGGGGATCACAGAAGATGGCAAAACTACCTTGGTTTTTGTTAAACCTGGTGTCAAAATCAATCAACAATACTATCAGGACGAGATTTTGAAGAAAGTGCACAAGCCTTTTGCTCAAAAACACTTTTCTGGATGAAATGGGCTGTTTCAGCAAGACTGTGCACCAGCACCATGCCCAGGGCGGAGAACATTGACTTCATTTTTCCCAATGAATGGCCTACTAACTCGTCCAACACCAATCCAATGGATTTTTCCTTTTGGAGAATTTTGAAGGCAGCAGTCTTGGCTACTTCCCATCAAAGTTTGGATGGTCTGAAAGCAAAATTAATTAAGGAATGGGCCAATCTTCCCGATGAGATACTTCGTGCCACAGTCAATGATGTCCCAAAACGGCCAAGGGCATGCATCACAGAAAAGGTGGATACTTTGAGATCTAATCTGCTTTTTCATTATTAATATGATGTTAAATTTAATATATTTGTTAATAAATTGTTGTTTTAATTAATAATTCTTTCAATTATTTACCAATGACAGGACATACTGTATATAAAATAGTGAACATAAAATTATTCTCAAAAATCAAGCATAAAATTTAAAAAAAAAAAGTTTTATGGAAAATTTACCAAGGATAAATCTCCATCAGGATGCATTATTTTGCTAGAGGCTTTAGCAGAAGCAGCAGCAGAACTATTAATAGATCTTTTGTCAGAATTGATCTGCGGGCTTGATGATGCTTCTATAAAGTAAAAAAGAAAATAAAAAAACATTAATATTTCTCAAACTGTTGTGTGCTTAAGAAGTAACGTTATGCAATTCATGGATACTACATAGACATTGTAAAAACTACATCAGGAGTAAAATAGCTACATTTCAGGAGTCGTTTCAGGAGTCATACGACTGTTTTGAAGATATATTTTTTTAATAGTTCGGCTTCATTTTGAAGATCAGTAATGATAAATAAACTAATTTCATAAATTTTTTGTGAAAATGAACTTGATAAACAAAATAAAGAATAAAATAAGAGTCCTCAGCTTTGAAAGATAAACTAGGAATCTGTGAAGTAAAATTGACTCCACAGGGTTTTAAAGCTTTTTCTAAATATATGATTTTTTTTTTTTAATTCGTTTATTACAAATATTTTCTGAATTTAGACCCCTAACAACATTTGTGCCTATTCATATAAACATAATTGAAATGAAGGTTACATATGATCTTCTAAATATAAATGTTTTCTTAAAAAAATTATAAAAAAGGAATTGAAAAAAAAATTATGAAGAAATAATATTCATAAAACATTATCGTTGATATATTTTTTTAAAATTAAGACTGAAGTTTTTATGCAAAGCATTTTTCATATGTGAAAAATGAAAAATAATTATATATAAACTAGGGGGCCTACCCCCTGCGAGCTATGCCCGCCAACCCCCGCTCAGACTTCGAAGCCTCTAAAAACATGACAGCGTGCTTTGTTTTAAAAATATTGGTAAATCTGTAATTGGGTTGCCATGCTTTTAACGTTTTAATGGGGCATTTTTTGATTACCATGGCCTCATACACAGTTGTTGCGACAACTGACGACTGTTTTCGGGATTGATAAGTAAAATCAATTACAACTTGAAAACCAGCTTGTATAAAATGGTTAGGTTTAAATTGTGACTACCTCTCGGACTTTTATAACAACGATCGGTATTCTATTCTTCCTTTGTGTTTAAGGATGAGAAAAATTCCATCTGCTTGTGAATAACATTAAGAACTACGGTATTGAAAAGTACTGTTAAAGACGTTTTCAGTAACAGGTTTTAATTTTTTCTCTATTTTAGTGCACCATCATGCACATTTTCATGTTATTTTAAATATGTAAATTATTTATTTTAATTAATATGTATATACAAATTTTCTAATAATTATTTATCATACAAAATTACCTAAATATTTTGTGCATGCATGCATGCATTTATTCGGCATCAATTGAAGACATATTTAAACAAATTTGCTATCCGCGATAATTTTACACCTTGTTATGTCACTTGAATATTGTCCATAAGAAAATCGGGTACTTTTCCAGTATAGGATCCTTTGCTTTTAGATTTGGCGTAATTCGAGCTTCGGAAAGGGATAGCTTCGTTAATATACATAGAATTGTTGCCAAAAGTTATGAAAACAAACCCAATGCGCGTTTGGTGCTTTTCTATTATAGGGGTCTTGACGCTTTTTTAAAAAGCTTGGTGCAATTCGGGCATCAGAAAGTGAGATTTGGTGCCAAATGACATAAACAGCCATGGAAACAAATTCGACGATTTTTTTGTTTATATGCGTATTTTAATTATACGTATATTATTATTGTTTTTCTATACAAATTACTTCTGATTCTATATAAAATAGGATAAATGACATTTTACGCTAAACAAATTGTATAAATATTTTTTTGCTCCTTTCTTTTGCGTTTACATAAATGACGTCATTTGAATGAATTTATTCAAAATATTTTCAGTTTATAAATTAAATTAAATGCTGACAGACGATTGAATCCTGACGATAGAAATGTGATTTTTTTTTCAAATTTTCCTGAAAAACATTATTTAATCACAATCTTCTCTTCATTATCGATTGAAATAAAAGATAAATTCAATTTCAATTTGAAAATGACAAATAAAAAGAAATCAATAATCCCTATCGGGATCCTTTTCATTTTTTTCCCTTTTTTGTCCCCAAAAACTGAGTAATTAGTTGCCATCATTACAGAAATGTCATTAAAATTGGAAAAAAAATAATATCTCGAAAACTAATTCCAATTTCAAAATTCTATTAGCAGTTTTGACATCCGCGGATTTTTATGGACAATTGGTATTAATTTCACCATCAAGCGTTTAATATTTTATTAAAAATAGCCCTGAAACATAATCAGTCGTTTAATCAGTCGTTTCATAAAATCGTTTCATAAATTCGTTTCATAAAATCGTTTCACAAATTCGTTTCATTAGAATTTTATATATATAGGGTAGATAATCCTTATAATAAATTTTTTGGTATTACATGATAAATTCACTGTGGCACACCGTACACAGTGCTGAACTATCTGCTATACCAGGTTTTAAACATGGCCATTTTTGAGAATATTTCGGAAGAAATTTCTAATTTTGAATAATTTTCTGTCAATCTTTATTGTTAGCTGTACCATCATCAGGCAAAAGGGGTCTCTCAGGCTCAGGATCCATCTTACTAACTTCGAAAAAACGCTAAACTTCTTGAAAAATCACCAAGTCAAAGCACGCGGGCGACGCCCAAAGAGAAAACATTTGTAGTTAAAGTTGCAGTCTTAAAATCGATTGCGATGGAAGGAAGAAATATTTTTTCAACAATTACCATGGAGAAAAAATCCCAACACGCATCGTGTGAAGGGCAGAGTCACACATTTTACGTCATTGACGCTACTTTTTCATTTGCTGATAACTGTTTGCGTTTTAAAGGAGTGGCCACCATTTAACATCGATGCTATGACTAACTGCTCTTTGATTCGTTGATCATTGCTTACGTACTGAGGATAAATCGATCCTTACGAGACGCAGAGGAAAGTGTGTATTGTTTACAAGTAGAAATTCGGATTCGGGAATTTCGTGGCTTGCAGGGACACTGAAATCAAAATTTGATATAACTTTTTTTTAACACTTTCCAACCTAGTTGAAAAGTGTTTATGACTTTGGTTTGTGTGGCCGTCTGTCCGTGCTCTAACTCCCGTAAATATGCTCGGATTGCCCTGTAATTTTTATGTTATTGTCATTATCTATAGCATGTTCCCTATTTCAACTGAAGTGTGTAGCACTTATAGTTTTTTTACAGGGACACTCAAAAGAATTCCGTTACATTACGGTCTAAGGGAAAAATCACTTGCGGTTTATTTTAATGATGTTACACAATTTCAAACACATTGTAATTGATATATATCACTAAGGTGCATTACAAGAAGCTTAATATGGATAGCACTTACAGTTACTTTACAGGGACAGTCAAAAGAATTCCGTTACATTACGTCTATGGAGAAAAATCATTTGCGGTTTAATTAAATGTTTCACTATTTTAAATGCATTGAAATTTATATATATCACTAAGGTGCATTACAAAAGGCTTACTACAGAATATTGTGTGTATAGCAGTCATCGTTCATTTACAGGGACACACAAAAGAATTCTCTACTGTCTGTTAACAATAATTCCTGGAAGTGCGTTTTAAGTTGCTGAACGCGATTTTAAATTTAAATCACTTTTTGTCTATTACTTGGTGTGTATAAATTCTGTAGATCATATACAGGGCAGCACAAAAGTTCGCGAACACATTTCCGTTTATTGACGGAAACTCCAGAAGGAGAATTTTAAACTGTGCTACGCGTTTCCTAACTAAACTAAAATTTAGCATCCTATATAATATATGTACAAATCTATAGATCTTATACAGGGCTGAATAAAAGTATTCAGATATTTTTCCGAGTATTGTATACGTTGGAAATTCCTGAAATTATGTTTTTAAATATGTTATGCGTTTTCCAAATTCTTAACTTAGATGTTATCTTTCAGCTTATTAAACGGTAATGATTTGTAAAATTATTTTGGAAGCATTGGAAAGTGTTACATAATCTATGCTTGATGCATGATTTTTCGTTCATGTTTTTCTTGTCGATGCAGATTTCCGTATTTTCGACTTTATTTCCATACTACCTTTTTTCCCCGCATTTCCGGAATAACACTTTCAATCTAACACTTTCAAACGCATTTACAATAAATAATGATTTCAATGGCACTTTAGCATTAGTTACCGACAGCTGTGATTAGCGCCCTCTATAGGCCTTTTTAAGTCCCAATATTAAAGCCCTTAAATAATTTGAACTGTGCTTTTCACTTTTTCATACCGACTCATGCTTTTGTGAAAAATTGAGTTAATTGCTGATTCAAGTGTTCGAAAGCATTGATTCAAAGTAACACTTTTTTCACATTTTAGAAATGAAAAATAGCATTAATAGATTAAAAATTTGGATTTTTTTTTTTTAAATTCCTAAAATTAACCATTCTAAAAATTTTTCGCAGTCTATCTACATTTTAAGCAAGAATTCATGTTCAAATTACAGTTAAAAGCATAGGAAGTACCATATTTTCTTTCTCTGGAGGTTGCCTTTTGTATACACAGTTTTTTGGGATGATTTTGAGGATATACCATTGTTGGAATGATCTCTCATAACACAAGATGACAGTAAAAGACAACATTACGCAAATCTCCATATTGAATCTCCAATTAAAACATACACAAATATTTCAATTTTAATGAAAACTGTTTAAATGAAACTAGTCGTTGGGGGCCACCGTAATACTTACCCATCATGGATATGCATAATGTAAAATATTAAAATAAAAATGTGTAAACTACTTAAAAAATGCATTGCAATTCAAATAAAATCGTGGCTTGATGACGTCATAAACTTTAAAGGCTCGATTACTGAATTGCTTGAAAGAAACATCCTTATAACTCCAAAAATAATAATCCTATTAACTAGCGGTTTATTGCATCTGATTAAGCGTCAAATTTCCAATTAAAATATATCTTTGAAGTGAAATTTGGATGAAATACAGGGTCATGAAAAATCGAAGAGTGTGGAAAATAGGATTCCAAATATCTCGGCAACTCATTATCCGATCGACTTCATGCTTTATGCAAAATTTATGTTTTTTTTATTGTCTTTTATATTCGTTTCTTAATTTTGAAAATTTTTATATACCTTTTATAAGAACGAATATTTCGAGAGTCCGAAAAAAAATGTTCCGGTTAATCGAGGTTATTGAAATTAAATAGGCTTCTTCCCATTATTACATACTAAGTACATACCAAATTGCAAGTCTCTATCTCAATTTTTTTCGGGAGATAGAGAGTTTACAGACACACAGATGGACGGCAAAATTTTTTTTTTTCTAAAAATATGTTTTTCGGAATCTCCAGTATCTGAAATGTGTAAATCCATCAAAAAAAAAATTTCAATTTTCAAAACGATTACAAGACTTACCCTATACTACGTATGATGGGTAAGTAATAACATGTCAATAATCTGACTTAACGTTCTAAACTTAAAGTAACACTTTTCCGTCATTTTTTATGGGGTGATATATGCTAGTTTTAAAGTAAGATGGTTTTCACTTATATTCTGTAACCCAGGAAGCTATGGTTGGAATCCCTGATAATCATAAAAAATAACTGTTAATAGAAAATTTAAAAATATGATCAAAAAGAAAATATATAGTAACAGCTAGATAATCTATTAATCTAAACCCATGCCAAATATCTTTAAAAATAAATAAGAATAAAAAAGGGAGTGATTGAAATACACTGCAGCCGGATGTCTTGATATCCTGTGTCAGGCCAAATTGACATCTGTTACATCTCTATACAATCTCTAGAACTTTTTAGCACATCAAGAAGTGGGTGAAAAATTAATTACAAAACTACATCTTTACATACATGAACCAACTTGGATTAAATAAAAGCATGTAAAAATAAGATGAACCTAAGAAATGAAACAGATTCATAAAGATGAATCCAGACCTGCCAACCTTTGAAAATGAGAAATAGTAGCACACCAAATTCAAATTTATCTGTAGGTTGGTTGGTTGGTGGCTGTTTTTTACGCTGTAAATTTTAAGCGAGCAAATACTAATCAATTAAACGCATGTGTATATCCATAAGACCATAAGCACACAAAGTAGGAGACTCTTTTGTTTTTGCTAATTTTTTTGTTGCGGGTGGGATTGATTAAACATAATTATTCCTATTCAATTAATGCTCTGTCCACTCCTAAGCAAAATTTCTGAACAACACAGTGAATTTTCTGAAAGATTCCAAGGCGGTTGGGGGGAGGGGGTGATGAAACTACGGGTATATCTTCCAGAGAAAAATGTCTGAGTTAGAGTCCTTCATCAGGTCGAGTAAGCTGATACAACCGGGAGTGGAGGTGTCCACTCCCGCCACTTTTTTTTGCGTCCCTTTGACGAAATTTGCATTTTATCGCGATCTTTTGAAGAAATGTGCAGTTTTTTCGAGATCTGTTGATAAAATTTGCGCTTTTTTCGATATTTTTTGACGAAGTTTGCCGTTTTTCGCAATATTTTTGATGGAATTTGCTATTTTTACGCGATTCTCTGACGAAAGTCACGTTTTTCCCGCGATCTGTTGACAAAAATTTGTCGTTTTTTCGTGATCTTTTGACGAAATTTGCCGTTTTTCGCAATGTTTATGACGAAATTTGCCGTTTTTTCGCTATTTTTTGACGAAATTTGTCGTTTTTCGCAATGTTTGACAAAATTTGCTGTTTTTTCGTGATTTTCTGACGAAAGCCACGTTTTTCCCGCGATCTGTTGACAAAATTTGCTGTTTTTTCGCGATCTTTTAACGAAATTTGCCGCTTTTTGCAATGTTTTTGACGAAATTTGCCATTTTTTCGCGATCCTTTGACAAAATTGGCGACTTTTCTTCGAACGAAAGACGAGATTGATTTTTTTCGGCAATCATTTGCCGAAATAACGATACATTTAATGTCCGAATTTTCGGATTTATGACCGATATATATATATAAATATTTTCGGAAATCATTGCCTTAATTTTTCGGAAAATTCGTACCAGAATCACCCCTGAACGATCTTTTGACGAAATTCGCCTTTTTTCAGCAATCAGTTGAATGAAATTCACGTTTTTTCGGCGATACTTTGGCGAAATTTGCTTTTTCCCGCCATTTTTTTTGACGAAATTCGCGTTTTTTCAGCGATCCTGTATTGAAATTCGCATTTCTTAGCTCGATAATGTGACGAAATTCGTGATTTTTCGCGGGATACTGTGACAAAATTCGTGATTTTTCGAGTGATCCTGTGATAACAATCGCGTGTTTTTTTTTTTTCCCCCCCCCCAGAAAATCGTAGTTTTAGACAGATTTTCGTAGCATCGTAGTTTGTGGCTCAAAATCGTAGGAACTACGATTTTTTCGTAGCAGTTGGCAGCTCTGTGAATCCAGTGGTGTCTTATGGCCATCTTTGTGACATAGTCCTAAAAAAAAAAAAATTCTCAGGATTTATAACTATAATAGCTTTGACAACCAGAAATGGGGAACTTGACTGTAGCAATCAAGCTAACATTAAAACTGTCCTAAGGATTAATAAGAAAGTAAAAATTCTTAGTGTTTCATTTGTAATCTATAGACAAGAGTAAGAGCCAGACATCAAGAATTTCCATTTTGTCTAGCCTTTGCAGGAGAATGAGTAGAAACAGATGTTTCTTTGATGTATATTGTAAAGTATAATACAGTTGAAGCACTTTATAACGAATTACGATATAACGAAAAGCACGATATAACGAAATGCTCATAATCATTTAGTTGCTCTCTATGTTAAAGAATAATGAATTTGAAACGATATAACGAAATATTTATAACGAAAAGCACGATACAACGAAAGGAATTTGAGCATTAAAAGTGAAATAAAAACGATATAGCGAATTGTTCACTTTTTTTTTATTTTACTTAACGCGGGAAATAGAATTTTATTTCTTAAATACCAGTTTTTTTCCATGACATAACATTCAATCTTTTTCTCTGCGGTCATTCACATATTTTCAATGCTTCCAAGAGAGATTTGGGGGAGGGGCAGTGTTTTAAGACAGACAGACAGATGGGCGACAGATTAGCAGAACTGAATTATGTTTTCTTTTTTATTTGATGACTGATTTCATTGACATTTGCTTTTCCTGTAAATTTATCACGTGTTAATTTTTAAACTCCTTGTACGCTCGTAAGAGAGTATGTCTGGTAAGAGAAAATATTTGAGTTTAGAAGAGAAAGTCGAAATTATAAAAGGCGTAGAGAATAATGTTAAAAATGCGATACAGCGAAAAAATTTGGAAATCCAAGTAGCACTCTCAGTACAATGTCGAAAAATCGAGAAAAATTCTTAAAATTTTCGAAAAGAGTGCAGTTTCTTCATCGTTTAAACGCTACGCACAGCGAAATATGCAGATGTGGAGGAAGTATATTATTGTTATTGTTATGGTTTAAAGATGCAAGATCGCCATGTACGCTAATGGCGCCTGTTACATGTAAAATCCATCATGGGTGCAAAGTCCTCAAAGTTCCCTGTGAATTATACCTCTGGAGGTGCCTAGTCAGGTGAAGGTCTCTTCATCTGATCAAGGCTCTAAATTACGAGATCGATTTTTTTATCTTTTTTAATTTTTGCATTTTTTTAAATCTGCTAATTCAACAATGTTAAATAAACACCATGAACCGGCAAACAAAGAAAACTTTGGCAGAGCACTGCAGCGATGCCAACAAGACTTTTCTCGGGTGGATCACAGCCATGCTGTGATCAGACTAATATCGCCCCGCGTCCAGGTACTAAATCGTCACGTTAGGCACTCATGCCCGGTAGGTAGGGGCCTGGTTAGCGGTATAAAAAATAAATAAAAAAGAAGATGCAAGATCCAAAAACATACCTATTAGTGGAAGTATTTTGCAAGTAAAAGCATCTGCGTTTGCCGAAACACTTTGATATAAAGAAATTCATGTTAGTAATAGTTGTTGAGTAAATTAAAAAATATATATGAAATTGTGTGTAAAAAATTATGTGGGGAAGCAGCCTCTGTTTCAGAAGAAACAGTTGAAGAATGAAAGAACGAAAACTCAAAAATATTTGAGGATTATAACCGAAAAGGTAATATTTAACATGGATGAAACTGGATTGCTTTTCCGTTTATGCCTAACTTTTAAAAAAAAATAATTTGCCATCATGGTGGGAAAAATAGTAAAGGTCGACTTTCATTAGAACTATGCTGCAATGCCTTCGGATCGGAAAAGCGAAAACTTCTTGTAATTGAAAAGCAAAGAATCCATGCTGTCTCAAAAAAGTAAAATAAACTTTGCCTGTAACGTACAGGCATAACCGCAAAGCGTGGATGATGAAATGTCTTTTCGAAGAATGGATTTTAGATTTTTGACAAAGAGATGCAAAAAGCCAAAAAGAAGTTCTGCTTAATTTTAGACAAGGTCTCTTCGCATGTGCTTTCTGTTCGTCTTAAATTTATAACATTACTTTTTTTTGCCACGTAACACTACATCTAGAGTTGCAAAAAACCGGTTTATTCCCAGGTTTATTTCCAATAGACCCGGTTTATTCCCAGGTTTATTGCCAAAAAACCTGGTTTATTCCCAAAAAAACAAGTTTATTGCCAGGTTTAAACCGGGTTTGTTCAAGCCTTTGCAACTCTAACTACATCTAAAATTCAACCATTAGATTAATGAATTATTTGTTTGTTTAAAACTAAATACCGGAAGGTGCTTGTGAAAAAAATAATTGTATATTCAGATGACAAGAAAGAAACAGAAATAGACTTGCTGAAAGCAATTTAAATGACAAATAAAGCTTGGTGCGATGTTTCGAAAGAAACTTTTATTAACGCTTTTTCAGTTTCGGTAATATTTCCATCACCTTCAAATAATAATGAAACTATTTCTTTTTACCTGAATTGGAAGATACAGATGGACTGATTTCATCCTTCAACCCGACTTCAGACTTTAACTTTGATCAATACGTTGATGTTGATGAACACATAATAACAAATGAAAAATTCAATGAAGAGCATATCGTCAAAAAAAGTACAGAACATGAGTCGTCCGATGGCAGAGTCAGTGAGGAAGATGAATTTATAGAAGCTAGCGAGAGACTTTTACCATCTGATGCACTCAAGTATTTACAGAAAATCGTGTGTTATATGCATAATGAAAACTTGTTAACGAATGAAATTAACATATATGTTTACAAAAAAGAGCGTGCAATGTTAGACAATGCTTTCAAGAAAAGAAAGCAGAACTTGTTAATTTCATTCTTCAAACCTATATAGGTATGTAAAACCGCCCTTTAAGAAAATATAATTATCTTGAAATTTCTTTTTAAATCAACGTTTTACTTCTTTTCACTGATTGTAGTAGAAGTGACCATTCCTAAGAAGGTTTAATTTAATATGAATACATAAATTCTAACTTTTTTTTTATTAAACAAAAGCAATTTTAAGAGATATCTTTATGTAAAAAACCACCCTTTTTTATCATTGTTTCCATTATCCGGACTTCTGCATACTCAGATTACATTCAGACCACATTAGTTCGGATAATTGAAGTTCTTACTCTATAACGAAATAATTCGTTATAACATTTTAACGAAAGCACGTTACAACGAGCAAATCTTTGGTGCACTTTCGATTTCGTTATAAGGTGCTTTGAACGTATATAAATATTTAAGTACAGGTATCCTTTGTTTATGTGATTTCAGTCAGTCTGGCAAATTTTTTTCAGATGCCCCGATTAAATGCAATTTTCAATTAGCATGCAAAGGATGGAATGGGTAATACAATTTTTATCAGCCAAACAACACTAAATTGTTATAAAAATAAAACAAAAATCTGATAAAAAATGCAACCAATGGCCCGACAATGAGATAAAGGTCTCTGTTATGCAGAGTTAAACTTAAAATCCACTTTTTAATGTTTCTTGATTGTCACATATTCAATTAGTTCAGACGATAATGTTAACGGAAATTCCTCTAAATTAGATAAATTTTATTTAAAAAGTTTCAAACCCAGCTGTAATATGTACTTTCTAATAACAAAATATCAAAAACAATACCCTAGTTCATTATTATATTGTTTATTTATGTATATTAGGTTTTTAAGAAAGTTGTCTGTGGATCTATTGTAGTTTTTTTCAATTGAATGTATGTTTCAATTAGTGCATTAATATAGAGGAATTAATAACCACACTAATCAAAGTAAACCTGTATGTATTTTATGGTTAATATCCTAATTTAAATCACTATTTAAAAAATGGCTAACATAATTATTAATTATTTTAAATATAAATTACAAAAAACAAATAGATTAGTACGAAACTTACCATTATACAGCACGGGTGCTGATCCATGAGATTTTGAGCTTTGTCCTAAAACAGATATTTAATTTTTTTTTTAACGAAGAATAATTAATAATTTAAAGTAGTAAATTGAAAAAACTAAAAAGAAAAAAATTTGTTAGATAAATATACAACAAAATTTTATTATACTAGACAAAATACTGTCAATTAAAAAAAAAAAAAAATCAGAAGTAAAAAAATATATATATATATATATATATTTTTATAATATACTTTCATTAAAATTCACAAAAAGTCAACTTAAATTATAAAGCACAAATGTGGGCGTCACTCAATGCTGATGTCATGATGATGCGACAATGTGATGAAAATGGATGAATGTTGCAACAATGGAGCTATTTTTTCAATTAAACAATCATAACGTTATTTCTATGGGGGAAAATGCAAGTTTTGGTCTGATGTTAACCCCCCTTAGGGATCAAATTAAAAAAAAAATGTCAATTGATGTATTGCCCTCAGGAATACATATATATTCCAAATTTCAAAGTTCTATGTCAACAGGAAGTGGGTGAAAAATGAGCATCAAGATTTGACTGTCACATACATACATACACAAATGTAAGTTAAAACAAAGTATGTCAAAAAAGTAAAGTGCAACAAAGCAGATAAAAGTAAAATTTTAATTTTGGAATGTGACTACATAAATACAATATACAGTACCCCCTCATTACATTATGCTTGTTGGGAGGCAAGAAAATCATGCGATATTTCCGAAAGTCTAAAAAAAAATTACGATAATCTGAATATTATATGTTTTATATGTGTCTCTAAAATTTTAATTTATATGCATATGACATTTCCTCAATAAATTAAAAACATAGAATTACATTTATTTATTATTGTTTGCATATGCAGTTATTAAAAAGTGCAGTTACTGTGAAGATTTTATTACTTTTCTTCTCAATGGGAGATCATACAAAATAACGAGGAATTATTGAATATGAGACATTCAGAATCAAATCAAAGTAGATTTAGGTTCACAAAACATTGTCCAGAGATATTTGACATTTTGGAAGTTAATGGGTTTTCATAGCCCACAAGAAGCATAAGAAGACTAATGCCATTTGAGGCTCAAATTTTCTATCTAGGACTTGGTTTATTAGTGCTTTGAATATATTTTGTCTGTACAGCAGGATTTTCCAAATCATGGTATGCATACCAGTTCTGGTATGCGATCATTCCAATGCTGGTATGTAAGCAAGAAAAATAAGCAAGTTTGGCAATTATATTTTGTATTTTGGAGAGCTTTAAAAGACTTCATATCTTCCTTTTTGGAGACCACAACCAAAAAATTTCTTTCACATTTTTTCCCCCATTTGCTATGAAGATCTTGAAAAGCAAAATAATGTTATATTTTCCACTTTTTAGACTGTTTGATAAGTAAAAATAAAATAATAAAAGTACACACTAAATTAATGAGCAACACCAATGAACATTGTGAGACTCTGGTAACAAATATCAAGGAATACTTTTGGAGAAAATTTATCAGTTGTTTTTGGTTCGGATGTCAATTTTCCATTAACAACTCTCTGGTACACCTCATAGAATATCTGGGAAAAAAAAAAAAAAATGTATTGCGCTATCATGTGGTGGATTTCTTAAAACATTTGCAAAAAAATGATTTGAAAGAGTTTTGTTTAGCTAGACAAATGAAAAATTTGAATGCCCTCTAATTTCTGCAAAAGATGTACAATTTCTACTTTTGAATAACACAACTGTTTGTATCAAAGTGCATCATCATTAGTAATTAATTCCTTAAGTTTCATTTTTCAAGAAACAAAATAAATGATATACTTATGTTAATTGTTAAAAGGCATAAAATAAAAACTTCATAAACAGTAAAATAAGTTTTATTAGACTGTTGCATGTCGCCTCCATCATAGCCATTATAAAAAAAATAAGAATATTCTACAATTGCACTGTCTTTGTCTATGAAGTTATTCTTTGAAACACCTTCATATTGTAAAGGCAATTGTAGAATATTCTTTTAGGTAGCTTTCAATACAAAAAAGTATAAAGCTACCTATTGCAAATTTACCATTCCGGAAAATTTCGATATATTTTCACCGATCATGACCCCCAGACCCCAAAACCACCCTCCGTTCAAATGTTGATTTTTATATATATATTCATATATATATATATATATATATATATATATATATATATATATATATATATATCTGACCTATGTCATACGATAACGCTCGTATTCATAAATCAATTTTGATGAAACTAATTGTGTGTATTAAGCTCACCAATGTCTCGACCGAGTTCGTTGGCCAGCTTGGTCTGCCATTTTGTAAGAAGATGGCGGCCATTTAAAAATTTAAAACTAAAATAAATATACAAAAAAGTTAAAAATTCAAATTTATTTTTTAATCAATTGTTAGGCCTTGATACGAGGATTCCAGAGCATTTTTTGGTTTACCTCTATCTTAAAAAATGGCTGAGATAGAGCAGTTTGAAATTCTAGGGTGGCTGACATTTTGAAACAGGACAGCACATTACAAAAATTTTCATTGTTGAAATAATTTTTCCAATCATACATATAAAACTATATATTCATATCCGTTAGCGCCAAATTCTCGCCAAACTTGGCGACATTTGGCGACCAAAATAAGTCTTCATAAATGAAGCCAATTTGGCTATTGCTCAATAATTTGGCGAATTTCTTATTCAAATTCAGTGTTAACGAATCTTTTGTAAACGTTTTCTTTGCATTTTAACTTGCTGTTTTCGTGTAACAGTAGCTAAAATTTTAAAACGAAGATATAAGGAAGCTACCTTTTCCTCCCGGTACAGGCCGGAAGGACTTTTTTGTTTTGATAATGGCTTCGATGAGGCCGAAATATGTCAAGTCTAATAAAACTTATTTTACTGTTTATAAAGTTTTTATTTTATGCCTTTTAGCAATTAAAAGAAATATATTATTACAAGGTGTCATAATTTTATATATTTTGAAATAAATGATATCATTAAAGCAACTTCTATTAAATATGATTCTATTTCTTAAAATTTTAAGTTAACTCAGAATAATTATGTAAAGTGTTTATTTTTATTATAAAAAAGGGAAGAAAGTTAAACTTTATACATGCAATGTCTATTTTTCAACTTCTACCAAATATTATGGCATTATGAGCGAGCGAACAATTAGGTTGTTAAATGAATTTCTGAATATAGATTTTATTCAATTTAGAGTGCTGAAGTTTCTTTCACAAGGTACACTTTTACTCTTTCATAAGGATTAAAAGGGCTTACTCCTTTACTTCAAGGAGTAAAAGTGTTAACTTCTCTCACACTTTTACTCTGTCACTCCTTCATTTCTACTCTTTTAAGTTACATTTGTACTCTTTCACAAGGAACCCCTAGTATTTTCTTTGATTAAACTCAGTTATATGCATTGAAATTTCAAATGCATGCCCAAAGTTTGAAAGGGAAACTGTCGATTAATTTCTTCTATTACACAAGAAATGTAGGTTGGCTTTTAATTATCAAGTCCTAATTTCTGTGATTGGCAAGGGTCAACTAGTCTGTTGTTTCTAAAAAGTTTTCTTGCAGTTTGGAATTTTATTTCTTCATGTGCACCAAAAGATCTTCGCAGTTTTTCTAATCTCATTTTTGATTAGCGCTGACTCTAGGCCAATTTGACAGGGTGCAGCGACCGGTAGTTTTTTCTACCTTTTTTGATTCTTTTCCCTTTTTGGTTGATTGAAAAAAATCTTAAAATATGTTAAACAGGCATATGAAAATATTGTGAATTTAGTCAATTGGTTGAAGGAATAAAATCATGAAATTTGTCATTCGCATGAACATTGAAATAGATAAGGACGTAACAAAAGAGTGTTAATATCAATTTGCGACTTTGGAACTAAATGGTAGCTAGTATACCACTGTGCTAAGGTAACGCCACTGACAAACAACAATACGGATACATGCCATAGAATATCAGATGGTTGACAAGCAAGTGATTTGAGGAAGCAGGCAAACTAATACAACTGTCCTACACAGACACTGTCTTTGGAACAATTTTCGAGGAACGATTTTCTTCTTTGAAAGGTTTATGACGTTAGGTTGTTAACGTTGATCGGTTGTTATTTCATTAGAAGTCCTAATCTATTTCTATGTTCATGGTCATACGGTATAGAAAAAATCGCTAAATTCGTCAATCAGTTGCTAGAGAAAATTGCAAAGTTTGCCAATCGTTCGTGAGTAAATAATATGAAATTTGTCAGTCAGTCACGGAAAAAATCATATTTTTCAGTGAGGCGCAAGGTAAAAAAAAAAAAAATAGTGATTTTCGTCAATTTGCCGCCAGAAAAAATAATGTAATTAGCCAATCGGTTACAGAAAAATTTGCGAAATTCGTCAGTCGATCACGGAAAAAAATAAACTTTGTTGATCGGTAGCGGGAAAATATTGCAAAATTCGTCAATCAGTCGCTGGAAAATATTGTAGAATTCGTCAGTAAGTTGCGGGAAAAAATTGTGAAATTTGTCAGTTGGACACAGGGAAAAAAATATTGAAATTTGTCAGTCGGACACGGGGAAAAAAATCACGAATTTCGTCAATCTGTCACAAGAGCAAAAAAAAAAAACTTGAAATTCCCCAGTCGGTCGTGGAAAATATTGCAAAATTCATCAGTTGGTCACAGAAATATATTGCAAAATTCGTCAGTTGGTCGCAGAAAACATGCCCAATTTTTTCAGTCTGACGCAGAAAAAAAAAATCTTGAATTTTGCCACTTGTTCCGGGAAAATATTGCGAAATTCATCGATCAGTCGCAGAGAAAACATGATATTCATCAATTGGTTGCAAGAAAAAAAAAAAAAAAAATTGCAAAATTCATTGATTGATTGCGGAAAAAATGCAAATTTCGCCGAATGTCGCACAAACCCCCGCAAAATTCATTGAACAGTTGCAGAAAAAGCGTGAAATCTGTTGATCAGTTGAAAATAATAATAATAATAATAATCATGAAATTCATCAATTGGTTGCAGGAAAATTAAATAACACAAATTTCATAGGAAAATGGTTATTTTTTTTGGACGGGATTTAAAAATTTTCGGCGCGAATCCTGCCATGAAATTCAAGCCCTGAGCATGTATGTAAGATATTTCCACCATCCTCTTAATTTAAAAAGATTTTTTAGGTATTGAAGAATTTGCATTTATGCATCATAACGCACCTTTGTTAAATTATTGCTGCAGGGTTCATACAGACTTGAGAAAAAAAAAATAGTCTAGAAAAAAAAAATCTAAAGATTACCAGATTTTATAAAAACTTCAGCGATGCTGGCAATGTGCTGTAGAACATCACAAGATGCATAATTTTTACCTTGAAATAATGCAAAAAAGGCATATTTTCTATTAAATACAATCAATGATTTATTTCTAAATAAAGAACACACTTTTGTTAAAAAAAGATCCAGTATTTTGGAAGTATCTGGGTCAAAAGCCTAGCGACATCACTGAGATTTACTGTATTTTTATTTTTACTGTATTTACTGAGCATCATCGATGTAATATGTGCAGTCTAATACCTCATTTGAAGAGAAAAACGTCTCTAACAAATTTTATTATATTAAATTGTAATAGTTAGTGCTAAATTTGTGCAGTATTCACAACATATTCCCTTACTGGTTTCATAAATTTGAATACAAAATTGCTGACCAACGATTTTGTGCAGTGGTCAATGGTTATATATACAGGAGTCAAATTCCAAATATTCATCACGTATCATGTGTGTCTTAATTTTGAAAGAGAAAAAAAAAAAAAAAAACATGCAACACATATGAAAAAAATACAGGATTCTGCAAATTGTGCACAAAATAGAAAATCCTTCATAATAAAAAATGTTATGCAGGATTTCCCCCCCCCCCTAATAATTTCACAAAATTAATTCTTCATTTAGTTACAAAGGGAAAAAAATTGCAAACTTCCTCAAACGTTTGTGAGGGGGAAAAAAATGCAACTTTTGTCAAATGATTGTACAAATTTCTTGTTGTTATTTGTAAAATTTCTTCAAATAATATCCCCCCCCCCCACACCTTTAAAAAAAAAAAGAGCAAATTTTGTTAACTGGTCACAAAAAATCATGAAATTTAGCCACAAATTTCCTTAGTTGGTCAAAAAAATTGCAAATCTTTTGCTCCATAGAGATAAGAAAATTTTCAATAACGATTTTCTGCTAGCAAAAATTTTCTCTTATCATTTTTTGTTTTACTAATAATAATCTTAAATCTGTACAACTCAAGAATCGGCAATGCCCTTAATCCTAGACCGTGCAAATTTATTTTATAGTATACTGCATATAAAATGATTTAACAACATAAATTATTTGATAGTGTTGTAATGCAGTAAATAGAATGTGAATGTGGAAATGCAAAAAAAAAGAAAGAAAGAATTAGAAACTTTAATTAATAAATGTCCCTTCCATAAAATTTTGGGCTAAAGGGAGAATATTTCTCTCCCCTAAAATCCTACTCTTGAACTTTACTTTGTAAGCAAGAGAAGATTTTTATTTTACTTTCTTTGAAGGTAAATTTCTTTCATTCCACACATATTTAAAAGAAATATGATTAGAAAGGTGGCAGTATTCATTATGTAGGATAAGAGACTCCATTTTTTTACTCTTTTAAAGGTCTCATAAATTTTGCCTCATGATAATATAAAGAGTTTTTAAGGACATTTTGTTTATTTAAGGAGTTCTAAGTATCTTGGAACTATTTTCCATTTCTAGCGAGCTTAAGGTATATGCATGCAGCCTGGACTTTTTTTACATATTCAGTTTAGCCAAATATTTTGATATTCAGTCTAACTAAATATGCAGTAGTATGGTAAAAGATTGTATATCTACCAAATATTTAGTGTATTCCTAATTATGACTAGACATAAAATACAGTGTTGATTCAACTTTAGCATATAAAATTTGATAAATGTTATTTATAAAAAAATTAAATTCTATCAAATATTCAAGCCTAGGTCATTCAATTTCAGTACACTACTGTTTGCAAGTTCTCAGATACAGCTTTACCATTTCGTGAATTTAGAAGCCATGGCATAGGTACAATCATCATTATTATTCTGTAAATTTAGAAACCATGGCATAAATACAACCACATAATTATTATTTGCATGAGATTTTCAAGACAGTCATAAAAGTAACAAGCTAATTGATTAAGAATAAAAAACTGGAAAGAAACATACCAGGTGTGCCAGGTGAAGATCCACCACTATATGCAGGAAAAGTTGGTCTTGGAGAGGCAGTAACTAATGGCTTAAAATCAGCTCCAACAGGGGCTTGAGACGAGGATGTAGCCTGAAAAAAAAAGGGCAAACAATGCAGGCACAATATTTGAAAGAAAGATGCCATTGTTTTTGAGGTAACAACCTTTTTTAAAAAGATATTTATGTGTTATCATGATTTTTTAGAAACTTTAAACATTTATATTGTTACTGATTTCAATTTCAAAGCTACCGTATATACTTGTGTATAGGTCGACTCGTGTGTAAGTCAATCCCCCCAATTCTAACGCAAAATTTTGAAAAAAAAATTGAATTTTCGTGTATAAGTTGAACCACCTTTCTGGTAGTATGTTGAAAAATGATTTGTAATCGAGGATTTAAAAAAATTAATAAATTTTCATTAAATTAGTAAACTTTTACATTTCTAATCAGGCTTTTTTTTAAATTCAACGTTTTAAAACTGTATAATTATGTAAAATAGAAAAAGCTTAAACTATTTTGAAACAACCTATTCACATCAATTTAATGATACTTAAAAGAAAAAAATCTTTGAAAAATCTATTCAAGCTTTATTTACAAGAGTAAACAACTTTTTGACTGCTAAAATATACTACTTCTTTGTATTGTAGGGCATTTAGGAGAGAAATCTATAGAAACATTCTCAATTTGGACTCTTTTTAAAAAGAGGATTAAAATGTTGAAAGGAATGTCCTGTATTGAAGGGAATTCTATCCCAAGACAAAATGGGTGCAGAAAAATTACAGGGACATTATTGTTGAGCTTTTTTTTAATATTCAGATTCTGAACAATAATTTACATTTTGATGTCTCATTGAAAAAAAATAATATTGAAATGAAAACAACAAAGGTTTTTAGATTCATGATTCAGATAGGTATTATTTTCTGGCCTTAAAAATCCTGAATATCGCAATTGGGTAAGCCTTTATTTATTTATTATTTTATTTTTACTAACTCGTATATAAGTTGACCCCCCATTTTCAACTTCCAAATTTTGTCTAAAATTCTTCGACTTATACACGGGTATATACGGTAATTTTTTTTCACTTGTAAGTAGGACAATGTTAAAACAGCAATGACAGTTGGCTTTTCTCATTAGTAGGAGGAACTTAGCCTTAATGTTTTTTTAAGATGTGTCTCAGATTGATGTAGGAGCAATAGCAGGTGGAAGTGGACAAATATCTATGATGTGCATAAGTGAGTGGAGCATTGATAGAAACTTCCTCAAATTTTTGGACGGGTCAACCAAGGGTATAAATGACAAAACTTACAGATTCAGGTCACTCGAGTCAAGTTAGAACAGAAGTCAGTTGAATTTGAGTTCAATTTTGGAGCTGTTCTTCTGAGGCACTGCAGATCTCTGTTTTGGAATGCAGTAAAGCATGCTTAAAATGCTTTAAATGCATTAAAATGCTTCTCGTTTATACGTTGTTACTGATTGTACATCAGTTTTTTTTGCCCCAAAATGTTCCTATATATAACGGCATTAAAATGCTTTTACTGTTAATTTTCAATGATTTTTCTTTAATATGTTACTATGAAGATGCCTGGTAGGTCCATAAAATCCATTCTTCATTAATCTTTTTTTTTTTTTTTTTTTAAACAAAACTTATTTTAATTTTAACAGCTTATTATTTAAGACTAAAAAAATTTATGTTTTGGAGGTACTTAAATCTGACCTTCAGCTACATAGTCTAGTATCAAACAGAGGAAATTAAAACAGTATAGTTTTGCATAAACTCACATTTGATTTCTCATTAATTGCACTGCCCAAACAGATTTGAAATGCTAAAAAATACTGTATGAAGTTATTATGTTTTTAATTTTGCTTGTGAGGAATGCATTAATTTGATGCATGTTTATCTATACTAGAAGTGTCTCCTCTATATAAATTAAAATTGTATTTATAAGAAGTAGATAATAGAAGCTGCAATGATGAAAACATTTAAGAATTTGTCTTACCTCCAAATCTTAATGAAACTTGTTAAACACCTGAATGCTTTCGTTAATTATTTTATCTGTTAAAATACAAAATGAAAACATTTCAACATTCAAATATTATACAAATTGTCAACTGCAATCACTTAATGTGTTTTTTATTACTTTTTTTGTATCTTTTCTTTTATAAACTATTTTCTATTTTCTATTATTTTCTTCAGCAATGTACAAAAGATACTTTACTGTATTTATTCCTGTTGTATTACACTGTAATTTATTCTACAATAGCATTATATAACTGTAAATTACTGGTCTTTTTGGAATACAGAGCCCCCCCCCCCCTCCCCCGGTTATTTTTGCCCATTAACGAACTTGACCGAGATTTTATGCCCCTTGATTTTATGTATCAGTTTGGAAGAGATTTGTGCAGAATTATTGAAGTCATTGTGTCCATAAAAAAGTGATATAGATAGATAGATAGATAAAGTTTTGAACTGGGAGTGGTTTTGGGTGCTAGGAGTCCTGATCGGCATAGGCATAGATATGCAAAAAAATTTCAGAAATTCCAACATAGGAGAGAATGTAATACAAAGTATTTCTTACGAAATCTACCTAAAAAGAGCCATCATACAATAAAGTAGGTTATTGAAAAATACACTAAATATAAGTAGATTATGAAATTATAAAGTCTGAATTTGTCTGCTATTTAGGGAAAAATATACAAATAATATATATATGTGTGTTGGGGATTGAAAAAAATGTTCACTAAATAAAGGTGTCTGCTATTCGGGAGTGTCCATTTAGAAGGTTTTATTGTGTTAGTAAACTAATTAGCTGATGCCGATATAATGAATAATTTAAAATGATGCAATTATGATATTGACACTGTAATAATTATAAAAATAATTGTTCATAGAAAGTCAAAAAATAAGATCAATGCAAAAAATACAGGGGTGGTTGTAACACAAAATAAAAACCCTGAAAATTATCAATGCAAAAAAATACAGATATCATCACAACTGATACTCTTAACTGCATGAAAATAAAACAACATAATATCACAATTACTGCTATTGCCTGAAATGTACAATAGTAAGAAAACACAATCTTACATCCATCCATTTAAAGCAGTTTGCTAATTCTGTCAAATTTTCCATAAATATTCGACCCAATACACATGCGTCAAAATAGGACTGGCCAATGAGGTGAGGACTATTTCCTCTCTAGAGATGTATTTGAGACTGTTTACAAAACGAACGACTGTTCGATCGTTCTAGGCAAGAAGTTTGGATTACAATTATCAGGTATTTTTTCATTTTATCTTTATTTATTTTGTTTTAATTAGTTCATGAACATAGAAATACATGACTGAATTCTTTGGATATCTCTTAATTCTTTTTGTTCGCAAAATTATTTAGTTCGCGTAATGTAATTGTTGCATGCTTGGTGTATTTTTTGCTACTGAGTACTATTTTGCTTATGAGTTTTTATAAGTATTTTTTTTTCGTTTTTTATTGAAGGGGTTTATTTTCATTTGGAAAAACAAATTTCATTTTTTTTTATATATGATATTTCAGATGTTTTAATAGTTAACATTCGGCTGTTTGAAAATGAGTTGCCACTTTTTGTTGTTGCCTATTGATAGACGATGTTAGAGAATCAATGTATAAAATACTCTGCATGTACTCGCCCAATACTAAATATAACCCAATACTAAAATATACAAAAGGCTGTTTCAGCATCTTACAAATTTCTATTATGTTTAATTCTAAGAGTTCCTAAATAAGCCAGACTGCAAATATATTTCCAGAAAAAAAGAACTGATCGTACTATAAATAGTTTCCATCCAGTATAATTTAGCAAACATTATATGGTGAATCCAAAGAATTCAACAAACCAGAATAAATAATGATAAAATGAAAAAGTACCAAATATTTATTGTAATCCAAACTTCCAAAACACCACTCACTCGTGGGGGAGGGATTGTAAATTTAGTAATTTGGTGGCACAAAAATTACATGAAATTTTCAGTCGATCATGTGAAAAATCATGTGAAGATAATGTGTGTTCTTCAGTTTGCTGCGTTGAGAAAAATTGCAAAATTCGACCAAGCAGTTGCACGAAAAAAAAAAAAAAAACCTCACCAGCAGGGACAAATTTAGAAACTTGCTGTGTTGCCAATCTATATATTTAAAATGAAAGGCATTTTTTTTTACGCAATAATTTTGCGATATTCACTATATTTTTCATGATCGATTGACAAATTCTGCTATTTATTTCCATGATTCCTTGACAAATTTAGCGATTTATTAACTGAGACAATTTGCTGATTTCTTTCCCGAGACCATTTGATGAATGTCCCGATTTCTTTCCCAACATCATTTGACAAATTTTGCTATTTATTTCACAATCATTTGATGAATTTTGCAATTTTTTTTATCAAGTATTTGTAAATTTGTTACTGGTCAGTGTTTAAAAAAAAACTGCCGAGTAAAAAAAATCCATGTACTACCAATGTTAGATAGTACATTAGCGTATCATTTGTTGGTAGTGTGCTGATAAGTAGAAAGAGCTTCGGATGAGGTTAGGTTCTGTGAGTGCATCTGCCAATTGCCAGTCCCCAGCTTGGATTTGGAATTGAGGTGGGTTTTTTATTTATTTGAATTATTGATAAGAAGTATTTTATTAAAAATTTTAACATTTTGAAGCGGTTATGAATATTTTTCTGTGGTTCCATCATTAAATACTATTTCCCTCATTAAAAATGCATTGTTTACATTTATTAAATGTGCATTTTGTGAGGAATAAATGTCCGATAATCACAATCGTATATTATTAATTTGTGTTCTGTCAGTAAATGGAAACCTCTCTTAATGTGTTTGTGTTGACATGCATACAGATACGTATAGAGTTCATAAATGACATGGTATCACAATAAAATATTGTGAAATTTCTTGATTAGTTGCAGGAAAATATCTTGAAATTCAACAATCGTTCGGTATGAATTTTATTTTCATGGTACTATCAAGTTGTTTGCCGTCAAGTTTTGACGAACCCCCAAAGAATAAAGCAAACCAGTTCGAAATATGCATTCATATGCATTAGATGCTTTACCAGTGCATTTTGATGATTTTGTCATGATAGTGTGAATGAATGAGATTCTTAAAATCTGCACATTGTTTCAGATGTAAACAATGAAACTTACAATTAAGATATAAGTGTAAAATTTCAGTTTTTTTAAAAAATTTATATCATTCTGTACACATTTTAATATGTAACTAGATGTAACCCGTCAAAATTTGACAGCAAACAACTTGATAGTACCATAAAAATAAAATTCATAGCTGCTTTAAAATGTTTGAAATTTTTGCAGAATAATTCAAATAAATAAAACACTCACCTTGAATTAAAGCTAGGTTGGGGACCGGCAATTGGCTGAGTAGTGAATGCAGAATACACTACACACTTTTCCATCTATTAATCCGATAACCATTTTGTCATTATAGTGTATCTAAATACAGTATTTGTGATATAGGTCAAAATTAGCACTCCCCAGTCAGCGAGTAGTACTCAAAATTGGCAATTGACTTTATTGCCACCTAAAGATGAAAATCAGTCGCAACTCGGAGATAAAACTTGAAAAACTGGCGATTAAAAATATGGAAAAAACCAGCCAAATGCAGGATTTTCTGACTTTCTTTTTTCCCTTCGTGTTTTTTCTGCATCCATTCGACAAAATTCATTATTTTTCCGCACCTGACCGATGAAATTAATCATTTTTCTGCATGTTTGTATAGATGTTTATGTGTGTGCTGTTTTTAATAAAGACAGTTGCATTTTTCCATGAACCTTTCACAAAATTCACATTTTTTGTGCAATCCTTTAACAAATTTTGCATTTTCTTCATGATCCTTTAACGAAATTCGCAATTTTTCCTCATCTTTTTGTTGAGATTCACATTTTTTCAGCGATCCTACGAAGTATTTTGTGATTTTCCTGTGATCTTTTGACAAAATTCGTGTTTTTTCCATGATCCTTTGGCGAAATTTGATTTTTTCGCAACTCTTTGACAATATTCGCGTTTTCTCTGCTGCTTTTGATTGACGAGATTCGTGGTTTTTCAGCAATTCTTTGACAAAATTCGTGTTTTTTCAGCGATCCTTTGAAGAATTTCGCATTTTTCTCGCGATCCTTTAACGAAATTCGCATTTTCCAGCGATTTTTTGATAAAATACATTTTATTCTGCAATTTTTAGACGAAATTCAGTAAAAAAAGCGTAATCTTTTGGTGATTCTTTGACAAAATTTGCTTATCTTTCGTGATCCTTTTGCATAATTCACGTTTTTTCTGTGGTCTTTTAGCGAAAGTCATATTTTCCTATGATCCTTTGATGAAATTAGTGTTTTTTCCTCAATCATTTGACAAAATCTGTGATTTTTTCTCCCGCGAAGATTGGTTAGATGTTTTTAGTCTGCAGGTGCCCTAAAAAGTCTATGACGCCTGTTGCTGCACCGCACACATTCTTCCATGGGGCATCAAACGAAGGAAATTCATCCTAAAGAATCATTGTTTCATTCCTGACATTTCTGGAAAGAAACAACGTTCAACTCATTGGCTGAATTGTAAAGGGCGAAATGTGTCAAACATTAGCGGAAAGAAAGTGCGTAAAATGTTCGTTCATGGAAAAAATCGTGAAATTCGCTAATCGATAGCGGAAGAATCGCAAAATTCATTAATCAACAATGGAAAAATCGCAAAATTCATCAACTGGTTTTGGGTGGGGGTGGGGGGGAATTTTTCGAATATCGTCGAATGGCTTCGAGAAAAAAAATCTCAATCCGTCAATTTCGGGGATAAAATCTTGAAATTCGCCAAATGGTTTCAAAATTTGTTGAGAGACAGCAGAGAAAAAAATCTTTTTCCATTCACTCATTGCAATTGGTGAGTGTGACTGTTATGTTTGACCAGTGGTGGCAATAAAGTCCATTGCCAAATTTTCAGTATTACTCGCTGTTTGGCAAGTGCTAATTTTGTCCTATACTTCAAAACCCTTTTGATCATCACATCAGTGTGCAGGACAATTTTTTTTACGGGAGACCATTTGATGAATTTCATGATTTATCCGTTATCGACTGATCAATTTTACTGCTATCGATTGTTGAATTTTATAATTTATCAACTATTGATTAGCGAATTTCATGATTTTTTGAATGAACGTTTGACGAATTACGCAAAAAAATTAATATCGTTAAATTGTCTTGGGTAAAAAAAAATTTAATATTGTCAAATGCCTTCGAGAAAAAAGTTGCAAGTTGAAAGGCCTGTGACCTTTTTTTCATGTTATGCATCTCTGGGGTCCATCCCAACCCCCCCCCCCCCCAAAGTGGGACACTTTTCTAAATTTTGCACACACCCCTCATGTGATATATCACTGGAAAAGTCTGACCGCTTATTCATGTTATGCACCTCCGGGGTCCATCCCGCCACTTCCCCCCTCCCTTGGGGGGCACTTTTCTAAATTTTGATGACACCCCTCATGTCATATATTGTTGGAAAGGTCTGCGATCGCTTAATCATATTATGCATCTCTGATGTCCATCTTCCCACTTTGCCCCCCGGCCCCCGAAGGGGTACTTTCTAAATTTTGATGACACCCCTCATGTCATATATTGTTGGAAAGGTCTGTGATCGCTTAATCATATTATGCATCTCCGATGTCCATCTCCCCACTTTGCCCCTCCCCCAAAGGGTACTTTTCAAAATTTTGATGATACCCTTCATGTCATATATTGTTCGAAAGGTCTGTGACCGCTTAATCATATTATGCATCTCCAATGTCCATCTCCCCACTTTGCCCCCCCCTCAAGGGATACTTTCTAAATTTTGTTGACACCCCTCATGTCATATATTGTTGGAAAGGTCTGTGACTGCTTAATCAAATTATGCATCTCCAATGTCAATGTCCATCTCCCCACTTTGCCCCCCCCCCCAAAGGGTACTTTTCTAAATTTTGATGACACCCCTCTGTCATATATTGCTGGAATGGTCTGTGAGCTCTTAATCATATTATGCATCTCCGATGTCCATCTCCCTACTTTGCCCCCCCCCCCTAAGGGATACTTTCTAAATTTTGCACACAACCCTCATGTTATATATCATTGGAAAGGTCTGTGACCACTTAATCATATTATGCATTTCCGATGTCCATCTACCCACTTTGCCCCCCCCCCCCCCCAAGGGGCACTTTCTAAATTTTGCACACAACCCTCATGTTATATATCATTGGAAAGGTCTGTGACCACTTAATCATATTATGCATCTCCGATGTCTATCTCCCCACTTTGCCCCCCTCAAAGGGTACTTTCTAAATTTTGCAGACAACCTCATGTTGTATATCATTGGAAAGGTCTGTGACCACTTAATCATATTATGTATCTCCCATGTCCATCCCCCATCTTTGACCCCCCAAGGGGGTACTTTTCTAAATTTTGCACACACCCCTCATGTGATATATCGATGGAAAGGTCTGTGACCGCTTAATCATATTATGCTCCCCACTATGAAATTTGCCAAGTTAAAGCAACTATAAATTTTATTTTTATGGTACTATCAAGTTGTTTGCCGTCAAATTTTGACGGGTTCCATCTAGTAATGTCACTAAAAACTGAATGGTTTCAACAAATGAAGGGTGAAATTTGTCTTGCTAAATAGAGAGTTCAAATTCTATAAACTAGTAAAGAAATTTATTCCAAGTATTCATGAAACAAGCACAAATTATGTGCAAAGAGCTCTTACTAGATTTAATGCAAATTATACACAGGATGCCCGGAAAGTCTGGAAACGGCCGAATAACTCGAGAAATACACATCGGATTGAAAAATGGAAAAGTGCATGTTCAATATTTTTGAAAAATCTATTTAGGGATAACAAAAGTGCCTCCCCACCAGCTCTGTCCCCTGGGATGAAAGCGGACAACATTGAAATCTTAAATAACCCCTTTTTTTATTGCAGATTCGGATTCTACAGGAAAAAATATTTAACTTTTGTATTTAACATTTTCTTCGAAAAATCGTAGATGGCACTGTAATTGAGTAAAATACAGTGAGAATTGTTTCCATTGAAAAGTCTGAAAATGGTCGAATAACTCGAGAAATATACATCAGATTGAAAAACAAAAAAATATGTGTTCAATATTTTAGAAAAATGGCAACAATGATATCCTTTAATAGATTTTTCTAAAATATTGAACACATGTTTCTATATTTTTCAATCAGATGTATATTTCTCGAGTTATTCGACCGTTTCCAGACTTTTCAATGGAAACTATTCTCACTGCATTTTACTTGATTACAGTGCTATCTATGATTTTCCCGAAGAAAATGTTAAATACAAAACCTACCTATTTTTCCCCGTAGAATCTAAATCTGCAATAAAAAAAGGGGGGGGTTATCATTTAAGATTTCAAAGTTCCCCCCTTTTCCCTTCCAGGGGGCAGAGTTGGGAGGGACGCATCTTTGATATCCCTAAATAGATTTTTCAAAAATATTAAACACATATTTTCCATTTTTCAATCTGATGTATATTTCTCCAGTTATTCGACAGTTTCCAGACTTTTCGGACATGTGTATATATGACAGCAGTAAAAAAAAAAAAAAAAAAAGTCAAAATAAATTTTACTTTTCAATGGCTAAATATTAAAAAAAAGGGGGGGAAAAATCAAAATTTTAAGTGTTTTCACTTCTTAAAAAAAAAAGATGCAAATTTGAATGATTTTCCACCTTGCTCTTACTTAGTATACAAGGGCAATTTATTTTCATATTCTTCCTGAATATTACACATTAAAGACGTGATTGGCATTTTTGTACACAATTCAGGACATTATTGCACTGAGGTGGATGTCTGTCTGAATGGCTTTGGGATTTATTTGCAAGCTTTGAAATATTATTATTCAAAAGTATCTGCTGATAAGTAGACCAACTATTAAGCAAATTAAAGGCTGATTATCTCTTATGAGTAGGAACTCTTTGAGCCAAATATTTTATACGTGTTTTCATTAAGATAATTCAGAATTAATATTCTACGATTTGGATCACTCTTAGGGTGGGATTAAGTGCAGATAATTTAAATTAATAAAGAATTATCTAAAAGGTATACAGATATATATATTTATTTATTTGCATACATGCAGTACATGTGGAAGAGCTTTATTTTAAAACTTTCTGATCATACATTATTAAAGATTTAAGCTTTTTTTTTTTTCCCTTTTCCTTTCGAGCAGAATTTTCAGGTCCAAAGTAATGCCGAAATTATAAATTTATGCTTCATTTTTCTTTCTTTTAGATTTTTTGGTGTGTGGGAGCAGAAGTAAATCAGAAATTGTAAATTTTCGCTTTATTCTTTCTTTCGGTCAGAATTTCTGATCTGCAGGACTCGAAATAACAATGAAAATGAAATTGTAAAATTTTGCACTTACTTTTTGAGTATGCTGTGATATCGCTATCACATTTGTGTTTTTATCGCACGCTTCGTTCTGCTTTAGCATGCGCGATGTTGCTAAGCCTAACATCAGTGATCTTTCCCGGCCAACGGCATTGTTGTTTTCGGCGTCTCGTAGGAGCGATTTTAGCCAGTGTTGCTCCTCTCAGGACATCGTTTTCATTCTGCCTGCACCCGGAGGCGTGGCTTATAAGTTCATTTTCCCTCCACGTTAGCGCTGATGCTAGGGGTGTGTTTACTTTAACGTATTATAACTTATGTTATGCTTTTGGTTTCATCTATTTGTTCATTAACGTTAATTGTCATTTATAATTATTTAATGAATTTAATTTTCTCATGCTTTCATTTTTAGAACCCTCTTGTCATTCATATAAATAAAAATTAACGGCATTTCATTTCAGAGGAAGAGAAAAAATTAGTTCTTGATGATGTAGCTTTTAATTACTGTTTGTTTTTTCGGTGTAAGTTTCAATTTATCGGAACTTCTCGAACATGCCGAATTCTAATTCATTTTTAACGTCTTAATAATCTTGCAGTTTGAATTCAATTTAGGTTATTATGAAGTGAATTTATTTTATTTTAAAGAGCTTGCCGATCCAACAGAAAATTTGCTGGTATTATTTGAGATTTTAATTTTCAACGTATGCCTTCCGTCAAGAATTCAAGATATTTAGAATAAGATTTTTATTCTTAAAGAAATAACAGTGCAGTGACTGAAAGATGAAATTCTTTTAATCCTTCCTATGTTTTGTTGATGGATTAATAAAATTTGGATTATACCACATTACTTGAGTCTTCAATCTACAGCCTTCTAGTGTCTTTCTTCAACAGCAAGTAAGATCTACTTCTTTTATTTTTTTATCTTCATATTACAACGTAACATTGGCCAAACAGAATTTGCAATGTTGTTGCATCGGATTATTGCTCTCACATAAATATTCCTCATATCCCAATGAAAAATTTAAATTTAACACCAATAGATTTATTTCGTTCTTCACGCCATAAAAAAAAAATCATCGTCACATATGCAAGACCCAAAATAATGCAGTAATTGTAACCCCTCCCCCCACTGCAGTATCCAAAATAATGCATTTCAAAGACAGGTTTCTGTTTTATGGGTAGAAACACAAACGTTTCAAAACTGATGCAAGCAGAGGTTTTGCCAGTTTTACTCTAATCAGGCTCAGCATAAGGACTGCTATAAGTAAAATGTTTATCACTAATGTTTGGTGAATTTTTTGCAATTTTCACAGCACATTTTCAGTTTTGGTTCACTTCTTCCACTAAACATAATGATTTTATGAACTCCGGAAATCCTGGGTATATCAGGAACATAATAACCTTTGAAAACATATAGTTTTAACTAGCAAATCTAACCTTATGATTTTCTTTAAAAATAAAAAAGGGGAAGAGGGAGAAACTTGTTGCGTCTGGATCTAGTATCTCATATCTGGTCAAATTGACATCCATTGCATGTCTATTAACCCTTAACATTCAGCATTAATTATTATTAAAAGCAGTGTAAAAATACTTCATAATTTAAGAGGTAAAAAAATAGAATTTGTGAGAAACTTTACAAAAATGTGCAAAAATAAGTAATCTAAGTGTAAAACAGTTAAAAAAAATTTAATGTGTAAATCTTACACACTTAATGTGTAGAAGTTGGTGAATATGTAATCATAATTTATGTATACTTACTTGTGCCACAGCAGCAGGAAACAATGGTTTTGCAGGAGCACTGACAGGATTGCCCATAGTACAAGGTGGCATCATAGGAACTCGTGGCATAGTTCCAACCATTTGCATATGACCACTATCAACAGTAAAAGAAGTAAGGAATTAAAAGACTTTAAAATTTAAATATATCAGCATGTTTGAGAACTCCATAATTCATTTAAATTACACTTAAAGTAAAAACTGAAGAAAAAGTTTTACTCATTCCTATTATAAAAAATAGATAAACTCTTAATGAAATTCATTTACTTTCATTACTTTATTGAAAACTAGCCACTTCTGGCGACCAGTTTGGTCTCCCTTAAATGTGTGCATTGCAACATACTGCTTTTATTCATAATTCCATTTACTTGCTTAATACTTCACAAAATCAGAAGATTCTGATAGAGAAATCAAGAACACTTTGCGATCATGGTAGTATTTCATATATATTTTTGTTGTTACGTATTTCATCTTTCTGGTATAAAGCTTGACAAAAACTGTTTGATTTAGAACAGTTAGGCATTTAAGCTTAACTAGCTTACCCGCCCGGCGTTGCCCGTGCCAACAACCTTAAATGTACCTGAAATCAGTGTTGAACATTTTTTTATTTTTAAACAAATGTAATGTTGGGAGTCCCACTACCTTAGTCAGCAAACACTGGTCGTGCCATACACACTCCCATATATTACCGTAAGTCGAGTCGAAAGAGCCATACCCCTTCATGATTTAGCCCATAGGACCAGATATAGGAAAGCACCCCTGGTGGTGAAAATCCAAACTAAAATCAGTCAGCTCTATCGATGTCAAGTGGAAAGAGCCATACCCCATTGTGATCCAGCCCATAGAAACAGAGATAGGAAAGCACCCCTTGGTGGTGAAATTCAGAACTAAAATAGGTAAGCTCTATTGATGTTGTGTCGAATGAGCAAAACCGTGTCGTCATGTGACCCATAGAACCAGAGTTAGCTACAAAATCCTTTAGTTACACCTTCCACCGCCAGGGGGCACAATATGTTCTATACGAAATACGAACATAACTGAAATCATTAAGGTTATCGATGTCAAGTCGAATGAGGCATACCCCGTCATGATCCAGCCCATAGAACCAAAGATACGAAAGCACCCCCTGTGGTGAAAATCCGAACTAAAATCAGTAAGCTCTATTGATGTCGAGTGGAAAGAGCCATACCCCGTCGTGATCCAGCCCATAGAAACAGAGATAGCAAAGCACCCCCTGGTGGTGAGAGGAGGTTGATGTAGAATAAATGCGATATTTAATAAAAAGTCATCCCCCCCCCAACCCCCTTTATCTCGCCATTTTCACTAACTATTACAAATATACAAATGTTTCTTAATTACATCTAATGTCCTGATCCGATAATGGGGTTTCCCTATCTACCTATTCTAATCCGCTTTTCCCTATCATAATAGAAAAAAGCCTATTTTATTAAAGAATTGCTGGCAAACGCGAATTTCGTCAAAGGTTCGCAAGAAAAACACCAATTTCATCAAATAATCGCTGAAAAAACATGAATTTTGTAAAAGGATCGCTAAAAAAACATGAATCTCGTCAAAAGGCAGCAGAGAAAACACGAATATTGTCAAACGATCATTAAAAAAACAAATTTCATCAAAGGATCACGGAAAAATGCGAATTTCATCAAAGGATCGCGGGGAAAACGCAAATTTCACCAAGGATCACAGGAAAAATGTGAATTTCGTCAAAGGATCGCTGAAAAAAAAACACGAATTACGTCGTAGGATCACTGAAAAAACATAAATCTTGACAAAAGTATGTGGAAAAAACACGAAAGGATCACAAAAATAGCAAATTTCGTCAAATGATCACAGAAAAAGTACGAAATTCATCAAAGGATTGTGGAAAAATTGCTGATTTTGTGAAAGGTTCGCGGAAAAAATGCAACTGTCTTTATTAAAAGCAGCACACACACAAACATCCCATTCCCGCTAATTATTACAAATATAGAAATGTTTCTTAATTACATCTAATCTCCCGATCCGATAACGGGGTTTCCCTGTCTACCTATCCTTATCCGCTTTTCCCTATCATAATAGAAAAAAGCATATTTTATCAAAGAATCACTGGCAAACGCGAATTTTGTCAAAGGTTCGCGAGAAAAACACGATTTTCATCAAATAATCGCTGAAAAAACACGAATTTTGTCAAAGGATCGCTAAAAAAACATGAATCTCGTCAAAAGGCAGCAGAGAAAACATGAATATTGTCAAAGGATTATTAAAAAAGCAAATTTCATCAAAAGATCACAGAAAAATGCGAATGTCATCAAAGGATTGCGGGAAAGACGCAAATTTCACCCAAGGATCACAGGAAAATCGTGAATTTCGTCAAAGGATCGCTGAAAAAAAACCCCACTAATTACGTTGTAAGTTGTAGGATCACTGAAAAAGCATGAATCTCGACAAAAGGATGCAGAAAAAACACGAATTTCGTTAAAGGATCACAAAAAAAGCAAATTTCGTCAAATGATTGCAGGAAAAACTTGAATTTCATGAAAGGATCACAGAAAAAATACGAAATTCGTCAAAGGATTGTGGAAAAAAGGCTGATTTTGTTAAAGGTTCGAAGAAAAAACTTTCGTGAAAGGGCCGCGGAAAAAATGCAACTGTCTTTATTAAAAACAGCACACACACACAAACCTCATTTCAAACAAACCTATTCTGTCTTCCTGCCTGAGGAAAGCACCGTAATTATAACACCTAGGCCTGATTTTTTTAAAAATTAAAACGTGTATACGGAATTCTGGATTCAAGGCTATTCCATGCTCTCCGCCAATCCACAGCAACAAAGCAGACAGCCAATGAGAACAGGTGTGAATATGGGATGATCCAGGATCCAGCGACGGCAGTTCATGTTCACAGCTGAAAGCGGCTAGCCACAGATTTCATTGTTTTGTTTATGTTTGAGTTTTATTTTAAAGAAAAGGTATATATTTTTGGCTAATTGAGGTTCACATAAGTTAGTTTCAATTGTATTCATTCTTTGTATGCGTAGTTGCCCCCATATATTATGTTTGGTAAGAATATATTTTTCACTTTACTGAATGTTTTCTTAGCGCTAGACATATCAGCTCATGTTCTTAAATGAAACAAACTGTTTTCAATAACAAATCTTAATGAATCAAATTAATCTTACACTTTACTATAAAATGTACAGTTCTACAATTTATCGCATATTACAACGTTCTTGGGAACTAAAAATGTAGTCCAATAACAGTAACAGAAAAAAAATTGTAAATAACTATAAATAAATAATCATAAATTTCACATCATTGAATTAACAAACTCATATATAAGATACAACTTTAAACTGATATGCCTCATCAACTGTTGTCGAAATCAATATAATGTAAATAATTCTTAAACATTTTGAGTTTGCTAAGAAATTAAAACATTCAGTGCAGTGAAGGATGTATTTTTTCCTCAAAACAATTTAATTTGTAAATATGAAGTAAAAAAAAAAAAAATCACCGTTTTCTCACACATTATGAGTTTTATCAGCAAGTTAAAACATTAAGTAAATATGAATGATTTGCGGAGCTGTTTCTATCAAAAATTCAATAACATCGCCCAAAAACCCTCAACAAAAATAATTATAAAGAGTGCAATGACAACATAAATTTTATACCACATTGCATGTCCGTTCTTGGGAGATTCTTATAAAACTCAAAATTTGTCACAAAATGGTGATTTTTTAACAACATGCTTACAAATTAATATGTTTAAAATTATTTTTAAAAAACTCGGCCAGAAATAACATTGATTTTACATTTTTAAAGACTTATTCTTTATAATTATTTTGAAACAGCTCCGCAAATCATTCATATTTATTTATTGTTTTACTTCTGATGAAACTCATTATGTGAGAAAACGGTGATTTTTTTTTTACCTCACTAGGGGGCTCTGCCCCCTACGAGGCCAACCCCCATTCTGAAACAGCATGATTTAAAAACACTCTGATTTGATCATCTCTAAAACAAAACAATTACGGAAGATTGTATTATAATTAAACAACCAGTGGCGATCTGCTGTAACAGGGTTTCCAATCATTTTCCTTTGACTGAGGGATGTTAAGGTCGAATCAACTGCTGTTGAAACAGATTACAACTGTAACTGTCACCAAAATATATGATTTAACGTCAAACTTGCATAATCGTGGCGTCGCGTCACATTCACTTGACTTCAGATGCGTTACACGTGTTAGTTTTTTCATCGAGGAATTTTTAATTCAACGTTTATTTGCCTTTTGATACTTCTCCATTACCCCGTCAATCAATTTTCATTAAAAAAAAAAAAAAACATCGCTAAACTGTTACACCAAATAAACAAATAGAAGAATTTTGACATTGGAAAGGAAATATTATTATTTACGCTGTTTTAAAATTTGCAATAATAGGTAAAAGATTTGTCGAAATAAATTGATCTCTCATGAAAATATAATTATTAATTGAAATTGTTTGGAAATATTGTTATTTGATCATTTTAAATGTGACGTAAATTTCCCTAGTTACTCGTATTTCTCTTTTTAATATTCACGCGCAAGTATATTTTTATTACGTAATTTTCTACATTTAATGCTTTTAACACGTGATCATTTATTATTTTAAAGTTTTATTTCTGTTTTTAATAGTCACGTGTAAATACATTTCTTAATTGAAAGGGAATATTATTTTGTGCGCTATTTTACAAATTGGCAACAATTCAAATAATGGATTTTATGAAATATGTAGTAAATCTTCAAAATAATGAAAATTTTGAATAAAAAATTGAAATATAATTCAAAAAATGAGTCAACTTGAAAAAATAATTGCAGTCTGCACACCGCAACTTTGTCAACTATATCCTTACAAATTATGGTTAAATTCCTGTGCATAGTTTTCGTTTCTATAAAACTTTTATAAGAAAATTATTTTGACCAACTTTAATATTTAATATCTCTTAAAATAATTCTTCGATTTAAAAACTGACTACTTCAGCGTGTTTATCGAACATTTCTTTATAAAACCACCAATTTTTAAATTTTTATTTGCAATAGTTTTCTGGCTATTAGTCCAGAAAGACTTCAAGGCACAAAATCTTTATTGACAGCGGCTGCTGCTGCGGTGGTTACTTTTTTTTAATATAGAGAGATACTTACAATCCTCAAAACAATTTAATTTGTAAATATGAAGTAAAAAAAAAAAAAAAATCACTGTTTTCTCACATATTATGAGTTTTATCAGCAAGTTAAACAATAAGTAAATATGAATGATTTGCGGAGCTGTTTCTATCACTAATTCAATAACATCACCCAAAAACCCTCAACAAAAATAATTATAAAGAGTGCGATGATAAAATAAATTTTATACCACACTGCATGTCTGTTCTTGGGCGATTCTTATAAAACACAAAATGGGGATTTTTTTACAACATGCTTACAAATTAAAATGGTTTATAATTATTTAAAAAAAAAAAACTCGGCCAGAAATAACATTGATTTTACATTTTTAATTATTCTTTATAATTATTTTGAAACAGCTCCGCAAATATTCATATTTATTTATTCTTTTACTTTCTGATGAAACTCATCATGTGAGAAAATGGTGATTTTTTTTTTACCTCATACTTACAAATCAAATTGTTTTGAAGAAAAAATACATCCTACACTTCACTGAATGTTTCCAATTCTTAAACAAAATCATAATATTTAAGAAATATTTACATTACATTGATTTCGACAACAGTTGATGAGGCATATCAGTTTAAAGTTATATCTTATATATGAGTTTGTTAATTTACAATTTTCTGTTACAGTTTTTGACTACATTTTTAGTTCCCGAGAACGTTGTAACATGCGATAAATTGTAGAACTGTACATTTTACAGTAAAGTGTAAGATTAATTTGATTCATTAAGATTTGTTATTGAAAACAGTTTGTTTCATTTCAGAACATGAGCAGATATGTGAGCGTTTTGAAAACATTCAGTAAAATGCAAGTTATATTCTTACCAAACACATAATATATGGGGGCAACTAAACATACAAAGAATGAATACAATGAAAACTAACTTACTTTAACCTCAATTAGCCAAAAATATATTCCTTTTCTTTAAAATAAACAAAACAATGGAATTTGTAGCTAAACAGCCGCGTAAGCTACGAACTAAACTGTCGTCACTAGATCCTGGATCATGACATAATCACACCTGCTCTCATTGGCTGGCTGCTTCGTTGCCGTGGATGGCGTTGCCGAGGTTATTTCATGCGGAGGACTTGAAATAGCCTCGAACTCAAAATTCCATACACACATTTTAATTTTTAAAAAATAATCTAAATTAAAATTTAAAAATCCGGCGGCGAGGTACACTTTCCGGTGATAGTATCTACACATGACAAAAATTTCCGAATCCTAGGTGTTATAATTACGGTGAAATCCTCGGGCAGGCAGACAGACACCTACTGTTTTATAGAGATAGAGATGTCCGTTTGCTTACCAGTTGTAATATGTTCAACAATGTGGAGGTTTTTAAACCTATTGAGTAATTGTCTGTAATTGGGTCCACTGCATTAGAAAATCTACCATTATTCTCATCTAATCTTTTTAGATAACATTCCACAATTGTGCTGCATACTAACTGACGTATTTTTAGTGTATATGGTTTAGAGAAACCTAGAACTTTTGGAAGCCATTTAATGATAGTCACATTCTCTTAAAACCATATTTACTGAAATTTACTTACATTAGAAATTACAGATCTATCTTAATTAATAAAGGAAAACAGATATAGATTGAATGCAATATCAGTACAAATAGCTTTTACTGACTTGTACTGCAAGATATATAAACAGGTTAATTTTTTTTTTTTTTTTTTTTTTAATCTGAAATCTTTATTTTAGTTCTTGACTAAGAACTCTGAGGAATTGAACATTTGTGGAAATTCTAATATACATGCATACACACACATATATACGTATGTGGAATAGATTTAAAAATAGCAAAAAGAAATTCAGAGAACCTCGAAATGTTATAATATACCAATATTTCCATAATCTGGTTTTTATCATGATTCAATACGCTTCTCAAACTCATATGACATTATATATTCAACTGCTAATGTAAAATTTATTTGCTTTCTGAACTTACTCATATTTATGCTCCTTGTATTATTTAGAACTCTGAAAATCTCTTTTATACTTCCAATACGACGTCACTGTTTTCCATTCTTGAAACTTTTTATTTCATTTTCATGTGGAAATCTTTCAATAGAAAATTAATTATTGTGTAAATAATTTTATTGTGGATTTCTAATTGTTGGCAGCTGCTATAACGAAACATGTTTAAATTTGATAGGAAATTGCTGTTAGATAGATGGATTCTGCCTGGAACCTCACTTGCGTATTACATAAACAGATAAACCATTTTCCATATAATCAGATGGGTCACTTTGTCATTTCTATAAAATTTTGTGTATTATATGCCTTAAGTTTGCAGACTTGTTAGTTTCTTTCTTTTTCTTTTTTAGCTTTCAAATAAGCATTTGCTTACAATTTAGGTACAAGTGACAAGTGAAGTAATATTAAATAATAAAATTTAATTTAAATTATGAATTAAAAAAAAACTTACTTGACATTTAAACAATTCACTCATAAAAAAAAAAGAAAAAAATCAATACATACATAAAATTTAATGTTCCACTTCCAGATGAGTGCTTAAGAGAAAAGTTATTTGAAAAAGGGTAAAAAATAAAAGGAATTTTACACAAAGTAGAAATATTATTTGTAATTTTGTTGAATATTAAAAAAATATATTTTAATATATTTTTTTATTATGTTACTAGGGGGCTCTGCCCCCTGCTTGCTGCGCTCACCAACCCCCGTTCTGATTTCATAGCCTCTTAAAACCTGGTAATGTATCCTGTTTTAAAAAGATGATGATGATGATATCACGAACGGTGACTTTCTTCTGTAATCAGGTTATAATGCTTTTTCTTTTAACTGGTTATAATGCTTTTTTCATTTAATTCATCTTTTTTATTTTTGATATCCATGTGTAAACACAATTTTTATGACATAATTTTCCTTGTTTCCTGCTTTCAACACGTGATCATTTAATTATTATTTTAAACTTTCATTATTGTTTTTAATAGTCTCGCGCAAATACATTTTTTATTTGAGATAAAACCTAATCCTTTGCGCTTATTTAGAAATTGGTAACAATACAAAAAAATAACTTTTTCAATAAAAGATTTTTTACTCGATTTTTAAGGATTTTTTGAGTTTTTATTGTCAGACCGAAATATTTTTTTAAATTTCTGAAAGCTTGTTATATTTCACGTCTGGTGGTATGATTTTCGAATTCATAGGATGGCTAGAAAAAAAGTAATAGCTCTTCAAAAAAGTCAGTAGTAAAAAAGCGATGAGAATAACCCGGAATATCTACGCAGAATTTGATTGGTCCATATCTAAATCGTTTTTGGCTCAGTTCCAGATTACTTTTTTTTTTAATATAGAAGCATAACATTCTGCTTATTGAAATGCATATAAATGAAAACTCATTTTTTTTTTTAAAATCCCAATTGTGTTTCATTTGCTTATATTTAAATACTTTATACCACATATTCATGAGAAGAGAAAGGCAGGTTACAAAAAGATACATAATAAAGAAAAATTAAGGGGGTACTTCACCAATACAGGTTTTTCCCTTGCTGATTGTGAAATTCTATGTTAACTTATAGGGAAATTTATATTAGCTAATAAAATATTGAAATATAGTTTTCACATTCAGAAAGTAAACAGACATCAGATGCCAACATAGTGTACTTTCTAAAATTATTTTCATAATTTTAAATATTTTTTAAACCATACAAAACTTTGAAATTTCACTTGAGCAAAATTCTTAAAATTTGTCAGCATCTTAAAAATATAATTAAAATGAAAGAAACTATTTTTTTAAAACACACTATTCTAACATCTACTTTCTGATGGTGAAAACCGTAATTTGAGAATTATATTAGGTAAAATGTACCCACCTCTTTAAATTTTCCCATAGGTTAATATGGCATTTCAAAATCAGCTTGGAATAGTAAAGCATCCCTTTAAGATTACCTTTTACCAGATATTAAGGTAAACAGCACATTCAGAATTAAGAAAATTAAAAAATATATATATATTAAATATTTGAATAACTCACCCAGCAGTCATAAAATTAGGTGGCATACCTGAAAAACAAAAAATCAAGTTACAATAATAATTAGGCAAAAATGAAAAACATTCATAATGCATTTTCATGTGAAAGATCTTAAATAAAATTTTAGTTAAGAAACTAAGCAATAATGTAATAAAAATGAATGGAAAGAAATAATAAAAACACTTATGATACAAGCTAAGCAAGAAAGTGCCCACCTTTGTTCAAGCTTGAAGTAGGCAAGTCTTCAAAAGAAAAGAAGAAAAGTAAGTTTTAAAAGAAAAAAAAAGAAATTACAAGAAGGTACAAAATCTACAGATGTAAATGAACAATAAAAGTTAAAAAGTGGCAACAAAACTGCCATTAAATAGAAAAATTCATACACAAACCAATCTGAAGCAAATGGATGGTTTTTACAACTTTTAAATTTCTAAACAAATTACTTAAAATAACAATAATTAAAAGGAATTGCATTATTTAATGGCAATTAGAAAATATACATTAAAATTAGAGAGGCATCGAATACCGAATATTTGGCTAGCCGAATACTCCTATATTTCAGAGTTTTAAAGTTTTAAAATTTAAAATAATTTTACATCATATTTAACACAAAGACAATTTTGATGAAGAAAACCTTTTAACCATTAAACTTTACAATAAAAAAAATCTATCTTTTGAACTATTATTTAAGAAGAATAGTTTCAAAACTTTAAAAAAAAATGAACTCCACAGCTTCTTCTGTGAACTAAAACAAATGAATAAAATTTTCTTATATTCTAAAACAAATATTTTAAAATCAAAAAGAAATTTTGAAGGAATTTTTTACAGTCATATAGTGTTTATTTGGCAGGAAGCAAGTAAAAATATATATATATATATATACAGTGACCTCTCACTTGTACGACTCTCAGTTATACGACTCTCTCGGTTATACGTGGAATTCGCTTGGTCCCGTCCACGCTTTATGGGAAATAATGCTAAACTTCTCTCAGTTATACGACTGCTTCTCTCACTTATACGACTTTTTAAACGGTTCCGGCGATTTTACATTTCTCACTCAAGAAACCATTTTTCTAATTATTAAAGTACAAATTATTAATGTTGCTTACATTTATTCTTTTGACTATTGCTAATGTGTTTATCAATAATGAATAACATTTCTTGTCTACCTTGGTGTGTTATTAACGATGAAATCTATGGCGGGAAGGTGGTTGTATGGAATTTTCTTGTGCCTGCCATTTAACAAAAGCCAAATGGCCACCTGCAGATCATGTCTTTGTATAGTACTGAGTGATAAATCAGGGTTATTGCAAAATGCACTTTCCTGGATCAATGTCCATCACATCCAGATATAAAAGATTTACCATTTCTGCAACAAATTAAAGATCGATTTTGGCCAGCAAATTCTACAAACAGATTAAAGCTATTAGATTTAGCGATTATATAGAATTTCAAGTAAACTACAAAAGGAGTTTGATTTGTTGTTTTATTTTGGATTGGGAAAACAAAAAGGAAGATAAAGCAATTTCCATTTTAGAAGCTTGCATCTTACAGCACAGCATCTGCATGGGAAAATGTGACATCGCAGATAGTTAAGAATTATTTTAGGAAATGTGGTTTTTCACAATACAAACGCTACGTCAACGAATGAATCCGATTTTGAGAGTATATGGGAATCCTTTAATGAGAAATCTTTGAGGATATCAATTATGAAGACGTGAGAGAGGAGGGTGACGATAATGAAAACATTGTTCCTGCTGTTGTAAATTTTTCAGAAGCAAGTGCTGCTTTAAATACATTAAAGAATTATGTCCACCAAAATTATTATTCTCAAAATAGTTTAAAAATTTTAATAGACTGAGAAAAAGACATTTTCTCTTTTCTTCAACGACAGAGACACTCACAGAGAGAGAGATCACTTCATCTTTTGAGAAAATCTGATCTGTTAATCTTCAAAATAAACACAGTGGTGAGTGAACTATTTTGTGAACTTTTAAAATATTATATATATTTTTTTAACATTATTTTATAAATTTTGTTAAAATATGTTCTTAGTATTTAAAACTTCTCGTTTTTACTATAGATAAAATAATTAATGCATATAAAGTTTGTAACTTGTATAATAAGACGGTCTCTCACTTATACGACTCTCTCAGTTATACAACTTTTTCTACGGTCCCCTGAAAGTCGTATAAGTGAGAGGTCACTGTATATATATATTCAAATGGTGGCAACTTAACAAGAATGTTTCTGAATGTATCAGTGTCTAAAGTCAAATGATGTCTAAAGTGAACAACTTTTTTTTCAGAACAAACTTTTAAGGAAGATTAATGCAGTCAAGACAAACATTTTCTATACAGGAAGCCAGTATAACAATGCATTTATTCACTCAAAAATACAGGGTATTTCACTACAAGTTGAACTCGAATTTTCATTCACAACTTTAACAATAATGAAGATATTTTAGTTAGACTAACTAAACATTAACTTTGCTTTGTATGATATGTAGTGAAATCAGTGGAAGAGACGGAATTTTAGCCAGTGGTACAGTATATGTACTGTCAGCTGCATTCTGAATAATGGAATGTCTAACTTAGTGTTGCTTGCACTGCAATGGTGACAATTTCTAGCACTTCTTGTCATATTTCACAGAAAGCAAAGTAAGTCTGATGTTTTAATATATCGTTAAAACATCTTCATTATTGTAAAGTTAAACGAAAATGTACGTTCGACTTGGAATGAGATACACTGTATTTTTGAATAAGTGGATCCCTTTTCAAACAGCAAATAAATAATGTAAAAGTAATTTCTGTTATTTAAATATGATTCTATTTCTTAATTTTTATTTATCGACAGTTAAAAATAAAAGTAAGCATTTTTAAAAACGTTTTCTTTAAGTATTCGGTTTGGCCGAATATCTTGATATTCGGCAAACCGAACAGTTTGGTATTCGGCCTAACTGAATATTCGGTAGTATGGCTGAATACTGAATACATACCGAATATTCGGTACATCCTTAATTAAAATGCCAATTTATAACTTTAAAAGCTACAGAAAAAATATTTATATATGACAATTTCTGATAAATTAAAGACAAATGAACAACAAAATACGATTTTCACATATTTAGTAAAACAAAATTAAATCATATAGTAAAAGAAAATTTTCTCTTTTGTTTAATAACAAGAAAAATAAGTGCATAAAAGTAAAAAAAGTAATATTTATTTTTTTAAACTCTTTTATAAGCATTGAATGTTTATCTTAAAGATCACGCGATGTTTTAAGAAAATTGGGAAATGGCATAAAAGCAAAAAATGGGAAATGACAAAAAAGTGGAAAATCGCAGAAGAATCTCATGCCTGATATTAGGAATACATCGAATAGTGATTTTGGCCAAATACTGAATATTCAGCACACAGTAAACTGAACCTATATTCAGCCAGTCTAATAGTAACTATTCAGCTGAATACCTAATATTTGGCTGGCCAAATACTCTTATATTTTAGTATTTAAAGGTATTAAAAGTTCAATTTTAAAACAATTTTACATAATATTTAATACAAATCCTTCCATTTTGATTAACAAGGCCTTTTCACAAGTAAATCTTACACCTTAAAAAAAAAAAAAAAAATCTAGGCATTATTATTTAAAAAGATAGTCTTAAAACTTTTTTAATTTTTAAAACTTTAAACTACATGGCTTCTTCTGTGAAATAAAACAAATGAATAAAATTCTTATATTCTAAAACAAATGTTTTAAAATCAAAGAGAAATTTTGAAAGAATTAGAAGGAAAATTTTACAGTCATACAGTGTTTATATGTCAGGAAGGCGCTAAAGTGAAAAAAATATATATATAAATAAATAAATTAATACAATCTGTTCAAATGGTGGCAACTCAGCAAGGGTAACTTCCCTGTTCCTTTTGACTTGGCAAAGAAGTTTATAAGAACACCAGAGAGCAGTGTTTGGAGTGAACAATCATTTTTATTTGTTGTAAACATTCAGGGTGTTCTGTGAAAAATCTTTCAAGGGAGATAATTTAGTGAAGTTTTTGTACAGGAAATTAGCCTTACAATCCACTTTAGCCATCAAAAATATAGGGTGTGTCGTATCAAAAATATACTGCAAGCTGAAACTGAATTTTCATTTATGACTTTAACAATAATGAAGATATTTTAGTGAGATTTTCATCATATTAACTTCGCTTGTATGAAATGTGATGACATCATTGAAAGTGACTAAATTTTGGTCAGTGACACAGTATGTATCCTGTCAACTGCATTCTGAATAATCAAATGTCTAGCTCAGTGTTGTTTGGATATGAATCTGTCATCATATTTCACAGAAATCAAAGTAAGTCTGTCGAGGATAGGAATCATGGTTTCCTGTAGAAAAACTGGCTGTCTTGATGCCTATTACAGTAGAAGATCTTTATAACGCAATTTTCCATATAACGCACAGCTTCTCAGATGTAAACAATGAATTTTCAGTTAAGAAACACTTGAATTCCCACATTATAAATAGTTGCTATTCTCTAGAGGACTAAATTTGATACATTAGTTCAACTTTATCTCCTTAATTCAGAGCTAATTAGTGAAAAAATTGCTATGATTTGATACAGGTATGTTTGGACAATGTTTATAAAGTAAATTTAACTATGTGTGGAATGATCTATATTATGCAAAAAAAAATAATCTGCACAACTCCTGGTAATAAAGAATGCAATATAATATAAATATACTCTAATGTATTTTGGTATGTTTCACACATATTTGGCCATGTTTTACAAGCTAAATTTAATGATGTGTGAAATGTGATCTATATAACACACAACCTCGTGTTTTTAGTAATGATTGACCGAATCAGGAATTTTGCCGAATACCGAATACTTAATTTTTTTTTCGCATTTTTACATATATTACCTTTTTTAATAAAATTTAATTTAATTTAATTCAGTTACATTTTTATTCTTAAATTTATTTACATAAAAATATTAATGACTTCTTTACACTGACAAATTCATTAATCCGTCACTTATTTCTTATTTTATCACTAGTCAATACCCAAAATAAATTATGAAAATATTAAATTTTACAGACTATTGTCACAAGGATAAGGATTATTTGATCAAACGAAGCATATTTCTTTTTGGAGGCCATAATTAAACATAAATAGCAAAAGAAATGACGAATTAAAATAGTTAATCATTTATGAATGATTCTATCAAAAAGTAAAATGCAACAAATAATAAATAAAGCCTCTGAAATTACTGAACCAAATCAACCACAAAGGTTTTGATAAAAAGGATTCCCTCTCACAAACTCTGCATTTGATCATTTTGGGAATGCTTTGTTGAAATTGCTACAAGTGAAAAAACAGAAAGTGAAAATCCTCCTACTGAAAATGATAGCCCCACATCAGATGTTAAAGCTTCAGAAGAATTGACTTCATACATTGTATTACCACTTATATCAAGAATAGACAATCTGTTAGTTTGGTGGAAAAAAAAACCATAATAAGTATCCAACACTATCAAAGTTAGTTAGAAAATACTTATCTGCACCTGCGCCAGCAGTGTTTACAGTGAACGTTTATTTTCTGAAGCTGAACAGATTTATTTTGAACAGTAATACTTTACCTATTATTTTTCATAAATTATTTGAAAAATTCAGCCGAAACCGAATATTTGGTTTACATGCCGAATCACTGAATACCGAATCGACTATTCGGTCAATCCCTAGTTTTTAGGTTTGCGTTATAAATATCTTCTACTGTATAACCTCTGAAAGTTTGCTCAAATAAACACCCTGTTTGTGAAAAGGCAAGTAACAGATTATTATATTCAGGAACTTGCATTTATACATCATTAATTCCTATGAAGGTCATAATTAATTGTTAATTTTCTTAAGTGCACTTTTAAAACAACAAATAAATAATGTAAAAGCAATCTGTTTCACTTAAATGATTCTATTTCTGAATATCTTTATTAACTGACAGTTAAAAGTAAAAGCTGTGTAAGATTTTTAAAAAGGCTTTTTAAGTATTTGGTTTGGCTGAATATTTTGACATTTGACTAAATCGAATATTAAGCAGACCAAATGTTTTGATATTCGGCTAGGCTGAATAGTGAATACATACTGAATTTCTAGTGCATCCCTACTACATATTTATTATTTCATTTTGCAAGGCTTAACATTCACTATATTCTGAAACATTAATTCTTGCATAGCTTTTTAAGCAGGAAAAAGTAAGTTTAACAAATAAAGACAAATTTAAATATATATATATATATATATATATATAAAATATTCAGAAATTAAATTGAGCATCTTCATTCTAGTTCAACAGTTTTAGTTAGTTTTAACACAGTCAAGAAAACTAACCATTTCACTAAATGCTTAAAATATGTCACTGAAACCACCAATGACAGATAACATTCTTTCTTGGGACCCCTTTTTATGAAAAATAAAGTGTTGATGAAAGATTAAATCCCACTCTCGAATTTAAACTAAGCATTTATGAATAACTTTTGAAGTTTTTCTTTCTGATGGACTTGTTTTGTTAGAAAATTACACATTTCAAATCATAACAAAATAAAATAACTAATGAAAAGTTTGTTGTTTTATAAAGTGGAATTCTGTGAAAGGGCACTAAAGAGGCCCCAATTTTGATATAGATCAACCCCCTGTCTACATAAATAAAAGTTAATCAAAATGCATTCTTGTGTTCACTATATCAGGGTTTGAAATTTAAATGCGTTAATTGTATTTTGCACTTAATTTAACGACTATGATTTTACACCCAGTTGTCATTTTTTTTATGCTTAACTTTTTCTTTGCTTTTCCCAATAAGCATTTAATAATTTTCCTAATAATACACTTACTAGCCAAAATATTAGAAACACTCCTCACTTAAGCTTTGACTTGTCCATGCAGCCTATGCGCTGATGTAATAAAGAGGATTTTTTAATAAAAAGCTTTCTCCTGCTCAGAAGCATCAGTGAACTTTGCAGTTTGCCTATTCATGGGGAAAAATAAAAAATTTGAGTGACTTTGAATGCAACATAATTGAGGATAACAGAAGAGTTGGGTCCAGTATGTTTGAAGCTGTTAACTGTCTTGATTTTTTTCACACAGTAATGTCTTGAATCTTCAAAGAATGACAGCTGAGCCAAAAAAATATGAGCAAAAAATGGAATAATGGGCAGAAATTGCTTGCAAACTATAAATGTGTCAGGCGACTGATATACATTGTGTGCAGCAACAGAAGAACTACAACAAAACAATTTGTAGCACAATACAACTTAGAATCATCTTCAAAAGCATATCTGTATGCTTTTATACATTTAATGTTGATTTTAATATCCTGATAGATATTAAAATATATCTGCTGTCATCAAGGCCAGAAAAGGCGCAATATTAGTACTGCATAGCAGAATGTTTATAATATTTTGGCCACTCAGTATATAATTGATATGCATTGATCCAGATCATTAAGTCTTTCTTGTTACTCTTTTTACAAAGAAAATTTTGGATATGAAACTAGTTTGGAAAAAAAAAAAAAAAAGTTATATATTCTGTTTAATCTACTGCTAAAAATAATTGAATATATTAAAAAATATATATGCATTAAGACAAAAACAATTACCCATTGGAAGTGGTCCCATAGGTCCCATTGGACCCCCATGCATGGGTGGTCCATATCCCATTCCATGCATACCTGGCATCATTCCAGGCATAGGTGGCATACCAGGCATCATCCCCGGCATTGGTGGCATGCCTGGCATAGTAGGCATACCTTGGTTATTATTTTCAGACTTACCAACACTCTCATCATCACTATCAACAACTGAAAAAGAAAGAAAAACAATTCAATAAGGTTTTCTGGATATTGTATAACATTTACCAAGTTTTAGAAAAACTAGCAAGTTATTTAGATTATGCAGAAGGGGATGTGTTGTGTGTGTGGGTGATACTGACTCAACTAAAGCCCAGATTCAAAGGAAATAATGGTTTTGACAATGTCATCAGCATCGGTCAAGAAAGAGCCCACAACATTCCCCATTTTTTTTACCTTTCTTGTACAGTAGTAAGGAGGGTAAGCTATGTACCATGTGTTTCAGTGACAACGTGCTTTGCAATTTTTTTTTTTTTTTTTTTTTTTTTTTTTTATCTGATGAAAATTAATAATATTTCGATTAAAGACACGAATACTTTAAATTATGGTAAGTATTTATTTACAGTATACATGTGCCTTTTTATGAATATTAACACTATTAATCATTATCTATTAAAATATGTTTACTTTGTAGTTGATGCACGAGTAGGTTTAATCCCACAGCTTTGTCAAAGCCTGTGATGTAAAAAATACTTTTGCACTATGTATTTAGTAAATAATTAATATCTCGCGCAACAATTTTTATGCATTATTCAGTTTTTAATATGAATTTTCTTTATTTGAAATTTTAATACTTTTCAGTAAAATGCTGCCTTTTTTTTCAAGCACATCAATAGAAAGTTGTGCATAAATAATTTCATGTACTTCGTATTTGTTCACTCATCATAGCCTTCATATTTTTCGATGGAATTCTTTGTAAAGTTTTAGCTAGTGTTTTATGCAAATATGTTTTATACTATGAATTTAAATAAAAATTCTAAATCGGAATACCCTATTATGATAACAGGAAAATTAGTTTATACGATTTTAATATGATCCTAATACACAGTCATTAAAAAAGACTACTGGTAATAAGAAATAATGAATGATGTGTTGCAGTACAAAATTTCTGTTGAAAAAAATATATGTCTGAATTGTTTTTTTTCTTGATTATATCACTGTAAAATTTTATGACGAAGGAAAGAGTAAATTTATTTATTATAATTACATTTATTTGACTTATTTATTACGTTAATCTGGATTGGAAGTGTAACACTTATAACACCTTTCTTATGCCATTAAAAAGTAACAACTTTAGAAATAAATTATATGTAGCTTTAACCAATTTAAATAATTTTGTAAATATATATTCAAGAATTAGTATATAAATTTTTATTTCAGAATAAATAATTAGTCATACTTTATAAAAGATGTACAAAGTGACTAAATATTTGTTATTATTAACCATGATCTTTAAAGTATAAAGTGAATTAATTATTTTTGCTTTATTCTTATTGTATACTTTTGCATTAAAAGAAAAGGGAAAAAACTCAATAAATTTTCAAAAAATATAAAGCTTTTTTTTTAAACATCTTTTTTTTTCATTAAAATAGGGGGTAAACTTTATTTATAAAAACATGTCTTGAGAAATTCACGATCATTTCATTTTGATGCTTTTCCTTTTTTCCCCCCTGTGTTTAATGTCTTCTATCGCTAAAATATTAATATATCTTTTGATACAGAGATTAAATTCTAAATTTGTTAACATGAAAATATTATGTTAACTAGCATCCGTCAGGCCGAAATGTAGGATTATTGAATTGCATAAACTTAAAAGATAACATTTAAAAATATATATTTTTTCACTTTATGTTTACTGTTTAGTTGTATAAAAGTAAGTTTGCAATAACAGCTTTTGAATCTTCATTTTTAAGTGTTTATTCAGTCGTCAGTTGCCTAAGATAATGTTCAAATGCTAATCTATCAGCAAGTGCCTCCATTCTTCTAATTTGGTTGAGCCTATCACCTATCCTTTGCAAAAAGAGAGAGAGAGAGAGAACATCCTCTAAACGACGAACTCTATAAAAAGCAACATAAGTTGCTCCAAGTGACAACTCCTTTGGACCAATGTCCACAGCAATTTTTGACAAAGTTAAACCCTGGAATGTTGCGTATGCAACTGTTAAAGGCAACAGAGTTCAGGAGCAGGGGATGTTTTTTTCTTTCCAAGATTTAGAAATAGATGTGACAAGGAAAAGTCTTTCAGTTAGAAATGGACCACCATGATAACCATCAAAATCAATCATTACAGCCTGTAGAAAGCGTGGAGGATGTTGTCCTGGTCCATAGACAATATCTTTTACCACACCAAATGCACCATTTACCAATCCTCCCTCAGTCCACAGATTGGTATGTAACATAACTCTGCATCCAACTAGTAATAAAAGTTCAGCCTGAAGTCAAGATGCGTGATCATGTTCACCCTATCTTGATATTTGATTATTGTGGCCTGCTAATATTCTTCCCACTGGCAATTTTGATTTATGGAGTATTTCTTGATTATGTTCTTCAGCTTGCTTGTTGTAGGAAAAAGGCATATGACTTTTTGAAATCTTTCAAGTTCAGCAGGGGACAGGGTTGCAGGCTTTTAGCCAGGCCAAAAATAGCCAGCTGGCTCTTTTTGGTTTTAACCACTTAAAAAAAGCCGGCTTTTATTAAAAATAGGTGGTTTACTGCTAATTCACATTAAATTGGCATTAATTTATTATTAATGCATAATAAGTGTTTCCTACTAAAAAAATATATAAACTTTTATTAAACTTTATCTAATAAACAAGTCTTTATAACTGCTAGAAGGCAACTATGGAGGTTATATACAGTAAAATCTCGTTACAACGAATTTGTAGGGACCACCGTTTAAGTTTGTTATTCTGAAAAATTCGTTAATGTGAAATTCCAATATGGCGGATTTAAAAATTTAAATTTGGATACAGATTAAATAAAATTATATATTATTACTAAGTTATATATTATGACTATAATTATATTAAATTCCTCCATGCATGTCAATAAAGAATTAATTAACAGTATATTATTGTGAACACTTTTGTTATAAGATAAATATTAAATTCATTAATCGTAACCAGGGCTTTACAAATTTGAAAAAATCTGGTAGCCAGGTATAAATTCTAGTCGCCATTAAAAAAATTTAACACCCCCCCTCCCCGTTATTGATTTTTAGAAAGTACAAACGTTTGTTTAGGAATTAAGTCAGAAAAAATAATAACAAACATAGTTTAGAATTATTAGTTACATAGTTTATAATAGTGCATAATAACTAAGTTTTCTAAGGAAACTTATCAAAGTTATATATTTGTGAAAAAAATAATAATAAAGGAAATATTGTAAACTCTGAATTAACCGACATGTTCGGGAAATGCTGATTGCCGTATGCTTCAAATGTTCAAATAGTTGAGTGCTACAAAATCTATATCGGATGAGAGGGCATCTATAAAATAGTGAAGCCGGAAAACGATTTTATGCCTATTTAGCCTATCAAAATAAAAAAGTCAAGTAATTCTGATTTAATTATTTCAAAATTTGCATTTAATGACATTTGCAACAGTTTTGCCAAATTAAAAATAAGTTAATTTTTTCTGTTGTTGTTTGTTTGTTTGTGTGTGTGTGAATATAATTTCAAATTTATTTCTTAATATTTTGTAACTTTGCAGCATCTATAATGAGATATCTTACAAGAAATTTAATTAAACGTTGTGATGTTCGCAAACTCGAGGGCTATTAACGCGTAATATTACGAGTTATTACGTAAACGTTTGTTTTCGTAGCTAAAAAGGAAAGAAAAAAATATATTTTCCCGTGCTGGATTAAATCGAAATCAGCAGCCGGCTGAGGTTTATTTTGATCCAATGATCTACGATAAGAATTTAAAAACTTTTTGAAGTGCAATCAATGATTTTTTATTTCCATTTACTGCAGATAATAATCCAAACAATGTAATTATAAAATACTATTGAGAAACAACTCTGAACCAGACACTTGTCGCCAAGACAGAGTGACGGCAATGTCCAACGCGTGTGGTGCAAACAGACGCGAGGCGCCAAGCATTTTAAGCCGGGAAAAAATGTTAAAAATAATAATACATATTTTTATTAAAATGAATTATTCTTGAAATTTTAATTAAGTTTTATAGATTTACTTCGAATGAATTACTTATAATCACTTATATGTTATTATTCTTTTAAAATGAATGTAATAGATTAAAAGTTTTAATTCTGAACACAAAAATCTGATTTGAAACATACAAAAAAGTAAGCATTTTTTATCATTTCATCCAATTTTTAGAAGCCACATAAGACTATTTGTTATTGAACACCCCCTCTCCTCACATTCTAATCACATGACTAGCCGACTAGAGCGGAAAAGAATGGCGTTTTATGTGCATGAAATGGAAAATGCCTTTTTAACTTCGCTTTAGAGAAAATGTCGCGTGTGCTCATTTTTTAGTTCAATTTTTGTAAAAAAATAAATAAATAAAACAAAAAAAGTCAGATTAAAAAAGTTAGTCGCCAGATAAAAAAAGTTGGTCGCCAGTGGCGACCGCATTTGTCAAGCCCTGATCGTAACTATAAAGAAATAATAATATATCTTATATATCTGACAGCGAAAAAATTCACACTAATGTATACCATTTATGTCTCCTTTTCTCAAATTGATAACAAAATTTTCAAAAAAAATCTTCAATATTATTCAGCGTTGTATAAAATGTTTTCGGCACATTGTTTTGCTGGGATAAATGCTTTCTAAATGTTTCAATATTGAACAGAGCATCTTTTGGTTGTAGAAGATTAGCTGGAAATTTGATGCAGTAACTTCTGCAATATCTTATGCAGACTTTCGTGTTTCATTTATCAAATGTATAAAGCCGGAATTTCGCCAACAGTTTTTTTATTGTGGTAGAAGATACATTTTGCCAGGCAGCCAGGTCTCATCAATTGCCTGTGTTACATTCACCGTTTTTTAAATGCCAGAAAAAGCCTTTTCTATTAGACGGCGCGTGAAATCCACTTTGCCATTTTAGGTAGATTTCGTAAGAAATACTATTGCATTCTCCCCTAAGTTGGAATTTTTGAAATTTTTTTGCAGATCTACGCCGATCATGACTCCCAGAACCCACAACCACCCTCAATTCAAAACTTTATATCTATCTATCTATCTATCTATCTATGTCACTTTTTTATGTACACGATAACTCCAATAATTCTGCACAAATCTCTTCCAAACTGATACATAAAATCAAGGAGCATAAAATCTCGGTCAAGTTCGTTAATGGGCAAAATCGAACCAAGGGGGGTGGGGGGGGATGGGTAGGGCTTTTTTTAATAGTGCTTTGTTGTGTGAGGTGCAAAATTGAATTACAGTTAGGAGTTCAAAGTTCTACTTTTATGTTAGAAACATTTGCTGTAACCAAGCGTACAATACCATTATCTGAGCAAAGTTATTTTTCCTTTGATTTTGCTCATGTGTTTAGTCATACTCGTGAAATATTAAAAAAAAAAAAGAATATTTCTTTCGGAAGTGTAGTTTTTCGATAAAGGTTGTTTTTCTTGTGAACTTGGCGTTCGTTAAACTGAAATTAGCACTCTTTTTAAGACTTCAATAAATTCGTTAAATTGAAAAATTTGTTAATATGAAATTCGTTAAAGTGAATATATTTATAATGGCAAAGTATAGGGGATTTTTTTCTAATCTAAATATTATTTGTAAAACTGAAAAATTCGTTAAAGTGACATTCGTTGTAACGAGATTCTACTGTATCTCAGAAAATTATATACACATTGAAAATAATATATTAAATTACTTGCAATTATATGCAAGGTGGTGTTTTGAAATTCTATATTACTTAGCTCGAAATATACTATACATTTTAAAGATTATATTTAATTCAACAATAATAAAACATCACAGTCAAAAATGAAAAATTCCTACATACTGCTATTTACTTTTAAAATTAATTAAAACTTAATAATTTATATATTTAATAAATGAAATTAGCATGTACAATTCTTGAGCGTATCCATATTTAGTTAGTAATCAGTATTCTAATGTCTCATAAATATATATTTAAAAAAGTTTTTTTCTACTAAGCAACTCATTTCAGATGTACATTGTACATATTATGAGATTAAATCATAGAATGATCAACATTGAAAGAGAAATTAGGAAGAATACATAATATTTAATATTTGAGGAGATTTTAGTAGATGTAAGGGTACTTACGTATTATCCGGGCCAGGTTTGAGCCAATTGCGTCATGAATGAAGCCAATATTACTAATTATAGTAACCCTTATTATTTTTCTTTCTACATAGTAACTGCAATTACTGGCTCTTTCGAGGAGTGACACACAATGGAGCGAGTTTGTCAATTTAAAAGTCCCAATATAGAAGGTGGGGGCAGAGGAAAATAGCAGATCGGGAGGAGAAAATTAACATCTAACCCCACTCCTCATTTCGGCACGTGTTTCTGCTCATTTATCTACAAGTTTTGAATGCTAGTAAGTTTTTTTTTTTTTTTTATAGCTGATTTTCTCGCATATGGGTTGTTTTCTTTCTAATTATTGTTTACCCGATGACGACTCAGACTGGACCACGGCTAATGTTTCTTCAGATATCGGAATTACTCAAACTATTTCTCAGTGATCGTGGCGTTAACAAATTTAGTGTATTTTTGGAGATTCCAATACAACGAGGATGCTGCACGCAGTGATGATTTTTATTGTTTGTCTGTTTTCATGTTCGCAAAACGATCATACATGCAGTACAGTGGTCACTGCATTAACGAATTTCGTGTAGTTTTTGGGATACCCAATACAACGAGGTTGCTACATCTAGTGATGTTTTTTTTTTTTTTTTTTTTTCATGTACGCGAAGCGATCATATATGCGGTACAGTAATCGCCACATTAAGGAATTTCACAGATTTTTGTTGGATTCCAATACAACAAGGTTGCTGCATCAAATGATCTTTTTTTTTTTTTTCCATGGTCGCGAAACGATCATACATGCGGTACAGTGATCAATGCATAAACGAATTTCGTGTATTTTTTAGGATTCCAATACAACTAGGTTTCTGCATCAAGTGATTTTTTTGTGTTTGTTTTCATGTTCGTGAAGCGATCATATATGTGGTACAGTGATTGCTGCATTAAGGAATTTCGTGTATTTTTAGGATTCCTGTGAATGCGCCACCGCTTTTCTGACTCTGCACCTTTTGTAGGTGAAGTTAGGTAACATTGAAAAATTTACAGAAAAGAAGAGGGGCCAATTCGGGGTTTTAGGCTTTCGTCATTACGCTGGTTTAATACTTAATAGTTGACCCCCCCCTTGGTGGGTTGTAACATGAGATAAGTATGATTACCAATCTTCATCAAAAATCAAAAAGATTGGGCATATAACTTGTTTTAGATCGATGATTTTCAAGAAAATAGTATATTGAAAAACACTTGCATAAAAAGTTGCCTCCCATTTCATATGAAACTTGAAGTTCTAAAAGTATTACTGTATATAAGGGCTTCATTGATAAGACATTTATGATAACAACTAAACTTTTATTACTTGATGAAACATTACATAAACAAAATATAGACTGACCAATTGTCCGTAATATCGATAACCAAAATGAAAAACATGCATAATTAATCCAACTTAAAACCAATCAGAGACGATAGTGATATGAAATTACAATACCTTTTTATCCTATTAAATCGAGTGTCGAAGGGGATTTTAGCTATCAAAAGAGCCATGTTTATAGATGTTTTCAACTCCAGTACTTCTTCTCCAATCGCTTCAAATGAAGGTGCAATTACTTAAAATAATCATACTTCGAAAGCATATAGCGATATGAAAGCTTTAACATGGTTAGGTTTCTTCACGACATCTTCCAATGTTGAAAGATGATGTTTTAAAATTCGATGAAATCAAAACATAAGCACACCGCATTTGAAAAACATACGGGTATTTAAACTATCCAGCTGAGCGAACAAACATTGCCAAAAAAAAAATAGCGAAACTTTAAGATCGCGTGAGCCGGTCTCTGATTTGTTCATTGTTGTAGATGGCGAAAGACTTCACAGTTTGTGAAGTCCTCCCACTTGTTACTTAGCTAACGAAAATTTTCTCCATACAGGGAGATGGAGATACGATCTACGTCAATTGCAGTGACGATCGTTTATGTGACTTTCCATGCGACAACCAACCAACCATCCGATTGGCAGAAAGGTGGTAAAAATGTAAACATAGTGCGATTTAACTTTAAGAATTTATGAAAAAGGAAACGTAAGTGAAAGAAATTAAATTACTAATGTTACTTCAATAATTATCTGATAAATTAAATAGACTTACGTTTATAAGGGGGGGGGGGGGGGGGGGGGACTTTAAAAATGAAGAAAATATGCCAACTTTTGGCAGAAAGAGGGGAAATTACGTTAAAGTTACCTACAGTTCCAATACATATTAAACATATTAAGGGTTCCTAAAGTTCATATTATCCAACATACATATGTTATATATATATATATAATATATTCGATTATACATCGAATGTTCTTACACCTCAAATATTTTATGTATGATTCAAATCTTTTTTTTTTGTTTTCATGTTCGCAAAGCGATTATACATGCGGTACAGTGAAAGCGGCATTAACGAATTTCGTGTATTTTGGGGGATTCTAATATAACAAGGTTGCTGCATCCAGTGATTTTTTGTTTTTGTTTTGTTTTCATGTTCTCAAAGCAATCATCAGAGTTTCCCCCCGGTTTAAAAAAGGACAGGGTGCTGCTGGTGACAAAGGGCACTTATCTTATTCTTAAGGACACTTATCTTATTCTTATCTTAAGGTAGGGGTGCACAACCTTTTTAAGCAAAGGGCCACTTACAGAAATGACTGGGTTGTCGAGGGCCACCATCAGAAATTTTTTGTTTCGAGAAGGTGTGACCGGGGAGGGGAGATCAGATTAAAAAAACATAAATTTCGGAAGGGTAGATTTAGCCCCCTAGGTTCCTTCCTTCCAGTCAACGTATTCAGTTCTGTTGGCAATGATATATCGACAGTTTAGGTTTGTATTTATACAAGAGATATAGCTAAGATTATTTTCAAAGAGTGAAAATACTCCTTGACTTTATTTGAAGGAATAAATTTAGCTTTAAAGATTGCCAGTGCCGAAAAAAAATTCTGCTTACATGAATGAAGATGGGGAGGAAGAGAAACATATATTATTCTAAAAATTGTACTTCTTAACATATTCAGTCATAAAATGTGGTTATCAAAGGGGTGCACAACCTTTATAAGAGGAGGGGCAGTCACAAAAATGACTGAATTGTCGACAGCCAACATCCATAGGGTGGACAAAATTTTGTTTCGGGCAAGGATGGGAAGGGGGGGGGGGGGGGGTCGGCCTAAAAGTTCATAAAAATGCTAATTTTAAAAGGATGGGTTAGCTCCCTATACTCAACCACCTCCTTAGTCAGCATAACCCAATTCAGTTGGAAAGGATGGAAAAAACTTGCTTTTTTTTTCCATGTGCGATTGACAATATTCATTGTTTTTTCCTAGTGATTGACGAAATTCACGATTATTACGCACACGTTCGGCAAAATTTGCGATTTATACGCCCCCGATCGTCCAAATTTTCGATTTTTATGCGCCCAATCGGCGAAATTTTCGATTTTTTTCGCATCCGATCGGCGAAATTTGCAATTTTTTGCACCCGATTGGCGAAATTTGCGATTTTTATGCACCCAATGGGCAAAATTCGCGATTTTTACACGCCTAATCAGCAAAATTTGCGATTTTTACGTGCCCGATCGGCAAAATTCGCGATTTTTACGTGCCCGATCGGTGGAATTCATGATTTTTACGCGCTCTATCGTCAATAATTTGCGATTTTTACGCGTCCGTTTGGCAAAATTTGCGATTTTTACTCAGACGATCGGCGAAATTTACAATTTACACGCACCCGATCGGCAAAATTCATGATATTTACTCGCCCGATCGGCGGAATTCGTGATTTTTACGCGCCTGATCGGCAAACTTTGCGATTTTTATGCATCCGATCGGCAAAATTCGCGATTTTTACACAGACGATCGGCGAAATTTACAATTTACACGCACCCGATCGGCAAAATTCGCAATTTATATGCACCCGATCGGCAAAATTCACGATTTTTACGGGCCCGATCGGCAAAATTCGTGATTTTTACGCATACGATCGATGAAATTTACTATTTATACGCACCTGATCGGCAAAATTCGCGATTTATTCGCACCCTATCGGCGAAATTCATGATTTTTACACACCCGATCGGCGGAATTCGCGATTTTTACTCGCCTAATCGGCAAAATTTGCGATTTTTACGCGTCCGATCGGCAAATTTTGTGATTTTTATGCAGACGATCGGCGAAATTTACAATTTACAAGCACAGAATCGGTAAAATTCGCAATTTATATGCACCCGATCCGCAAAATTCGCGATTTTTACGTGCCCGATCATTTAAATTCGCGATTTTTACGCAGGCGATCGGCAAAATTCACGATTTTTACGCAGGCGATCGGCGAAATTTATGATTTATATGCAAACGATCGGCAAAATTCGCGATTTATATGCACTCGATCGGCAAAATTTGCGATTTTTACGCACCCGATGGGCGAAATTTGGCAAAATTCGCGATTTCTACGCACTTGATCGGCGATATTAGTGATTTTTTCGCGTCCGATCGGCGAAATTGATCCGCGGTCCACCAGTAATCCGATCGCGGGCCACTTTTGGCCCGTGGGCCACAGGTTGTGCACCCCTATCTTAAGGGCACTTTTTAGATTGTTGAAGGCACATTTCAGATTCCTAAGGGCACTTTTTTTTATTGTTAAAGGTTACCTTTTGGTTTTTAGAGCCACTTTTAATATTTAAAATATCGGGCACTTTTTTCAAGACAACACTGTGTAAATTTTTACTGTGAAAGCAAATTTTTTAATGTAAAAAGGAGAAAGGACCATTTTTTTTACTGAGGGGCAAGAAGGGTGCTAAATTTTTTTATTGGGGACAAGGAGGGTGCTAATTTTTTTATGAAGGGAAAGAAGGGTGCTAGACAAACAAAGTTCTTTTATTAGTATAGATTATTAAAAAAACTGTATATATGGCAATGTGGGATTAAGCCTACTCATGCAACGATGACAAAGTAAAAATATTTTAATAGATAATGATTAACATTGTTAATATTCATAAAAATGCACATATATACTGTAAATAGTAAATGCGGTACTTTTCGGTTAGCCGGGTGCCAGTGATATATGTACAAGTACATATATAAATACATATACATACACACATATGATATGTATATATATGTATGTATATATATCACTGGCGCCCGGCTAACCGAAAAGTACCGTAAATGCTTTAATCAAAAGCAATCCAGTCTTTAATCGAAATATTATTAATTTTCATGAAAATCTGCTAGAACCCAAATATGAACTTTAATTTGCACATTAACCAAAAAAGAAAAGAAAAAAAGTGTGTTTATGAAATCTTTTAAGAAGATTAAAATGCACGAAAGTGTCTTTTTCCTGAAATGAATATATATATTTATAACATGTGAAACGGCGGCACATGAAGCAAATAAAATATTTAATGGAAAAGAAAAAAAAATGAATTAGATGCACATTTTTCTTATTATTGAATTCTTAATTTAAAATAATAATAATAATAAAACCCAGATATTTAGGAATTATATATATATTGTTTTATAAAATATACACAAAAAGAGGGAGGATGTTTTTGTTTGCTTATATATTATATTTTATATAAGCTGTACACTCAAACACACGGATGAAATAAGTTCTGGAATGAACTTGGAATGTATGATGACGAATGCAAAAAATCACCATGCTTTGACAGAGGTTACTGACGTCACTCTCACCCGGTAAGTCTCTGTCAACTTAACTTCAACTCGCCAATTAGGACTTAACTCTCGGTTGACCCTGAAATACAATTCTCTGCTAACTCAACCAGGAGAAATGGTATCTAAAAACGAAACTCGAGGTGACTAACTGAACCTTCTTTTTGATCTCGGGTTAGTAGACGTGCGTATGTGCAGTTGAAGCAAAGATGACAGTCGCTTTGAATAGTGCTTTGGCGTTTATTTTGTAATCAATGCTATTTGTGATGCAATAAGCATGCAAAATGTTAATTTTTAAAAAAAATTACTGTGAAAGAATGTGTTACTTTTAATTCTTAGCCCTTTTAGGATATTTTAACTCGGTAAAGTCAAGATTATAGGGATTTTTTAAAAAGCTTTCAAGGCGTAAAATAACTTCTGTGAATTTTTGGTATTTGGTAGTGCCATCTACCGAATGCAAAATCGAATGTTCTTACACCTCAAATATTGTATGTATGATTCAAATCTTTTTTCTTTTTCTTTTAAAGAATAATTAAAAAGAAAAGCCGTTTTTCTTAAATTTCAGATTTACTCCTACACTTTATGTTTGTTTAAAGCATAAAATAATAGAAGACGGAATTTTCTGTTAAAATATTGCATATGTTTATCCATTTATAATAAATAAATAATTTGAACTAATATATACTTGTTAGTTAAAAATAATCATTTTTGATTGAAAGAAACATTTTTCAGAGGGTTTCTTGAAAATGTTCGCACTTCACGAGAATTTTTTCAAACAGCTTCTAAAATTATTATACAAGGAATTAGAAAAAAAAATCTATTATAATAATCTACACATGAAATTAAAAACAAAAAAACCTTCTTACGTCTCATATAAGAATAAAGGCTACCAAGCATGCAATTTTATCCGAGATAATTTAATTGAATCTGTAATCAATTATTTTAGTTAAATAAAAATATAGATATTAGAAATAAATATATGAAAATGTCATTTTATATAATATTCTTTCAAAATAAATAAATCTAGTTCATTATTTGCTTTTATTCCACTTATTACTGTTAGTCTGGTCATAAAATTGTTTATTAAACTTAGATAATATATATAAATTTTCTTTAATCAAGTAACTTTTTAAAAGAAATTTTACTGTAAAATTTTGTAAAAGTGAGCCTTTTATGACTGTGACAGTATTTCTAAACCATGAAATCAAACTGTTAATTCGAAATTTATTTGTAATTTTATTTATCTAAAAATAAACACCACAAATATGCTCTTTCAATACTCTGTTTTGTTTTGTTATTTAAAACCGATTCAACGGAGGACAGAACTTATAAAGGCAATTGCCATGTCATGTGATCCCTTTGACCAATCAGATATACACATTTCAACCTTCCGTTGACAAACCAAGAGTCGAATAACCGTGGCTCTGGAGTTAACGAAGAATTCGAAATATCAACCGGCAGTTACATTTGGGAACCCGGGGTTACTACACTGGGAGTTGAAGGTTGGTGGAGAATTGACCGGGCAGTGTACCCAGGGTTTCTCAATAGTGTCAGTGTGGAAGGGAGAGGGAATGAAAATAGATAAACGTTTGTGAACAATTATTATTTCTTTCGTGGGATACTTTAATCACAAAACTTTGTTATATGCAAGAGTTAAAAGGTTTTCATATTTTTTATCTTTTAACAAATATAATTATCTAGATTGTACAAACTTACTATGTGATCCTCCTTGTTTTTGTAATTCATGATCTCTTAAATCCTCTTTGGGAATACCTTCCATACCATAAATTTCGATATCAACCGTACATCGATTAGGGAGTGCATTTGGAACTTTATCAAGAGTTTCTTTATGTACCTAAATAAAAAGAATTATTAACTAAACTATGACTAAATCATTAAATTATATTTTCTTTGCACAATGTGAGAAAAAAAATACTTTAACATTTCGTAAATAACAAAATTTGAAACTGATTTTGGTTTGCTGCAGATTGAAACAGAAAATTCTGCTACTGAGCTGGCCGATTATCAAAAGATGGAAAGTGAAAAACAAATAAATTAGGAAGAAACAAAGAATGCTAGAACTGTGCGATAGACATGAGTGATTCATAAAAACAAATGAAACTTTTCAAAAGGATTGTTTTCCTCCGACATAATTTAAAATCAAACTTTTATTTTAAAATATGCTACTTTATAAAGATTTTTTAGACATGTTTCTCAAGGGGTGTGTTATAAATATCTTCTATTGTACTTATATTTAATGTCTTTATATATAAGTGTTAATTTAATGTCCTTCATTATCGATAGTTTATAGATACAATATAATCTATTCATAGTTGATGTATATAAAAGTCATGATTTTCCATTAAGCTTTAGAATTCAAGACAGGAAATTAAATTTATCTGTAAATTTTTCTGCTGGAAAAGAGTCTTCATTAGTCATCTTGAGGTGTGTATAATAACCTCATACCTAATTTGAGCCTTTTTCATGTGATACTATGATTTTAATTATGAACTTTATTCTCAAATAGATTATTAGAACTAATGTTTGGTTTTGAAAATTTGATAATTTTTTATGTTACTTTTTAAAATTAAACTCCAATTAATACAGGAAATCTAAAAGCTAAAATTAAGACTAAATTCATTTGTTCAAGCAGCAATAACAAGAAGAGGCAAACTGTCTTTAAAATTAAAATTTGTTATTTATTTATAGTACTCTTTTTTATGAATGAATAGTGAATATTTTCTTGACTGGGGGGCAGGATTCATGTTGCTGATCACCACTGTGCTAAATCATGACAAAATGTTTCATTTAGAGAGAAAAATCCAATTAATTTTTTTTAATTTTTGGAATTTGCTAAATAAAATATGATTTTGCATGTATATACTAATTTTTAAATCGTTATATTATACAGTATTAAAATTTTGAACATACGTTAAAATTTGTGAGTAAGGTATTTCATTATCATCAGCATTGTTTAGTTTTTATTTTTTTCTTTAGCATTCAAAAGCAAAAGAAACAAATAATTTTTTCGTAAAATAGAAAGTTACAACAAATATTCTGTTAAAGAAAACCGACGTAAATTACGACTATTAATTCCATCATTGTCACATTCCTCAGCTAGGTGTCTCTCATTCAAATTGACATATGTTCAAAGGAATTATTTTTCTGCAATCGAATTAATGAAATAATAATTAATGCTTTGGTTGTAATAGAAGGATTTTTATCAGGGGTCGATCCAGGAAAAATTTGGGGCCTATTTAGGGGCCCTTCACAAAAATTTATTTAACAAAATGGGTACCTTCACAAAATTCAATTTGATAAAATGGGCCTCTTCACAAAATTCTATTCCATAAAAACTTACTATTTATTAATTATTTTTTATTTTGTGATGTTTTAAATTGTGTAATTTGTAAACAAACATTTCAGCAAAAGGATTTAAAAAAGGTTTTGTTTATAAATGCTTGGTTTGAATTTGATTAACTGGATTTCAACTTTTGTTGCAAAATGTTATTTTTCACAAAAATAACCTTTACTTTTCATAAAAGGGTCATTCCATGGTAACTTACGTTACATTTAGAATAATTGACTTCAGTAATTTTAGTAATATAACACCAAAAAATATTCATAATATAAAGTTGATGTGATTTGTTAATTAAACCTATCCAAAGGAAAAAATGCATGAGAATTACTTAAATTTAGTGCTATTTCTTGAACTCTGGAAATTATATTTACTATGGTAACTTACATCACATTGAAAAGAAATGTAAGTTACCATAATAAATTTAATTCCCACTGTTCAATAAATACCACTAAATTTGAGTAATTTGCATCCAAATTTTGGTTTGGATAGGTTTAATTAAAAAATCACATTAACTTTATGTTTTGAACATTTTCTGGAGTTATATTACTAAGTCAATTATTCTAAATGTAACGTAAGTTGCCATGGAATGACCCAAAATGGGCCCCAAGAAAAAAAACCCTGCATCCCCTGATTATGGAAATTATATATTTGGATTCAGCACTAAAAAATACACATAGATGTGTTAATTTCAAATTGATAAATGCAATATTAAAAATAATTTAATGATCCTGAAAAATGCCTAGTCTGCCAACTCTGGGCTTGGGAACAGGTGTCAGACTGTTCATCTGTGGTTTTTCAATGAAAGAAAATTAAACTTATTTATTCAAATCGATTTTCAATTGATATCACTTCTAGTGGGAGTAATTAAAATTTTTTTCTAATTCTGAAAAATAATTTTTTTGTGTGTTGGAGATGAGACAGGCTCGATTTTTATACCAGCCTTCGGGCCCGGGTTTATTCTTTCTGAAACTGACGATTTTATTTATTCTCATATAGAAAAAAATAAAAATAACTTTTCCCCCTAAAAAATTACATATTCTATTTCAAGTAATTTTAATGTTATTTTGATCAGAATGAATAGAAGAGGAAACAGAATTCTTATTTTTCTTTTCTAGTATTAGAATGTTACTTTAAAAGAAAATTTACGATATTTGCGACGAGATTGACGAGTGGTTGATATGGCGCCAATGCAAAGAGGCACCAATAATATTTGTTGCTAGATTTTTGTTACGACAGTAGCATATTTTTTTTATTGGACCATTTATTTTATTTTATTTTTTAGAGATCTAATGCGAGATTAATATTTTTTTTTCATTTTTAGTCAGTCAGCATTAGCTTAGGTTTGCAAATTTTTAGTCTTTTATCGTGTGCGAGTCATACTCGCTCTTCATATGAAGACTATGTTAGTGATTCTATTTTTAATTATGAACTCTGCTGATGCTAAAGCCCTGCTCTGCACATTTACGAAGTCACTTTCATTCGTAAGTTAAGTAGATATAATTGTCATATATTGTTATTTCGATAGAAAGCAATCGAAGAATGTTTTAACTTTTCCTATAAAAGCACAGGATCTTTCAGTTAACGGTGTCAATTTTTTAATTTAAGCTGATTTTCAGGGAAATGAAATATTGTTTTAATTAAGGAATCAATTATAAGTTACGATATACACCTTTTATAGGAAATATAAAACATTGTTAGATTCTTCTTCATTGAAAGAGTAATTTCTGCAAATTTCATTCATTTATTCATAAAATGCATTCCGTTAATGTATCCATCAGATTTGCTTGTTGGTAGAGAAAAATATTTACATCCTTTTAAGTATATTTTTATTTGATACCAAACTTCTCTTTTGATAAGATAGAATGTAAATTTCCATAAAATTAATTATATGCACAGGATGAACAGTTATTTTCACTTACAAAGTTTTTTAAAAATGAGATATTACTTTTAAAACAATTTTTAAATATTATGCAATTTTTTTCGGTATCGGGGTCTAATGACACAAAATGTTTCGGGATCTGGCAGGCTTGGATTTAAAATTATCGGCCTCAGGCGGGTCCGGTCTCTGAAAAGAGAGCCCGAAATCATCTCTAGTGTGTGTGTCCGAAATTTCCCATTCCTAGATGGAATAGTTTATGGTGTAGGGGTGTCTTTGAAAACATCCATTCTGTTGTCACCATTACAATGCTGTGACTATGACAACCTTTCCCTCTTTTCTGGAGTCTCAGAATGAATTTTCTTTGCGGTTTAATTAAATTCTATGCATTAGTTCTTAAATATTTTCCATTAATGAGTGGACTTTTAGTTAATATCTTGCGTTAATGAAGAATCTTAAAAATCTCATGATTTATTGTGTGACAGTAGTAGACATTCAGCTGTAAGCAGTACCGTAGCGAAAGAATTTTTTTTTTTTTTTGGGGGGGGGGGTGCCAAGATTGGCAGACTCAAAAATGTTTCAAATCAGACTAATGTAAAATAGTCAATCTGTCGCATTATTTCTTAATTAATAGTTTTTACAATTCATTTTAACTGATTAATTATAATTGATAATTAAAAATAAAATACAGTCAGTATCGGTTATATGGTCAGCTGAGCAGTCCAGAAAAATTAGACCATATAAGCGGGGTGACCATATATGCGTAACAATACTACAATTATTACACTATTTAATTACAGGGTTCGTACGCATCGGGGGATTCAGGAGATTTTAAGTGTTTTAGTACCATAAATTTCGTAGAGTACTGGTCGCTATATGTGAAGATAGAATTTTTTTCCCCATTAAATAAGCCAAATATTACTTTACGAAAATTCTGATAAAAGGTGCTTGAAAGTCCTTGAAGTGTATGAACCCTGCATTATGGCAGGATTATATTCACCTATCAAAATATACTGCTCACCAGGGCCGGCCCAAGGGGCGTGCGAAGTGTGCGATAGCACGGGGCGCCAAGTCGCGAAACGACTTAAGGGGCGCTCAAAAGTCAAAAGATCACAGATAAAAAATATTATTAGATTCCACGTTTTTTCTTTTTCTTTTCTTTTTCATTTTTTCCAGGTTGCGGTTTGTGGGAGTGGGTCTACCTTGGGTTTAAATAACAGTTCAAGGACACTGAAATCTTCCCATACACACCATATGTTCGGTTCCTTTATCTGAGAAAACGAGGCTATTAACACTCAAATTACATCCTGGGAAGACATAATCAAACCTCTATTCAACACCAGAACTGAGGGAGGTTAATTAATAATTACTGACATTTTTAAGATTCTGAACTCTTTCTTCTCCCGCTTGTCGGTCGACTCTCGACTGTCCCCTTGATGCAGCTGATAGTGGCAAGTGTCCTTTGGTAGGTAACATCTTGTACTTGTAGAGAATCGTACAAATTGAATTACTTATTCTCTTTTTTTGCATTAAACAATATTAATTTAAAGATTATACTCAAAATGCCGTGCATGAAAAAATCGGGAAATTATTACAGGATCAAGAGGGCGCCAAAAAAAAGAAAGAAAAAGTAAAAACATGATGAAAAAAGTATATAATCGGAGCGCCAAATCTTTTGTTGAAGACGCAAATGAAAGGTTAATAGAGGTAAATTTCTCTAACTAAAAATTATATATGTAATTAATCTTATTAAAAAATTAACTTCAGCACACCGTTTTATTTAGTTATTCTTAATTTAATCTGTATTAAATTAATAATAGTGTAATAGTATTTCAATTCATGGTCGAAACTGTGAATTTTTCAGTCGCAAAGCATTTTGGCGCCCTCTCCAATTCTTTTCCGAAATAAATGTATACAGAGAAGTTTTCAATCCATTCCCCTAATTTTTATTTTAAACATGAAATAATTGTTAGAAAGCATATTTATCTTAATATTTTTATATTGCTTTGTTAAGAAATGGACCTACTGTAATCGCTTCGTTTTTATCTATCTATATATAATCCAGATCTTGTTAACCCGATAATGTTTGAAAATTGAATCATTTCGAACCTAATTGGAACAGTGTATTGATCCTACAAGTACTTTGGATCTGGGTGTGTTCATTAATCAAGTATGTAAATCTTATAGTTTGTTTACACAAAAGCAAATTTTGTCATCACGATGTCTAAGATGTCTAAAAACTAGTTCAAATATAATTGGGACAGTGTATAAATCTTACAGGTATCTAGATGAATTCGTTAATCAAATAATATTCTCTGGTGCCCCTAAGCAGTCCCTTAATGGAAAAATCACGCCCTGTTCAAAACAAAGAGTATAAAATTAACGAATATATCTTTATTTTGGGTCGTCCGATTCCATGACATTTTTTCCTAAATTTCGTTATTTGTTTTTTGTACCGAAGGACGAACCAAATATTCTTTGGAGCCCCCTTCTACTCTTGTGCCCAGGACATCCCCCCTCTTGGCCTTGCTTCAACAAGACAATGTGAAATGCACCACAAATAAGTTTAAAGTCAAAACATTTATTGATATGAAATTTGGACTATGTAACTATTTTTTCCTGGTCCGTACTTTCTTTCCCTTTTTTTTTCTCTCAGGAAATAAAGGGGATAAATTTAGTTCATTTTAGAAAAAAACATTTTTCTAGTTCAAATTTTAGAAAAAAATCAAACAACGTCGATGGAAACTTATTCTTAAAGAGTGATGTTATATTAACATTGAAGAAAACAATGCATCTTATTAATTTTAATATTTATATATTTTTTAAGAAACATATCAATGATTTAATTTTTTTTTCAATCTATTTTGAACAGCTTTTTCCGAGAGAGAGAGGTTTATTTTAAAACTCGTTGTATAAGGCCAAAATCCAAACTGGCTGCTTTTTAGCACAATTTTTTTTATCCCAAACGTGTCAAATTGGCAGATGCTCTTATTAAAATACTAATGTAATCGAACCGCTTTTCAGTTTTTCGGTAAAAGCAGAAGAATTTTCAAAAAATTCCGTCAAAGTTGGCGTTTTGAACCGAATTTCCGGACACGACAGCGCAGGAAAGAAAAAAACAGCTGTCCTGAGACAAAAATCACTTATAACTCAAGATGCAATTCTTTTAACAGAAGATGAAAAAAGAAACTTTTTGATTTTATATCACATCAAAAAACATACCTGCAAGTCTCGTGCTTTTATGCTTAAAAACGAGTCGGAAAATGTGTCAGATAGTTTTGTGTTGTTGAACGGGGAAATATATTTTAAATCTTTTTTTTATATTTAAATTGATATATTTAACTTTATATGAAATATAAAACCATGAAACTTTGTACAAAGTTTTTCAGCTATGTAATCTTTAAATTGATTTCGGAATATTTTATTTAAAGTGAACAATTTTTTAATTTGTTCCTCGTAGTAAAAAAAAAAAAAAAAAAAAATGTATGTTCTTTTAAAAATTTGTAATTTTTTAAAAATAAATATTTCTGTAAATCCCTTAGCCAAATCAATATTTATAATTTCCATATCAAATGTGAAAATGTATGCAAAAAAAAAAAATATATATATATATATATATATAGAAGATAGAATATTTTAGAAAAGTTTTAAAAAGATAATTCTCTTTAAAGAATTTACATTTAAAAGGGAATAGATATATAAATTTGTATTTGAAGAAAATAAAATTAGAAAAATATGATTATGAATATAAAGTAAAATCATATTTATAAATATTTTGTTTCTTGGCCATCACACTTTTTTTTTTCAAAATATAGCTAAAGAATTTTGTCAAAGTTAAAAAGAAGAATGGGATAAAAGCATAGATGTAAGCAGCATAGCCAAAAGAAATGAAGTTAAATAATTTCTGAAGGCTCCAATTCTGAGCGAGAGTCATCTTTTTTGTCATGAGGGTGATGGTAAAAAATGAGTTCTGAGAATTCCAGTTTAGTAGTCTTTCAACAAAGCTGTAAAATATTATGTGCTGTGGTCAGAGCCGGTGAAAGAGGGGACACTTCGGGTAGGGAAATGACCAATATAAGTATTTCTAAGAAGTGATAATTAATCTCTTTCCGGCAAACCAGGATATAGTTGTCAGTTGTTGGTCCATTAATTGTCCAGGAGTAGGTAATAAGAACATCTTGGCAGAGGCATCGTTTGAGGAAGGACAAATTTTTTGCAACTTCCCTGTGGCTTTAAGCATGTGGGGTAGTTTCAGTTTCAATGCATTAATTATCAGTGTGCAAATAAATTCTGTATTTTAAAATACGGGAAACTTTTTTTTGTGGTTCTGCCACGTAGGCCTATATGCTTCAAGTTCCAGAGTGTATTTTTTGTGAGTAAATTTCTCTTTATCAGATCTTTGAAATTCTGTATAAATGGAAGAGCTTTGAGGAAGATGTTATGTAACAAAAATAAAATTGCAAGAAAATTGAAATAAAAACTTTTTGTCGTAAATTTTCTTGTTTTTAAGTTATCCAGAATCTATAATGGCTTTTGAAGATAAAATTTTGGTAATATGCAGATCGGAGGATTTTTTTTTTAAATTTTTTAATTTTCCGCCCTTGCTCCTCAAAGGAGGGGGGGGGGGGAAGGCAATTGGTTGTCTGTTGGGGAATTTCCCTTTTTTCGGGAGGGGGGAAGGGGGGCGCCCTACGGATACTCGCACGGGTGCCAAAATACCGTTGGGCCGGCCCTACTGCTCACAAACAAATAATTAAATTTTAAAAAATTAATTTGCGAAGTAAAAACTACAGTAACAAATATGCAATATTTTTAGGGAAATTTATTAGCTTACCTTACCAATCTAAATACACTACGCATACATACGTGCACTGCACCCATATTCAATGCACTTATCTCTATAATAAAACCGTATGTCATGTGACTGTCCTCAACAGTTCCGGAATGCCGTTTCACTGTTTCATATGCCAGGCAGCCATTTTTATTCAAAATTATTTTTTCTAATAAAACTGCATAAAAGTCACATTTTTAGAAAGATCGTTCAAAATAAATTAATATTTGAGAGATGACTTACGTTCAATTATGTATACATTCTGCAATAACTTCAGTTTCAATTAGATTCGCTGTTCAAATTCTCTATCCATGAAAGTAAACAACAACAAAAAAAAAAAAGATTCATTCGTTGTGAACGTTTAAAATATTAAACCATGAATTTTTGGACCGCTGCCTGGTGTAAAAAAAAAAATAATCAGCACCAGTGAGACAGTCAAAGTTTACCATAATTCTGTTCCATACAACTCAACTTCCTTCGGATCTTTTCTTGATGTAAGTTGAACTCCGTGGTTGAACTCATGTAATAATATTTAATGGATCAAATTTCGAAACAAATTGTCAGCTTTTATTTTTCGTGTGTATTAATTAGAAACGATATTTTAATTTTGAAATCAAATGTTTTGATTTATGATAATATTTCTTATTTATCTATTTTCTATTTTAAAGAAAAATGTGAACGTCATGTATTTTAAATTGGAACAGCTGTCACGGACGCACCAGGGTTGGCGGAATTTTTGTTTTGCGCCATTTTGGCGAGAAAATCCCATTTTCAGGTAGCTATTAGAGATTACTAAAACAGCATATACTTTTATTTTATTATGAAATAGTTTATTTTATATTAAAAACACACACACAATGATTAATTTATTATAAAGTGGGTTAAGCGGTTTTTGTCAAGAAAGATGAAATACATAACAACAAAAAATATGCGAAATGCCACCACGATCGCAAAAGTTCTTGATTTGTCTATTAGATTTTTCCGGTTTGGCGAAGGATTAAGGAAAAAAATAAATTATGAATAAAAATAATTTGTTACAATGCTTAACATACATTTAAGGGCGACCAAACTGGTCGCCAGTGGCGGCTAGTTTAAAATATTCAGGTATGCAAGATTGCCTCCTTTTCTTGGTTGTTAATAAAGATCTTTCTAAGTCCCTAATAGCTTTTAAATGTTCATCTGCTGCTTCGGAATTAATAAAAAAACGTCTGAGGTCATCTATGGCTTTAAGCGCATCTGATGTTGATACTGATTTCTTTTCACATTCACTGTCATCCTCATCATCGCTTCCTTCAGGATTCAAATTTAACACATTAGAAACAATATTTTGTATTGAAGCTTCACTGTTAGTAGTGAGATCTTCATCAATCTTTGCATACAGATTTTCGTCTGGAATTGAATAACCTCGATTCCGCAGTTTTTCTGCTAGTTCAGTTAAGGGGAGATCTTCATCCTCGTCTTCCGATAATTCTGCAGACTTTAGTGAACTGTGAAATCCAGCATGTCGGAAGCAATTTTCAATAGTTTTCTGTGACACCATATTCCAACTTTGGTCAATATAAATAATTGCATTTAACATGGACACTTGGAATTGCTCTTTTCGGTCCACAGCAGAAATCATATATCGCAGAAGAAGCTTTCTATAGGTAGACTTGAAGTTCTGGATTATGCCTTGATCTAAAGGCTGCGATACACACGTGCTTTTTGGAGGCAAGAAAACGAGTTCAATTGATTTCAAGCCATCACAGGGCTGCCACTGCCTAATGACACTGAAAATAGTAGCTTTAGTAGCCTACAAAGAAAGAAATAGTAGCCAAAATAGTAGCATTTGTACAAAAATAGTAGCCAAAATAGTCGCATACTTACCTAAAAAAAGGACAATATTAAAAAGTTTCCATAATAACTGAAGGGTCTTTATGAATGTCCACATCTTATTTCAGTGTTTATGTTTCTGCCCAAGTCACTTTTTATACTTTTATTATAAAAGAATACACATTTCTATAAAAATGAATATGATATGAATGAAAAAATGCTACGAATTGTGTAAACAGTTCTGAACTCTCCTTAATAAATATAGACGCCAACATTGTAAAAACTACATCAGGAGTAAAATAGTTACATTTCAGGAGTTTTGGACATCCATCAGGAGTAAAATTTAAGCAATTCAGGAGTCGTTTCAGGAGTCATACGAGTGTTTTGAAGATATACTTTTTTAATAGTTCGGCGTCATTTCGAAGATCAATAATGATAAATAAACTAATTTTGCAAAATTTTTGTGAAAATGAACTTGGTAAACAAAATAAAGAATAAAATAAGAGTCCTCAGCTTTGAAAGATAAACTAGGAATCTGTGAAGGAAAATTGATTCCACGGGGTTTTGAAGTTTTTTCTGAATATATGAAAAAAAAAATATTCTGAAAAAAAATTCGCCGTCTTTTTAACATCTTTTGACCAAATTTGCCGTTTTTTCAAGATCCTTGGACGAAATTTGCCGTTTTTTCGAAATCCATCGACGAAATTTACCGTTTTTTCGATATCCTTCGACGAAATTTACCGTTTTTTCGATATCCTTCGACGAAATTTACCGTTTTTTCGATATCCTTCGACGAAATTTGCCGTTTTTTGGCTATCTTTCAACAAAATTTGCCGCTTTTTCGAGATCCTTCGACGAAATTTACCGTTTTTTCGAGATCCTTCGACAAAATTTACCATTTTTTCGAGATCCTTCGACAAAATTTGCCGTTTTTTGGCGATCTTTCGACGAAATTTGCCGTTTTTTCGCGATCCTTCGACAAAATTAGCCGTTTTTTCGCAATCCGATGACGAAATTTGCCGTTTCTTCGACGAAATTGGACGGTTTTCCGTTATCCTTCGACGAAATTAGCAGTTTTTTCCACGATCCTTTGACGAAGTTGGCGTTTTCTCCGTGGCCCTTTGGCGAAATTCGCATTTTTCCGTGATTTCGCCGAAAAACGTGGAAAAATTCACCGAATTTCCGGCGAAAATGCAGTTTTTTTACGCCTTTTGACGAAATTCACATGTTTTCACGGTCCTTTGACTAAATTTGCATTTTTTTCGCAATCTGTCAACGAAATTAGCCATTTTCCGCGATCTTTTAATGAATTAATTTCGCGTTTTTTCACGATCATTCAACGAAATTCCCCGTTTTTTTACGATTCTTTGACGAAGTTTGCCGTTTTTCGTGATGCTTCGACAGAATTCGCTATTTTTTAACGATCCTTTGACGAAGTTTGCCGTTTTTTTCGCGATCCTACGGCGAAATTTGCCGTTTTTTCGGATTATTCGACAAAATGATTTCGCGATTCTTCGAAGAATTTACGCGTGTAAAAATTGCACGTCGCGTAAGAACTATTTTTTTGCATCCCAATTCCAATTTTTCGCGTAATTTACGCGCTATAGCGCGTCCACGGCATCGCTGTAAAAGACGCAATTTCCGTATTTTCAACGTTATTTCTGTACTACCGTATTTTACCACGCATTTCCGGAGTTGTTGGCATCTATGTATACTAGACACCAAGCTTTTCTGGGCTCCAAAACCACCTACCACCAAACGTGATTTCCACCTACTAAGCCAAACTAGTTTTTCTCCGACCAAAATCTGCTTGGAATTTCCGTATTCCTGCCGAAACTTGAACATTCCCTGGAATTCAGAAACGATCCCATCAGCACAGTACCTGCCTCCCCTAATTTGCAAATAGAAGCAACCGCTTGCGTACGTACGGAAGGAGGAAACAGCGAGGCAGGTGACCGAGTGCGTTTGGGAAGATGACTTTACAGGCGCTTTGAGGGAGAAAAAAAAGATTGATTCTTCACTAAAAATAGTCGCTGGAACCTGAAAAAAGTCACCTTTTTTTGCGTTTTAGTTGAAATAGTCGCTTTTTAATGGTTTTTGGCCTATAATAGTCGCCATAGTCGCCTGATGCTGAAAATAGTCGCTTTTAGTCGCATTTTAGTCGCAAATGGCAGCCCTGCCATCAAGAGTGGAGTGCGCGGCACAATTGTCTGCAATTAGTGCAACTTTCCTGTTCTGTTTTGAAAAATTTTGATCCCACCTTCTAAGCGTTTTTTCCCAGATGTCCACTGTCATCCATGTCTTTGAATTAGCATCGTAAAATAGAGGCAAAGGTTTGCAGTTTTTCATACACCGAGGCTTACAAAATTTTCCAATCACCAAAGGAATAATTTTCTCCGATCCATCCATATTTGCAGCTAACCACGATTAAGCGTTCTTTACTTTTCTTTCCCCCTACACATTTTTCACCTTTAAAACAAAGAGTTCTGTCTGGCAAGATCCTATAAAAAAGCATTTATCAGCGTTGAAGATGTTGGCAGGTTCATATCTTTCGAGAATGTCCCGCAATACTACATCTTTCCATTGTTTTAAGGAACTCCTGTCAAAATCAGCAGCTTCTCCGCACAATTTTTTGAAGCATAGGTGATGCCTTGAATTAAATCGCTGTAGCCAGCCATTGCTAGCAACGAAACTTGACTCGCCAAATTCATTAGCAAATTCCAAGGATTTTTCTTTCAAAATATTCCAGGATATAGGAGCATTTTGAGATTGTGCATATTTAATACATGATAAAAGAGCCCTATCCACATTTTCATAAGATGACAAGCGCTGGCGTTTTCTTTCTTGATCACAGATTTAAACATTTGAGGAGCAACATTTGGCTGCTAAAATGTTGTTTAATGTCGTTCGAGGTATCGAATTTACTTTGGCGAATGCAGCTTTTGAAAGATTAGAATTTTAAAATTTTTTAATAAGTTCATTTTTTCAGCATTTGATAAACTCTTTCTTTTCGAAGCCATAATATAAAATGAGCGTTCTTATTCGACGCGTTTGATCCATATGAAACAAAATTTTCCTTTATTCTTTTTGTCTCAATTTTAATGCACTTTTCAAACAAACATAGATACCAGTAAACAAACCAACCAATAAACAAACAGATATCCACCTGTTGTCCGCGGGGAGGAAGAGAATTGAGGGGGGTTCCGTCGACGATTATTCAACGTAAAAGAGAAATGAGACTGCGGGGAGTGGAGGGGAGGGGAGGGGAGTAAAAGTATGAATTCAAGTCCTCTCTGGCGACGCACAGACTATTAATCTTTTTTTTTTTTTTTTTTTTTTTTGTCATTCCCGTTTCTCTCCACTTCAAAAAATGTTACAAAAGTGACTATTTTTTAAAAAAATAGCCGAAAACCTCATTGAAAAGATTTAAAAAACGACCATATAACCGATAACCAGGAAAATAACATGACTATATAAGCGGTGCACTTTAACACATTTTTCCTATTAAGCTAGACGGGACTTTAGAAAACTGACCATATAAGCGGGGTGACCTTATAAGCGGGTGACCATATAGCCGGTACTGACTGTATATGATTTTGTATTCCTAAAATGTTTCTTAGATATAACTCAGTAATCATTTAAAAGATTTACCAAGAACTTTACTGGTGAAAAAAAAAAAAAAAGAAAGAAAGAAAATATGTATTGATAAGAGAAAATCGCACAGTTATATTTGTGAAAAACACATTTGTTTAGAATGATAGAGTGAAGGGAACCTGTATGTTATGCTGTCGCGAGGATAGTAATTTAGTCTTTTTTAGTTTGTATCGGTAAACATCTAACCAAAGGAGCCGAGTTTACAAAAATTTCAGTAGAGGCACAGACATTTCGGCGCCGACAGGACAAATCAGTCTCCTCCCTTTCTATAAGTTTCAGAAATATATTATTGTGAAAGTCGGAAGTTGTAGAATTCCGACAATGTACAGTTCAGAAAATTAGTGCAAAACTGGATTTGCAGGATTATCTGGAGATCATAACAAAAGACTTTTATCTACACCAGACCTGACACCTTTTCTGTATCTATCCCTAGTGGTCTGGGTCTGGAAAGAATTTTGCTTTACATGTCAAAGAAAATACATGTGAAGATTTGTCTTATAAAGAAGATATTTTCTGTTACTGATTGAATATTTAAAAAAAAAAAAAAGTAAGAAGTTTTTAGGTATTAACCCCTTGAGGACGAGCGACACGTATGCGTGACGCATAAGATCCTCAGAATCCTTGATTATTCCCACCAGTTATTTTTTAGTGGAAGCTTTGCCTTATGTAATCCTAGCATTGCCGCGATTCAATTAGGCAAAAATTTCTGTTTTGAAAAACTGGTGGTAAAAGATTAAAAATTCTGTAAAGAATGCTCGTCGTGAAGGGGTTAAATGTGAATTGCACGGATATTTTTTTAATTTATTCATTTTCTTTTTTTAAATAGTTTTAAAAATTCTTCATTTTTATTTTCCAAACGTTCCTAAAACAGTTCCAAAGGGCGTAAACATCATATCGTTGCTAGAACCTACTATGTATCAAGTATAAAATTTCTTAAGTGGCTATCGCATTCGGTCGACCTACTTTATATATTGATAGTTTTTATCTATGTAAGTTGCGAGTATTACTGTAGGACAAATTTCTTATATTTTCAAATCAATAGATCAGATTCATTTTTTCCCCTATTAGCCTATGTATCGACAGCCGACTTAGCTTTTCCATGTGTGGGTAAGGTATAGTATACGTCCAACATTTCCGGCTCTGCAGACAAGATTTATACATGATAATTTTTTTTCAGTGGGTAGGCTGACTATCTATTTATGTAATTCGAAAATGTGACAGAACACGTGACTTTCATACCGGCTTTCAACCATTACTTTTTTTACTCATAACCTATCTATTGACAGACCGACTAGCTTTTGCCATATGATTGTAAGGGTGTAGTGAAATGCATTCTGAAGACTTGAAGTCCTGCCAACCAGAATTTTTCCGAATTGTTTTTTTTAATCGGCCTACTGACATACTACAGAGACACTAATTAAATCTGCTGATAGGCCGACTGAATCCTTTTACCAAACATTGGGGTGGCAGCTGCCCCCCCCCCCCGCTCGCTACACCCCTGGCTGTAAGTACACAAAATTTCAAGTTTCTGAGAATGGACTCTGTGACAGAGATACAGACAGACTAAGGAGTGAGATGAACAAAACCCTAAAAATTATAAAATTATAGCCATTAAAAAACTGCTTAAAATTTACCATTAAATTTTCTAAATACAACATAAAAATAACTCACTTGTAAACAATGAATGGCTAAACCAGGACCTGTGTATAGTTTCTTATGACAAAGATGACACTTGAAGTGTTTTGCTTTTTGATGCTGAATTAATATTTTTTCATCATCAAACTCTCTGTTACAATACCTATTTTTCAAGTTAAGTTAATAAAAGATAAAAGTGACAGTACATAATAAATACTTCATAAAAACAATAAGCATTTTTTTAAAAAATTATGTGACAGCATATTTATGGTTTTTGGAGCCTACTATAGTATCAAGTCAAATCAGAGTAAGCAAGTGTCGATCCAGGCAAAATTTGGGGCTTATTTAGAGGCCCTTCACAAAAATCTATTAAATAAAACAGGCCCCCTTCAGAAAAATCAATTTAATAAAATGGTCATATGCATTTACACACAATGATTGTTGGCTACATAATTCATGCAAGAAATAAATAGTTTAAACATAAAATAGGCTCCTTTACAAAATTCTTTATAATAAAATAAGCCCTTTCACAAAATTCATTTTAATAAAATAGGACTTTCACAAAATTCTTTTAGCATAAAAACTTACTATTTATTAATTATTTATTATTTTGTGACTTTTAAAATGTGTAATTTGTAAACAAACAAGTTCACTAGAGAGGAAAACTTCAGCAAAACGATTTAAAAAAGTTTTTGTTACTAAACGCTTGGTTTGAATTTGAGTAACTGGATTTCAACATTCATTACGAAATGTTACTTTTCACAAAAATATAATAAATTTCACAAAAATAAGAACTACATTTCACATGTCACTGAATATATAATTAAAAAATTGTATAATGGGTTTAGAGCAGTGGTTCCCAACCTGTTTTTAGCCGCGCCCCACCAAAACTTCTCTAAAATGATGATGCCCCCCTCCACCTATAACATATAATTCTTATAAAATTTTAAAAGAATTTACTCCTGATAGAGTAAAAAGCATTTAACATTGATCCTGAAACGTGCCGAAGGTAATGGATCAAATATTTTTTATAATCATCTGATACTCCTCGTAGTTTACTGGCACACGGTCGCCACGTATGCGTGATGTATAGAGTGCTCAGAATCCTTGATTAGAAAAATCAATAATTTTGAATAAAACATTTTTGTCTTATTTAATCACAGATTTTCTACGATTAAATTACGCAACAATTTCTAATCAGAATAAAACTTGATAAAGGAAGGTCGTCAAGTAATTGTTAAATATACACTTGAATAGTTTCATGTGTAAAATTGATTTTCATGTGACATATTGCAGTGCGACTCATTCAATAAATAATCGAAAAAGTTGTTTAAAATTCTAAAATACTTATAAATCAGAAAAATTATAAAAGAATTTTTAAATATATAAAAGGTATCTAGATATGTTAAAAAGTTTTTTCTATAATTGTTCTGGTAGAATTGTATTTAAAACTTTTGAATGGATATTTTTTTTAATTGAATAAAAAACTTTTTTTTTTTTTTGAAATTTCAATGTGTAACTTTTATTTACAGGTCTACAACATTACTATTAGAAAAACAATTCAGAAGGTATGGGTTCACAGAAATTCCGAATTGTCCCCTTGAAAAGTTAAATTGCCCCCCTGAAAAGTCAAATTGCCCCCCTGTGGGGCGTACGCCCCCCGTTGGGAACCACTGGTTTAGAGTAAACAAGTAATTTATTTACTAAATAAAAATATTTTAATTTTATATTGTTTTGAATAAACTTAAGATACTAATTTCCAATTTGTTTTAAATTTTAAAATAAGTTAACAGCAAAGTTATACACAATATGCTAACTATAGAAGTGCCACTAAGCTTAGGTATTTGTGTAACTAACTACAGTTGAACCTCGAAAATCCGGAATCGTCGGGACCGTAACGATTCAGGATTTTGGAGGTTGTTAAAAAATATTTTCCCACAGTCCGCCATTTTGTTTCTTAAATGATATCAATATAAAGGTAACATCTGGCTAAAAGATTTTATTTATTTGGAACAGCTTGCGCCGAAGTATTTATGAAATAATATATATTTTGATTATTGTATGTCTTTTAGCCAGATGTTACCTTTATATTGATATCGTTTGAGAAACAAAGTGGCAGACCGCGGACTAATACGCATGCTGTTCCTAGTAAAATAGGAATAATACACTAAATATTCATGCTGAAATTAAATATACATATCAAAACACAATAAATTAAAATATAGTACACAATAGACACTTCCTAAAATTATTTATATTCATTAAAAAATACTCAAAAGTGGCGAAACTGACAAAGTATTTTTAAGTTGATTTTTTTTTTTTTTTTAAACATTTTAGTTATTGATTTCAGAATCTGAGGTATTTTCAGAATCTCCTAGTGACGAAAAAAATATATATATAAAAAAAAATTATGTTTTAAAAACATTTCTTGCTCAGAATTTACTCGTTCAAAATTTATTCATCATACAATTATTACAAAAGTGAAGAAAAAAAAAACTCTTGTTATCTCTTTTTCTTTTCTACATTCAAAGCTCTTTTGAAATTAACAAAAACAGATACAGGAAATGACCAAATGAGACAAGTGTATCAAGATCATAGGGCAATGGGTTACTAGGGCAATCATTCAGCTCTGTTTGGACAGGGAGAGAAGAAAAATATCAAGTGTGTTATCTGTTAGTTGAGTCAAGTGATAACAAATTTGCACGTTTGTTTGTTTTTGTTTTTTTTAGTTATTTTTTAATTTAACTGCAAACTGTGTATACTTGAGAAATTTTATTAGAATTATAAGTCCAGTCATCAGCGTATCAGGTTGAGTACGTTCTCATGGGTTAATAAAAGAGTGCAAAATTCTCTAGTAGGGGAACTCTATGTCTGTTTTTTAATGCCGTTTTTTAACATGCCAGTTTTTGTAATAATTAAAACTCTTTAATTAATGGCCAGGTGGTATAAAAATATACCAGAATAAGTCCATATAGATTTATTTAGTGTTCAGTTAAAAGAATTTAACTGCATTCCATGAGAAATATGGAAATTGAAATAACAGCTAATCCAGGGGAGATTCTGAGTAAAAAAAAAAAATTCTGAAATTCACAGCAAATTTTCTGAAAAGTTACAACAGAGGGGAGGGGGGGTTGTCCACTCTCGTCACTTTTTGTTGCGTCCCTTTGACGAAATTTGTCTTTTTTCGCAATCTTTTGATAAATTTTGCCGTTTTTTCTGCGATTTTTCAATGAAATTAGCCGTTTTTCGCGATCTTTTGACAAAATTTGCCGTTTTTGACGAAATCTGACGTTTTATCGCGATCTTTTGACGAAATTTGCCGTCTTTCGCAATGTTTTTGACAAAATTTGCCGTTTTTTCGCGATATTTTGATGAAATTTGCTATTTTTTGTAATGCTTTTGACAAAATTTGCTTGTTTTTTCGCGATCTTTTGACGAAATTTGCCGTTTTGCGCTATATTTTTGACGAAATTTCCCGTATTTTCGCGATTCTCTGACGAAAGTCACATTTTTTCGGCGATCTTTTGACATAATTGACAATTTTTCTTCCAACAAATGACGAGATTGATTTTTTTCGGCGATCATTTGCCGAAATACCGATACATTTTATCCTGAATTTTCGGATTTATGACCGATATTTTTTTTTAATTTTCAGAAATCATTGCCTTAATTTTTCGGAAAATTTGGACCAGAATCACCCCTGAGCTATTCTACTTTTAAAATTTATAAAACGGAAATCTGAAAAATGTCCGGATTTTAAAGATGTCCGGATTTTGGATGTCCGTATTTGAGGTTCAACTGTACATAAGTACCTATTTTTAAAAAAAATTATTTGTCTAGAATTAAGATTTGACAATAATAAAATAGGTATGTTTATACACTAAATGATAAACTACAACATGATATACATTACACATGCACAACCTGTGACCCGCGGGTCAAAAGTGGCCAACATCTCCAGAAATTCAGGAATTGTGTTTCTCGCCAATAAGTCTAAAAAATTGCAAATTTCGTTATTCAGGAGCGTAAAAGCATGAAATTTGTCGAACACGCGTAAAAATCGTGATTTCCGTTGAACGGACACATAAAAATCATGAATTTCGTCAATCGATGGCAAAAAAAATCACTAATTTCATAAAACGGAAGTGTAAATTTCAAGAATTTCATCAATCTGGCGAGTAAAAATCATAAATTTCGTTGATCGAGCACAAAAAAAAATTATTAATTTCGCCGATCGGGTGCATAAAAATCATGAATTTTGTCGATCGGTGCAGAAAAAAACATGAATTTCATAATATTCAATTTTTTTTTAAATTGCTTAATAGGCGTATAGCCAACATAGTGAAAAAGTACCCAAGCCAGGACTCGAACCCGGTCATCAGATTAGCACACTGACGTTCTATCAACTGAACCACTTGGGAACGATACTCAGCCTGGAACTTTTTCACCATAACTTCTTGGCAAGGCTACAAACGCAGCACAAGATGGAATATTTTTCGTGAGCTGCCAACCCTGGGGCAAACACAAAATCAAATTAAGACCAGCATCGACAATTGAATAAATTCATATTTAATACTTGGAAATTTTTCCAGAGAAAATTTGCATTCATAATATTCAAATTTTTTTTTTAATTGCTTAATAGGCATATAGCCAACATAGTGAAAAAGTACCCAAGCCGGGACTCGAACCCGGGTCATCAGATTAGCGCACTGACGTTCTATCAACTGAACCACTTGGGAGCGATACTCAGCCTGGAACTTTTTCACCATAACTTGTTGGCAAGACTACAAACGCAGCACAAGATGGAATATTTTTCATGAGCCGCCAATCCTGGGGCAAACACGAAATCAAATTAAGACCAGCATCAACAATTGAATAAATTCATATTTAATACATCGTATTAAATTAGTTAAAAATTACATTCGTATTAAATATGAATTTAACATGAATTTCGGCAATTAACATGAACATTCGTTTAAATTACATTCGTATTAAATATGAATTTAACATGAATTTCTTCGATCAGGCGCGAAAATTTATAGATTTCATCAATTGGGCACGAAAAAATACTGATTTTCATCGAATGAGTGCATAAAAATCATAAATTTCGTCAATCTGCTGCATAAAAATCACGAATTTTGTCGCTCAAGCACGTAAAAACATGAATTTCATCGATCAGGTGCCAAAATATCATTAATTTTGTCGATCGAGTGCAGACAAATTAATTTCGGCAATCAGGTGCTGAAAAGTCATTAATTTTGTTGAACGAGTGCGAAAAAACCATAAATTTTGTCATACGAACGCAAAAAAAAACTGCAAATTTTAGGAAAAAAAGAAATCAGGAAATCCTGCATTTGGTTGGTTCTTTCTACATTTTTAATCGCCAGTTTTTCAAGTTTAATCGCTGAGTGGCGACAGACGAGTGCTTATTTTCACCTTTATGTAGAAGAGATTTTGGTACTTACTTAATGAACATAATATACATAAATGTTAATATACATAACAAACATGTATAATGCTTCTGACATCAAGTAAATGGGACTGCATTTTTGGCGTTTACTCTTACAGTTTGGCGATAGTTTTTTTTGTCATAAAAAGTGGTCGACGGGATAATAGAGAAGTACCGAGATTTTTTTTTACAAATAAAAGCTTTCCTTGCAGCTATATTTCCTTGGAAAATATAAAATATTTATGTACACTACTAAAAGGTTTTTATTTTCACTTTACATGAATATCACAAAAAAAAGTAAGAAAAAAGAAAAGAAAATGCTATAACTAGTAAATTTTAGTCTCAGAAAAGCTTTCCTTGCTTAATTTAACACTATATTATTTGTACTGTACTATTCAACTGTTTAGATGGCCATTAAAACTATTTTTTTTTAAACAAATCTTATAAGCATAGACACCAACATTGTAGAGACTATATCAGTTAAATTTCAAGAATTTTGGATACCTTTCAAGACTCAACCATTAGAATGTCAGCAGTTGTACATTTTTTTAGGTAGCTTTCAATACAAAAAAAAATCCCTGACGGCTCGGCCTGCAGGCACAGGTAGATTTCGAAGACGCAAAACGTGGGGTGCCTGTTTGTCGGGAATTGCGGAAGAAATGACCTTTTTGCGATGATGCTGCAGTTGGAACCGCCTACTTCGAAACGAAACTTGTTTGCAGGCGGAGCCAGCAAGGATTTTTTTTTTTTTTTTTTGCTATAAGAGTTGGTTCTATAAAAAAACATGTCAATATAAAAGTTTTAGATAATATTAAGAGGATTTATAATAAATTTAAGCGGATTTGAAATCTTGGGAATTGACGAAGTTATGAATTTTTTTCTTCTAAAACCCCCCTTTCCCCCCCCCCCTCCTCTTAAGGCAATTTTTAATTATATCAAAAATCTGTCATACATAAATTTTCGGCCCTTCTCCTAGAAGTAATAATAACTTCAAACGGATTCGATACGTATCATAATTAAGAAATTATGTTTTTTTTTCTGTTTTCACAAAATGTCCCCCCCAATCCCCCCCCCCCCCCCCTTGGTTCGATTTTGCCCATTAACGAACTTGACCAAGATTTTACGCCACTTGATTTTATGTATCAGTTTCAAAAAGATGCGGGAGTTGGAACCGCCTACTTCGAAAAATAACTTGTTTGCAGGCGGAGCCAGCAGGGATTTTTTTGTTTTTAATTTGTTTTTGCTATAACGGTTAGTCCTATAAAAAACTTGTCAATATAAAAGTTTTAGATAATATTAAGAAGATTTATAATAAATTTAAGCGGATTTGAAATCTTGAGAATTGACGAAGTTATGAATTTTTTTCTTCTAAAACCCCCCTTCCCTCCCCCCTTAAGGCAATTTTTAATTATATCAAAAATCTGTCATACATAAGTTTTTGACCCTGTTCCTAGAAGTAATAATAACTTCAAACGGATTCGATACGTATCATAACTAAGAAATTATGTTTTTTTTTCTGTTTTCACAAAAAGCCCCCCGCCCCCCCCCCCCCCCTGGTTTGATTTTGCCCATTAACAAACTTGACCGACATTTTATGTCCCTTGATTTTATGTATCAGTTTCGAAAAGATGCGGGAGTTGGAACCGCCTACTTTGAAAAATAACTTGTTTGCAGGCGGAGCCGGCAGGGATTTTTTTGTTTTTAATTTTTTTTTGCTATAACGGTTGGTCCTATAAAAAACTTGTCAATATAAAAGTTTTAGATAATACTAAGAGGATTAATAATAAATTTACGCAGATTTGATATCTTGTGAATTGACGAAGCTATGATTTTTTTTCTTCTAAAACCCCCTTTTTTCCCCCCCTTGGGGCCATTTTTAATTATATCAAAAATCTGTCATACATACATTTTTGGCCCTTTTCCTAGAAGTAATAATAACTTTAAACGGATTCGATACGTATAATAATAAAGAAATTATGAGGATTTTTCTGTTTTCACAAAAAGACCCCCCATTCTCCCCCCTTTGGTTCGATTTTGCCCATTAACGAACTTGACCAAGATTTTATGACCCTTGATTTTATGTATCAGTTTGAAAGAGATTTAAGCAGAATTTTTCCAGTTATTGTGGTCAGAAAAAAGTGACATAGATAGATAGATAGATAGATATATAAACTTTTGAACTGGGGGTGGTTTTGGGTTCTGGGAGTCATGATCGGCGTAGATCTGCAAAAATTTTTCAAAATTTCCAACTTAGGTGAGAATGTAATAGGTAGTATTTCTTACGAAATCTACCTAAAAGTATAAAGCTACCTATTGCAGCCGTTCGGAGGAAAGCAGTTATGGAAAATTTCAATATATTTTCACCGATCATACCCCCAGACCCCAAAACCACCCTCCGTTCAAATGTTGATTTATATAGATATCTGACCTATGTCATACGATAACGTTCGTATTTATAAATCAATTTCGATGAAACTAATTGTGTGTATTAAGCTCACCAATGTCTCGACCGGGTTTGTTGGCCAGCTTGGTCCGCCATTTTGTTTCAAGATGGCGGCCACTTAAAAATTTAAAACTAAAATAAATATACAAAAAATTTAAAAGTTCAAATTTACTTTTTAATTAAGTGTTAGGCCTTGATACGAGGATTCCAGAGCATTTTTGGGTTTACCTCTATCTTAAAAAATGGCTGAGATAGAGCAGTTTGAAATTCTCGGGTGGCTGACATTTTGAAACAAGACAGCACATTACAAAAATTTTTATTGTTGTAATAATTTCCCCAATCATACGCATAAAACTATACATTCATATCCATTAGCGCCAAATTCTCACCAAACTTGGCGAAATATTGCCAAATTTGGCGACCAAAATAAGTCTTCATAAATGAAGCCAATTTGGCTATTGCTCAATAATTTGGCGAATTTCTTATTCAAATTCATTATTAACGAATCTTTTGTAAACGTTTTCTTTGCATTTTAACTTGCTATTTTCGTGTAACAATAGCTAAAATTTTAAAACGAAGATATAGGAAAGCTACCTTTTCCTCTCGGTACAGGCCGGAAGGACTTTTTTTTTTTCAAGCTCTACTTTTTATGTTTTTACAAAAAAAATCTCTGAATTCTCACACCCTCACACCTTACACTATTTGTACTTATCCATACAAACATAAATCAAATAAAGGTTGCATAATTTACTTTTAATTTTTAAATATAAAAAACTTTATAATAAATTTACAAAAAAGGAATTTAAATTTTGTTAAACCTACAGAGCAAAATATTAGTAATTGACATAATTGTGAAAAATTTCATGACCAATTGATTAATTAAGTGATTTTTTGCCACACTGATTGACAAAAGTTGAGATTTTTTTCAATAACAGATTGATGAAATTAGTCTTTTTCTTTTTTTTTCCAGCGATCAACTAATAAAATTTACAATTTTTTTTTTCACAACACATTTACAAATTGCAGATGTTGTGGCTGTTGTATTTCTGACTCTTGAAGCCATTTGGAAAGAGTTCTGTATCCTGTGCCACTTTGCGAATATATCCAAAATTACGACAGTTTTAGCATCTTACCAAATTTTCATTTCAATTATATTTTATTTATTAATATAATATAATATTTAATTACATATATATATATATATACATATTATATGGTAATATATATTATTGTATTATATATAAATATGTATTATTATTTATATATTTATTGTTATTTATATTTATATTTTATTTTATTTATAAATTTGCAAAATGCCAAAAGATCACAACCACATCGAAACATTTATCGCAAATAAAAAATAATAAAATAAATTATAAATAATCGTCCAATTTTCCGGCACAGGGGATCGATTCTGGTCTTATCGGATTATAACTACATGTCGGAACCGGAATCTCCATTTCATAACGACAGCGATGGACAAGAGCTATTCTGGTCTCACCTCGTTATCTTACAGTAGAGGATGAAAAATAGAAAATCCCCTGCTTGCAGTCGGACATGTTTGTAGCCAATCAGATGCAGATACGCACGTGTTTTCGTTTATTTGGGAGAAGGGATATCAGCTGTTTTGCTTGGGCTATTGTCCAGTGCGAAAAAATGTTTGGGTTATTTACAAAAGGGTTGAAGGAGGGAATGCGATTGTTTAATATTTGCGTGTCCGTTCCTGCAATCTGTGTAATATTTCCAGGCCGAAGTGAAAAATAAAAAAATGTCTATTTGCATTTTTAATTGTGCATAAAACACTAATTATTATTATTATTCTTGAACCAAATTTTTTGGAAAGTAACTTTGCTCTATTTTGATCTCAGAAAAAGATTAGCAAATTTCCAGTAAAATTGTCAGATTTTTTTTTTTATATATACACTGCAAAATATTTTTTAAATAGGGGGGGGGGGGGGGGGGGGGAGAGGACTTTTGTAGATTCTACCAAGCTTTATATGAATATTTAAGAATATAATCGAATTTTTTTAAAATAAATATAAAATAGTTCATAACTTTTTATTTATTTGTATTTTTAGACCATTTATTATAAACTAAACCAGAATTAATTATGCGAATGATATTAAAATTGTTAACTTATATTTCCAGTTTCGATAATTTTTGTTTTTTTAAATTGATTATAACTGTGACACCAGTTCTGAAAAAATGTAAAATTAGGCCGAATATTTAAATATAATTTACTAGTTGTATCTTTACTGAAAAAAAAATCTAGCTTTGCTTAAGGACCGGGTAATTAGTTGTTCGTAATCTCAAATCCAATATATACTTAAAATAAGATAAGTCTATTAATTTAGCTTTAAACTTATGTCTCCCTTCGCACCCTTTTGTTAAATCTCATTTTTAAATTCATAAAGATTTAATAATTTTCATAACAGTTGAAAGATTCTTAAGAAAGTCGCTCAAATGTTCTTTATTTATTGATATTTTAAATACTTAATCCGATCATCAATTCGTTTTATTACTTATTTCAAAAATAACTAAATATGTTAATCAAAAATTATTATTGTATGTTTATCAATTAATTGAAAATCGTGGTTCTTGGTGAACAGGATAATTTGAATCAATTAAATCATTAACTAAAACAAATATTAAAAACTAAAAGAAAATTGTAAAGTAGATCTAAAAAAATATTTTCTCTTCAATAACGCGATATTTTCCGACACAAACACAGGGCCTGATTAAAAAAAATCCCTGACGGCTCGGCCTACAGGCACAGGTAGATTCGAAGACGCAGACCGTGGGCGCCTGTTTGTCGGGAATTGCGGAAGAAATGACCTTTTTTACGATGATGCGGCAGTTTGAACCGCCTACTTCGAAACCTAACTTGTTTGCAGGCGGATTCGGCAGGGGTTTTTTTGTTTTGAATTTTTTTTTTGCTATAACGGTTGGTCCTATAAAAAACTTGTTAATATAAAAGTTTTAGATAATATTAAGAGGATTTATAATAAATTTAAGCAGAAGCCCCCCCCCCCCCACCCTTGGTTCGATTTTGCCCATTAACGAACTTGACCGAGATTTTATGCCCCTTGATTTTAAGTATCAGTTTCGAAAAGATGCGGGAGTTGGAACCGCCTACTTCGAAAAATAACTTGTTTGCAGGCGGAGCCGGCAGGGATTTTTTTTTGTTTTTAATTTTTTTTTGCTATAATGGTTGGTCCTATAAAAAACTTGTCAATATAAAAGTTTTAGATAATATTAAGAGGATTAATAATAAATTTACGCTGATTTGATATCTTGTGAATTGACGAAGCTATGATTTTTTTTCTTCTAAAACCCCCCTTTTTTTCCCCCCCTTGGAGCCATTTTTAATTATATCAAAAATCTGTCATACATAAATTTTCGGCCCTTCTCCTAGAAGTATTAATAACTTTAAATGGATTCGATACATATAATAATTAAGAAATTATGGGTTTTTTTCTGTTTTCACAAAAAGCCCCCCCACCCTCCCCCCCTTGGTTCGATTTTGCCCATTAACGAACTTGACCGAGATTTTATGCCCCTTGATTTTATGTATCAGTTTGTAAAAGATTAATGCAGAATTTTTCCAGTTATCGTGGTCAGAAAAAAGTGACATAGATAGATATATAAAGTTTTGAACTGGGGGTGGTTTTGGGTTCTGGGAGTCATGATCGGCGTAGATCTGCAAAAAATTTTTCAAAATTTCCAACTGATGTGAGAATGTAATAGGTAGTATTTCTTACGAAATCTACCTAAAAAAGGGGGCCAACTAGGCCGTGGTTCTGAGCCCCTTTGATTTTAGGGGTCCCAAACTTAATTTGCAATATTTTAAGGCTGATATTGTAAATCTATTTCGAGCTTGTGCTGATTATAATTCATATTTTGTACCATTACAGTCGGAAAAGATTAAACACAAATTATATATTTGTGTAAATATGTACTTATATATTTATATTTGTATTCTATGGCATAGAACATAATTAATTTTTTTTGTGACAGCATAGGAAGAGGGTCTGGCCTTCTTTGCTTGATCGGGCCCTGAACATTTACAGACTTATATTTAAACGTAAAAGCATAAAATTATCAGATATCACAAGTGAAGTGATTTGGAATCGAAAAGCGTCTTTTATTTATTTTTATTATCTATATAGATAGATAAATGTATTACATTTAGAGTTATAAGCGATTGTTGTCTTATGACGACCTTTTTCGAGTGTCGCTTTCGTAATTTCGTTTCAAAATGCCTATTTTGTCTGCATTTTCTGAAAGATCCTTTGCCTTTATCGAGAAATGAGAAATGCTATTCGATTTCACAGTTTCGGAATAAGAAAACCTACCAATTTTCTGCGTTTACGAATAAAAATGAACTCAGGAATGTGTCAGAAAATAGACAGTTTTAATCAGAGAACAGCTTTAATATTAAACAGAAAAAAAAGTGTTAGCTGTCGTGTCTTTCCGCCTAAACTTTTAATTTGTTTACAAGTCCAAAATACACGCGTTTTTTTTTTTTTTTTTTTTTTTCCCGTGTTTTTTTTTTTATTTCCGTGTTTGAACTGTAATTCCTTTTTATGTAATTGAAAGTTTATTTATTTTTTTGCTGTCTGGATTAATATAGATTTATTAATCAAATTTGTAAGTAAATTAGTTGCACAATGCACATTTTTTACCGATAAGAAAAAAAGAATATACATATATGCGAGTCAAAAAACTTTCAAAGGATCTGTAAAGAAGCTTCTTGTAAGAAAATAACATTTTGTAATTAACACGGTTCGTTGATATTGATATATATCCGATATTTTCAAATTATTATTATGTTTGATAATTTCGATATTTGATATTTAATATCATATATAATATATACTCGGATTTTTTTATACTTCCAGCATAAATAAATTGTTCAAAACCTGTGTACATGATAATTTCATTAACTTTTTCCGTTTTGTAGACAAAGAACTTTTGCTCTGCCAGTGACTTAAGCGCCCCCCCCCCCCAATATATATATATATATATATATATATATATATATATATAATAAAAACCTTTACGTTTGAAGCTGAATTTGTAAATGTAGAACACCCACTGAAAGATACACTGTCAAATTTAGATAAGTTATTTAAATCTTCATAAGAAAGAATCTTTTCAGACTTTAGTTTAGTACTATACAATAGGTTAAGGAATGAAAAAGCAGACAAACTTACATTTACTTTCCAATTTTTCAATTACAAAAACTATTTTATATTTCAAATTTTGTTGTATTAAACAACATATCCTTAATATTAAATCCTACAAGTGTTCATGCTAAGTGTAATATATTTTAATTTCTAATTATATTAAGTATGGAAAAATTTCTAAACATCAATAAGTTGACTATTTTGAAAATATCGGATATATATCAAAATGTCAGATTTTTTTATGTTTTCGAAAATGTCCCGATATTTATGAACCCTGGTAATTAAAAGACTCTGCCCTCTTTCTATTTTTTAATGTTAAACAATCGCCCCAACCCCCTAAAGTAAAACAAAAAATGTTTCCGAGCCTTGCCGCTGCGATCTCGACACCCTTGAAGCACTCGGCAAAACGCCGACGAAAAGCAACCGACTCCGATAGGCGAAATTTCGACTCTACTACACCAGAATAGCAAATTGTCGCTAAGAGGACTTTTTCCGACCCGTTTCAGCGTTCCGATAACACCAGAATACACTCCCAGGATACAGAACTTATCCCAACCATTTAGCTCCTTTTTTTTTCCACTGTATTATCCATAGATACAACAACAACAATTATTAAAACTAAAACAGTATTATATAATTAATTTTACAATAACTATTAAGTATCTTCAACTTATCAGTGTATGAAAATATACATTACACAAAATATATGTAGTTAATAGCAGAGTTTTATTAGTAAAAAAAAAATATATATATTAGAAAATGTGAAAACACGTTTTTACTAATAAAAAAGTATTAAAATTGCCTCCGTCAGTAGTAAGTGTGAATTTTTTCAAGCTTTTCATACATTTCAATTCAAATAAATTTACCAATAAATTTGGTTAAAAAAAAAAAAAAAAAAAAAAAAAAACTGCTAAGTTTGTGTTTTATTTATATAATACTAAAAGAATACAGATATTTAAATTATCCATTCTGTAATGCATATTTATTTAAAACTATGCACGATTATCGTACAGGAAATGTAGTAGCCTATTATTTCGAAAACAAATACTGGAATGGATATTCTCATTTAAAACGTATTTACTTTGTTCGGCACACTTTAGGATAAATAATAACATTTAGCACGACAATGGCATAATAAACATGATAATGATTAAGAGGTATTTCAAAAAATTTCAATTTTCAAATAAACCAAAAAAATGTATGTATCTAGTTTTTGTACATATTGTTGCGAAATACCAAGGCAATTTATAAATAAATAATTATCAAATGTTCTAAAATGTAGATGTATTTTTCGTTATTATTATTAATATTGCTTTCTATTTCAATATAAAAGGTAACAATATCTATCAAACTAAAAAAATAATAATATGCAGAAGAGTAGTACATTAATCTTTTAAAGGATACCAACACCAAGGTTTTGAGGGCTTCTTCTTTTTCCTACCCATATTTTTATAGTTTAATTAATCTATTATAATACAAAATGTATAACTTTTAATTAAAAATAAATATGAAATGATCAAGTATAAGTTTTTATTTAATATTTATAAACAAGGCTTGTTTGACCTCAGCCCTCAAGCGATGCTAGCAAACCATTTCTAAATAATTGATTCAGATTATTTCTGAAATATCGATATAAGCTCCATCAGGAAGATTCAGCTGTTCATTACTCAATCTTAACGGATCTTAACATTCGCCATTTCAGTGCTTTCTGGTGGAGAAAGAAAAGATGTAAACCAGGTGGCGTTGTGTAAGCTCTCGCTTCATGTGATTGGTTGTTGATGTCGTTCTGTGATTGGATGTTGGCGTCTATTGATGTTAGCAGAGGTGCAAATATATAAGGAAAGGGCATGTTTACAAACAACCAATCTACCACTACATTTTTGTCATAACTATCATTGCAGGAATCGTCATGGCGACGTAGACCAATCATATTATAGACAAGTTTAACATAGACCAATCAAATTTTCCCATTTCATGTATACAGTAGGAATCATAAAGAACAGACAGGTTTTCCTTGCTAACCAACCGTAATTGAACCAACAGTGACGTGATTTACAAAGAAAATAAAGTAAAATACATTTTCTACAACATAATGGGTGTTTTAAAATTTTGTTCTAAACTGTTTCTGAAGGAGCATGTAGTAGCCGTGAAGGTCGTGGGAATATCGGAACGAGCAGAGCATGTATCACGTGACAGACCGGAAGTGGTCCGTCATGTGATCGTAGTTGCGCCGGAGATAGTAGCGCCTGGGTTCAACTATGTGCAATGGAAGTTAGATGTGGCAAGGTATAAAAATGTTAGCAGTTAGCATATCTAAAACGATTTACTGAAATTTAGTAATTTAATAAGGGTTCAGTAAACAATTTTCAAAATTTATCATGAGAAGATGGTCTAACCCCCCCCCCCCCCCCTCACCCCAAACCTACCCGCGACAAAAATAAAATAAAAATAAATAACAATTTTGTTTCAGCCTTCAAATAGTCATAGACACTAGAAACTTTGAATCTGATTTCGGAAATTTCGGTCCAAAGGATGCCCCGCGCCCACCCCCTGACAAAAAAATAACATTTTTGATAATGTGTCTTTCAAATTGTCATAGATACTACTTGAATTTTGTAGGCTGGTAGATACATTCTGAATAGAAACTTGAAAAATGTCTTTATTTCATAATTTTTGCGAATTTCCTTAAAGTCTTCGAACGATTTCGCCGAATCCACTCTTTATTATTATTTTTAAAATAACAGAGGGGGAATTTGTGACAAATTCCGTACATTGGGATTGTTTCGATGCTTACACAGGGTAAAGGAGGAAAGAAAAAGAATCTAGGCCGAATTTTTAAGATTTTTTTTTTCAATTATATAAATTAATTACAGTAAATTTCAGTTATTGCTTTATAAAACAAAGAATAGTAAAGAGAACTAAGGGTAAAAAGTAGAAAAAATATTTCAAAATGAGTTAAATTATAAGAAGATGAAATAATTCCGGTGGCTCGTCACGTGATACATGTTCTGCTCGTTCCCGCGACCAGCTGTTTATCTCCTAGTCCTTGACACCAGTTCGGTTGGTTGGTTTCGGGCCACCGGGAGATCCCCTTAAATGAAGAGGCTGATTATCTTGCTACGGCAAGGCCACTGAGCTCTATAATAACGGAGAGCTAACTCACCGATCCTCTTTCTGCCGTAACCGCATCACACTTTCAGTGCGCGAGAGTAATGAATCCTGCCTTTTTCTTAATATTACAGGCAATTTTTTTAACTTTTCCGCATACTTTTTGTCACTTTAAGTTATTTCTACAGCTTTTTCATATTTTTATGAGCAATACCTAACATATTTTTCTTTTTTCTTTACTGAGCTTCTATAAAATTTCCATTTTAACAAATATAAAATTAAATATTGGCGATGAATTTAAATAAAATCTGTAGTTTTTACAATAAAAAATGTATATCAGTGAAAATTGTAAGCAACTTCGTCATATTTTTAAAAGATAATCTAATTTGAAAATACCTATCCCATACTATTCTATGGGAGAAAATCTGTGTTTTGTCAAAGATTTTCCTCCGAAAATCTTTGGCATTGTATTCATGGGCGGACCGCTGGGTACAATGTATAAGAATAGGAAGTTAGCTCTCCGTTCTATTGTGGAGCTCAGTGGGCAAGGCATAGATACTGGGCTTGCTCATTCATTCTCATTGTAATATGTTATTTATATTATTAATTATCAGATTTTTTCACGATATGGATTGCCATTAGAATTAGTGTCTGACAATGGTCCTCAGCTAATATCAGAAGAATTTGAATGGTTTCTGAAGTCGAATGGAATAAAACATACTCCCATTCCAACGTACCATCCACAATCTAACGGCTTAGCCGAAAGAACTGTGCAGACATTCAAAGAGGCACTAAGCAAAATGAACAGTGATGCTACAGATCATAGCTCACTCAACAGAAAAATTTCTCGTTTCCTTATGAGCTATCGCTCAACGCCTCACTCTACAACTGGACTTTCTCCTGCTGAATTGTTTTTATCTAGACCAATTCGCACACCATTAGCACTTGTACATCGCAGCACTCAGGCTCGTGTTGAACAGAACCAAAAATTGTGCTCAGAAAAAATATTATGACAGAAGCCATACTAGTAATAGAGGTTTTATGTCCGATGAAAAAGTTTTGGTTCGCTCCCATAAAAACCAAGAATGGAGCAGAGGAACTTTAATCAGACCACAAGATAATAAAACTTGGGTTGTTAACATCAACAACAAAATGTATCTTGCACATGTTGATCAGCTTCGTCATGAGTACAGTAAAGATGATCAAGAGTCTACAAACCTCGATAATTTGGTCAGTCAGAGTTGCCATAGTAATGTTGACATCTTTGAAAACATTGATGCAGATGAAAGGCCAGCAGAAATTCGCCCAGTGGAGAGGAATACTCCTACCATCCCAGGTAATCCTGAAATCTCCGAAACTGATGCTAGTGTAAGGAATGAGAAAATACCAACCACCATACATGCTGAGAAACAGTCAGATGATACCACAAACGACACACCAGCTGTTGAACAAGAAAATAAAATTGATATGAATGTTCGTCGTAACCCACCACGCACTCGTAAGAAACCTCTTCGTCTGGACTTATAAATATCTGGACATTCAAACTTACACCTTACATGGACTTATAAATATCTGGACATTCAAACTTTTTAAAGGGAAAGTATTGTAATATATTATTTATATTATTAATTATATTGGCAACAGCTAATGAATTGTGGTAACTGTAACTTTAACCTAGATCGGCAGATTGTATCTCGGTAGTAAACATGCATACGTGCATGTAGGTAGTATTTTATCTTAATATGTATTTGTAATAAACTTAGAAGTTATTAAATGATCGAATCATCTTAATTTATAAAACTCATGACGTCACAAATAGTGGCTGATCGCGACCACCGATTGGTACAAAGCGACGCGACCACCGATTGGTACAAAGCGACGTGACCACCGATTGGTACAAAGCGACGCGACCATCATTTTGTGCCAATCGCTGTATGTCTTTCGTTGCGGTCAGCCGCCATTTTTGACGTCATGATTATGAATGAGCAAGCCGCGACCTACGTTATATACGGCCAGACCACAGTTTGACAACAGGGTAATGACGTCATGGCTATTGGATCAACTCAAAGAACAGAGATCAAATTTTGAATAGGCTTATGTTAAGGCTACACTAGATACCGGGCTGGCTCATTCATTATTATGACGTCACAAAAGGTGGCTGGCCGCGACCACCGAATGATGCAAAGCGACGAGCCTGTCGTTTTGTGCCAATCGCTGTATGTCTTTCAATTGTCGTTTCGCTTTGTACCAATCGCTGGTCGCGGCCAGCCACCATTTGTGACGTCATGATAATGAATGAGCAAGCCCGGTATCTAGTGTAGCCCTGCTTATGTGTAAGAAAGTGTGTGTTTACGTTTAGAAATACGTCTTATCGATTAATTAAAAGCTGTTTTGTGGAATTAACAATATCTGTTTGCATATGAATCTTCAGAGTATAGCAAGGTAAGTTGCTAAAGCTTTTCATTATTATCACATTTGTAGTATATTACTATTAATTTACGGAAATGTTTGTATTCATGTCATGATGATTTACTATATTTATAAAACGCAAATTTGTATTTCATTCCGATCGGTTAAAACTCAAGTTCTACCGAACAGATTTTTTTATAGGATTTCACTGTTGCTTAGGTTATTTGTTTTAGAAAGGTTTTAAAACAAAGCACATTGTGGTACATTGCTTATTTTTTTATACCGCAAACCAGGCCCCTACCTGCCCGGCATGAATGCCTAGCTTAACGGGTTAGTACCTGGGTGCGGGGCGGAAATCGCCTGATCACAGCATGGCTGTGATCCACCTGAATATAGATTTGTTCACATCGCTGCTGTACTTGCTCTCTTGTGGATTGCTACAGTTATCTTAGTTTGCCGGTTCAAAGTTTCTGTTTAACTTTGTTGAATTGACAGATTTAATAGGTCTCGTAATTTAGAACCTTGATCAGGTGACGAGACCCTCACCTGACTAGGAACCCCAGAGGTATAATTATAAAGCTACGGGAGAAAGTTATAGATAAAATTATGTGAACCCGAGTATGAAAGCTTGCGTTTTTTAAAGTTTCACTAAACGAATTTTAATTGGAGTTTCACAGTTAGATAATATTTCAGGGATAGATTTTCTACATTGTTTAGTTATGGAGCTGTGGGAGAAAGTTATCAGTGGTGTAGTCGTAAAAAACCAGAGGATATACGCTATAGGCAGCGGGTATATACTACTAGAGAGTATATATTATAGCCATGCAGGGTGTGCAGAGTTTCTTCTTAAAAATTCCTGAAGGTACACGGCGTATACCAGCATATACTCTCTAAAACATCCCTGAGAGTCATATCATCAGGGGAAGCTGATTATGAAAGATACATTTATCTATCTATTGTATACTATATATAATGCAAAGGGGAATTTCGATCCGGCCGCTTATAACTTGAATTCGGCTGAATGGATTTTAGATGTGACTTGCACGGTTAGCTAAATTTTGAGGAAAGGTTTTAGTGTATAACATATTGCTCTATATAGAGCAATATATATACGTATATATATACGTATGTGTGTATATATACACATATATATATCACTGGCGCCCGGCTAACCAAAAAGTACCAAAAAATTATAGAATGCTCTCTGCGGAAGATTATTCCATTTAATTGTATATTTATAAAGTTTTAGGCAAATACTGATATATATTGTTGCAGTGGTGAAAAGCCGTATAAAAAAAATCCCTGACGGCTCGGCCTACAGGCACAGGTAGATTTCAAAGACGCAGAACGTGGGGCGCCTGTTTGTCGGGAATTGCGGAAGAAATGACCTTTTTGTGATGATGCTGCAGTTGGAACAGCCTACTTCGAAACCAAACTTGTTTGCAGGCGGAGCCAGCAAGGATTTTTTTTTTTTTTTTTGCTATAAGAGTTGGTCCTATAAAAACATGTCAGTATAAAAATTTTAGATAATATTAAGGGGATTTATAATAAATTTAAGCGGATTTGAAATCTTGGGAATTGACGAAGTTATGAATTTTTTTCTTCTAAAACCCCCCTTCCCCTCCCCCTTAAGGCAATTTTTAATTATATCAAAAATCTGTCATACATAAATTTTCGGCCCTTCTCCTAGAAGTAATAATAACTTTAAACGGATTCGATACGTATCATAATTAAGAAATTATGGGTTTTTTTCTGTTTTCACAAAAAGTCCCCCCCATCCCCCCCCCTTGGTTCGATTTTGCCCATTAACGAACTTGACCGAGATTTTATGCCCCTTGATTTTATGTATCAGTTTCGAAAAGATGCGGGAGTTGGAACCGCCTACTTCGAAAAATAACTTGTTTGCAGGCGGAGCCGGCAGGGATTTTTTTGTTTTTAATTTTTTTTTGCTATAACGGTTAGTCCTATAAAAAACTTGTCAATATAAAAGTTTTAGATAATATTAAGAAGATTTATAATAAATTTAAGCGGATTTGAAATCTTGGGAATTGACGAAGTTATGAATTTTTTTCTTCTAAAACCCCCCTTCCCTCCCCCCTTAAGGCAATTTGTAATTATATCAAAAATCTGTCATACATAAGTTTTTGGCCCTGTTCCTAGAAGTAATAACAACTTTAAACGGATTCGATACGTATCATAATTAAGAAATTATGTTTTTTTTTCTGTTTTCACAAAAAGCCCCCCCCCCCCCTGGTTCGATTTTGCCCATTAACGAACTTGACCAAGATTTTATGCCCCTTGATTTTATGTATCAGTTTCGAAAAGATGCGGGAGTTGGAACCACCTACTTCGAAAAATAACTTGTTTGCAGGCGGAGCCGGCAGGGATTTTTTTGTTTTTAATTTTTTTTTTTGCTATAACGGTTGGTCCTATAAAAAACTTGTCAATATAAAAGTTTTAGATAATACTAAGAGGATTAATAATAAATTTACGCGGATTTGATATCTTGTGAATAGGGCATTCCATTAGATGGCAACGAGTCACGTGAGTCCATGTTTTTGACGTCATCTCCGGTAATGGAGCTGGCGATTTGGTGTTTTTATTGGCGTTCTTCTGGTAACCTCGTATAACGGAAGTTTGAAATGTTTATTTTTGTTGAGATAGACATATGAAACATGATAAAAATAATAACACCAGTTGTACAACTTTTAAGGAACATTATATAAGATAATATATTTAAGAATATTATCTTAATTTACATTAGAAGTTATCACCGAAATAGTTACTAATGAATAAAAAGGTTTTTTGTGCAGCTATGATCATATATATATATGTATATATGTAAATGATTTTTCACTCAAGAATTTTTATAAAGCAAATGAAAATTTGTATTTACGATTAATTTCTATGTTGTGAACAGAAACTTTCATATAATTCACAAAATCGTATTTAATATAAACGCATTTTAAGAAGATTCAAACACATTTGAGTAGTAGTTAATAAAAGTGTGAAGGAGTCTTTATAAAGATTATTATTTGTAAATTTTGCTTTTGTACAGAAATTGTTTTATTCACTGTTAATATTTAAATTTCTTATTAATTCTTCATTTTTCCTAATTAGAATTTATCAAATTATTAAATCTGTGCTTAAAACATATGATATAGTTTAACAAATTCAGGATACTTTAAATTCATTAGCAACATTCATAAATCAATGTATGCCAACAAACTAGAGCTGTACTGAGTACTCAGCTAAGTTTTGGCGGAGTTTTTTTTTTTTTTTTAAGCATTATTGTCATTGTCATTATTGAATACCCCTTCCCTCTAAAAAACAAGTTTTTCAAAACTATTCTTTGTAAAAATGAATAACATGAACTGGCTTTCTTTTTAAATTTCATTTCTTAAATTTGCAATTTAAAAACAGATAATAAAGAATTTTTTTTCATTTCTATTACTTATTTTTGTAAGTCAAACAAAATAAGTAGATATTTTTTTTTTGTCTAACATTGGGACAAAAATTTAAATTATCATGTTAATTAAAAATTTTTATGAAAAACCAAAGAATAAAGGGCATTAATATATCTAAGAAATAAAATGCTTGAATGTTAAACTTGTAGAAAGCTTTTGATCACCATTTCAATATTCCCCTCGCACCTTAATATTTATATGTAAACAATTAATGCTTATTTATTTCTTGCATTTTATTAAAAAAGGGATTGAAAGTTCTAAAAGTCAAAAGAGTCATTAATACAATTTATTTCTAATTTATGTATACATTACTCTAATGAAAAGGCAAATTTTCAACTGTAAACAAAATAGACAGAATGACTTTAACAAAACCTGCAAGAAATTAAACTTATATCAAATGTCAGAGCTGTTTATACAGAGATAATCAGCAGAAACTTTCAAAATGTTATCCGTTTCAGGGGTCGATACAGGAAAAATTTGGGGCCTATTTAGGGTGCCTTCACAAAAATCAATTTAATAAAATGGGTCCCTTCACAAAATTCTATTCCATAAAAACTTACTATTTATTATTTATTTATTATTTTGTGATTTTTAAAATGCGTAATTTGTAAATAAACAAGTTCACCAGAGAGGAAAACTTCAGCAAAAGGATTTTAAAAGTTTTTGTTTATAAATGTTTGTTTCGAATTTGATTAACTGGATTTCAACATTTGTTACAAAATTTTATTTTTCAGAAAAATATAATAAATTTCACAAAAATAACCTTTACTTTTCCTTTTCACAAAATGGGCCCCCAAGAAAAAAAAACTGCATCACCTTCATTGGTATTTTAACATTTATATTACCTTTCATATGCAAAATGCAATATTTAAAATAAATTTCAACAGTTAAATCTTATTTCAACATTTGTTATTATTATCTCTCTCTCTTTTTTTTTTCTTTTTTTTTTATATTAAGGTTGTTTATTCTCAAATTCAAACTGTCTACTTTACGACATATTTTTTAATTCATTTTTGATCGTAAATTGGCAGTTATTGTTATTCAGAAACTTATGTAACTGAAACACGTTTTCCATTTTTTTGGTAAACGCAAAAGATCTTTCAGAAAATACAGTCAAAGTTACCATTTTGAACTGGATTTCTGTACGTGACAGCCAGAGAAAGTATAAAACATGCCGTCACATGAAACGAATAGCTTGTAACTCGATAAGTAATTTATTTATCAAAAAATGGAAAACTCATTTTGATTCCGGATTGCTTCCATGGTCAGGCCTGCCAATTTTATGTCTTTGCATTTAAAAATGTGTCAGAAAGTTTCGCGCTATTGAGCAGATTACTAGAAATACAAAAATATTTATTAACAAAAGCAGTCTGATTTATTAGGAGTAGGAAATTACATATCTGAAATAAAGAATTTTTTATACTTTGTTATAAAGGCACACACAACCAATTTTTTCAATATTTATACGATTTATTTACTTATACAGAAGTCTTATCTGTTATTACATACATACAGAAGTAATTTACCTAATATAAATCAGAAGCAGCTTTTTAATACATTTCATGAACATTGGTTCCACCACTATTTCAAAACAATGACCTTCATCACAGATTCTTACAAATTTTTGGAGTAGATTGATTTAGAAATAGTGGTAGAAAATAGGGCCTAATATGGCAAATTGGCTGAGTACTCGGCCAATACCGAGTAGTTGCAAGAATTTCATGTTTTAAGCATATTTAAAGACAAATTAATTTATAAGTGATCTATAAAAAGTTATTTGAATATAAATGCAATATATGCCATAATTCATAAAAACTATTTACTCGGTACATAAAAATTTATCTATAAAACATAGAAAAAGGTAAGAAAAAAACCCCATCCAAAATTAATGTAAATTGAAGTTTAATTTTATATTTATATTAAAAAAAAAGACATTTCTAAAACTGTAGGAAAAGACTGATTTTGGATAAAGAAGCAGTACGTAGAAACAGAAAATACAATAAATGCAATTTAAAAAAAAATAATTATTAAATTTGCTGTATGGCAAATTATGGTACAAAAATACTAATCATTCTACATTTTCTGGAGATAGGGCATTTTTTTTATTGGTTGTAAATTTGTCCTGCTCCAGAAAAAATGTTTTCACTGCGAGCACTGATAAAATAGCATTTTAGCACATTACACACACACAAAAAGAAAAGAAAAGAAACTGTAAAGCCCCCTTTTTGGTGCTTTCGTGTTATAGCGGCCTCCACAATTACAATTATGTCAAGGTTTCAGCTCTGATTTCGCCAAGATCATCGAAAAGCTTATATATGCTTCATATATACACATATTATTCCAAACAGCCATATACGTCATTACATACATATTATTTGTCTTATATGTCATATATATACATCCTATATGACTTATGCACATGTTATATGTATACATCATATATGTGTTATATATGACTAATAACTCGGCCATATACATCACAAAAGTAATGATTTAACGTAATAATTATGTCATACATGCTTTATAATTTGGCGATAAATCTTTGTCGCTTGACGATTCATCCTCAAGGGCCGCTATTACACGATAGTACCCAATTTTTTTAATCAAAAGAAAATAAGATACTTTTAAAAACTATGAAACATTTTGCATTATTCAAGGAATTGTTACAGCAAGCAATAACCATTTTTGATAGACAGATTTCAGGTATCAAAATGACAAATGGGTAAAGATGTGTTAAATAATCAATTTTAATTTCATATTGGTTAATTGAACTATTTATATATCAATTCTTTTTTTATATATATTTTTTAAATAATGCTACTGTTTTAAAATTTTTGAATATTCAAAAATTGTCATTAAAAGGTCCACAATAAATGAAATAAAATTTCAAAAAATGAAGTTAATTTAAAAAAATTGAAGTTAATTTTAAAAAATATGATTATATTATATGCACAAGATGCATGTTTATAAATAGGTATCTATATAAACACACACACACACACAGAAGTGTTACCACTAAGCACACTTCATGTTCGCATCAGTGATTCTTTCTTAAACACAACTACTCGGTACACCAATAGTAGAAAAAATAATAAAATCTGCCAGTGGCAGGTTTGTTTATATACCTTGTTTGTTTATATACCTTAGCTATTAAATTAAAATTAATGCATTATTAATCAGTAATTAAATTTCAAACCTTCATCTTGACGGAGTTTCTGTGTATTCAAGTTAAAAAATGTAATTAATGAATAAACAATTGGAATAATAATACACAAATAAAATAAAATTAAATAAAAATATTTTATTCTTCAACATTTTTCGAAAACACATGAAAGTAACTATATATATATATATGTTAAAATTTATTCAACCCATATGACTTAAAATAGTTAAACACTTAGAAAGAGAGCAGTTATATTTGAATGTAATTTTTTTGAAATTATTTATTATAATAATGATCATTCGTTTATTGCCCCTGGATTTTGCACAAATGATACCAATGCTATCAGAATATCCTAGATACTTCTAATTATTTTTAAAATATCTTAACAAATATTAAACATTAATATAAAACACAAATATTAAACAAATAAATATTTCAACTAAACTGCTTGTTATCTCCAAGATTAAATTGAAGGTTGCAAGAAACATTAAAAATCTGGGTACTTCTCTATTATCCCGTCGACCACTTTTCATAATAAAAAACTATCGCCAAACTGCAAGATTAAACGCCAAAAACGCAGTCCCATTTACTTGATGTCAGAAGCATTATACGTGTTTGTTATGTCATCAAGTGGTTTTTAATTCGACATGTGTGTGTATTTTTTAGTTTTACTGATTTATGAGTTATTTCATTCATTAAAATAACAATTGTGTCCTTAAATTCCTATATTTTATTTATTTATTTATTTTGATATTCCAACGGCAACACTCTAAAGTTTATTTGGCATTACAGTTTGACGATAGTTTCTTGTTATGTAAAGTGGTCGATGGGATAATAGAGAAGTACCAAAATCTGTACACTACTAACATAACATATTATAAAGCTGTTAAGTAAATTGTAATACTCAAGTAATCATGACATTCATATAATCTTTTCACAACTAAAAATAATTCATTAAGATATGTTATTTAATTCCTTCAATTAATATTTATCTACTCTAAATGGATACCAAAACTTTTATCTTCAAACATGTGTCTTTATAAACATACACAATTTTTATTTGATAAATATATGATCTTTTAATTCCAGCAATCCATGGTTCATATTAATCTACCTTTAAAATCACATTCACCTGTCTTTAAAAAAGTACAAGCAGTTTTTACAATGTATGTAGTTTATTTAATAATTAAATTAAAAAAAATATTCTCAAAATTCAGATAATTGCTTGCAAAATATCAGCAAAAGCTGGAAAGTAATAAATACTTTATTTTTTAAGCAAAATATTAACCAAATATTCTATAATATTCATCACAAATGCAATAAAAGAGTCTTAATATTGAAAAATACTAGAAATTTTCTTATTAAAATGACCTATCAAATGTATACAATCATAAAAGTTGTGTACGAAAAGAGCTTTTCATCTACTTTAAGAAGGATGAAATCAATATTCGAGATAATATTTTGCATAGTAACTTTTCACCATGTATGAAAAGAAGGGCCCCAGAATAGACATTCATTAGCTCTCCTCCCCTTTCCAAAATAAATTTATACACAGAATTTTCGATCCATTGCTTTTATTTTTATTTTAAATATGAAATAATTGGTAGAAAGTACATTATCTTAATATTTTTGTTTTTTAAATTTCAAATCAAATTGGAAAAGTAAATTGATTTGCCATTAGATGAGTTTGTTAATAAAATGTGTAGCTCTCATAGTTAATTTACAGGGACACACAAAAGTAAAAAACATGCAAAACTTATCATCATGATAACATCAGAAATGGTGAATCAATTCGGGTCTAATTGGGACAGTGTATTGACCTTGCAAGTATCTTTGATGTATTCAATTCATTATTCAAATATCCCAGGTCACCTAATGTAAAAACCAGCCATGTTCAAAGCAAGGTATAAAAAAAATTAACTGGTACTATTTTACTTTGGGATGTCCGATTGCATGACTTTTTGCCCTAATTTCATTATTTCTTTTTTCTACCGAAAGATGAATTAAATCTTTTCGTGCTCCCCTTCTATACTGGCACCTGGGGCAAAAAATGAAAGAAAGAAAATACCATTGTATAAGTTGTGTAGTAACTTAATTTTAATAAAATTGTAATTAATTTAAAAATCATATTGAAAATTTTTTAAGATGAATTGCATTTGATTATAACTATATACAGTGACCTCTCCCTTACTAAACAAATAAATATTTCAACTAAACTGCTTGTTATCTTCAAGATTAAATTGAAGGTTGCAAGAAACATTAAAAATCTGGGTACTTCTCTATTATCCCGTCGACCACTTTTCATAATACTTTCAGGGGACTGTAGAAAAAGTCGTATAACTGAGAGATCATCTCATTATACAAGTTTCAAACTTTACATGTATTAATTATTTTACCTATATTAAAAATGATAAGTTTTGAGTACTAAGAACAGATTTTAACAAAATTTAAAAAAATAATAATAAAAAATAAAACATAGTTTAAAAAGTTTACAAAATAATTCACTCACCACTATGTTTATTTTGAAGATTAACAGATCAGATTTTCTCAAAAAATGAAGTGATATTAGTTTGCCTCTGTCGTCGACTAAAAGAGAAAATGTTTTTTTCTAAGTCTATTAAAGTTTTTAAGCTATTTTAGGAATATTCATTTTGGTGGACATAATTCTTTAATGTATTTATAGCGGCACTTGCTTCTGAAAAAATTACAACAGCAGAAACATTGTTTCCATCTTTGTCACCCTCTGCTCTCACCTCTTCATTACTGATATCTTCAAAGATTTCTCATTAAAGAATTCCCATAAGCTCTTAAAATCGGGTTTATCTGTTGACCTAGCAGTTTGGTCTTGTGAAAAACCACATTTCCTAAAACAATTCTTAACTGTCTCCGATGTCACATTTTCCATGCAGATGCTGTAAGATGCGTAGCATCTAAAATGGAAATTGCTTTAGCTTCCTTTTTGTTTTCCAAATCAAACTCCTTCTGTAGTTTACTTGAAATTCTTTATAATCCCTAAATCTAATAGCTTTAATCTGTTTGTAAAAATATAACTTTAATTTGTTCCAGAAATGGTACATCTTTTATATCTGGATGTGATGGACACTGATCCAGGAAAGTGCATTTTGCACTAACCCTGATTACTCACTCAGTACTATACAGAGACATGATCTGCAGGTGGTCATTTGGCTTTTGTTAATCGGTTTTCTTAAATAGCAGGCACAAGAAAATTCCATACAACCACCTTCCCACCATAGATTTCATCGTTAATAACACACCAAGGTAGATAAGAAATGTTATTCATTATTTATAAACACTTTAACAATAGTCAAAAGGATAAAGATAAGAAGCGTTAATGATTTGTACTTTGATTATAAAAATGAATTCTTGAATGGGAAATGTAAACTCGCTTGAAATGTTTAAAGCGTCATATAAGTGAGAGAAGTTTAGCATTATTTCCTATAAAGCATGGATGGGACCGAGAGAATTCGGGGTATAACCGAGAGTCATATAAGTGAGAGGTCACTGTAAATAATATTTGTGAGATTTGCAAAATGTGTTTTTTTTTTCTTATACAGGGTATCTCTTCTTATCGTTTACTAATTAGCTAATTTCTAAACCATTAGTTTTAGAAATATAGTTCCAATTGCAAAAATGTCTCAAACTTTGTTTTGCATCACATAAAAATCGATTACGTAAAAATTATTACTTTTTAAATAGTTAAGGAATTAAAAATTGTATAGAATGCCTGGGTCCAATAAGTTTTATTTAGAAAATTTTTAAGTGTTCTAACAAGTATAACAGTAAAAATTTATTCTTCAATGACTAAAACTTACTGAGTTATACTTAGAACTTCATGAATTTTCAGTGCTTGAATCTAGAGATCTGCACGGGCCGGGCCAAGGCCCGAAGCCCGTACTCGGCCCGGGCCGGGATCGGGCCTATTTTTCTTCATGGCACTTGGGGCGGGCCATATTTTTTTCTGAAGGCCCGGGCCAAGTGATTACTCTTTACGGGCCGGGCCCTACTTTTTTCCTGAAGAATAAGGCCGTGCCTTAAATTATTTTTTCTGTACAGAGCCGGGACTGGTTTCATTCTTCCTAGTCTTCATGCCTTAAAATTTTTAGTCCTGGTTTTGACTCGTATGAAAATCATTGTCTCGGCGTACCTGGTCCGTTCGAAGGTCAGTAAAATAAGATCTGGCATAAAAATCTTTTCAAAACATGCATACATTTTTAAATCACCATTATTTTATAATTAAACATTAAAATTTATTATTTTTAAAGAATAGTAGATTTATACACTTATTAAAATATAGCTAAATTAAAATATAGTAAAACGTGTGAAAAAGAACCTGCTTATGATGGAATCCTGTCTTAAATTGAAAAATGTGTTGATCCATTAAAAATGAATATACTAATATGTAAGAAAAGAATATATAATACATTTACACCTGCTAAGAAGGCAAATTGTCTATAACTCATTTTTTTTTCTTCCCTATGCAATTCCATCTTAGATTTTACCGTATAGCATTTTTCTGATTTTTAACACTTCAATAAATGGAATATGGATTAACAATATCGATGATAACTTAAACACATACATACAACAAATAGAAATTTATTAAAAAAATAAATATTCCAGCTTGCGGCACCTCTATAAAAATGAAGATTATACACATGAAAAAAAAAAAAGGCTGAGATAGGAATTTTTGGTTAGATCTCCTCCTATGGGGCAAATTTTTAACCAAATCGACGTAAAAATTATGTTTTGTAGAAATTCACTCGGGCCGGGTTCGGGCCGGGCTCGGGCTGAACTTTTAACTTTTAAGCCGGGCCGGGCCAATATTTTTTTTGTTCGGGCCGGGCCGAGCTTTTAATTTTTGTATCGGGCCGGGCCAAATTATTTTTTGTATGGGTCGGGCCGGGCCCGGGCCTGGAAATTTCGGCCTGTGCAGACCTCTACTTGAATCACTAAAAATGGAAAAGTGTCTTTTTTTGTACTAGAAAATCTGACAATGCATGAAATTCAAAGTATCATAACTAGCTAAGTTTTTATAAGTTACAAGCAAAAATTGAGTTTAACCATGCAAATTTATTTTAATGATGTGGATTCATCTCAACAGAAAACAGTGTCAAAATTGTTTCAAACATTCTGTTTAAAAGACGTTTAATTAAAATGTCCATTGGCAGCATACAAAGAGATTAGTTACATGTTATAAAAATAATAGGTTGTTGGAACCTGTTGTCTATCCAACTGTAAGGTTGGAGGGGGGGGGATGATGCTATCGGTTAACCAAAAGTAACTATTTCCCATCCATAGAGCTCACCAATGCTGTCATTTCTTTGAATGGCACTAGCAGTTTCACCGAGAATATAAGAAGACTTCAAATGTAATTACAAGCTCTGTTTATTGATAATCCAGGTTCTTTACACGGTACACAATACAACGCCTGTAATCAAATGCCGGAGAAGAGGTAAATGCAATTACATGTTGATACTATGCAGAGCAAAAGCTGAGTATCTCTAGAAAACTGTCATAACTTTCACAGATTGTATAAGGCATTGGCAAAACAATAGAAATTTAATTAGCCAAAAATATATATTCTGGCGATACAGGAGTCTGAACAGACAGACACATGTGGTTTTATCTGTTAAAGTGAATGAGATTAAGTCAAAGAGCAATTATGAATTTTAACGCCGGCCTGATTAAAACCGCATAATGGAGCCTTGTGAATTTTTGCAAGAAACCACCCTAAAATATTACTATGTAAAAAGTGGAAGATGAGAGCTAAAAATATGACTAATGGGTGCTGATGTACCATAATATGGCAAGTAAAAGGCTGTGTGAATAAGAAACAAAAGAAATAATTTTTATATGCCGTGAGAATTGACAGCATATACACTAACCGTCGAAATATAGATGTACTACATCTGTGAACAAAGATTTCTCATTGTTTCCAGGCACAAGACTTCTTTTCTTTTCTTTTTTTAAATAGATGAAAATGCAGTCAGAGTGTAATAACGAGCAAAATAAAATGATAAATTAATTTTTAGGAAAAGGAACTGGGAATAAATAATTTGTAAGCTGGCAATTAAGTTTCGCCTTAAGATAAAATTTAGAAACCTTATACTTTTTTTTTGGGGGGGGGGGCAATCCAAACACATAAATTACATTGTAATATATCAAGTTAAATCTCCCTCCTTCATATCCTTAAGCTCACTTCATGTGCACATCAGTGATTCTTTCATATACACAACTACTCGTTAGTTACTTGGGTGAGTACTCAATATTTGATTAAAGTACTACTCTATACACCGCTAATAAAAACAAAACAGCCAACAGCAAAAAGAGAAAAATCTCTCTCCCTCTTCCCACTCCCAGAATTCAACTTAATTATACTTCTCTGGGTATCAGAAGCAGAAGTGAGAATTTCAGGGATTGGGGGGGGGGGGGGGGGACTTAGATGATTGATTATGTTTTGTTACAATAATGCAGAAAATTTGAAAAAATGTTTTTTTTTTTTTTAGGATTTTAAATTTTGTGGGCTCGGGAAGAAAGAAGGATTTAGATGAATTTTATTTTATTAAAGCAGAAATTCACTAAAATGCGGAAGAAGCTTTTCTCCCCTGTATTTACCTTTTTACTTCTAAATTAATGATAAAACAGTGTTTTAACAAATTAAAAAAAAAAACTCGATCATAAGCCCTCACTGTCAGCCCCTAAATTTAACTGGTTTTGCTTTTGAAAACGGGGGAGGGGGGGAATTACATTTGGGTTTTACAGTAATTATTATAAATAATAGTTGAAATTTCAGTAATATCTGTCTAAGTTGGACTTTGTGTAAGACGAAAATCTCCTTAACATGGAAAGATTTTCAAGCCCTAAGAAACACAAGTGGTACTTGAGACTAGTGAGGGGGTCCAGCCCTATACCCCCGCATCCCCCATATCGAGGTCAAAATTTAATTGTCATTTGGAAAAAATATTTTGATAGAAGTAGAGTTCTACACTGGTCAGGTAATCCAATTTCACTCGAACCCCATCCAACCGATGGGTCTGGTTTAAAAAACAATTTTGGAAAAACAAACACAGGCACAAGAAAATATTTGAGACAAACTTCTTACTATTTATAATTAAATGCAAAAAAATGCACGAGGATTTCTGTGAAAAATGTATATGACACATTTATAAATATTGTTAAAAACTTGTGTAAAAAGCTAACCTTAAAAATCTAATAATATACGTTGAACAGAATCATTACATAGAACAATAATTAGAGTACTGAAGACAGCATAAATTCTTAACATACCTCAATTGAATAGTGTGGTTTTCCTTCAAATGTATACTCAATCTTTTCCACCTTCATTCACAATTTTGTCTCCTGCATCAAAAAGCTTTGATTTTGAGAGCCCTATTTAAATGAAATTTAGCTGGAGCAATGTTACCAAGGAATATGAAGTGAAAAACACACATATGCACTTGGTAACACTTCTACAGCCTGTGTGTCTTCATCTTGAGTTATCGTGTTCCATTCATTCCAGGAAAATCTTAAGATTCTGAAAAGAAAAGACATCTTATGTACTTAAAGGTCAACAGAAATGTATTAACATATCCATATATGTATAAAACAAGGCTGAAACTAGCTTTTTTTCACAGAGGGCAAACATGGATTTTGGCATCTACCCCCCCCCCTCCCCCACTCACTTTTTTGCAAAGTAAATTTACAAAGAGAATTTTACAAGTTAATAATAACTGATTTATTTTAAAATTAAAAATGGGCAATCACACTTTTGTCCAATATTTATAAAACCTGTGAAACTGGAATCAAAATTAACTAGAAAAATTCTGGTTTATACAGGTTTTCCTATTAGCAAATAAAATTGCTGGTTTTCTTTCTGTTGAAACCATGTAAAGTTTTCATTTAAGACAAGATTCTGTTGCACACAGATTTTACTGTAGTTGTATTACATTGCAATTAAGCAGGCGTTTAAAGTCATATGAGTCACAATGTCTTAAGAACTGAAAAACCAGGATTTTCTGTAGGTATAACAATGAATTCCATTTCAATACCGTAAAATATATGTGTGCTATATACAGCCAATTTCACAGAAGTATCTCTTCCTATTAATAGACTGTTATGTCTAGATTCTTTCCTAAACCTAACATAAATTATCAAAATTATAATAGTGACCTAGTAGAACAAAAACAAACAATTTTTAACTAAGTATTATATTTTGTGAATTTTCCAACCCATAGTGTTTAGTGTCCCAATCACCTCAATTCTTCTTTTGGATTTTCCAACTGAAAAACATTTTTACTCAAATTTCATATCTATATATTTTGTATCAAACAACAAACCAAATGTTCATATTTGGCATCCTCGGCACACCCTCTTAGTTTCGGCTCTGGTATAAAATAAGAGATTAGTGTTAGTTCTTTACAGAAGGGCCTGATTATCACAACGGAAAACAGGACGGCCTTGTACTTTTCTTAAAGTGAGTACAAATAGTGGTTAAAAACATGTTACAAGGGCCCAATAGTGGATCTTTGTACTAAGGCCTCATGTAAGGTTAGTTAAGCCCTACTTTAGATCATGTATTCATAAAAATCATGCATTTTATAAAAAACAAATCATGCTTGTTACTCTAAAGACACTCAATCTGAACAACAATTTAGTTACATTAAGCTTTAAAATGAAATTAAAATATAAAATAATATAAGAATCTTACACTTGCAAACACTGCAAATCAAACAATAAATTCGGCAAATCATTATTGAGAAAATAAATATTCCCTTTATGGTACTGCCCTACAAAATATTAAAATTAATAAAAGCATATAAACTGCAGGACTGCGTGGACAAAGATTAATAAATAAAAAAACATCGATTTTGAATAGAACGCGTATAACTTATACAATAACATTTAATTGCAAGACAAAAATAATAATGATAATAAAGGGTACAGATTGTACTAGTTGTTAAAAAAGGGATTGTTAAGAGATATAGCTGCTCAGTTACATTGACTTTAAATAAAAGTGCATGAATACATACTTTCCCAGTTGTGTGTATAAAATCTATAAAATTAGACAAATCTTATTTTTACAAAGCAATTTTTTTTTTTTTTTGCCTAAGATACGAACTTTTCATCCCCACCCACTTAATTATTATATTAAATTCGTAAAATAACACCGATCAAAAATAGTTGAAATAACATGATCAGATCCTAACATTACAGAAATTGTAACACTGACATAACCAAAAAAGACAGAAAACACTTACCTGATATATTTTTTCCAGTTTACATAATTTTTTTCTGTATGCTAGACATTTTAAACGCAACACACGTCTTGATTTTCATCAAAACAAAACAAATTTTAAAATATAACAGAAAAGAAGTACTTGGCAATCAAATAAAGTGAGATAAAGAAGCCAATGTGGTAAACATGAACTCGCTCTAAGCGCGTCAGAGTATGTGCAGTAGATTGCGCAGATTGAAGATTCTGGGTTCCATGTTTTTGACGTCATACTGGAATGATCTATTGACGAAGCTATGATTTTTTTTCTTCTAAACCCTCCCTTTTTCCCCTCATTGGGGCCATTTTTAATTATATCAAAAATCTGTCCTACATAAATTTTCGGCACTTTTCCTAGAAGTAATAATAACTTTAAACGGATTTGATACGTATAATAATAAAGAAATTATGAGGATTTTTCTGTTTTCACAAAAAGCCCCCCATTCTCCCCCCTTTGGTTCGATTTTGCCCATTAACGAACTTGACCGAGATTTTATGACCCTTGATTTTATGTATCAGTTTGGAAGAGATTTATGCAGAATTTTTCCAGTTATCGTGGTCAGAAAAAGGTGACATAGATAGATAGATAGATAGATAGATATATAAACTTTTGAACTGGGGGTGTTTTTGGGTTCTGGGAGTCATGATCGGCGTAAATCTGCAAAAATTTTTCAAAATTTCCAACTTAGGTGAGAATGTAATAGGTAATATTTCTTACGAAATCTACCTAAAAGTAGTGAAACTGCAGCAGACCCTAGTTTTCTTATAGTTTGTAGTATAACATGCAATTTTTTTAAGAGAAAATATTTAGCGAGTAATGTAATTTAAAAAAAAACTAGTTTCTAGGGAGCATCAATTTTATTTTGGACGTTACTTCCAGCAATATATAAAATCTCAACTTATGAAAAGTATACTAATAGAGAAAGAGATTAGTGTGTGGTGGATCTTCTGGTGCATGTAAAGAGGTTTGATTGCTCTCAGTAGATCACAAGTGTGTAGTTTTATTGCATAATAAACAACTACCATGAGTGATCTTCTGCAAGCAAGTGGAATTTGATGCCTTTGGACTACACTCTACTTTTGGAAGGATTGGGGATTCATCTTTGCAACGAATAACTACATTTTTAAAATCCTGCAATACAATAGGACTCCCAATGCTATGCCGAAAGAGGAGACTGAAGTAAGTTTATTGAAGTAGTGTCAAAAATAATATTGATGCTCCCTACAAACTAGTCTTTTTTTTATTACAATACTTGCTAAATTAGGTTTACCAAAAAATAGCATGTTACACTACAAACTATGCGAACATAATAAAAAAATATACAAGTACAAAAATTATTTAGCTGAAAATATTTTTAAATTACCATCATGCAATAATGGACAATATTCTTCCTTTTGAGCTGATATGCATGACAGTAAAATAATGTGACTAAGAGAAATAGTAAAAAATCCTTCATGAATTCACAGTGTAAACAAACAATCATACCGTCATTTTACCAACTGTGACAACATGAGAATATTGTCGATAGAGTAAAATTGTAAATATAATATGAAATGAATATTTTTATATTTCAGTCTGGGATAGAAATAAAATCTGCTGATAAGTTTAAAAAAAAGTGCTTTTGTTTGACTAATTTTTAATATGATAATGCATTTAAGGATTAGATGATATTTACCTTTTCTATGACCTATTTTTATTCCTTCAAGAATGTGACTTCATTATTTATAGTAATAAAAAAATTATAATATATGCTTTATTTAATATATTTTTCTTGAATTGAATGAACTGCTAGTTTTGCTATTGCCCCCCCCCCCCCCTTCTGATATCTCTATTAATGTATGTATCATGTATTCACTATTTTAAAGATTTTCAATCTTAAATTCTTGAGGTGTGCAAAGACAGAGAAAATTTGTAAAGTGATAATCAAAAGTTCAAGAATAGCTGATTTAGATTACTTGATTGATACCAGTTTTTTGAAATAACAATATTCGCCCTATTTAGTGATAGATCAAATAAAGCAAAAGTAAGGTGAATTATACTATTTCTGAAATTTGGTAGCAACATTGCATAATATGGAAAAGGTTCATCTAGAAGGGATTAATAGACATACATATACATCCATATAAGTCTAATGAACATCTATGTAAGAGCATATTTACATTATATTCCATGTCCATGTACATCTCTATATACATCCATATTACATAGATATGATGTATATATACATACATAATACATAGATATTATGTCTAGGACATGATGTATATGGACATAGACATCCGTTTAAGTAGATATTATGTCGGGTTTGGATGCCCAACGAACGCTATATGGATGTATACGGAGTGACATCTGATGGTAATATCTACGTAGATAATATGTTATATGGAACTCCTCGGATGAATTATGGACATGGTGTATGGATGTACTTTACGTTATATGGATGTCATATCTACCAGTTTGTGCAGTGTGGGATGTTGCTTAGTTATAGAAGTAATAGGGAATTTTTATAATCAATTGAACCCGATTATGAAACATTAGCCTTATTAAAAGATTCTGCTGAATGAATTTCGATGGAACTTGCATTGCTAATTTTTTAGGGATAGTTTTAGTATAATAGTTATTTGGGAAATGCTACTATAAATGGCTAAATAAACGTACTAACTATTATTAACTAAACGAGCTTTGAACCGCTCTACAGATCCATAAGAATTCATCTTTACTTTGAATACCCACCGGCTGCCAATTGCTTTCCTCTCAGATGGCAGATCAACCAGCTCCCATGTCTCGTTTTTCAAAAGAGAGTCCATTTCTTCTTGCATAGCACACTGCCATTTGTGCGAGTTTTCAGAAGGGACAGCTTTCCTGTATGTTTCAGGTTCAGCATATCCAGCTAAAAGAACATAATTCTCAAACCTTGCAGGTTTTCTTAGCTTGCCTCTATCTCTAAAGTAGCTAGTTTCTTCACTCACAGCTTCATCTGAGATTTCTTCATAATGTTCAATGTTGCTTTCAATTTCACTAAGGTTGTCGGTTGCTTCAACATTTTCTGATGTCTGCTTTTCTTGGAATTTGCCTATTACTTCCACAATTTGCTCGTAGTTATCTTCAGAAGAAAGTGTGGTATTCAAGTGAGATAAATTTTCATTTTGAAAAATAACATCTCTACTTAGCATAACTTTGTCTTGTTCTTTGATGGCTTGTTCATGGCTATAGACACTGCCATTTGTGCGAGTTTTCAGAAGAGACAGCTTCCTTGGTATGTTCCTGATATCAGCAGAAATCTCTTTTCTATTGGCCAAACCGTAGCTAAAGGTTTTGAATTTAAAGCATCAAACACTGAATGTGTTTTTACTAGAGATGGTATCATACGTTTAAAAGGAGTGTGCACAGCTAATAGCTTATATGCTTTGGAATTAAGAGTTCGAGAACCTGTTGTCTCTGCAAGTGTTTGTGTTGCTACTACTAATAATCTGCGACTGTGGCATGAAAGATTGTGCCACCAAAATAAGACTCATGTGAAAGAAGCCTGTCTATAGCCATCTTTCTCTCCACAGTACCCAACATAGATACCTTTGACACTTTTTCGATCCCACTTCTTCTTGTTAGGCTTGGGTATATGGACGAAGCATTCAGTTCCAAAAACACGTAGATGACTAATGCTTGAAACTTCTTTATCAAACCACAATTCACAGGGGCTTTTTCCTTTAACTAATGATGAACCAGTTCTATTCAAAATATATACAACCGTGTTAACGGCTTCTGCCCAAAGTTTTAAAGGAAGATTCTTAGAGTGTAGCAAGGTTCGTGCACACTCCACAAGCGTGCGATTTTCACGTTCAGCTGCACCATTTTGTTCTGGCGTAAATGGCATGGATACACGAGATGTAGTTCCTTCACCTTCAATAATTTTTCTCACTTCAGAGTTCTGAAATTCTTTACCACCATCACTCAAGAATTCTTTAATCACATGGCCAGCATTCTTCGCTTCATTAACAAAGGTTTGCATGCATTTGAAAACTTCACTTTTCGTTTGCATAAAAAATACTCTACGATATTTAGAAAAATCGTCCTTAAAGGACACATAATATCTTGAGTTGCCAAGCGATTTCTGATGCATTGGTCCAGCTACATCAGCATGAATCAACTCTCCTACTTTTATTGGACGTTGTTTTCTAACTCCAAATGGTTTTCTGCATTGCTTTCCTAGACAACACCCTTCACATAGTTCATCTTTTTTATTAGTAACTTTAATATCATGTTTACTAAGTATTTCTTTCACATGAGTCTTATTTTGGTGGCACAATCTTTCATGCCACAGTTGCAGATTATTAGTAGTAGCAACACAAACACTTGCAGAGACAGCAGGTTCTCGAACTCTTAATTCCAAAGCATATAAGCTATTAGCTGTGCACACTCTTTTTAAACGTATGATACCATCTCTAGTAAAAACACATTCAGTGTTTGATGCTTTAAATTCAAAACCTTTAGCTAAGGTTTGGCCAATAGAAAAGAGATTTCTGCTGATATCAGGAACATACCAAGGAAGCTGTCTCTTCTGAAAACTCGCACAAACGGCAGTGTGCTATGCAAGAAGAAATGGACTCTCTTTTGAAAAACGAGACATGGGAGCTGGTTGATCTGCCATCTGAGAGGAAAGCAATTGGCAACCGGTGGGTATTCAAAGTAAAGATGAATGCTGATGGATCTGTAGAGCGGTTCAAAGCTCGTTTAGTTGCCAAAGGCTTTAACCAAAGATATGGGATTGATTTCTCAGAAACCTTCAGTCCAGTAGTTCGATGGGAAACTGTAAGAACAGTCCTGAGTGTTGCGGCTAGCAAGAGACTGAAACTTTCCCAGTTTGATGTTAAAACTGCATTCCTTTATGGAGAACTAACCGAAGAGATCTATATGACTCAGCCTGAGGGCTTTAGTGATGGAACTAATAAAGTTTGCAAACTGTATAAAAGTGTATATGGGTTAAAACAATCCCCACGATGCTGGAATGAACGTTTTAAAGGATTTGTTGAGAATTATGGCTTGCAACAATCTTCTTCAGATCCTTGCTTATATTATAATGAAGAAAAGACTCTTCTACTCATTGTATATGTAGATGATGGCATCATTGCTACTAGAGATGAAGAAATTGCTAAACAGTTTCTTAAGGAGCTCGAAACTGAATTTTGTATAACTGTTGAAGTTGTCAATCATTATTTAGGAATGCAAATTCAGCACCTGGATAGTGGGAAAATCTTCATACATCAAGAAGCATATTGCAAAAGGATCTTGAATCGTTTCAATATGTTGGAATCCAATTCAACTTGTGTGCCTATAGAAAAAGGTTCTATTACAGTTGAAGAATGAGCAACCCTTTCTGATGATGTGCCATATCGTGAGGCTGTAGGTAGCCTGATGCTTTTAGCTGCAGTCACTAGACCTGACATATCATATGTTGTTGGTGTCTTTTCTCAAGTACTGGATAAACCAAAACAACAACATTGGAACTTAGTGAAGAGAACCTTGAGATATCCTAAGGGAACTCCCAAGAGCGGAATTGTGTTTACACCTGATTCTAACTGTCAGCTTCAATGTTTTTGTGATTCTGATTATGCGGGTGATCCCTTCAGTAGGAAATCTACATCAAGAATGGTGTTCATGAATGCTGGTGGAGCTATTTGTTGGAAGAGCCAACGCTAAAAATGTATCGCGCTCTCAACAACCGAAGCTGAGTTTGTCGCAGCTAGCCAAGCTGGAAAAGAAGCCATATGGCTTTCCAGTTTGCTATATGAACTGTGTTCTTTAAGTAGAATACCTGTGTTAAATATAGACAATCAAAGTGTGATCAAACTGATTAAAAATCCAACGTTTCATAACAGAACAAAACATATTGACATTCGGTATAAGTTTATCAGAGAACTCTGTGAAAATAATCAGCTAGGTGTTTCTAATTGCAGCAGTGAGGCTCAAGCTGCAAATTTGTTTACGAAAGCTTTGCCTAGAATTAGATTTGAAAAACTTAAAAAAACTGATAGGAATGATAAATTTGTGCGATTAATATTTCTTATTGTGTATCCTGCATTATTATTTTAATGTGAATATTCATATAGGGAAAGTATTAGTATTTTGTATTTTTTTGTTTAACATTTGTACTATATTTTCTATGTGTATCTTGTATGCGATTTTACAAACCGTCACGCGTAGAGCGATTGGAGGCGGTGTCGAATGACGACTGGCTAAAAGATGGTTACGTAGATGTTGAGGAGAGGAGTTAAAGCGTATTAAATGAACAAGTGTATTAAAAGCTAATAATCTTGAGTCAGATCTAGTATAATGGTTAAAGCACCAGACTAGTAATTTTGAGTATCAAGTTGTGTCCTTTCCCTTTTTCTATTTTTGCATTTTTAGAGTTTTGCTTTGATCTTTATTGAATTAGTTAATAAAGAATATTTATTAACAGTGCTTCTTAAGCATTGATATAAAGATCAGTTAATCTTTATCAATTGCTCTGCAATATTTTATTGTCAATTAGATAATTAAATTTTAATTAGAATTAAGTTAAACAATATTAAATTATAATTATAATTAAGGTAAATAAAAATTAAAGTTTTATTGCATACAATAAAATTTAATATCAGATAATTTCAAGAATTAAATTAAATTTGATCTCATATAAGCTATTTTTTAATAACTATACGAACATTTATTAAAATGCAATAACTCCTAAACTTTCATTAAAAATATTTTTATATTAGAACTTTAGTAATAGATGATTATCAAATTAGCAGAATTAATTAATTAAAGTTTTAATCTTTTAAAATTAAGCATTATTCTTAAAAATCTCTATTAATTTACTAAAATTCTTTTTACCAATTACTGGTTGATCTGTAGTGATAAAGTTGTGGAAGATTACCATATTTAAAGGGTTTTTTTTCTATTATTTTATTATTTAAATTTTTAATTATTATTTATATTTAAATAAATATAATTAATATTAATTAATATTTTTATTTAAATATATAATTAATATAAATAAATATTATTATTTAAATATATAATTAATATTATTTTTAAAATATATAATTAATATTTTTGCGTAGAGGTTTGTTATACATTCTCTTGTGATTAATTAGCAAAAAATAATCTATGAGAAAAATAAACCTATCTATGTTAAAGAGAAACTTGGGTTTTTTAGACATAGCTTGAAATATGATCTTATGTTTATTTTGATACACTTTGTACAAGCCCAAACATTACTACATGTATGTTAATGTTATTTGTTATTAATAATGTGTAATAGAAACAAAACTTTTTTGGCCTCTATTAATATCCGGAAGCTAGGACTTTTTGTTTTTATTTCTGCTTCTTCTTCTTCTTTGTATTTATTTATTTATTTATTTATTTATTATTATTATTATTTGTATATGTCGTCTACATCAGCAATCCATTTATTTATTATTATTATTTTTTTTTTTTTGTATGTGTCGTCTACATCAGTAATATATATTTTAATGTCATCGTGATCTCAAGAATTTTGTGAAAATTGAAATAGCAGAAAATCATATACAGGAATTGTGTTGATTTCAAGAGTTTACATGTTAATTTTGGAACATTTAGGCTAAAAACAATAACAACCAAATTAAATTATTATAAATAGATTAAATAAAGCATACAATGGCATCATTTCACAACTGTATTATAAATAATAATAGTGAAAGTAAAGGAGATAAATCTATCTAACACTAGTAATAATAAATATAGTAATCATTATTTTAATTTTGCGAAAAAAAATGTTGAATGATTAATTGCTTATTTTACGAACAGATGGAGCCACTACACATTTTGTGAGCATTGTTATTACATATTGGAGGGTTTATGTGTGTGTGTGTGTGTATTTCGTAATAAACCATTTAAACTATTTAAATAAAAAAATAAATATACATGTGTATGTGTATTTTTTTAACGGCTTAGAAGTTGCATGGATTTTAGGCGTTCAAGTGTAATTTGTATAGCTTTTTAAATTATTTAAATACTGAATGAGATTTTTTTTTTTTTTTTTTTTTTTTTTTTGCAGTGGATACATGCAATGTTTGCAAGTTTTTAATTGTAAAAAGAAAAAAATAATTCCAAAATTAAATGAATTTGTATGAAAATTTTATATTTTACGCTGTCTTGACTTAAAGATATGAAGGAAATATTTTGTTTAATAAACCTTTAAGTTCAGTAAAAAAATTTAAACTATATATAAATTTGAAATCTTCATTTCTTAAGTATATATTGATTTTATGAAATAAATAACTATATAAAAATCTGAAAACTGTATTGCTTAAGTATATGTTGATTTTATGAAATAACACAGTTCAAAAAGTTTTTAACAACCTAGTAATTTTATTTTCGTTTATTAATTCAATTATGATTAAAAAAAAATAAATAAACATTCAGAAAGCTAACATTTATTTGCTGTGCTTTCAGTTTATTCTTGTGAAATAATGTTTAATATGTTGTTATTTGTTTAATTCTAGCTAATTGCAGTTAGTATTTACTATAAATAAAATTTTAAATAAAAATTACAAAAAAATGTAAACATGTAATCTTTATTTGACAATTGGAAGTTATAGCTATAACTTTATATAAGATTATAGATATTAAAGAGTATAATAATTTATAAATTAAATATGTTTAACTTTATGTAAGGTTTGTTATGTATCAATAAATTATGCTGGACGTATAGTTTTTTCCCTTAAAAAATTTACACAAGCAACTACAAATTTAAATTAGTCTTCATCAACCTTTACAATTAAAATATTAGTTTTATTTTTCTTAAAAAAACAAAAAAAAAAAAACAAGAGTTAAATTAGATAATGAGCTCTGAAAATACAAGAGCTAGAAGTATTTGATTTGCTGTTTCAAATTATACTTGTACATATGGATTGTTTTCTTATGGATCTTTATGGATTAAGTTAATAATTTTTTGTTAGACACGTTTAATATGTCCTAAGCATAATTAAAAACAAACCAAACATGAATATGCAAGATCAGACTTTCTTATGAATCTTCAACGAAATGAAAATTATCCTCTTCAAGCGCATTAAGCTCCTCCTACATCGTCTCGGGCAGTCGACCAATCACCATTCGACATCATCTCCAATCGTTCTACGCGTGATGGTTTGTAAAATCGCATCTTGTATTACTTTTTTAAACGAATTTTGATTTAGGGGAAGTGTTATAATATAAATCAAAAATTAATCGTAATTGTTTTACCACTTTTATGTATCTTCGTTTGGCAACCTGTGTGAGTTGTTGACTTCTGTGTGAGGCTGTGTGCTGTTGCTTGAGTAGCATTTCTACAATCAATTATTAAACCAAGTATCGTTTTATTAGTATTCTGTATAATCATTTATTTACTTTGTTTATTTATTCATAATATTTAAGTAAACGAGTTGGTCTTTAACAGCCTAAATTTTGTAAAATAATATGGATAATAAAAAAATATGTAGAATAATAATATAAAAATATAACCCGGCGACATTGGCGAGATTTTGTTTTATATAACAAACCGTTAGAGCAGTTTGCGTGGGTTTTTTTTATTAAATTAAACATTGTGTATTTTACAATAAATTAAGCATTGTGTATGTTTTATAATAAAATAATCTGTGTGTCTTTATAAAACAAAATGTGTGTGTTTTATAATAAAATAAACTATTTCATAATAAAATAAACTATTTCATAATAAAATAAAACTAACATGTTGTTAAGCAAGCTAGACCGGTACTTTTCCATTATACGGACACCATGCAAAAATGTATGCTAGTGCATTATGTTTGTAAATGTATGTATGTATGTAAATGTATGTATTAAGTGTATATAAATGTATGCTTGGCGACAATGGTGTCCGTATAACGGAAAAGTATCGCTAGACCTAACAGGTACCCGAAAGCGGGGTTTTTCTCGCCAAAATGGCGCAAAACAAAAATCGCGCCAAATGATAACGTACGAGACAGCTGTTCCTTAAGTATTATCAGATGCTGGTAAATTGATATTAAAAAAATAAAAAAAAATATATATAATTTGTTTAATTTGCTATCTAGCAACCAACACATGGGATTTTTTGTAGATCGCCATTAGTAAATTTAAGAGATTTAAAATAAAAAACCTGTTGTATATTTGTGAACTTTTTAGTTGTGTCCATCTCAAAACCATGTATTTCGTTATTCGTGCTTCATTTCGCCGTGTAAAGATGATCCAGTACCTGTGACGTCATAAAAGTCATGAAGCGGCCGTGTATAACGTAGGTCGCGAGCAAGCCCAGTGTCTAGTGTTGTCTTGGTTACGGATTCTAATACCCTACCCTGATTGATTGGACTTCTCCGGAAGATGTGATCTTAGCATACAAGCAGAAGATCAAGCTGCGTGTTGGGCAGCTCTATAATTCCTGTAAATATTCTGCCTCGCATGGGGACATTCCTAGTGTTAAACGAACTTATGATTAGGCCACCAATAAGGAAAGGACATGTTTACAAACAAGCAGTTCCATCAACCAATCTACCACTACATTTTTGTCGTAGCTTTATTGCAGGAATCGTCATGGCGACGTAGGCCAATCATATTATAGACGAGTTTCACGTAGACCAATCAAATTTCCCCATTTCATGTGTACAATAGGAGTCATAAAGAACAAACAGGTTTTTCTTGCTAACCAACCGTAATTGAACCAACAGTGACGTCAGGTGCCCTTTCCTTATAGAGGTGACGATGTTATGATTTCTCGGCTTCACTGTAAAATGCTGATAACCCCCGCGATTTTAGCTCGGTTTAAATTGGTCAACGACGGCAGTTGCCGTATGTGTGGTGTGTCCGACTCCTTGGAGCATATTTTGCTTTCTTGTTCTAGGTATCAATCTCAGTGCAGGCGGTGTTGGGATAATGTTACTTTGAATAGCGATTGTTTTCGTTCTTTTGGTCATTTTATTAGTAAATTTTGTTCATCTGATGGGTTTTGTTTTTCTGCCCTTCACTTCCTTCATAGTATAGATGGGATATAGTTGGTTATGATTTCTGTTGTCTGTTGGGTGTATATTGAGTTGTGGATAAATAGGGACTACAGCCTGGTCGCTGTAGGTCTCAAATTACCCCACCCCCCCCTTTCCCTTAAACTCAAACTCTATTGGTTGGTTAGTTGATTGTTTATTACGGCCGATTATCTACGCTAGGGATATAGACCGGCGATGGTCTTTCTAATACCCCGTTGAGATCGGATATTTAAGATATCTTAGATCGCTGAACTCACTGAGTAATACAGGCATTAAGGGCAAATAAAGGAAAGTTTTGGTGTAGTTTTGCTATTTGGTTCCTTTATGTTTTTGGGGTCGCTGAATACAAATCCGAAGTTTTCCAACAAAATTTTTCTCGAAAAATACGTTTTTTTACAAAAAACCTGAAAAAAAAAACCGGACTTTGCGCTGTTTTTTCAAAATAACTCCAAAACTATTTATTTTGCGTGAAAATCGACAATCTATGAATTAAAGAAAATAAAATTTCCTATATTTTTTGTACCGAAAGTTTTTTTCTCTGATTAATGGTTTAGTCGTAAAAGTGTAGCAAAAATGGGTGTTAAAAACAAAAAACTGTAAAAAAAAAAAGGGAATAGCGGCACTGTACGTTGATGCAACATGAAACTATCCATTTTACGCAAACGTTAACCATTAATGATACTAATAATTATATGATTGACTATATTTTATGCATTTGAGGTAGAGGGAAAGTGCTGATCCGGCGCCAGGGGGAGGTGGGAGCAGTGGAGCAGATCCGCCTCCTCTCATGAGTCGAGGGTGTTCCTCCTCCGGGGAGCTCGTACTCTAAGAGGAAGTAAAATTGGAGGGGGTAAAGGACAAAAAACTTTAAAAACGGGAATTACGGTCCTGTACGTCTTTGTAACATGAAAATTAACCCTTTTATGTAAAAGTTGACTAAAAACTATGTGATTGACTAAATTTTACAATGACGTTGTCTGATAATAAATACAACGACTCATTATAAATCATTATTTAATTATAAATAATTATGTACATTAGTAAATATATTTATATAAAGTAAAAAAGCAAAAATCTTATTTCCGCATTCTTTTATTTAAAGACCCCTGCTGTTCATCGGCATCTACAACATAGAAAATAGATTTATGGAATTAGTGGGGTTTTTTATTTACTACCAATATTATAGAATAAATGTTTTCTTAATGATAAATATTTCATACCTTGTTCCTCTTCCATTGGGTCCAAGGATTCAATGGGGGGGCAATCCATCTCCAGATCAGTTTCAAGGTATAACTCGTCTTCCTCGTCTTCCTTCGCAGTTGAGGCACATATTGTAACAACAAAGACCTGTCTTCTTTCACTCATAATTTTGTTGGCAGTTCTTTTTGCACTTACAGAATACAAGCTTCAACAAAGCAGGGTTTAGTACAGTAAATACAGGCTCAAGGCCAATATTTGTTTTTTTCCATCCTTACTATTCAGTATTTTTTCAACTCCCAACAATTGCTGCCCCTGGTGATATACTCTTAAAGATTGTTGTCGTGCTGTAGCTGCAGATGGTGATAAAGCAGCAATATTAGAACTATTTCTAAAGGCTGGCGTTTTGTACGAAATATACCTTAGGTGGTTTAGCGAAGGCACATTCGTCCCACTGTAGCCGTACAGCGAGGCAAGGGAACGTTCCTCAGCAGCTGCAATCATCTCCAGAGTAGCGTTCGGATCTTTGAATACTTTAATCCATTAAGGACGGAATTATTTTTCTGTTTAAAATGCGAAAATTGCATTTCATACCAATATTTTAAAATAGCAACTTTATTCTCCTTTTATTACGTAGTTTCTGTCAGCAGATAAAGATAATATTCCTCTTAAAATATACTGGTATACAAACAACAAAATTGGTGGCAGCTATTCTTGTAGTCATATGGTACCACTAGGCTTTAATGGGTTAACAACAACAGCGACATCTGGATTCTTCACAAGAGTTTTGAGTAACTTCAGTTTTCTTTTCATAAACGGTACTGACATTGTATCGCACTAGCTCATAGCATGTAGGAAGATGATGTTTTCTTCAACGGTTGAATTCACAGCATTAGTTGGAGTTAATGTTGCTGGAGAAACAGTATCCTTCCCAGGCTTTAAAAAGAAAATATTTTCAGCCCTGCAGAAGCCTATCAAAATGACCAAGAGCTCTACATCCTCCCCAACTATAATCACCATCTTATTTGATGGAGCCGAGGCCGAAGCATTATTTACAATCAAGGTGCCTGCGTCTTCTTATGCTTGCTCGCATGTAATATCTGTTGATGATAACTTGTCAATCATCATAGATATTAACAGAATTTTTTTTTTGGGTTAGCAAGAAACTTTTGGAGATGGTAAGTATCATTGTACCGTTAAACAATATGTCAGTTGAATCATGTTTCTTTGCTTGTCTCATACGCTCAGCATTTGTTGTACCACCTTTGTAAGTCATAAGGTTAGCCATCAAAGACAACTACTGGCTGCGGTTGGTATTTTGACTGTATATACTCAACATATTTGTCGCAGATTGTTGAAAAAGACTGATTCTTAGACCAAACCATCTTATGCAATAAAATACCACCATCAATGACGAATTGAATCCTGAAACTGAACCACTTGTTTGTTAGGGGGTTTGAATGCTTTGTAGAGAGTAGATTTGGTTCCTATTCTTAAGCCATTGTCGAATAGGGATAAGGAATAAGGGCCTAGATAATCATTAATTATGTAGGATGATCAAACAAGACGGGGGACGAAGGATTCCGCGAAAAAAAAATTAGTTCCAAAAGTCACCGTTAAGAGAATATGTGGCGCTGTGTATTCGAAAAAGAGAGTTTCAAAAAAGAAGAATCAATACTGAAATAAAATTACCGTTTATTTAGCACATCCAACTCAGGTTCGATGTGGCCGCCGTTTTTGTGGACCACATATTGCATTCTGTGCACAGCATTTACAACAGCAGAGAATAACATGTCTGCAGGAATCTTCCGTACAGTTCGCGATACGTTATCCTTCACCGTAGCCAGGTCCTGGACACCTCCGTGATAGACCTTGGACTTTAGGTAATCCCATTGCCAAAAGTCACAGAGTGTAAGATCAGGGGACCGAGGTGGCCATGCAGTTGGAAAAAAGCGGCTAATGACTCTTTCTGTTGTTAATTACTGTCGTAGCAGCTGCTGTACCCGCAAAGCAATATGTGGAGGGGCTTCTTCTTGCATGAAAATGATTTTCTCCAGGCACTGTCTTTGCTGAAGTGCCGGAATAACAAAATTGTTTAGCATTTGGCGATATTTGTCTCCGGTAACAGAACAAGTTACAGGTCCTGTCGGAGTAATGTTCTCATAGAAGAATGGACCTATGATCATATCTGCTGTGAAACCACACCAAACAGTTATCTTTAGTGAATGCAAAGGAATTTCCTTGAATGCTCTTGGTGACTTGTTATCCCAAATTCAGCAGTTCCGGGTACTTACAGTTCCATTCAGGTAAAAGTGGGCCTCGTCTCCCCATAAGATTGTCCAGGGCCAAGCATCATCCAACTCCATTCTGGCAAGAAAAGTGAGAGCAAAAGTCAATCGCTTACCATGGTCGGTGTGAGGTAACTCTTGTACACAGCTGATCTTGTACGGATAGAAGTGGATAATCTTTCGTAGGATTTTCCATACCGTAGAGGATAGGACAGGATGACCACCTCAGGAAACCCAGCCGAAGCCTTAGAGTTTTAGTGCAATCCTGAGGGGTTTCCATACCGTACAAGTACAATAAGGCATATCCAGATTCCGAGCTATCCCACGAGCTCTGGAAGTGGTAGCAATATTGTCTGGTGCTCTGTCGACAATCGCCGTTGCCACTTCTTCGATTGTATGCTGTGATACGGGTTTTTGTCCTCTGCCTGACTGAACATTTAGAGAACCTTTTTTTCAAACTTCTCAACCATTGCTTTTAAACCATTAACTGACAAAGGACCGTTACCTTTACGTTTTTTTTGTGGTTTCTAAAAGCACGAAGAGCGGTTGGCGCATTGCACTGGTTGAGGTAAAAGAATTTGACTAGTAGAGCTCGCTCGACTAAAGAAGGAGACATTATGAAAAATAACTTTCAATGAAATTGCTTCTAACAGTGGCACATTACCTTTTAAAGCTGAACAAGCTGGCACTGGGACAAAAGATGTAACGTGAATCTTGAATAAAGAACTTCTTCTTCTGCTGTTGCTTTCTTTGGGGCTATGTAAGGGAAATTGCAGATAAAAAACTTTAGCAAAGTTTATATAAATTTTTAGCTTTTTATAAACTGTTACCATTTTGAGATTGGATTAAATTGCTAAATTCGTTAAATAAACGGTAATTTTCTTTCAGTATTGATTCTTCATTTTTTTGAAACTCTCTTTTTCGAATACACAGCGCCACATATTCCCCTGGTGGTGACTTTTGGAACTGAATTTTTTTTTCGCGGAATCCTTCGTCCTCCGTCTTGTTTAATCTTCCTACAAAATTTGGCGCCATTCTCGCAATTAGATCGCGCTACAGAACACTCTGAGTTCCGTCAGTTTAATTATGGCCACCTTGTAGATAATTTTCATGTTACATAGACGTACAGGGCCATAATTCCCGTTTTTTACAGTTTTTGTCTTTTACCCCTCCCAATTTTACCTTCTCTACAGAGAAGTACGAGCTCTCCGGAGGAAGAGAACCCTCGACCCATGAGAGGAGGTGGAGCTGCTGCACTGCTCCCACGTTCCTCTGGCACCGGATCCGCACTTTTCCTATACCTCAAATGCATAAAATATTGTCAATCATATAATCGTTAGTATCATTAATGGTTAACGTTTGCGTAAAATGGTTAGTTTCATGTTACATCGACGTACATTGCCGTAATTCCCGTTTTTTTTTTACAGTTTTTTGTTTTTAATACTCATTTTTGCGGCACTCTCACGGCTAAACCATTGATCAGAAAAAAAAACTTTCAAAACATAAAATGTAGTAAATTTCATTTTCTTTAATTCATATGCTGTTGACTTTCACGCAAAATGCATAGTTTTGGAATTATTTTGAAAAAAAAAACTGAGAAAAGTCCGTTTTTTTACACTTTGTTCTAAAAAAAACGTATTTCCCGGAAAAATTTTTGCTGGAAAACCTCGGATTCATGTTCAGCGACCAAAAAAACATAAAGGAACCAAATATCAAAATTACACCAAAACTTTCCTTTATTTTCTACCAAATGACTGTACTACAATGCAAATAACTAAATTTCTTAAAAGTTTTAAAACAATTTCTCTATATAAAATTTTATTCATATACATTTTCTATCGCAATGTAAACATGGTACTAAATTTTTTCCTATACTAGTAAATCTGCAGATCATTTTTTTTTAAATCTCATTTTAACTTCGTACAATCCGCAATTATTATTTTTTCAATTGCATGCATGTTTATAAGCATATAAAATTCTTCGAATGTTCCAGAAATTAGAATCCTTAAATTAAAGTGGTAAGTAAAAATAAATGATTTAAAAAATTGTAAAAAATATGAAAAACATGTTTATATTTCCCGAACAGATGCAAAAACATTTTTAAATATTTTAAGCAATTAATTTCTAAATTCTATTAAATTTATAAGCAAAATTTTAAAACTATTGGAAATCCATATCGAAAATTTAGCATTCATAATTTTACATCTAAATCCATTACGCAAATATTCCATTTTCAGTTTTAGATAAAAATGAAATTTGAAAAATCGTCTGCATCCCCATAAGAAAGCATTATGACCTAAAAAAAAATATTCTATATTTTCCGAACGAATGAACCAAATTTAACCAAAAACTATACAGCTAATTCCGGATACCTCGCCAACATACCTACTAAAAATAAACCTAATCGGACCATTTTTACGGCAAACAGACAAACGGAAACCAAAAACATTTCGCGTCTCCACAGTGAGCCTTAACATGACATTTCGGCAAAAATCTGTCAACACTCAATATATATAAAATATTTCAAACATTATGGAACTTGAAAAAACAAGAACAAAAATAACACTGAATATATATAAAATATTTCATACACAATGGAACTTGAAAAATAAAAACAAAAATAACACATAGAAATAAACCACAACTTACCGATTCTTAGGAATAAAAAATAACTTTGACGTCTTGTTCTTGCAAACAATACACTCCTCTCTTCGTAGCATTTTGAAGAATTATAATAATTATAATCAACTATTTGATCTTCAAAGAATAATTTTAATAATAAGTATTAAACAAGATTCGAAAATCAATTAGCGAACGCAGAAAATTTGCACATGCGCAAATGACAACATGAAAAGACGCCAAGCAGAATAGGGTTACACTTAAACGGAAATCACGAAGATAAAAATCGCCAAAGCGATGATTTAGTTCTTAAGTCATCCGCCGCAGTCGCTCTTTTCAGGCGAAGTTGGGTCTCTGTCCTTACTCTGTGCCTTCCGAAACCAAACAGCAGCGCGTTTTGTATAGCATACCCTCATTTTTGAGTACATCCTAATCCTAATCCTAATCCTAATCCTAATAATATTATAAATCTGATTATGTGCAAATGTTAGGCTGAAGCCAGCGTCAAAATGGAACATTTAATGATCCTGTATCTTTGTATATAGGCTGATTATAACCCTCAAATGAACATAGGCTGGTTTTTGTTTATTTTATTCAAATATTTTTCTTAAAAATTCAAAATTTCGTTATTTTCATTGAGAATAAATGAACATTTTTTCGTATAGCATTTTAAAATGGTTAAATTTACTTTACCGTTGCTAATACTTTATCGTTGCCAAAACTAATTCAAAACCCGGAATAATAATTTTTACTCAACAATTTAGTTTCAATTGAAAAGTTTTCACGGGAAAAATGAAAATGAAATAAAAAAAATTAAAGAATTAAGAAGAAGATTAAATAATATTATTAGAAATAAAACGTACTTTTTTTAGTTTTTGATAATAATACAAGATTTCAATATGCGTAACCATAGGAAACAGGCGAATATGACGTCATTTATCGAAAATAAAGCGGATATGCTTTGATTGGTGAAATAAAATGACCTTGGGTTTTTTCTTTTTTTTTTCTTTTGTATGGTAACAATACTTGCCGTTTTACCGTCTGCGCACGGCTAATATAACTTTACCGTATTTTTTATTTAAATTTTAAAAAAGTAAAAAGAAGTTTCAAAAGAAAAGGGTTAGCAAATGTCAATAATATGCTTCGCAGAATTATCCATGTCGAAAATGATGCCATGGATAGCGAGAAATAGTGATTTTTCATTCTTAAAACTAAAAGAAATAACTCGATTACCTAAAAAAAAAATGACGAATGTTAATAGTTTCATTTTTGTTGATAAAACATAAAGATTTAACATTATTTCGTTAAAGTAACATAATTTTCCCTATGCCAGTATTGAAATTAATTGCCTGGAAAAGAAAATTAACAAGAATTATGTCATTAAAAAGGGATTTTTCTGGGGAAAAAGGAGACGTCATATTTGAAATAAAACGGGATTTTTCCAATATGTTTTAAAATGAGTGTGAATCAATTCCTTACACTGATAATACAAGGATAAAAAAGTATAGAAAGTAGATGAGTTTCACGCCATATTTATAACGAAAAATTTAAATGTTTGTTATCTATACTGATTATAAAGCATGAGTATCCATTATTTCGTTATTTCGTTCCGCATGAGTATCCGAGTTTTTTACTGAAAATCACATCATAATTTTAAGAAAACGAAAATGAACACGAATTTATTATATTAAAATCTGACCGTGTGTTTGTATTTCGCAACTACTCTTAGACTATCGAACGCAACGCGATTTACTACCGGTTAGTTTACTACCAGTTTAGCGAATACCGGTTATAATTGATCCGAGGATGTCACACAAACTCTCAGAATAAAAATAAATAAATTAAATGCCTTTTTCTTTTAAACGAAGTTTCTCTAAAAACGGAAAGTAACTTCATATTTGTGTATAAAAAAGGAGAAATAAAACAGATTAGTATATTTTTTTACACCATTTTCTCATTAAAACTGAAAAACAGAATTTATTTTCACTTTGAATAAATGGTGAAAACAAAATCTTGATTTCAGTAAATTATCCGAGAAATAAAAACATATTTTCACATATTCAAACTTCATGAATCAATTTATTCTGGAGAACAAAAATTGCCTGTCAACATTACTGTCATTTCGAAAACAAGATTTGTTTCAGCTATACATTATAGCAAGCAGGCAGAATTGAATTTAAAGAAAAAGCATATACTATCTCCAATTAATGTTTTTTTGAAGGATGGCTGTTAAAACGTTTCATAAAGGCGTTAAAAGTAAAATTGTTTATCAGGTAAAATTGACATTTGTTTTTACCCAATTCGTCTATTTCCACAATTTTATTTGGCCCTCCTTTTTGCATTGGTTGCAATTTCATTTTCGCGATTATTTGGCACAAAATTTCATTTTTTTTAAGACTGAGTTATGTCAAGGTCCCTATAACAAAAAATACCGTATTGTCTCCTATGAAATGTGATAAATAGTTAGTTAATTATTAATGTTTTTAATTATCGGGAGTGAAATATTTTGTTTAATTAATGTATTTATTCTTCTTTTAATGTTGCGTGAACGAAGTCACGGGTAACAGCTAGTAATATTATAAATCCGATTGTGTGTAAACGTTTGGCTGAAGCCAGCGTCAAAATGGAGCATTTAATGATCCTGTATTTTTGCATATAGGCTGATTATAACCCTCAAATGAACATAGGCTGGTTTTTGTTTATTTTATTCAAATATTTTTCTTAATAATTCAAAATTTCTTTATTTTCATAGAGAATAAATGAATATTTTTTCGTATAATATTTTAAAATCGTTAAATTTATTTTACCGTTGCTAATACTTTATCGTTGCCAATACTAAATCAAATCCCGGAGTAATCAATTTTACTCAACAATTTATTTTCAAGTAAAAAATTTCCACGTGAAAAATGAAAATGAAATAAATTATTTAAAATTAAACAGAATATAAAATGACGTCATATTAGAAATAAAACGTGCATTTTCAAATATTTGATAATAATACAAAGTGCATAAATACGAGTAAGTATGGAAAGCAAGCGAATATGATGTCATATATAGAAAAATAAAACAGATTTGCTTTGATGTTGAAATAAAATGATCTTGAGTTACCAAATTATTTGTGATTAATTTCTCTCTTTTGTTTTCTTTTTCTTTTTCACATGAAAGGAATTATTTTAAATGTACGTAATATATGTATTTTAAATGTATGTGTTGTAAATTAAAATTCTGTGTTTTAAATGAAATGAGTGAAAGGTTTATATTTTTAATGAATTCAACACGAATGATGGTGATATGAATAATAGTTGGCGGTTTATTGTCTGCACACGGCTAACATAAAGATACCATATTTTTAATTTAAATTTTAAAAAGTAAAAAAAAAAAAAAAAAAAAATATTGGATGGCAAATGTTAATGATATGCATCGCAAAATTATCCGTATCGAAAATCAGAAAATCTTAATAAAAATAACTATATTTTTTAAAAGAAAGTTGCTTTTTTCATAAAAGCTAAATATTTAATATGATTGCGTCGAAGTAACAGCATTTTTCCTCTATCATTTTCCCACAATCGAAACACATTTGTAAATCGTCGTTTCGAACTGGAATTTAATTTTACATTTCTTTTAGTTTTAAAATAGTAAAAACTTTGGTGCCATTTTTAAATATAGTTTTTTTTATAGTTCTGTTTCATAATAGATTCTTGTAAAGTCTTGTAGAATGAGAAAAATTGCACAGATTTTAAAAGCAATGTTTAAGTAAAATTACAATATTTTTTAAACTTAAAAAACAACAATGTTATCGAAACAAAAATCGATTTTACCGACAAATTTACGTAATGCAAAAGCAAAGAAGAAATCAAAAAGTAATGAAACTTTTCTTCCAGCCGAATTGTGTAAACTTGAACAAGCCGATTGTGCCAATTCATAACATTATAAACGTGAAAGCGCGTTCTATATAGTAGGAAATTTTTTACATATAGGTAGAAAAATTCCAAGAATAGGAAGGTTAGGGGTCTATAATCGGGTCCATAGGCAATTTTTTTTTTTTTTTTTTTTTTTTTTTTTTTTTATCAAGTGAAATTTGGCGCAAAATTAAATACATTGTTGTAACCAGATTTGTTTTTTGCGTAGTAAACACTTAATGGTATTTTAGATGATCATTTCCTCGCTCACCTTTGATGCCAGCTATGACTGTAAAACATATTAAAAAATATCAGCCGATAATTTTATAATTTTCTTATTGCTTCATTATGTAAATAGACATCCTGGTTCATAGTTTAAACCTGAATTGGTCATGCCATTGTCGTTCAATTTTTATTCCTAATCCTAACCCTAATCGTATCCTATCCTAATACTAATAATAACTTTAAACAATATTCTTTGATACGAATATGTAAATTAAATCAATCTCCATAAATGGAATGAATGGAAAATAGAATAAATAGAAATGGTAAAATAAAATAGCAAGAAAGTACATTTTTCGACATCTAACCCTAGAGAAAGCGTACAAAATTCCAAACGCACGAAATAAATTAAAATAATCCTATATATACTAACAAAAATATGTAAATTTAGATCATCAGTTTGGTGTTGTCGGTATTTATTTGCTCATAGTGTTCTTGACGCGATAGAGAAAATATCGAGGTTAAATTGGGCAGAATTTAAAGTACTTTCTAGCAACCTTTATTTACATTTTAGAATCGCATCAGATTGTTATATCTTTATGAAATATCTATCAATGTATAAAATCCACAAGCAGTTTGTTCACTATTTACACCACTTAGCGTGAAGCACTTTATTTAATATATACATAAACAAGACATAAAATAATAATGTAGTAAGAAATATATAACATATGCCGATGCAAATAAACAATATAATAATGCCCATTTAGCAATGCACACATATACAAATTTCACACCAAATACCACCTAAAATGCACTGTTGTATAGCAGAATTCTCCCAGTATTGTTTTTCGTTTTACGATTCGTCGATTTTCACGATTTTACTTGGTCCTCCTTTTTTCATTGATTGCAGTTTCATTGTCGCGATTGTATATGTTATTTGGCATGAAATTTCACTTTTCTAAGACTGAGTTATGTCAAGGCCCCTGTAGCAAAGAAATACCGTATGGTCTCCTATAAAATGTGATAAAGCTTTGGTTAATTATAGTATATGTTGTTAATTAGCAAGTGAAATGTTTTGCTAAATTAAAATGCATTTATTCTCTTTTTAACGTTACGTGAACAAAGTCACGGGTAACAGCTAGTAAAAGAATAAGTATTAATTTGTCTTCATAATTTTAACAATATTTATTCACAAAAAATTGAATGAGTATTTAGAGAAAAAAAAGTAAATTTTTAGGAATGTATTTTATTATGAAAATCATATTTTCAATACATATATATATATATATTATAAACTAGAGACAATTTCATCAATATATAACTAAAAATATTTTTACGAAGTCTCATAACTTAACTTTCATAGAAATTTATGCATATCAGTTTGGATATGACAAATATTGACAAAATGCATTTAAATCGACGGAGAAAGCGCTGCAACCTTAGACAGTACAATTTAAAAAGCGTTATATATTTTTATCTAAGCTTGTCAATTTTAATTTTTCTAAAAATCAACTGTTTTTTTTTTTAAATAAAAAATCGTGATAAAAAACAAACGATATTATGAGCTACATTGTAAATTTTTAATAGGTATACAAATGGGCGCCCGCAAAATAAACTACAGTGAGGGACAAGATTTTGAAACAGCTTTTTCTTTATTTTTTAATGAAGAAAATGAAATAGACTAAACTAAAAATTTCTGTCAGAACATTGCGCGCAAGATAAATTTTAAGCAAGTCAACATAATAAAGAATACCGAAATGTAACAAATAAGATATATAATAAATCAAAAAACAAGCTACTACAGTTTTTTTACAAAATGAAAAATTAAAACCATCAAGGGGGGGGGGGGAGAGTATCCGCGAAACCACGGTTTAGGAGCGCGTCCAGTAGACCTAACCAAAGTGACCGGTTACTTACCGGGGCGGTAAGTGAGCGGTTTCTAACCGGTCGACAGACCTACTGAACAAAAATGGTATTATTTACTTGTAGCGCCATCTATATTACATCATCGTAATTACGTCTGTATCACATCATCGTAAATTTTCAAGTAACCGATCACGTGACCCAACTAACCAAGATTTTTCTTCGGTTAGTTCGGTCCCTTACCGGTCACTTCCTCTGAACGACGTTGGTTGCGTACCGGTTAGCAGCACTGAACGCTTTGGTAACTAACCGATCTTACCGGTCACGTACCGGTGACAGTACTGGACGCGCTCAAGGATAATGTTTTAACACAGAAAACTTAAATTTCACCTCCATATGCTTACTGTTGAATATAGTGTGTAAAGCACTTAACATTCATATATGGGGACACACAAGCGTGTTCGGTTGGAGTACTGTCTATGAGCGATAATTGTTAAAGTGAGTTTTCAAATGTGGTATGTGTTTTTGAAAGTAACAAATTTTTGTAATATTACTTCGTGTGTATAAATTATATATATTATACACAGGGCTGTACAAAAGAATTCGAATACGTTTCCGTTCTTCGATGGAAATTGCTGAAAGGGAATTTTCAACTATGTTACACATTTCCTATCTGAACTAAATTTTAGCATAATATGTTCTATGTATACATATCGATAGATCATATACAGAGGTTCACAAAAGAATTTGAATTTTTTTCCGACTATAGATGGTAATTGCCGAAATTGAGTTTTAAAATGTTCTATGCGTTTTCCAAATTGTGTACTTATATAATCGGTGAGCGGTTATCAAACGGTGAAGGTCTATTACAGCATTCTGAAAGCGTTGGAAAGTGTTTCATAATCTATGCTGGACGCATAATTTTTCTTTCTTGTTGTTTTGGTGTTTAATTACTTTAAATTATTAGAGAATAAATTTTGTAATTTTTCAAAATTATGAGAGAAAAAAATTATATTAATTTCAAAATCCAGAAAGGGGGCATTGCTCCACCCTCCCTTGCAGGTGCCAGTAGTCTCTTTATTACGTAATAGACAATATCTATACTTTGAAATTACATTAATCTCAAGAAATAAAAAATACAATAAACTGTTAATTTTTTGCCGACGATTGGCAGTTTCATTTTTAGCTTGCTAGTTTGAAAAAAGGACGAGCCCCCTCCTCATGCAATTTATCTCAATGACAGTCAGAGTCAGAGACACAGAGCACATTCAGCTTTAAATATTGGCCCTTAACTCTAACCGACCATTCTTATATTGCTGTACCTTTTATGAAAAAAATAGTTTCAAACAAATTTTCTCTGTGTTATTTTGTGCGTTTGTGTAATCAGAATTTTAAAAATCTCCTCTCGCAACATCATTTCAAATGCATTGAAAAAAAATCTTTCGTCATTTTTAGGGTTCCGTTCATTTCACGAAACCCTATTACCCCCGCTCCGTTGTCTGTCCGTCACAGAGCCATTCTCAAAAAGTATGTAACTTACAGAGTTGAAACTTAGTGTATAAATCTCAATAGCAGCTGTAAAGAGCTCAAAATATTAAAATTTGAAAAATTCGTATTATTTTAATAAATAGAGATAAAAAAACCAAAATTCTAACAGCCTTTTCCTATTAAATTGAAACATTTTTCATTATAGCAGATGCCAAAGATTTAAAATCCAAAATAAAATTCTTTCTAAAATAATTAATTTTCTATGAGATGATTTTCACGTGAAAAATGAAAATGAAATAAAAAGTTTCACCAATTGAAAAAGAGATAAATATGAAATAAAATTGATTGACGTCATAGTCGTAATAAAACGGAAAATGTCTAAGATTTCTCAATGGAGTATGAGTATGTGTAAGTGGATAAAACAGATGAATTTCACGTCATTAGAGAATTAAAAAGAAAATCTGACGTCATATAGGAGGTTTAACTAATTTTTCAAATGTTTGAGAATAATAAAAAGCGAGTATCAATATAAATAATAGCGAATAGTAAATATATGAGTTTGAGAAACATTGAATCGTGATAAAAATCCGATTATGGAAATATTCGCATATCTTAACATTTTGAAGGTGTACAATTTGTTTAATTTTTAAATTATTTTTTTAAATATTGCATTTAGTCCGTATGACGGATATTATTATGACAGAATATATCAGCGGGCTTGGACCGCTATCCGGCATGTTTAGATATTCGAAAAAAGGAAAAAATAGACCGGTAAATTTTTACTTTATAAAAAACATGACTTTTTTTTTGTTGTTGTTGCTAAATGAAATTTGTTTGAATTTATTAAAGAAAGGATAAAGTGTTTTGAAAGGAAAATATTAAACGAAACCCTTTGAGCGATCTTCGATCACACTTACCCACTTGTTTTTCTTTACGTTAGATTCCTAGCCACCAAATAATTTATAGTAGTACAAAGAATTCGTTTGTCATATTTGAAAACGATCAATATCAATTGATGCACCCTCCTTTACAGCAGCAACTGCAGGATCTTTGGAGAATTGTTCGTTTTTCATATAGAGAAGAAACACAAACAAACAAACAAACATTGATACTTTTCTAATTTAATCAGCCCGTTACGAAGCCGATATTTATCTACTTTTCACATTTAGTATAAACAGTAAGCACTTAAGAAAACTGCTTCTTTTATCAAAAAGAATTTATCTTTAAGACTTTCTGGTGTGAATTGTTTAATATAATTTCAAATTTTTTTGTACATGACTCTGTTGTTTGAAAATATGCAGTATTTTTATCTCTCTAATAACAAGGAGAGGGTCAAGCTTGGTAATCACAGATTTTGATTCTTTTTATATATGATGTAGCGATGTAGGGTAGAAGTTCCTTAGTCTCAGGTTCAATAAAACTTTTAATAACCCCCCCCCCCCCCACCTTGACATTTTTGAATGTATGGGTATTGGTTGAACTATAGAACTGCTGACTTTTTAATAAAGATTTAGCTGTTCAAAGAATTTTTCTGAGTATTTTTATATTAAGCGGTTCATTTTATATTATTAAAAATAATATATCAGATATTAAAGTTGAAGGAGGAGGAGGTACCCAAGACTAGTGGCTTTTTGAATAAAATTAGCACACAAATAATAATTATAATGCTATAAGTCAGCAACTATTTATTTTATTTGAAGTATCATTCAATATTTAAACAATGTAATGGGGAAAATGAAATGTTATATAATAAATATCTTACATATAAAAATTTTAACAATTAATGGTAAATTGATTACATTTTTAAAAGAAAGTTGTGTTATTAATTTTTTGAAATAATAGAATATGACATTTAGAATAATATTACTACCTACATTTAGAATAATACTACATCGTTAAGTTAAGTTTATATTATTTTACATGATATATAAACTGAAATTCGTAGCTTAACATACAAAATGAGATGCAGTAACAACGTAATATTTGAAATAAACCGAAGTTACTTCTTATGGCGGCGAAATGCGATGTGTGCTCTGAGCTCTGATTGGTTTAACATATTATTTTTATTAAGACGTGAGAAAGTCGTGGGCAAGTTTGCACGGTGAACGCTGATTGGCTAAATCAGAGTGTAGTCTCCCAACGTACGATCCAATGAAAATACTCAAGTACGCGGAGCACGGTGACCTCCACAGGCTAGTGAGCAGAAACACAAATATTGACACTTTGGAATTTAACCAATTTGTAATGAAGCTGGTATTTATCTATTTCTTATTGTTTTAAATGTAAAAAAGTAATAGAACAGTCCAAACAGTCCGAACAGTAGAACATCGGTTGAGGGGCTTCCTAGTTGCAATCAACTTAACGCCCAGTCTAGTGATAAAATGCCTTGCTTATAAAATTGAGACAATGGGAAAAAGATGAACTGTAGTTTTAAAACTACAAGGAAGGGATAGAATAATGGTTAAAATTTAAAAATGGAGAAGGTAGAGAAATTCGGAGTATAAATAGTAAAGTTTAAAAAGTTAATGGCTAGAAACTAGCATGATAATTAAGTTAAATATAAAACACATGTTATAGCTGTAGTTGTACAAACTACTGTGATGAAAAAAGAATAAAAGAAAATTCAGAAACTTGTTCGTACCTATCAATTGTAAATGCCTAGTAGTTAATAAAGCATAGGGCTTAACCAAAATAAAAAAGTCCTTCCGGCCTGTACCGGGAGGAAAAGGTAGCTTTCCTATATCTTCGTTTTAAAATTTTAGCTAATGTTACTCGAAAACAGCAAGCTAAAATGCAAAGAAAGCAATCGTTTACAAAAGATTCGTTAATACTGAATTTGAATAAGAAATTCGCCAAATTATTGAGCTATAGCCAAGTTGGCTTCATTTATGAAGACTTATTTTAATCGCCAAATTTGGCAATATTTCGCCAATTGTCGCCAAATTTGGCGAGAATTTCGCACTAACGATATGAATATATATATTTATTTTATTTTAAATGCTAAAAGGTGTAAATTAACAACATAATATAAATTAAAATAACTTTTATTAGGTTGTTTTACATGTTTCAACTCACCCCGAGTCATTTTCAAAAACAAATGAAAATATTTTTAAATTATTTGAATTTAAGTCTGACTGCATAGGATTTACCACTATATTGCTGTTAATTGATTAATATGAGTATTTTAAATTATCCGAGACGTATAGTATTTATTTTGCACCTATGACTCTAAGGATCTGATATGATAATTTATACTTAGAAAATTTTATTAGACAAATTATCAATTAATTATAGAAAAGAAAAAATTGCGTTGTGAATTATTTTTGAAGTTCGGATCCTCTTTGAGCCAATTACAATCATCAAAGGTTACCTGCAGAGAGTTATGTAACATTAAATAAATAATGGCTTATTTTAAAACCTAGATTGTAATATTAAAGAAAACATTTCCTGAAATAAAAGACTTAATATTAATTCAATAAATTAAGTAAACAAAAGGAAAACTGACTAAAATTAATTGAATATAAAATTGAGTTTATTTACAAGGTAATTATAAGCATATGATTAAAAACAAACATAAATGTTTAAAAAAAATAAAAATATTCAATCCTAGTTGAGAACTGTATTCTCAACATTTATTTTCTGAGAATTACAGTTTATCTTACTGAATAAAAAAATTCGATTTTGAAAGGCAGAGTTCCATACCCTAGAAGTATTTATTTGATTAGCCTTTTTATGTTTAGATCGGGGTAGGATCTTCATACACACTTAAATTCGTATTATTAAAAGAATATAGCTTAATTAAATAAAATGGAACAATGGTGAAGGAAGATTGTTTGTTACCTTATATTACTAGATAACGTTGACAGCAGGAGGTAATGGCTGACGCGTTTTCGCTTTTTCTTAGCGCGTACATTTCCATCTATTGGCACACACACTCAAAATCTGTTTTTTTAGTTAGAGAGCAGTCAACCTTCTACTTTTCCATCTTTTTTGAATCTCAACTCTCAAGAAAAATCACATTCTTTTCGTGGAGCAAAAAAAAAGGGATGGAACCATTTTTCCCTTTTCACATAAAATTAAGGCCTTATACGTTTTAACTTCTTGAAAATTTGCATGTTTCGGCCATACCTCTGATTTTAGAGAGATGCCCATTGGCATGCGGGAGAAATTTGGTACTCCCCTTGAGTGTTTCATAGGTCCGTCGGTACAATAGCGATTCCTCTTGACGCCGTGCTGTGTCTGGGAGGTAAAGATGCTTTGACTTGTGAGGTCTTCGTGCCTATTTAAGCTCTCATAAATAAATGTGTCATATTATTGTTCTGACAATTTTCTCCATGACATTTTTATTAGGTGTAGTTAAATCATTCGTGGGAACGGAAAACCAAATATTTCCTTGACTGCCGTGGTTCACTTTGTTCCACAATTATCTATCTGTATGCGCTGATCCTAAAATGGATCATTAATTTGTATTGTTCACTGTTCACTGATTAAAATGATACCAAATACTCTGTTAATATGCAGAAAAAAAACCAAATACTTTTTTTTTTTATAGTGTGTGCTAGTTTAGATCTAGATGGTGGTATTTCTCACCATCAGAAAATATTTAAGAATTGCACGGGCTTTGAAGTTATTATGTTCATGTACTTTTCTAAAAATTACGCACGTTATCTTCTATTTTTACTTGGATGTTTATTTTCATATCTGAGACCATGGTATATATTATATTATTGTCTATATAGCTATTATAGCTATATATTGTCTAAATCTATTGTTGTTTATGTTGTTTGACATATTTTTTCAAAACAACTTTTTTTTATATTAAGAACTCTGCAAATTATAAACAAAAAAACTTGGCGAAAGTTGGGACTGTTTTTATAAAAACCTTAATTTCTCTACGAGTATATACATGCTATCCTCATCAAAATGAACACAGTTTATTACAATAAGCCACTTATTAATAATCTCGAGTTGGAACGCTTTTGCTACATTAGTTTTTACAGGGTTATCCAAAAGATATTCATTCTTTTTCAATTGGTTGACAGTCCCCTATGGGGTTTCGTGAAAAAATCTTCGCGGAAATATATAACCTATATACTGTTTACACACCTGCAGTTTCAGGTTAATTCCTCATGTATTTTTCTAGATAGTTAACAAAACGTCTAAAATCGCAAGTGACCGGTCACCTTTGGCCATATATCACTTTCAATATGTTTGAGATAGTCTAACACAGGACTTAATTTCTAAGAAAAAAAAGTACCGGAGCCCTAACATTCTGCAGTACGAACACCCGTAGCATACCCCTCCGCCGTCACTCCAATCTGCATATTTATATTTTATGCATTATTTTCAAAATTTAAAGCATTATTTTTTTATTTAGCAAAATAAAAATTTTAAGTGATGTGTATACTTAGCTATCAACTATTCCATTTTTTAGTTATCACTACTTCCAAATAGAAACCTTTGCAAAATCTTAAAGTTAAATAAATCGCAGTAAATTCTGTGATTAAATAAGCTCAAGGTTATGATTCGGAAATAGTGTTAACACAAAAAAAAAATTAATAATTCGCAGCTGTGCAGAATGGAAAAAGACTATTTCTGTTTACCCTTTATTCGGATCAAAATAGCATTAAAATGATTTGAAATGGAAATAAATAAAATTTTAAATTTAAGGCAGAATGAGACTAAGACTGCTCAAACACGAACACTGATGTAAAAATCGAGCCTGTTTCATCTCCATCTTTTACGTGAGCGACACATTATGTTACTTATAAGTGTTTTGATACAAAAGAAGGCAAAAGATTGGAGATGGGAGAGGAGGGAAAGGGTCATTTAGGATTCGTTTTTCGGAAGCGTTATTGCACTGGGCTCCGGAGCGCAGTGTTTATGAGCTCCGGTGAATTCTGGCCAATATGGAAAGTTAATAATAATAAATACTAAAAACAGAGAAGTACCGGATCTGATCTCCGGTGGGCTCCTGTGCAAATTAAGCCCTGGTCTAACATCATCAAAATACATCGCAAAGAATTTTTTTCCATAGCCCGTAATGTAACGGAATTCTTTTGAGAGTCCCTGTAAATGAAATATACATGCTACACACTTCATTTTCAATACCGAACAAACTACATCAATGCCATACATCAATTGCATCGCAATCCGAGTATATTTACACGAGCTAGAGCACGGACAGACGGCAGAAGGCTGACAGACAAACCGAATTCATAAACACTTTTCAACTATGTTGGAAAGTGTTAAAAACGTAAAAGCTGTGTTCCACTATATTAGTAAATTTAATTTTAAAATTTGGTTACCTTTCGTAAATTTATTCTATTATTTCATGAATTGCATAAAAACAAGTTTGAAATTGTACGTCAAACGTGACAAATGAGGTGCGTTCGTACTATAACTATTTTCAGTGAAATGAATTATATCGTCTGTTATAATGGTATGGTTAATTTCCGTAATAAAATAAGTACATTTTAAATTGGTAACATTTTATCTTTTGCTGGCATTTGCTGAAAATTCCAATGGGAAGCTTAAGCCTAGCTTTGAAAATTTCAGAACTTGAAATCCATATTTAGACTTTTCTATTTAATATCAATTACTCCGGAAACATCTATCCAAAAAACTGTCGGTAGATTATAGGATTGCTATAATTAAACAATTTTAGTTTACAAATTCGGTTTTTAAATTCAATAATACGGAAATAATAAGACTCCATCTTAAATAGGACGTAATCACCATGGCAACCTAGAATCATTACCTGTCATGGGATATCATTCAATTAATTACGTATGATAAGATTTAATAAAATGAAGAAAGTGACTATAACTTGGTTATAGAGGTTATAAAATGTCATATACGTCAGATAACTTGGTAATACATTGCGGTCGCTTGACGATTAATCTTCGGAAAGTTGCTATAACAAGGAAGTACTATAATCACATAATAAGACCACTAATTATAATTAAAATATAGATAAAATGCTTAAGTGATACAAAGAGAAACACAAAAAGGCTTATAAAGACCTTTTAATATACAGATCGACATATGTTTCAATTCTCCTACGGTGCCATTATCAAGATATATAACAATAAATAAAATATTCTCGCAAATTTTTAAAAATAAACTTGAAAACCATAAATCCAGAAATCATATATGTAAAAAAGTAGGTGCTTAAAATAGTCAACTGTAAACGTGAAAATTAATATTTCCTTATTGCTTTTTTTCAGTTTTAAAAAAGCAATACGGAAATGTTAATTTTTCACTCCTTAAATAATAAAGAAACTTATTTTACTAATATTGTTATAGTAATTTTTTCCGTCAAATTTTTGACGGGTTGCAGCTAGGGGTCATTCCACAGTATTTGGCTTCACAAGTTTGAAAAAAAAAAGTTTTATAAAAAGTTAAGTGTAATACATCATTTTAAAGCTTTAAATCTCTTCTATTAAAATGTATCCAAAATATAATTTGTTTTTTTAAATCAAATAAAAATTAGAGCATTTTTTGCAGCCATATAGAAAAATTTGGTCATAGGTCCCATACGTAACAAATAACTTTTTCCCGTACGTAACAGAAATAATTAGCTTTCATTAATTAATGACGCAATTTTAAAAAATAATTTTTAAGTTAATTAATAAAATGTATATTTCTGCTTCTATTCTACTCATTAAATTTATTTGTGAAAATATTAAATAAATTCAGAGCAAAAGCCAAATTGCTAGAGGTACTTTTAAAACAATTTTTTGTGATGTCCCGTACGTAACACAACTTTATTAATTAAAATATATATATGTATTGGCTCAAACAAAAAGAAATTTCATAAGAATCTAGTTGAAGTGATATATAATGCATTAAAAATAATTGTAAACTTTCTCATTTATATTTTGATACTGAAAAAAGTACAAATATCTCAAAAATTTGCTGTGAAATGTCCCGTACGTAACACATGAATACTGTGGAATGACCCCTAGTCTGTTTTTAAAATTGCTAATTTAGACATCTTTTTTCATCAGAAGGTTATTAAATTTAAATATCTAAATGCTTCAATTAGGTTTCATAAAAATATTCAGATAATATCGAAAACTATTTCATAACTTATGTATGATGCAGGATTTTTATAACTTCTTTCTCTTTGTTTAGTGGTTTCCTGGAAAACGTAAAACCACAGCTTCGCTGTATATAATAACAATTAAGTTTATTTTCAGTTTTATTTAAAAAGAAAATATATCTCAGAAAATGAACAAAGCAACAATATACATTTCTGCTTTTCTGATAAATAATTTTACGTCAAAAAGAAAAAAAAAATAAATGAAAGTTTGACGAAAGAGATTTTAAAACAATAGATACCAGGAACATTTTATCTATATGATAGTTTACAAAGATTATCTTCACAGTTAATCATTGTCAAAAATTGATCTCGCACGATTTTTTATCTGCATTTGTCATTCACTTTAGGTGGAGCTGATTGTCATTTACAAAATAGTTTTTCACAACCTTAATATTACACAAGTTTTAAATCAAGTAGTTAATCAAGCTTCAGCCTGTTGGTGTTTTGACTCAACAAGGTAAGTTTAAACTTTTTATTAAAAATCTCGCAGATGCTTCTAACAATTCAAGATTGAATAAACTCACAATTTTTTTTAACACTTTCGAGCTTGGTTTTAAAAAGTGTTTGACTTCGGTTTGTCTGTCCGTACGTACGTTTGTTTGTACAATCTGTCTGAAAAGTTTAAGCATAACGAGAAAATGTCGCTTATTAAATAGCAATAAAAATTTAAACTAAATTAAAATAATTACTTGTGAGAGTACGTAAAATCATTTAAATAAATCAGATGAAAGTGAATAAATATTTACATTATCATGACTTTGATGAAATCTCTTAAAAATCCGTGACTGTGCGGTCTTTTAAAAGTTTATGTACATTGAAAAAAAATTACTATTTAACGCTTACATATAATGTTGTTTATTAATTTTATATTTATTTTTTAGGTAATTTCAAGTAAGAGTCTTTCATTGAATTCATTAGTTTTTGCAATGTTATATCGGCGGCAGAGAATGCCATGCTTTCTCTCTATAGGACTTGGGTTCTTTAGTAGCATAACTTTTTGAAAGACGGATTTACGTATTTTTATGAGATTTTATCAAATTCATGACAATGTAAAGCAATATCATTCTACTAAAGAACCCAAGTTCCATAGAGAGAAAGCATGGTATTCTCTGCCACCGATATAACATTGCAAAAACTAATCAATTCAATCGAAAGACGCTTATTTGAAGTTACCGAAAAAAACAATATAAAATTAATAAATAACATTATATGTAAGCGTTAAATGGTCTGTTATGTTCGTTGTGCATAAACTTTTGAAAGACTGTACAATTACGGATTTTTATGAGATTTTATCAAAGTCGTGATTATGTAAAGTAATATGACGCTGCTAAAGAACCTCAATCCCATAGAGAAAGCCTAGTTTTCTCTGCCACCGGTATAACATTGCAAAAACTAATGAATTCAATGAAAGACGCTTATTTGAAATTACCTAAAAAAGGACTATAAAATTAATAAATAACATTATACGTAAGCGTTAAATGTTTTTTATTTCTTCGGTTCTGCATAAATTTTTGAAAGACGGATTTACGTATTTTTATGAGATTTTATCAAATTCATGATAATGTAAAGCAATATCATTCTACTAAAGAACCCAAGTTCCATAGAGAGAAAGCATGGTATTCTCTGCCACCGATATAACATTGCAAAAACTAATCAATTCAATCGAAAGACGCTTATTTGAAGTTACCGAAAAAAACAATATAAAATTAATAAATAACATTATATGTAAGCGTTAAATGGTCTTTTATGTTCGTTGTGCATAAACTTTTCAAAGACTGTACAATTACGGATTTTTATGAGATTTTATCAAAGTCGTGATTATGTAAAGTAATATGACGCTGCTAAAGAACCTCAGTCCCATACAGAGAAAGCCTAGTTTTCTCTGCCACCGGTATAACATTGCAAAAACTAATGAATTCAATGAAAGACGCTTATTTGAAATTACCTAAAAAAGGATTATAAAATTAATAAATAACATTATACGTAAGCGTTAAATGTTTTTTATTTCTTCGGTTCTGCATAAATTTTTGAAAGACGGATTTACGTATTTTTATGAGATTTTATCAAATTCATGATAATGTAAAGCAATATCATTCTACTAAAGAACCCAAGTTCCATAGAGAGAAAGCATGGTATTCTCTGCCACCGATATAACATTGCAAAAACTAATCAATTCAATCGAAAGACGCTTATTTGAAGTTACCGAAAAAAACAATATAAAATTAATAAATAACATTATATGTAAGCGTTAAATGGTCTTTTATGTTCGTTGTGCATAAACTTTTCAAAGACTGTACAATTACGGATTTTTATGAGATTTTATCAAAGTCGTGATAATGTAAAGTAATATGACGCTGCTAAAGAACCTCAGTCCCATACAGAGAAAGCCTAGTTTTCTCTGCCACCGGTATAACATTGCAAAAACTAATGAATTCAATGAAAGACGCTTATTTGAAATTACCTAAAAAAGGACTATAAAATTAATAAATAACATTATACGTAAGCGTTAAATGTTTTTTATTTCTTCGCTTCTGCATAAATTTTTGAAAGACGGATTTACGTATTTTTATGAGATTTTATCAAATTCATGCCAATGTAAAGCAATATCATTCTCAGAACCGAAGAAAAAAAACATTTAACGCTTACGTATAATGTTATTTATTAATTTTATATTCCTTTTTGAGGTAATTTCAAATAAGCGTCTTTCATTGACTTCATTAGTTTTTGCAATGCTATACCGGTGGCAGAGAAAATTAGGCTTTCTTTCTATGGGACTAAGGTTCTTTAGCAGCGTCATATTACTTTACATTATCATGACTTTGATAAAATCTCATACAAATCCGTATTTGTACATTCTTTCAAAAGTTTATGCACAACGAACATAAAAGACCATTTAACGCTTACATATAATGTTATTTATTAATTTTATATTACTTTTTTCGGTAAATTCAAATAAGCGTCTTTCCATTGAATTGATTAGTTTTTGCAATGTTATATCGGTGGCAGAGAATACCATGCTTTCTCTCTATGGAACTTGGGTTCTTGATATTGCTTTACATTAACATGACTCCCATAAAAATCCGTAACTGTGCAGACTTTCAAAAGTTTATTCACAACGGAAATAAACCATTTAACGCTTACATATAATGTTATTTATTAATTTTATATTACTTTTTTCGGTAACTTCAAATAAGCGTCTTTCTATTGAACCGATTAGTTTTTGCAATGTTAGGGGAAGATCGAGTAGCCCCAGGCACTTGGATAAATTGCAAATAAAAAACAAATGAATGAAATTTCTGTTTTTATTTTATACTTAAAATAAAATTACGAACTTCTTTAAATGATTTTAATTAAACATTGCTAATAATATCGAATTATTTAACAAAATATACTGAAAATAGTTTGGCCTTATTTTTGTAGTCACAAGAAACGGCGGGAAGCCCCGGGCATATTAATCAACCGTTTTTTTTGGCCTTACAAACATCACAATTATAATAAAAATCCGATGCATCTATATAAACACAATCTTCATGGGCCCAGTCTTTGCATTCTTGACACTGAATCCAGTCTTCTTCAAATGTTTCTCCGTATATGATGCATTCTGTCTCATTTTTTGGATAATTTATTGACGAAAACAAAACACTCACTCACGAATAACTTACTCGGCGCCCACGTCGCAATTAAACTGTATTTGTTTCGACTCTAGAGGGCGTTCATTTACAATAACTCTTTATTTACGCAACACTTTGAATTTCTCAGAAATTGAAATGACCGCGGTTACCCGCCGTCCGCGGTTACCCGACTTCCCCCAATTCCTATGACAGAGAATGCCATGCTTTCTATCTAAGGGACTTGGGTTCTTTAGTAGAGTCATATTACTTTACATTAACATGACTTTGATAAAATCTCATAAAAATCCGTAACTGTGCAGACTTTCAAAAGTTCATGCACAAAGGAAATAAAAGACCATTTAACGTTATTTATTAATTTTATATTTCTTTTTTCGGTAACTTCAAATAAGCGTCTTTCCATTGAACTGATTAGTTTTTGCAATGTTATACCGGTGGCAGAGAATACCATGCTTTATCTTTATGGGACACAGTTTCTTTAGAAGGGTCATATTGCTTTGCATTTTTGTAAATTTCGCAGGTTAAGATACTCGAAATATTCTATATAGGATAAGGTTTTAAGGCTTTTTATCAGTAAAATCTGAAATTCCTCTCGCTAATGTTAAACGAATGGGCGTGTGATGGATTCGTATTTTTAAAATATCTCCTTAGGGAATTAATATTTTAAACTTATTTATTTCTGTATACTGTTCTTAAAAGATTTCTTTCTTAGTTGTCAAATTATTTCTAAAATATATACTTAATTTATAATTTTAAGTATTAAAATCTTATTAAATATGAGTAATATTTTAATATTTCAAAAGAGGAGACATCCTTCAAAACAGTACACAGAAAAAATAAGTAAAAAAAAATATTAATTTCATGAGGAGATATTTTATAAATACGAATACATCACACGGCTGTAGGTAGGGGGAGGAAGCATTAGCGAGGGGAATTTGAAATCTCCCTGTTGAAGAACCGTAAAACAATACAAATATTTCAATATTACAATATTTCAATAATTACAATATTTCAGCATTTGATTCAGGCTAATATAGCGAAATTAAAACGTCTTCAATAAATAAATAAAATAACATAAATAAAACACGAATTTAACTGATCATATAATCGAATTATGCATTAAAACCATTGAAATTAGGTCTTAAGGCTTGTTATCAGTTAGACGTAATCAGGCCCTGTCCGATCCCAGCCCCCTTTTTATCATTTGAATAAAAAAATGAGACCAGCAAAACTATTTCCACCCAGTAGATAAAATTATCTTTTATCCCCTGGTCTTTTTACAAAATAAATTAGGGTCTTAGAACCTTTCTTGTGCCAGGGCCTCTGTAAAGGAAAAAAAAATCTGTCTAGTCCATTGGATAATTTTGAAATTGCAAGTCATAAAGTAAAATAAAAATGGATTTAATATAAATTAAATTATTATAAAGTATAAACTGGTTACTTCAATTTTATTTTTCGATTGGATGTGGATTTGACTCAAAAAGACTCTTAGACTACTTGAAATAAAATGCTAAAATTGTTTTTCCTTGTGAACGCGACAGTTTTCTTTTCTAGTTAAGTTTCAGTTTCGTTTCTAGATCTACTAGTCTAAGAGCTAGCAACGTTTTCGTTACCTGATTTTAGCAAGGCTCATTTTTCTATATATTCTCCCTCTCTATTGTGTAGTACGAATGCGGCCGGTCTGGCTGGAGGAAATGGTTGCGTTTACCTGTGGGGGGGAGGGGCAATGCAAGTAAAAAGGTGACAAAATTACGTCATTTTAGCATGAATTTTGATTATTAAACTTGTTTCTGCTCACTATTTGTGATATTAAGTCATTATTGCCAGACCGTTTTAACGTCGCACCGTGCCAGACCCTCATTTATAGGCAAAATAAGGTGTCAAATTCACGTCATTTTAGCAAAGATGAAATTTTAGTATGTTACACTTTGGCTATCAGATAAACCATAATTAATTTGCCAGACCGAAATTCCGTTGCTAAATTACTGCCAGACGCCGATTTAAATCTGGCAGAGAAAGCGCCTATTACAAGGGTTGGCAGCTTTTGTAGTGCTTTGGCTACTTTCAATACACATCCAAGCCATTATTGTTGCCAAAGCAACGATCCTTGCTTTCTATAAAAGTATATATATATATGATTTGTCGACATAAATGCTTAAATAAAAATATTTCTTACACTTATTTAACGTGTCTTCACTGAAAAATGTTTTTTCCTTGATTATCGCTACAAAAAACACACGTTTTTCCATTATTAGCCTACGCATTAAATTTCCTTTCGAAAACACAGAGAACATGCTATGAACGTATTATTTCAAACCACAAATGACCTATTGACCTTGAAAAGTAGCAGTTGACATTGCCTATTGCTAGCCACTATAAGTTTATTAAGAAAATTAAGAGAACATATTATATATTGTATTATTTAAAATTAAAAGCGAATATTAATAAACCTTAATTATAATATTACTTAAAAATTGAGGGAGAAATTAAATAAACATAACGGTTGACAATTTACGCCATGAAGTTTTTGTTTTGCTCTGTTTTCGCTTCTTTGGCGATTTCATAAATCTGTATACTTATAAAAGAACATGTCCTGATGACTCAGAATCAATGCCGAGCTTCAACCGCGCTGCTCCTAGGATTATGAAATTTGGAAGATATGTTCCCTTACACAATATAAGCACTCACTAAGAAAGGATTTTTGAAAATTCACCCCTAAGAAAGATAAATAGGGGGTCGAAATTTTTAGGTCATTTTGTCTTTTCGCCATATCTCAGCAGAAATTTTAGGTAGAAGCAAGAAATTCAGGATAACAAATCTACTAAAAAATAGCTAAATATGTATTTCAGCAATTTTAATAATTCAATCACTAAGGAGGTTAAATGAGTGGTCGAATATTTTAGGTGATTACGCCTTTCGCCATATCTAAGCAGGAGTTTTAGGTAGAGGCATGAAATTCAGGTTACCCAATCTACTAAAAGAATAGTTAACCCTTTCCGGCACAGACAAATTCTGTTCATAAAATGCGAAATTACTGATTGACATCGGAATTTACAGACGACTATTTTGGAAAATAAGAAATCCTTATTTTAAGCTTTCAATATAGAAGCAAAATTTTATTAATATATTCTTGGTACCGAATGAAAGTTTGGAATTAAAATTAGGTGTGCCCGGAGTGGGACCACTGTGCCGGAAAGGGTTAAACAAGTATTTCAGCTATTTTAGAAGTTCAACCACTAAGGGGGTTAAATGGGGGGGGGGGACGTTTTAGGTCCTTTGATCTTTTCACCATATCTCAGCAGCAGTTTTAGGTAGGAGCGTGAAATTCAGGATAAAAAAATTAGTTAAACACGTATTTCAGCGATTTTAGAAATTCAGCCACTGAAAAGGGGTTAAATGAGAGTCGAATGTTTTAAGTCATTTTGCCATAACTCAGTAGAAGTTATAGGTAGGAGCGTGAAATTAAGGATAACAAATGTACTAAAAATATTTAAATAGATATTTCAGCGATTTTAAATATTCATCCACCAAGGGGGTTAAACGGAGGTCGAACGTTTTAGATCATTTCACCATTCTCAATTGCAGTTTTAAGTACGAGCGTGAAATTCTAGCATTACAAATCTACTAAAAAATAGTTAAACACGTAATTCAGCTATTTAAGCTGAAGCGAGTTTGTCGCCATCATCGGCTATGAACCCGATCATGGGAGATTAGACGAATAAGACAACTATAGCTGATTTTTTATTAGATATTTTGCATAAATTTTTTCCAAGGAAAAGTTTTTTAAATTTCATATTTTATTAAATTGCTTCTACGCTTTTTTTCGTAAAATTAAAATTTTATTAAAAATAAGATTAAATTGTTTATACAGAATAGAATACATTTCCTCCTCTGTTCAAAATACATTTTTGGATTTAAAGATTTGCGATTTAAGTACTAGTCGCCATATTTATGTGCTCGGGTATGCACAAGGCTGCGTTACAGTGATTGTCGTATAATCAGTTGACAGGCGTGCAACCCAAGGGGCTCTGTTAAAATAATTTAATTTTGAGGATTTATGCACGCATAATGACTGAACCTCTTTATAATGATCGCTGTATTAACGATGTGTGGGTGAGAAAAACACAGGTCATTGTAATTTTTACCACAACATTAACAATTTATGGGCGTGAAACTACATTGCCATGTATCGTAGCCAACTCATTTTTTTTTTTTAATCTAAAAGCTCTCCCTTCCCCTTAGATAATCACGGGCAAGGCCGAGCAGTACTTTCTTAGGGGTCTCATGAAAAAAAAAATATTATTTTTGTCGCGAAATTTTTATTTGCGTGTTTTTTTATATATATTCTTATTAGTTATTTTCATATAGTTTAAAATAAAGTATTTTATTTAAATTTTTCTTTTTGCATGTAAAATGCACTTTCTGGGCACCAAACAAAGGCAGCGCTGTACGCTGCAAAAGGTTTATGGGCCCCACTCGGAAGCGTCCGGTTAGCTAACGATATATGGCTGAGAAGCACACAAGACCCCGTTATTTTGAATACCGTATTAACAATTTATTGAAGTAATATCACAGTGCCCATTTACAACGATCGCCATGTGTCTTATGCTATCTCATTTTTGTATATTTTATCTGAAAGCTCTTCCATTCCCATGGGCAGTAGCGAGTCTTTGTCTGGGGCTAATGGAGAAAAACGTATTATTTATGTCGCGAAAGCTTTATTTAAGTGCTTTATTGATATGCTTATTAGTTATTTTCATATCCTTCTATATTAAAAAAAAGTAATTTGGAACTGAGCCAAAAACGAAATGGACCAATCAAATTCTGCGTAGATATTCCGGGTTATTCTCATCGCTTTTTTACTAGGGACTGTTTTGAGGAGCTATTACTTTTTTTCTAGCCATCCTAAGGATTTGAAAATCATACCACCAGACGCGAAATATAACAATCTTTCAGAAATTGAAAAAATTATCACTTGTCGGACAATAAAAACTCAAAAAATCCTTAAAAATCGAGTAAAAAATCTTTTATTGAAAAAGTCATTTTTTTATATTGTTGCCAATTTCTAAATAAGCGCAAAGGATTATGTTTTATCTCAAATAAAAAATGTATTTGCGCGAGACTATTAAAAACAATAATGAAAGTTTAAAATAATAATTAAATGATCACGTGTTGAAAGCAGGAAATAAAGAAAATTACGTCATAAAAATTGTGTTTACACATGAATATTAAAAATAAAAAAGATGAATTAAATGAAAAAGCATTATAACCAGTTAAATGAAAAAGCATTATAACCTGATTACAGAAGAAAGTCGCCGTTCGTGATATCACCATCATCTTTTTTTGAAACAGGATACATTACCAGGTTTTAAGAGGCTGTGAAATCAGAACGGGGGTTGGTGAGCGTAGCGAGCAGGTGGCAGAGCCCCCTAGTAGTTTAAAATAAAGTATTTTATTTATAGTTTTTTGTTTGCATGTAAAATGCACTTTCTGGTTCCTCAGCGAAGTCCGGGTTAAACAAAGCCATTAAATAATAAGCCCAGTCAGATAGTGTTAAATTTGTTAGCGGGGATACTAGCGCCATTCCTCTGCTGCGGAAGGAGGACAAAACAGAAGTGCGTCGCAGAGAAACGATACGATTTATTTATATCTATATTTTATATGATTTTTATCGTTTGTATCGATTTTTTGTTTTTGCCCTTCCTTTAAAAGCTTGCTAATTATTGGGATATTTTACATTAAAGCTAAAACTATAATGAAAATAAAAAGAAAATTGGAATTTTAAATATTTTTTGTACACATTTTAACAAAAAACTGATAGTTTAACAAGAATATTTTATAACAATATTTCATGATGTTAAATGTTTTTGAGATTTTTTAGCAATTTAATAATAATTTAAAATCTAGGAATTGAAATATTTACTCAATAAGAATGAAGATTATTTAAAGATTTTATGCATACAGAATAACTAGAATAGAAAAAAAAACTGAACATTTTTATATTTTATTGGATTTTTAAGAACTATGCAATTAAAAATTTTACAATTTAACAGAAATTTTTTCATAAAATAAATAAAATATAAAACGAAAAGAATAAATAAAATTTAACATCATGAAATATTTTTGATAAATTATTAGTTTTTTGTTAAAAATATATACAAAGAAATATTTAAAATTCCAATTTTATTTTTATTTTCATAATAGTTTTAGCTTTAATGTAAAAGGCCCCAGTAATTAGCAAGCATTTAAAGGAAGTGCAGGTTAAATTGCCCATAACATCTCACAATCTTGTATTCAGCATATCATTTTTTAACACTGTCCAACCAAGTTGAAAAGGGTTTATGACTTCGGTTTGTCTGTCCATGCTCTAACTTTTTTATGTTCATAATATACATAGCAAACTTCTTGTTTATTTGTAATCTGCGTGTATACGTATCCTTAATATATTCAGTCAAGATAAAAACAAAAGCAAAATTGTCCAAAACAAACCATTTCGCCTGCTAAAATGCTCCCGCACCCTTAAAAGAACATTTTTTTTTTTTTTTTTTTTTTTTTTTTTTTTTTTTTTGTGAAAAATGTAAATTGTCATATAAATGTAAAACAAATCTGGTGAAAACAATTTAGCTTTATCTTTAAATGGTTTTCTTAATTGAAATGAATTGGAAAAATTATCAACATGGAACTGAATAGACATAATTCAAAAACATTGTTTAATACTAACTATTCTCTCGTTTTAGCAGTGATGAATTCAGCAGAAGGCTTGGGATACACACAGAGGAGGATTTGTGGTTTTATGCTTATAAATATAATTTTTTATGTTTAAAGTTATATCATAAGTAAGTTGCGTCTAAAAACACAGATAAAACGACAAAGTTCATGGTTCATACACTTGAGAACGATTTTATGTTTATATTTGTTGTAGAAGTGCAATGTTCACCCCCCCCCCTCCCCTTTTGGAGGAGAATTTTTGTTTTAACACTGACCTTCACAGTACCCATAACCAAAAATAATAATATTATTAAATTTAATGCATTTCATTTTGTATGGAGTGTTTTTAAAAAGGTAAAATTCTACATATTTTTTATGTTATATAAGTTAGTTGTTTCTCAAAATACAAATATATCAAATAAAATTCAAGCACTTTTCAAGGATGTTCAAGGGTTGTTTTAGATCAAAGTGTGAAAAAACGGGAGAAAAAAAAAAACTTTTCAAAAATTAAAATCAGATTTTTTTAATTAAGGATTTTTTTTCTTCCTAAGTTAAGATATTGATATGCAACTTAGATTTGTAGGAGGTTTTAAAAATAATCTGTCTTCATACTCCAGGTATTCTTGTAAAAATCTTGTTAAAATAATGTGTACTAATATATATATATAAATATATTATTATAATAAATCAAGCTGTCTTAATGAAGACAAATTCTGGAACAATGTTATTTTTTGAGTTGGCAGAAGTAATTTAGTAACATACAGATCATTTAAAAGTAAACTAAGACAATATTTAAAAAAAAAAAAAAAAAAAAATACTGTATACAATTGTTTAGAAATCAGATAATCTTTAACTTCAAAAACAATTTCCCCAATTTTACTTTACAAATATACATTAAAAAGTACTTTTTATTTCAGATTGTTTTGTATCTTTTCTATTGTTATAACTCAAATAATACAAATATTTTTTTTTTTTTTTTGTCAGCTCATATCTAGATGTAAAGTATTTTGTACACCTGAAAAAATTTTCAATCATTTTGTACTTTTTACTATTATTATTCATTTGGAGGAAAGAATCTTTCTAAATATATTTGGTATTTCTTATGTTAGCCGGATGTCAATTATATAGAGATGTAATCATTGGCACCCAGCTAACATAAAAATAGCAGTTATTTGTATTCTTTAAATTTTTATTTAGTACTTTACTTAATTATTACTATTAAGTAGAAGCATTAATATGTGTCTTTGTGTAGAATATTATAGTGAACATGGTATTTTCAGGTACTTTAATAAGATGTTTTAATAAATTTACAATCAGCAGAAAAAGAAAAAAAAATCTTATCTATTTATATTATTAAAAGAATTTTCAAGTTTCTGTTCAAGAGAAAACATATAATTTTTTTTTTGATTGATCATTTATAAACATATGTAGACTTCCAGCCTTTATTATCTGTATTTTGTGCTTTCAAAGGCTGTGAAACAAACATAGATAAAAGTTGAAAGATATTATAGAATAAACAACAGTAGTATTAATTTATCAAGCATAGTAGAGCAAAAATTTTGACTTATTTAATCTAAATAACGTGAAGGTAGTTTAAATTTTTCAAGAATAAAATTTCAACATTGATTTACATCAATGATAGATCTTACTTTTAATCAGCTTACCATAGTTTAGGTATACACAACATTACATAAATTAAAATGGTTATATTACGATATATATTTTTTTCAAGACAATATATTAAAAAAAAATTTTAAATAATAAAGTATAGTTATTTAGTAAGGTACATTTATACCATCGTTAAAAATATCATACATTAAAAAGTAAAGTAATATCACTACAAGAGCAGAAGTGAATTCTCAAATGAAGTTGCTTTTCATGATATTGAATTTTTTACTTAAAGATTTGCGATTAAAGAACATTACTTCAAAATTATAAATGATAATGTAAGATAGGGATTTCCCCTTATTTCTTATTACTGACTTTTCCTATTACTTAACATTTAATCAAAGTAATTAACTTAACTGCAAAAGGATAACAATGTTATGTGGTGGATAGACAATAAAGATGATCATTTAAAAGAACAAACACATTTATTAAACATTTAAAAACAAACAATAAATAAAAATGAATGTTTCAAAATTATATTATTTTGTGATACTTTATATTTAATTGAAATAATAAAATACAGCTCACAGATGCAAAATATTTACATCTTGAGATATTAGAGTAAGATAGCTGTTTGCAGAGTGTGTGCTTCTGGTGTCATTAAAGTTCATTATCATGATGATATAGAGCGATCACCACAAAGTCTGTAATTATTATACAAACCGATTTCCGACTTACTCTTTTCCTGAATTCCAATAAGCTTTATCCATCGCTGACATCTAAGGAAGACATAAGAATTCAAATTTTAATTAATATAAATTACGAGCATACAATTTGTGGATATTTACAGGTTGAATAGGGGAGATTTACTTGATGAAATTTTATCTTCTTAAGAATACTAACAATTTAAGAGAGAATTTTTAAAACGTAAACTGTTGGCATCTGATGCCTACTTTCTGATGGTGAAAATCTTGTTTTAATAATTATATTAGGTAATGAGTAATTACGCTTCTAAATTTCCCCCGTAGACTAACATTAGATTTCATGATCGGGAATTTCAGTGAAGCAGCCCCTTAATAATGCATGTGTTGTTACTTATATATGCCATATGTACATCGTATACACATGTCATATACGACCTGTACTTAACAAATTTAATAAAATCTAGTAACGAAGAAAATATTTCGCAGGTAAAAAAAATATATATATTGACAAAACACAAATTTTTATTTTATGAATTGAGAATTTAGAATAATATATAATTAAATTCAGAAAGATAACATAAACTTCCTTTTGTAATATAATCTCTAAAAAAAAAAATATTGCTATAAAGGTCGAATTAACTGGCATGTCCGAGAAATGCTGATGCCGCAGCAGTTGAGTGCTATAAAATGGTTATCTGATGATTGGGGGGGGGGGGGGGGAGAGAATTCAGACACCATGTCAAAAAAAAATTTAATTTAACAAATTACAATAACCATTAGGAAAATGTTCCGAAAGCTTAAAAAAAATGCCTGCCAAGGTTGCAGTTATGATTTCACCGACATCATCGCAAAGCTTATATATGCATCCTAGATACGCATATATATATTCCAAACACTCCTATATGTGCGATATACGTCATTACACACATATTATTAACGTCTTATGTGTCATATATACATCATATACACATGTCATATATATACACCATATATGCATTATATATGACTATAACTTGGGCATATACGCCAAGAAATGTTATATATATATCATATATTATTATAATGCCATACATGCTTTATAATTTGGCGATAAATCTTGGTCGCTTGGCGATTCATCTTTGGAACCCGTGATAACATGAAAGTACCCAAATTTTAATCATATCAGCATAAAAATAATACAGAAATAGGGATCTGTTTCATACTTTAATATTTAAAAAACGAGAGAAAAGTATGAGAATGTCAGGAATTGGCACAGACGCACCATGTTGAATTTTTTTTTTCTCGCCAATTTGGCGAAAACTTTGTTTTGGAATATTAGTTACAAATAGTATGCAATAATAGCATGTGATTTTTTATTTCAATATAAAAATAAAATAATATAATATAAATAAATAAATGGTAGTTTGATGTAAATAAATATGTTACTTTGATACTTTTCTATTGATAAATATAGTAAAAATAATTTATAGAATAAAAATAAAAATAAATAAACAAAATAATCGGTTTCCCATGTGAGGCTAAAAATTGCCATTTTGTTGTAATTGCGCCAACATGGTTTGTATGTAACATCTGTGCTCAGGAATTTTAACATAGTTGAGCAGAGAAAAGTCTTTTTTATGTAAATCGCCTTAATGATAAACTGTTAATATTGATAAAATAAATATTTGCATATTAATAATTAGTATATAATAGCTGTTCACAATATATAGACACAGAACTTCAAAAACAAATTGATTTACATAATATGGGTTATTTAACCAATGTGGAACAGATGCTTTACACTCACGCAAACATATAAACATAAGTTTGGCGACTTTTTGGTTGGTGCGATTTTCAAGACCGCGCCAAACGAATAACTTAATTTTAATACAATGGCCTAGGTTGCCATTAAAGGAAAAAATCCCCTAAATTTGGCGACTTTTTTCCTTTTTTTAACCGATTAATTTTTTTTCTGCGTGAGTGTAAAGCATCTTAGCCAGCAAGGTTAAATAAATAAACAGTAAAATAAAAAAATTGAATATACAAAATCGTATCTTAATCTCACTTCTCTAGGACCAGATTTTGGATCTTAGCGAGTATCGCCAAAGTTGGAAAGATTTTTTCGCACGTATATTTTGCAGACCACTGCAGCATCTATACCAAATATATATATAGGGTAGATGTGCCAGTAATGGACACCCTTAAGGAATTTCAGTACTTTTTGGTTAGCCAGTGATATATGTACATATATAAATACATATGTATATACACACACATATATAAATACATACATATATGTATATATATGTGTATGTATATATATATATATGTATATGTAGATATGTATATATATATATGTGTTTGTGTGATATATATACATGTATATATATCACTGGTACCCGGCTAACCGAAAAGTACCGAAATTTCTTTAAAAATTATTTTTTAATTAATAGTTATAATTGTTATATTCCACATTTTTTAATATTATATTAATCTACCAACAATATTTAACCATGCTCATAGTCACATTTCCCAATGTGAATCGAAATTTAATTGTAAATAACAGAAATAAATCAAAACACCCTAAATTCCAGTAATGGACACCCCACAAAATGATATTATGATTGTATTTAAAACTAGAATTTAAAGAAAGCATATTAATGAAATAAAAAAGGCTGAATTTTTATTGGTTATTTTTTTACAAACCAAAAATGTTGAAGGTGGCCCATTACTGGAAGGCGGTCCATTACTGGCACATCTACCATATATGTATATAAACACAAAAATATCCGATATTTTCAAAATAAACAATGTATTGACGATTATAAATATTTTCAGATATTGCAGTTTAAACTAAAATAAATCAAACCAGAAAAGATTATTTCAAATGAAAATTTAAATAATGTATATCTAAATTTAACAGTTTATCTTTCAGTGGCTATTTCATGTAAATAATATCTCGCATAATTATTGGTTTTACATTTAAATTATCAACTTCAAACTAGGAAAATATATTTCTAGCTCTAAAAAAGGGCACAATTAATAACAGTTGAAAAATTCATTTACACATATTTGACTGAAAATATCATACACAGTATTTAGAAAATAAATATTAAGTATATGAAAATAGCGAACATCATGATATTTTACACATAAATATTGGCTATACCTTATATATCACCAAACTCTGTTGGTTTAAACTTTTTACTGGAAACAGCGTAATTTTTAAGTACCGAATCGTTAGAGAACTATTACTTTATTTTCAGCCTTCAATGGTCGAGCTCTGATATAACAACTGTGTGAATAATATATTCATAAATATTAATTACATTTATAAATCTGCATATCAGAGACAGATTACATCAGCTCCGCAGTTTTATTTTGAAATCATTTTATGAAATATTTATAACATTTAACCAGTTTAATTTATTTCATATTTGTTTTATTAATTAGTAATTATAAAAGTTGTTTAAAGAAGTTTTGAATTTTAAGGGAAAAACCAATTCCATATCGCCATTTCTTCCGTATACAAACTATTTACAAACCGAAAATAAAAACATTTAATTAATTTAAATTAATCTTACTTGAGAAAAAATTGATTGATATATGATTTATTTAACCAATGTTAAATAAAGAAACAGTAAAATAAAAATAAAAAATTTGAATATGCAAAATCGAAAATCAAAACATAGAACTTAACTTACCCGGTCATTGTGTTGCCATTCCTTCACGACAAATCCACCATCCGCGAATCGTTGCAGCACTCCCAACCGCTAGATGGCGCTATTTTCAACTTGCGAAAAGTTTCCCATTTATCTGACTGGGCTTATTATTTAATGGCTTTGGGGTTAAACGCTGCAGAAGGAAACTTGGCCAACACGGAAGTGACCGGCCAGACGGGCAAAGACCGGCTGGTTAATAAATGTTTCTTTTAAAAAAATTAGAAAAAATTGTGGATAAATATTTTATTTTCAAAATTTAACTAAGCCAAATAAGAATTACAATTAATTGATACATTAATTACATAAATTAAGCCTTTTTTGACAAATCATATATATATATACTTCTATAGAAAGTAACAATCATTGCTTTGGCAACAATCACGGCTTGGCAGTGTACTGACAGTAGCCAAAGCACTACAAAAGCTGCCAACTCTTCTAATTGGGGCTTTCTCTGCCAGATTTAAATCGGCGGCTGGCAGTAATTTAGCAACGGAATTTCGGTCTGGCAAATTAATTATAGCTTATCTGATAGCCAAAGTATAACATACTAAAATTTCAGCTTTGCTAAAATGACGTGAATTTCACACCTTATTTTGCCTATAAATTAGGGTCTGGCACGGTGTTAGCAACGTTAAAACGGTCTGGCAATAATGACTTAATATCACAAATAGTGAGCAGAAACAAGTTTTATAATGAAAATTCATGCTAAAATGACGTAATTTTGTCACTTTTTTACCTGCATTGACCCTCCCCCCTCAGGTAAACGCAACCACTTCCACCAGCCAGACCGTCCGCATTCGTACTACACAATAAAGACGGAGAATATATAGAAAAATGAGCCTGGCTAAAATCACGTGTTTTCTGACGTTGCTAGCTCTTAGACTATACGTTTCTTTTATTACGAGAAAGGAAACAGAAAGTTGCCAAGAAAGGGATTACCGCCAAAAAACGGCACCATTTCGGCGTTTTTTGGCGATGAAAGAAGAATGCTTCAGCTTTCTGCGGGAGAAAGCAATGAACTCCGCAATCGATTTATAACTCCCTCCTCTATGGGTGAACATCTGGGATCGGCTAAACATAGGCGTTACTGCAGTCATTTTAGTACTTTTTTTGGCAAATAGTGGAAAAAATTAGAACAAAGCTGGATTTTTGCACAGGTGCTCATTAAGGTATGTAGTTTAACATACTAAAAGTCCTCATCGATATGATGTGAGCTTTCACCGCTAGGGGGCGCGGATGGTCTTGAAAATCGGTTTTTCGTGAATATCTGATTAACGATGGCATCTAGAAAAAAAAGTTCAATTAAAAAGATGTAGAAAATTTAATTTCTTACAAAAAGTGTCGATAACACTTTTTTGTCACACCAACCCTTCCCTGTCAAATATCAGAAGCAGTGAACAAAACTGGAAAAAATAGGGAAACGATTGTATTGAATGCGCCCAAGAAACAAAGCAAATACCTATCTATCAGGTAACCAAGAAAGTTCGTGCGGTTTTTGAGAACAGTTACTTTTGTTGCGTAGGCGTGGTCATACTGATTCTGATGACGTCATTTCTGTACATTGGCTTTAAATTGCAATCAGGAGAGTTGTTTAACGTATCTCACGTTTTGCTATCAGTTTTGTAGGAAGTACAATCGTAAGTTGTACAACTTGATAAGTGGGTTCCTCATGTCCTGTCCAAGGAAAACAAGCTCCAACGATTGAACATCTGCTTGTCATTGCTGTCGCGCCACAACAAAGCCTCTTTCCTGGATCAGATATTGACATGTGACGAGAAATGGGTAATGTATGATAACCGAAAGAGAAAACATCATTGGTCGACTTCTGGTTCCGTCTCATTGGTTGGTAAACCGGACATCCATCAAAAAAAGATAATGCTATGTATTTGGTGGACTAGCGCTGGTATAGTTCACTATGAATTCTTAGAAAGCGGGAAATCAATCACAGCCAAAGTCTACTCGTCGCAGTTGAAAAGGGTTTCAGCTGCTTTGCTCGAAAAGCAGCCAACGCTGGTCAACAAGAGAGGAGTTCTTCTCCACGATAACGCCAGATCTCATACGGCCAAAGCGACCAGGGACGTGATAAAAACATTGGGCTGGGAAGTTTTGCCTCACCCACCTTACTCCCCGGACATTGCCCCATCGGACTATTACTTGTTTTTGGCCATGGATAATCACCTGCGGGAACAGCGGTTCCGAACACAAGATGATGTCACAAAAACTATAACCCAGTTTTTGGACTCTAAACCAAAAGATATTTTCAAAAAGGGCATTTATAAGCTTGTTTCTCGTTGGTAACACGTAATTGAAGCCAATGGTGATTATTTCAAAGAATAAAATAAGTGTTTGAGATGTTTGTGGGTCGTTTTTTATGTCTGATGAAAACCGCACGAACTTTCTTGGTTACCTAATACATTCGAACCCTACACCCCTCTTCTGTCCTTTTCTCTGTGGACTGATTGTGCAAACTGGTGAAATAGCCATTGTCATGGCATCCCATGCTTATGTCGAAATATACCACGTGCTGATATCTTTGCCGCGTTTTATTTCAATTTATGAGCATTTCGCTGGTATTAAACATCCTAATTTACTGAATGAAGTATTCTTTGTGAGTTTTTACAAAGTAAATAGTGTTATTTTCCACGCGTATTGTAGAAAGCTTTAAATACTTTTTACAGTGTAAAATGACTCTTTCTTGATTGTTAATCAAGAGCTTTAAAATGGAGATTGATGAAGTATTTTGTCTTGTATGTGGTGAGAGCTGCGTTGTGAATGAACGGAAAAAAGGTACTGAAATCATTTGTGACCTCATGTTTGGAAAGAAGTGGCAATAATTGGACAGCATTTGAAGAAATGGCAGAAAACAATAGTGGAATTATAGTCCATCCAACGTGTAGGGAAAATTACACAAGAAAGAATTCTGTTAAATCGTACAACAAACCTGTTGCATAAAACCACCAACGTCCACACAAATTACACAGTTAAATGAAAAATTGAGAACGACAGTCGCTTGTTTGAATTCAATGAAAAATGTTTACTATGTTCTGAACATTGGATGAAGCTTTTATATGGAAGGAAAAAAGAAATCTCTAAAGTATTGCAAAAAAGTGATAATAGTTAAAAGCTTAGAGATGAAAAATAGCCTAATTGTGTCTGCAGTAAATACAAATGGGGTAAAGAAGTCAGTAAGAGTTTATCTAATGTTATTGACTTGGTTGCAGCTGAAACAAGGTACCACCATAAATTCTTTCTAAGGGGTTTTTACCAAGGAAGTGGAAACCAGTAAATAAGGAAAGGACATGTTTACAAACAAAAACAATTCTATCAACCAATCTACATTTTCTCCTTAGCGATCATTGCAGGAATCATCATGGCGACGCAGACCAATCATATCACAGATCTTTTCATCGTAGACTAATCAGACCGTTTGAACACTTGTGAACAATAGTAGTTTTAACGACAGGTATTTCTCGCTTCCCCACAGTGACGTTAGCTGCAGGAGTGTCGTAGAAAGTTGTATTTCCTATATCCTAAGAAATTACTGTGGTGAATATGTAACCGGTTTCGATGTTTATTCTGACGAAGTTTATAATACAAAAAAGGCCGAATGAACTCATTGGTATTAGAAAATTGTAACTTTCGACATCGATATTAACGAAGAAATGAATGTGTCAATTAGTCAAAAGTTTTTATCTAATCATCAAAAAAAGACACACCTCATCTTTATTCTCAAGGAGAAATTTATGGAGAATAGTTTCGAAGTGAAACAGGCAGAGGAAAATGCTGACACAGTTATTGTTAATGCAGCCATTGAAGTAGCAAAGTCTGGTGCGCTGGCTGCTATTGTAGGCAATGATGCTAACTTGCTTGTATTGTTGACTGTATTAGCACCTCCAGAGGCAGAGATATTTTTAATAAGCCTCGAAGAACAAGAATTACAACCACTTTGTATTCGTTGCACAGTCTCAATAATTATCCAGTTCTGAAAGATCATATGTAGTTTCTTCACGCTTTTTGAGGCTGTGACTCTACACAGCAATGCTTGGGAAAGGCAAAATGTCGTTATTAAAAATTTTGAAAAGGGAAGGAAATCGTAACATACAAGCTGCCAGCACTTTTAAAAGTGGCAAAGCATCCCAAATTGAAATATTCGAGAGAGGGAAAATTATTTTTCTTGCTTTATATGGTGGTAAAGCAGAAATTTCCCTGAACAAGTACCATTATATGTTTAAAGAAAGGAGTTGCTGTTGGTAAAAAAAGGTTTTTATCGTTATCGCTTACCGTGGACACAGCTAGATTGCACAGTTTATGTGTTTATCATCGAATACAATATTGGTTGGGAATAAACTTCTTCCTGAGAACTGGGACTGGCAAAATGCACTTAATTTGTGTCCAATTCCAGCTATCTTATTGACCGCAACAAAAAATATTATTTAATCCATTTTTTGTACTTACTCCAAAGGATGTGGCACAGCGTGGGGATGCCAAAAAATTAGATTCAATTGTTCTTATATTTTCGTAAATTGTTGCGGCGTTTCATGTCACAATGCAAGTAAAGTTGAATTTGAAGGAGGGAATCGCTACACCTGAATTTAGTGATAATATCGAAGGCCAAAAAGAAAATAGTGAAGGTAATACAACAACTGAAGAAAAAGTACCGATGATGACGAAAATAAAATGAGTCAAGAAATTGTAGATGTGCAAACGACTAATAAAACTGTCAAATGATTGAGATTTGAACAAGCCAGTCATTATAAGTTGATTAGGCCTAGGAGGGAAACCAGAATTTAAAAAAAATGCGCTAAAAGTCAAATACCTCAATGGTGGTGTGGAAATAAGCATATTATACATTCACCTTCTTCCTTTAAAAGTAAGAATTTTACACCTTTCAATATAATTTCTTTGGAAATAGCAGCAGGTTTTTCGTATTTTTATCGTTTTTCTTCCAAGTACGTTCACTGTTCTTGATTTTTGACAAAGAAGCGTTGGTGGGACAAAAAAATGTTATGTACACTTTTTGTAGAAAATGAAATTTTCTACATCTTTTTAATTGAACTTTTTTTTCTAGATGTCATCATTAAGGATATATTCTCAAAAAACCGATTTTCAAGATCATTCGCGCCCCCTGGTGGCGAAAGCTCACACCGGATTGATGAGGACTTTTAGTATGTTAAACTACATAACCTAACTAGCACCTGTGCAAAAATCCAGCTTTGTTCTAATTTTTTCCTCTATTTTTCCTAAAATGACTGGACTACGTAGCGTGACCGGATTTTTTTTTTTTTTTTTTTTGGGAGGGGGGGGGGGGCACAAATGTTTATTAAACACGCACGCACGCACACATAGCCATATATATATACAGTGTTCGTGGTTAAAAATGGCCTCAGTGAACGACGTTGTGGCAATTTCACCACATCGGGTAAAAGTAATCTAGTTTCGATCACCTAGCCCAGTGCAATGAATTTTGTCTTCATTTCAAAAAAGTTTATTCGGAAATCGTACAGCAATTTTTGAATTTTTCGCGAAATGTTTGTGACTTTTAGCGTATTTTCGCGTTTTGCGACAATTTCTTAACATTTGTGTTAGGAATTAAGTTTCAATCTTTTAACACTCAATTCAGTAAATTTTGTCATCTCCATTTAAAAAAAAATTGCGAAATTTTTATGAGATTTTTAGCATTATTTAGCTTGGTGCGGCGATTTTTTAAACATTCGTAGGAGAAATCTGGTTTCATTTTTTTGAGCAGATTTAGTAAATTTTCTACTCTGCTATTTAGTAATTTTTTGCAAATTTATGCGATTTTTCGCGTTTCGCGGTGATTTTTTTGACATTCGTAAATGTAATCCAACTTTAACCGTTTAGTCCAATATAGAAAATTTTGTGATCTGCAATTTTTAGATTTTTCACGAATTTTTTATACGATTTTAAGTGTTTTTAGCGTTTTGCAACGATTTTCTTAAATATTCGTAAAAGACATCTGGTTTCAATCTTTCAGCTCAATATATTAAATTTTGACCTCAGTGATTTTGAAAATTTTCGCAAATTTTTATGCAATTTTTAGTGTTTTTCCGCGTTTTGTGGCAATTGTTTAACATTTGTGATATTAATCTGGTTTTATCCTTTTAATCCATTATAATAAATTTTGTCCTCTGCGACTTTTAAAATTTTCATGAATTTTTCATGATATTTTGCCGGTTTTTCGCGTCCCGCTGCGATTTTTAAACACTCGTAAAAGGAATCCAGTTTTAATCTTTCAGCCCATTATACTAAATTTTGTACTCTGCGATTTTTTAACTTTTCGCGAATTTTTCATGCGACTTTTTGCGTTTTTTCGCTTTTAAGAGAAGATTGTAACATTTGTGACAGGAATCCAGTTACACTCTTTTAGCTCTATATAGTAAATGTTGGCTATCCCTATTTAGCATACCAAAGGATGAATCTCTGCTAGAAGAGTGGAAAAGATTAATTCTCTGATAGGATAAAAAATTAACTTCAAAATCAGTTGCATCTGAAATATACACTTACAAGAAGATTTTATTAACAGAAATTATGTTCATCTTGTCAATAGTGAAACGGTTTCTTTTGCTAGAGGTAAATCTATTTTTAAAGCAGATGTCGCTGCGATCGCCCTATTATTTTACCACATCGTTGCACGTTTATCGGCTGCAATTTTTTAGCACTTTATATAAAGCATTACCAGTTTGGCTTTTTTTAAATTCCAAAATTTTGCATTCATACCAGAAATTCCCTAAAATGTTTTTTTTTTTTTTTTTTTTTTTGTTACTCAATGGCAGATATTTCGTGACCTCTTAACCCTTTCCGGCATGGTGGGTTAAATTCTGTCCCACATAAGTTTACTCCAAATAAATTTTTACTTTTTATAATGTACGGGAACAAAAGCTTTTACTTATTTTCAAATAAATTTGTTCGTAAATCCAGGTGACAGTCTATTATATTAATATTTTTGTAACAGAAGTGCTTTATGCCTGAAAGGGTTAAAGTAAAAATTCATGTTTCAGAATTTCAGGTTTGAATTCGAAAATTTTGAATTAAAAAACGGTAAAACCGTTTCCCGCACTGTGTATTCTAGGCGCTGTAGCGTAACCAAAGAATATGAACTCCGTAAAGATCAGGCCCCGTAGGCGTAATGTAAACGTGTCGAATCAATTCGGTGTCTCTATCGCGCGATAGACCACTTTACAGGGGAGTAGCGCAAACCAACCGGCGGCTGTTTTTACGTTTGTTTTTTCTCCGGTTATTTTGCTTTTCGTTTGTTTTTATTCTTTTATTCTAAATTACGGACATAATTACTTCATTTAAGTAGAAATCCTTTTCAAAACATCAGATAATATTTACAATTGAAATATGAAGACTTAAATCGCTGAAATATTACTAAAAAACAGGTTTTTTTTTTTTTTTTTTTAAATTAGCTAATTTGTGAAAGCTTATTGTTTTTTCAAAATGAGGGAAATTATATTTTGTTTTTTAAAACAAGGCTTTTGTAAATCTACATTTGATTATTAGTAGATATTCTGAATATATTAATTTCACGCATATTTAAAAGGAAATACAACAAAAAATTATTTGCATAAGTGATGTTTTGAAATGATTTCTAACATTATTAAAACTTTTCTACAACTGTTTAAAAAGATATATTTGTAAAATTCCACTATTATCAAAATTTTAGTCTTTTGTGTCAATTGCAATAATATTTTGCAATTTTTTTTAAAAATATGTTTTTAAGTTGTATTAGATTGATCATTTACAACTCAATTGAAAAAAATAATTACACCACTGCGATTTTTTTACCTTTTTATTGCAAGTGGAAATATAATCTTTCACAATGTTTATATTTTAAAAAGACCCATTTCAAATATTTTAACAATACTTTTTTCTGTATGTATAAGAATGATTTATGAAAAGTAAAGCATATTTCACGTTTGTATTTCTAAAATGAATTTCACCTTTGTTATTAATCCCATCAATCCATTTTTGCACCATGCCTTTAAATTTGTTTTTCTAATTTTCAGTAAATGACAAAGGCAGGTATATATATATATATATATATATATATATATATATATATATATAATCAGCCAATAATATGTATCACAAAACAATATTAATGTGTGAAAGCTTATTGCTTTTTCGAAATGAGGGAAATTATATTTTGTTTTTTAAAACAAGGCTTTTGTAAATCTACATTTGATTATTAGTAGATATTCTGAATATACTAATTTCATACTTATTTAAAAGGAAATACAACAAAAAATAATTTGTATAAGTGATGTTTTGAAATGATTTCTAACATTATTAAAACTCTTCTACGATTTTTTAAAAAGATATATTTGTAAAATTCCACTATTATTAAAATTTTAGTCTTTTGTGACAATTGCAATAGCATTCTGCATTTTTTTTTTTAAATATTCTTAAGTTGTATTAAACTAACTGATTATTTACAACTCAATTGAAAAATAATTATACCACTGCAAATCTTTTTTATTGCGAGTGGAAATATAATCTTTCACAATGTTTATATTTTTAGAAAATCCATTTCAAATATTTTAACAATATTTTTTCCTGTGCGTATAAGAATTATTTATGAAAAGTAAAGCATATTTCACTTTTGTATTTCTGAATGTATCTATATTCCGTATCTATATCCGACGTAACCACTTATTCCTACGGTTGAAGCTGGGTGGGAGCTCTAGGGTGGGCCACAGAACAAACCGCTCCAGAGCAGTGCTACTTTTACTGACCCCCTCCAAACGGCGCTGAAAGCAGGCTCCATCTAGAGATATAAGAGAGAGATTGGACATTGAACTAAAATGGCGGACATTTCTCATTCATTAAAATTAAAATACACTTTATTTATGTTCTGCATGGCTCTTTGAAAGTATAGAAAACGAATTTTCCATGATTTTAATACAATAAATGTGTTAGACGGTGATGAAAATACATTTCGTTCTACTGCGTTTCACCTGCTTTGGAACTTACATGGCGGATATTTCTTCAATGTCCATTATCTCTCCATCTTATTCGTCTGTTACGGTTCTATTGTCTGGGCGTGTGTTTTTTTTAATCTTTATTTGCATGAATATGCTAGGCTCGTTGAAGCCCGCATTTACTTAAATATAAACGATACTATCAGGTCCCAAATGAACAGTTGCCGAACAGTTGATGTCGGTTAAGGGGCTTCCGAGTTGCGATCAACTTTACGCCCAGTCTATTTGTGAGTAACCTGTCTTGTAAATATTGAGCCGTTGGGAGAAGTTAAGTGTAGTATTAACTACATCTTTATGAAATTATTAATAAAATATGACATTTACTTTTTCCGGTGTAAGTACTTCAATTTTGTTTTCCAATTTAGTTTTGAATTGTAAAACCCCTTGTAAATATTGAGCCGTTGGGAAATGTTAAGTGTAGTATTAACTACATCTTTATGAAATTATTAATAAAATATGACATTTACTTTTTCCGGTGTAAGTACTTCAATTTTGTTTTCCAATTTAGTTTTGAATTCAGAGAGCATTTCAAAGATCTTAGGAATAGCATTTGGTCTTATCAATGCATTAATATGTCTTTCTAACACTTTCCAACATAATTGAATTAACTATTTATTATGTTGTTTATGAATTCGGTTTGTCTATCTGTCTCTCTGCCGTCTGTCTGTCAGTCCGTGCTCTAACTCGCGTAAGTATACGCGGATTGTCATGCAATTTATATGTTATTGAGGCTTACTAGGGCATGTTCGGTATTGGAAATGAAGTGTATAGCACTTATAGTTACTTTACAGGGACACTCAAAAGAATTCCGTTCTAAGAATTCCGTACATTACGGTCTAAGCGGATAATGCCATCTGCGGTTTATTTTAATAATGTTTCACTATTTCAAACGTATTGAAATTTATATATATCACTCAAGTGCATTATAAGAGGCTTACTATAGAATAATGTGTGCATAGCATTCCTCCTTCATTTTCAGGGACACACAAAAGAAATCGGTTAATGTATTGTATGTTAAAAATACGTGCTGGAAGTGCGTTTTCAGTAACGTAACGAGTTTTTAAATTTAATTAATTTTTGCCTATTACTTGGTGTGTATAAATTCTACGGATCATATACAGGGCAGAACAAAAAATCTCGAGTAACACTTCAGTTTAGTGACGGAAATTTCAGAAAGGGAATTTTAAACTGTGCTACGCGTTTCCTAAATGAACTAAAATTTAGCATACTTGGCTATGGACCAGATTATGGATCCAGATTAAGAAAAGTTAACGGTAAGATACCGCACTTTGTCGCTAAATAAAAATTTGGCTGCAGGAAGAAGGATTTTCATTTTATGTTGAACACAAAATTAATATAAAGTTAAGTTAGATTAAATACGTTGCATCAGAATATGATCGGAAATGTCTTTACTTACTTTTATTTTTACAAGCTTTAAAACTTCCTTCGTTGTATGTCTGCCTGAGTCAAGTATTTTTGGGGGAAATACTCCATCCGGGACAGGTTCAAGGGACAAAACCCAGTTTTTAACATAGGTGAAAAATATTATGGACAGAAAAAGGAAAACTTGAAACTGACGCGTAATCCAGGTTTAATTAAAATGTTTATTGAAATAGTAAATATTAATATTTTTTAAAGGAAATATACTGTTGGAACCGGGGAGGTAAGGTGAAAATTTTCGTAATTATTATTATTATTATTATTATTATTATTATTAAAACTCTACGGTTCACTCCTCCGGACGTGTTTTTAAAGTGCCGAAAAAATGAAACTCTTCGGTTTCGTTTGCGCGAAGATCTGACAAAACCCGTAAAGGAGCAGGCACAATCAGCGAAACGACGGAAACTGGCCAATTTGCGATGTTCATTACAGTATTTAATTAATATCTCGGCTAATCATCAACAAATGAAAATTCAGTGCTTCCGGTGAATTAGGACCAGTCTTCGTCTGTTCTTATCTACACTTGCAGACACATTATTTGTATCAAATATCTCTAGCTATCGTCAACAGACAGACGTCAACAGACAGACGGACGGACAAATGGAATAATAGCCGGAAACAAATGCTATTATTTATATATTATTTAAAGTGCAAATGGTTTAATCTGTCGTAATCCGATTGCACGTGATGATGGATTAAAAAAAAAAATCAGGCTTGAAAATTGTTTTAAAATCCATAAAAAATAGCAAATTGAGATAGAGTTTTCAAAAGAATTGCAGCTAAAAGTACATTTTGGCTTTATCTGACAGAGTAAAAAATTGAAATTATTAGACGTCTAGAAGTTAAAATAATTGCATCAAAAGCGAAATTATTGATCAATTCGTTGCCACCGTCAAAATGACGTCAACATTACTCACGGGATAGTTTTGTTTTATAATATAGATAAGCAAAAGTATTCTTGATAATGCATTGAAGTAACATTATATTTTCGTAATGCATGTATCGATGTATTTTTTATGTATTCAGAAAATATTTGAAAAAAATTCATGAACTAAAATTTTTAAATTGCACAAATATTTTTAAAACTTTATATTACGTTTACATATTTACATTATCCGAAACTTTTTACTTTGTAAGGGAAAAAAAACAGAATGAAAAAAAAAATGTTTACATGATTTTCATATTTAAAAATAGTAATAACTAGTATCTGAAAACATATTAAGAAATATGGATGATAATTCTATCCCTCATAGCTGATAAACACTGTCATCTTTATCTCAAATTTAGAAATAATAAGACGTGATTTGTATGAAAAATCTTATGTATTTTAAAGACAAATAGCAACATTGTAAAATTAATTTAGGTATATTTAAATGAGTTCTAAAAGATACATTTTTGTGTTATATATTATACGTGATATTTGAAATTATAATAAAAAAAAATTAAAAATTTTTTTAACTCTATTTTATTTCTATATATTTGAGATATTTTTTACTAAGTAATGCTTTTATAGGAATTTTTTTTAAATTATTATTACATATAGTTTTCTACATGTTTGTATGAAATAAACGTATTTTTATGTTACTTGTGCAATTCATTTATTAATCACTTAGAGTTAAAATAATTCACTAAACCATTAGGTTTCATTTGTAACGTTTGCAATAACTTCCAGACTTTATTTTTCAGCGTTGCCAAGTCTCCGGCTTTTTGCGCACCAGTAATTTTTTTAGAGAAAATGTTGTTCTTTTAAATCGCAAAATGCTCCGATTAAATAAAACAACATTTTCTGTACTAAATTACTGGTATCCAAAAAGTCGGAGACTTGGCAGGTCTGATTTTTGATAAAAAGCTGCAAATTGTTCCAGACGACATCGATCATTATCGTGCAATATAATCTTACATCATAATCTAGGCTTTAACTAAATGTGTTAATTTTATTCAACATTTTTCATCACTCAATGACATGTTTTAAAAAAGGTCTTTCTGTTCTCATACTAAACTTTTTTCTGCTCTTAGAGCAGTCTAATACCGAGTTTTCGTGGAATTTGGAGTCTGTTTCAGATTGCAATTTTCAGCACGTTTTTAGCGTAAATATTTCTTAATAAAAATCGTACATTAAAAAAATTAAAATTGCTGTATGCTCTCATTACATTAGCTTATGTAGTATGGTTCAACATTAAAAACAAATGGTAACTACAATATTTATTTAAAAATTTTGATTTTATAATTCTCTCAAGAGATTTACTCACAGAAAATGCGTAGTTGCCATTTAATGCATTAAGCTCCTCCATTTGACAACTTACTAACTAGTTTGTAACTTGTAACCATGTTGTAAAAATACTATATATCTTTATTTTTCTTTCGCTGTTCACTTTGTAAAAAAGATTTTTAATCTAAACAAAATCTTAAATGCATATCCATTGTCGAAGTGATGGCATAATGCTGCAAATGCAAATTATCGGGAAAACTGAAGAGAGAACTAGTACCATACAGCAATAGCAAAACTGGCTGTGTTAATGCTTGCTTTCAAAGCCCGATTACTTCTAGGCAAACTTCCAATAATTTCTGTATCGAAAAGTTTACTTCACCTTTTTTAATTATTATTTTATTATTGATTTTTACAGGAAAAGAATTTTTTTCTTTTTTCTTTTTTGTTCCATACTATAAACGAGCTTTTATTCAGCGGTAGAAAAAACTGAACTCAGAAGTTCGTCTATTTTTAATACATTTTAAATTTATACGGACATCCCAATTTTCTCACGACTTTTTTCTTTATAAAAACACTAGAGGTAGGTATAAGAAAATGGAAGCATTCCTATTTGTTTATAATAAAGTGACATTATTTGAATATCTTTGATAACAGAGTATTTGCCTTCGCACATTAAAGAACGTCAAAAAATAAACGGACTGTGTTCAGAAGAGATCTAAAGTTACATACAGTAGAGTCCCGCTATTCCAAACTAATTGGGACCGAACACTGTTCGGTTTAGCGGGAATTCGGAATAGGCGGATTTCATTAATAATAATTAACGTATTGACTTGTTAAGATGGAAATTAAGTGAGGAGACATCTGCTAGTGTCAGCTCTATACAGCATTGATCGGCTCGTGGTGAACAGGTTCAGTGAAAGTGGGAAGGGAAGGGCAGTGACTTTCGAGTTCGACGACTCAGTACCCCACCCTATCTATCCCTCTCCCTCCCGCGTTCCAAGAATTACTACCAGGGTTACTGTATTTCCGCTGTCACAGAGTATTGGCGTATAGATTCCGTGTTTTCGCCAACGTTGACAAATGATTTTGAAACTCGCCTCCTGGTCAGTGTTTACTCTAGCGGAGTTTGATGAACTGTGTGCACTTATTGAAAATTTATTGTGAAAAATTGTGGCTCCGTAAGTATTGGGTTACTACTTTACTGAGTCACTGTGCCTTTTTACTTACCCATCATACGTAGTATAGGGTAAGTCTTGTAATCGTTTTGAAAATCGAAAAATTTTTTTTGGCGGATTTACACGTTTCAGACACTGGAGATTCCGAAAAACATATTTTTAGAAAAAAAAATTTGCCGTCCGTCTGTGTGTCTGTGTGTCTGTGTGTGTGTGTGTCTGTAAACGCTCTATCTCCCGAAAAAATTGAGATAGAGACTTGCAATTTGGTATGTATTTAGTATGTAATAATGGGAAGAAGCCTATTTCATTTCAATAACCTCGATTAAACGGAACAATTTTTTTCGGACTCTCGAAATATTCGTTCTGATGAAAGGTATATAAAAATTTTCGAAATTGTTTATTTTAAGAAACGAATATAAAAGACAATAGAAAAACATAAATTTTGAATAAAGCATGAAGTCGATCGGATAATTAGTTGCCGAGATATTTGGAATCCTATTTTCCACACTCTTCGATTTTTCATGACCCTGTATTTCATCCAAATTTCACTTCAAAGATATATTTTAATTGGAAATTTGACGCTTAATCAGATGCAATAAACCGCTAGTTAATAGGATTATTATTTTTGGAGTTATAAGGAAAAACCTTTTTCAAGCAATTCAGTAATCGAGCCTTTAAAGTTTGTGACGTCATCAATCCACGATTTTATTTGAATTGCAATGCATTTTATAAGTAGTTTACACATTTTTATTTTAATATTTTACATTATGCATATCCATGATGGGTAAGTATTACGGTGGCCCCCAACGACTAGTTTATTTATGTTCGTAGTCCTTGACGTCAACTGTTAAACATTAAACCCGGCAAGTAAACGGAGTCGTTCTTCGTGTACTTTAAAAGAAAATCTTCAAATGTTAAAAAGACTGGACAAGAGAGAAAGTGCTACTAAATTATCACTAAAATATGGTGTCGGAAAAGCAACGATTAGTGACTGGAAAAAATCGCCTTAAAATTGAGCAGTTTTGTTCTGCTTCAAGTGAAAATACTCTTGAAAAAAAGGCAAAAAACGACTGTGTCTTCATATGAAAAACTTGATCAGGCCTTATTCTTGTGGTTCACTCAAGAAAGACAGAAAAGAATCCCCATTTCTGGTTCTTTGGTAAAAGAAAAGGCGCTTCAACTGAACAAGCTTATGGATGGTGACCCACCATTTTCAGCTAGCTGTGGTTTTTGTATCGTTGGAAGAAAAGACTCGGAATTAGACCACTCACGATTGCTGGGGAGAAGCTATAAGCTGACAACGAAGCAGCTGCGAATTACATAAAAGAATTTAAAGACCTTGTTTCTTCCCAAAACTTCTCACCGCAGCAAGTTTACAACGCGGATGAAACCGGACTGAATTTTTACGCTTTGCCTACCAAAAGTCTTTCTTCGAAGATGAGAAATCTGCCCCAGGGTTTAAAATGGACAAACAACGTCTAACTGTCTTAGCTTGTATCAACGCCGCGGCAACAAACAAACTTCCGCTGATGGTAATAGGCTAATCGGCGAAACCACGAGCGTTCAAAAACATTAATATCAACTCACTTCCTGTGTATTATAAGAATAAAAAAAGGGATGGAACGTGACTTGTTGAAGGGATGGTTCGAGTACTAATTTGCCCCTAAAGTGAATGCGTTCAGTAGAGAAAATGGATTGTAAAATCGTGCTCTGCTCATTATAAACAATGCTCCGTCCCACTCAGAAGTTACGGAACTTTTTTGTGGAGACATCAAAGCCGTTTTTCTGCCTTCGAAATTTACCTCAGTTCTTCAGCTTATGGACCGGGTGTGTTGCAAGCCATTAAATAAAAATACAGTAAAATGCTGCTTCGCACCTTACTTGAAGAGGATGAAAATGAACTCATAATCATGCAAAAACTTAAGAAAATTACAATAAAAGATGTGATTTACTGGGTGGCTGAAGCATGTGATAACACCACTAAAGGCGCAATACAAAAATCATGGAAAAATCTCTGGCCTACATTAGAATTTGTTGAAGCAACTTTTACACCAGTGATAGACTGTCACCTTCTTCCACTAGTCAAGAAAATCCCTGCCTGTGAAGACGCAGAAGAAAGCTGTTTTGAAGAGTGTACTGCTGTTGACGACAATAGCCACCAGGAGTATGGAGAAGACATCGTAGCAATGGTGCAGGGCTCATCAGCTGAGATCGACTCGGAGGAAAACGAGGAGGAGGTGAACGCTCAAACTGAACTTATATCACACACAGACACGGCAAATGCTCTTGACCTCGCCTTACACTACGTCGAACAACACGCTTCATTAACACCAAATGATGTTATGTTCATCCGGCTATGGCGGAACATTGCATCCTCAAGTCGATTCAGTGCTCTTCGTCAGAAAAAAATCCCTGACTTTACTTCTTACGTGTGTGTAAATTGGTAATTTTTTGTGTTTAGCAGTGATTAAAAATGATTCTACAGAATTGTATAAATGGAACCGACATGTACTGTAAACAACCAGCTTTTATTCCAATTTGGTTTCAGGTGTTTTCATCAAGCTTAGGCTCTATTTAACTTCTTTGTATAACAATAAATGTGCATTTTTTCACGAACGTCTGTTTAATTTTTCTTGTTTTTAAGTTTAAAAAAAATCAGTATTTTTTCTGAACTCTGTTCGGAATAGGCGGATTTTCGGAATAGCGGGGTTCGGAATAGCGGGACTCTACTGTAAATAAAAAGAATTCAGAATTATATATAGGAAAAATCAAATTCAAATATAATTTGCCTTTTGCTGCATAAAAAATTAACAAATTTGCAGCTGCATCAGAAATTACTTGACCATGGCCCGACTCGCAAGTTTTTGTGCCCAGAGCAGTTTCAATTTTTCGTGACCCCGTAGAAAGGTTGATTTATTGTTACCAGTTTTTTTACATATTGCAGACTAATTCGAAAAGTATCAATTCAAAAAAATTCCGTTTTCCGTAAAAATTGAAAAATGGTTCCAAGAATAAAAATAAATATATTTTTTTATTATTTATTAAAATGTGCTTTTAACCCTAGATTGAGATATATTTTTGTCATTTCATCGTATTAATATCTCAAATATAACATTTTTTCATTTGTGTCACTTTTCGAATAAATGCGCAATATGTTAAAATCGAATGACTTTATAAATACAGTACACCAATTACTAGAAAATAATGATGAGAAGTCTATTTATTAATGATGTTATTGATATTAAATAGTAAAACCAAACCGCAATGCTGACCAGAATTCAAACAAAATCCTAAAAGTATTAAAACAACTTCTATTTTAAGTTCTAATTTCGTGCCCAGGGCACGGGCCTGTACTCGACTTTTTTTTATGAAGAATGAAAATGGAAAAGGATTAGGACGATGGAAAATGTATGTAATGAAAATTTGGGAAAGTGATTACGACTGTATACAATATGAAAGTGATTTTAAGAGGGAGGGGAGGATAAGAGTTTATTTTACTTTGAATTTTGTTTTGTTTCATCTAATTCTTCGAAGTAATTCGCTAAAACATTCCATTTCTTTAAAATTACTTGTTTTGAAATAATACATCTTTTGATATTTAAACATTATGTTTCGATGCGACAAGAATTCGCTCAATTTTTTAATACTTTTCTTAACATCCAATTATTTGCAGGAAAGCATTCTGCATCCTAATTTGTGTTTTCTACATTTAACACCTCTCTTATGTGTTTCTGATAATAGAAATTCGCATGCTTTTTTTATTACTAACCGAAAAATAAACTTACACCAGTTTAGATTAGAAATGTTTTATAAATATATATTTTCACTTCTTTTCCCTAGGCATACTTACCTGGCACTGGGGTACGCCTTGATCAACCAGGAGGCTCCCCCGAACAGAGGCCTCTCATAGCACTCCGAGAGGTTGACGTTCGCCACATCCGCAAATTGCGGTTGCTTGGAGTGTATAATTTTTGGTAGCTGGGACTGCGTTCGCGCTGTCCTTACAATTAAAGAAAAGATTTTGATATTTCTACGCTGAAAGCTGAATTTATTTTTTCTTCGTTTCAAGCGTAGTGCCTTTTTTTTTCGGCCGCTATTTTACCGATTAAGAATAGTAGCAAAGCTATTGCATATCTGACTTTCCACGGCCAAATTTGATACTACCCATATAGCCGCAACAAAATACCACTGTTCTCGCAGAATCATATTTTAGGTCAGTTTAATTGTAGATGCCGCTATTACCCACTGTTTTGGAAAAGAAATTGCCTTATCTTTGCCTTGCGCTCTCGTATTTTTAGTTCTAACTTCGATAAGATTACGTTGATTTTTTTTCTTTTTTCTTTTCTTTTTTTTTTTAAAATAAAAAATGGTACATTGTTGTGTTACATATTGTATTTCTGATACGCTAAAAAAAAGAAAAAAATCATAGTTTCCTTCAAAAGTGTAAAGAAATACAGTGTTTCACATTTATATTATTGTGACACGCGTTTTTTGAAAATGACATTTAAAAAACACAAATGGGAAGATCACATTAAACAGTTCGATATTATGCGATTTTACATCAAAATTCAAAATTTTATGGAGCTGCAAATGTTTCACCAGAGTAAACAATTTTCTTAATTAAATTGTACAAGTGTTTGTTAGTCCATTTCTATAAAAAGATTTAATGAAGTGCAAAGAGAATTGATTTTAACTAATTAAGAATTTTTCCATACCACATTTGACATATCAAGTTTTAGTTATTTTTACACGTTGAGCGCCAAACTGTAATCATTAAACATGCCTGGGAGGTTCTTTTTAAAATACATGGTATGAATTATCAATAGCATAAATTCTTTGCAATAAATTGAGCGGGGGTAAGAAAGTGCCAAGCCACATTTTTGGTGAAATAAATCTGATACTGTAATCTGATGCTTAATATTGTAAATTATATTATCCTACACAAGACCTCCTTATCATAGTATCAGACCTCTCAATCAGCAAGTTGCCTTTGACCGCTATACTTGTCCTGCTACTAGCGCCATCAATCGTCAGTAATAGTATTTACGACACGAAATCACACGAAATTTTTTCACAGCTCCATTTGTTCTATGCATTTGCTTATGAACTAGTAGTTTTCCTACCACTAAAATTTTATAGTAAATTTTATCTTATTAAATTGACAAGATCGTGTGATTACATGACGAAAAAAATTCTATTAAATTTTAGTGGTAAGAAAAAAGCGTAAGAGTTGGCAGCTATGCGGTAGCAGACCAGCTAGATTTTTCTATAGATTTTTCTATTATATTTTTGGATACCAGTTTTTTAGTAGAGACAATTTTGTTTTGTTTGATCGGAGAATTCTGGGATTTAAAAGAACAACATTTTCTCTAAAAATATACTGGTGTTCAAAAAGCCCGAAACATGGCAACTGTGCGGTAGTAGCCACCAGGCGGCGATACTTTCCGGAGAAAGTCAATTAATAAGTTGGCAATTACATCGGACATTTTCTCCCATAGACTTTCTCCGGATTGTCAAGTCTGATCAATGATAAGGGAGTCTTGATCCTACATATTATTTTTTTCTAATGTCACTTGGTGGCAGCATATGTCCCAAGTTTCGTTTTTGCCCCAGACGTTTATGCTCCTAGTGAAGATAGCTAATTTACAAAGAACGTAATAGTAATATCATTAAAGTAATGCCATATTGTTATTCAGAATATCTCAAATGTTACTAAGACATTGGCAAAAAAAACTTTATGTTATATATCTTGATTTTCGTATTTGATCTAATTTTCAAATTGATATATCTCAGAAGTTGAAAAAAGTGGCTTAGCAGTCTCTTGCTCCGCCCCTCTCAATTGTCTTCAGTGAAAATATTGATTCTGGCACACATATCTGTGAGTCATAGTAGTCAATGTGTTATTGATACTTTATGTTAAACAACTTTATTCAAAAAATTATCTGTTGATATTTTGTAGATGGCACTGATATGCTTGAAAGACTTCGAAGACTACGCCAGTCAGCATTTGGATAGCAAGACGTGGATTTTTTACAGCCAGGGCGCAGAAAGATATAAAACACTTAAAGATAATGAGCAAGCATTCACCAGGTCAGCGAAAACTCCTTCAGAATAAATAAATCTATGCTAATAAAAGGAAGTTGTTTGCTTGTGCGTGTGTGTGCCTGTGTGCGATGGCTAGCGAAATGTACCGCACGTAGAAGTCTGAAAATTTGGGTGAGTATAGTCCAAAGCAGGTCCTGATGCACCCGAGGCTCAGATTTTTTATCGTTTGATAATTAGCCGAAATCTTAATCGAAAAATCAACGAAAACGCATTCTTTTTTTCTGAAAATCGGCAAGCACGCCCATGCATGCTCAGTTAGGAGATTTCCAGAGGACATAGAAGGGAAGAACAAAATGCTCTTTTTTTGCCGTTTGTCATAATGCCCATCGGCCCAACCGTTAGGGATACGCAAAAAAAGAAGTCACAATTCCTTAATTTCGTACTTCTGTGTTTTAAACGCCGCAATCAATTCAAGAATATATTGTTGCTAGCCTTTGGAGAGAAAAAAAAAAGATCGATTTCTCGCCCCCCCCCCCCTCTACCTTTCGGCGACGCTCTCCTAGGGCTTGATTTCAGAGGTACGGATTCACAAACGTACCTATTTAAAGCTGAGACCTTCTTCTTTTCAATGGTACAATCGGGTTTGAAAAATACGAATTTTAAACCCTTTGAAGAAATTTGTGACTGCTGGTCATTTCGCGCCTCTCGAAGACGATTCTTTTCTACGCTAAAAGTAACTAAACGTCAGTATTTCGACACAATCTTTTTAGAGCATCTCGACAGACCGCATTTACATCACTTATAAAAATTTTGAAACGCCCGGACGAGTAGAAGTATTAAAAAATAAATAAATTTCGAAATTTTTTGATGAAAATGCCAAAACGCGGGTTGTTTTGACGCGGCTTCGCCTCTACAAAATACTCATATGTTTTCACGAAATTTTAAAGAGGGCTTAGATGCAGTTATATTTATAATCTATTAAAATTTCAGAAAGTTCGAAAGATAAAAACTCTTTTTTTTTTTTTTTTTGGTTATGTTAAAGGACTTGACGTGAAAACAAACAAACAAACAACAACAAGAACAATAACAAAAAAGTGAGAAGAAACATATTTCTTTTACAACTAGATATCAATATTTTTTCATGAAATATCTAAATGGGCTGGAAATTTTTTATATTTATAACCGGTAAAAATATCAAAGAATTCAGACAACAAGAACTATTTATTTTAAAACTATGAAACGAACTTACGTGAAAAAACAAGAAAATGTTATCTTACGAGCGCTTTTACCAGTAAATATCCATATTTTTTCGCTAATTTTACATTTAAACATATAAATTCATACAAAATCGAGTTAAAAACATAAAATCATACAAATTTGAGGTATATTCGAGGTTATTACCACTGGCTCGGTCAATCCCCGGCGGGTCAGCCAGTGAAAAAAAAAAAAAATAAAATAATAAGAAAAGAAAAATTAATTTTTGGAAAAAACATGCGTTGTTTTGAAATGCTGAACAGTGGCGAATTTACCCAAAATCTTGACCAAAACAAGAATGTTTTCTCCTCTTTTGAGTCTACTTCGAAGTCAGAATGAATAGTTGCGTTAATAAGTACCGTAATTTCGGGTGTATAGTCCGCAGCTCAAAGAGTCGTTTTTCGACCCAGAAATATTATTTTATAAAATGTAACTTAAAAGATCGCTGTAAATATTTATCTACAATTATTGAATAAAATTTCTGGGTCGAAAAACGACTCTTTGAGCTGCGGGTTATACACCCGAAATTACGGTAACTGGAGAGCGGGAGGGTGTGTATTTTTAGAAACGCAGAGCTCACGGATACCATGTACAGGGGTAACCTTTTGTCGTCGCCGAAAGGTACAAAAAAGGCGAGAAAACGACCCTTTTTAATTTTATTTACCGTTTTTAATATTATTCACAATGTACAGGGATACCACATATGACGTGAAAACATATGAGTATTTAGTAGTGAAAACATGAGCCGAAGTTGCGCCAAAACAACCCGCGTTTTGGCGTTTTCATCAAAAATTACAAAATTTATTTATTTTTTTAATACTTTTACTCGTCCGGGCGTTTCAAAATTTTTATAGTTGATGTAAATGTGGTCTGTCGAGATGCTCTAAAAAGATTGTGTCGAAATACCGACGTTTAGTTACTTTTAGCGTAGAAAATAATCGTCTTCGAGAGGCGCGAAATGACCTGCAGTTGCGAAATTTTTCAAAAGGTTTAAAATTCGTATTTTTCAAAACCGATTGTACCACCGAAAAGAAGGTCTCAGCTTTAAATAGGTACTTTTGTGAATATGTACCTCCGAAATCAAGCCCTAGGAGAGCGTCGCCGAAAGATAGAAAAAACCCCTTTTTAATTTTATTTTACTTTTTTTAATATTATTTACCATGTACAGGGATAGCACAGGCGACTATTTTGGCCACCACCATTTTTGAACAAAAAGCTTTCTGATATATTTCTAAAACATTTGCAAAAGAAATCTATCATGCAAATTAATTGTTTAATTGTTTGAAAATACTGGTATCCAAAATAGTTGACAACGTCCTCCCCCCCACATGCATGTAGATTAATTTTATGAAATTATTTGCAAAACTTACGCCATTTCGTGTATTTATTAAGGTAAATAGTTAAATAATAAAACAGATTTTTTTTTTTTTTTTTTCAAAAAAGGATAGGGAAACTTCTAAATTACTCATACTGTAGACATAATGTTTTCTCTCATTCATTATTTATCCGGGATATGGTAGAATATCAATAATTTCCCAGAGAAGAACGTATGGAAATATGAAATGACTATATATAAATAATAATAATATACTATACTATATTCAAATAAACTTTTTGAAAATCTAATTAAAATAATAAAATAACAAAACTAGTAGAATAAAACAATATAACAAAATTAATATAAATAGTATAGCTATAGCTATATAATAAGTATAAAACTTTTTAATATAATGATATAGAATTTCTAAGATCTAAAGATAGAAAAGTTAGAAGATTTTCTTTAATAAATCAGACTTTTGCTCAATGCAATTTTTTTCCTTGTTAAAAATTAAAAATATAAAGTGCAAAATTAATTAGTTTTAGATAATGTTTGATTAGTGTTAAATATTAAAAATTATATACATCACCGTAAACAGAACTTCTGACTAATCAAATGATATAAATAGGATTTAAAAAAATAATTTTAAATTAATTATAAGTAACAGCACAGCTTTTTCTTCCCATTAAAATATAATCCATTACAAGAGGGAAGTGTGACTACCTCTGTAGGTTTTTACGTACCTCGAGTTCTGGTTGAGCAAGTGCGGGTCGGGAAAACCTGACTTAAGACCTAGGACCTGGCTCCCTTTTGGGTGTCCAGCCCCGGAGCTGTTGGGAGACCCCGGCTCGTTGCCAAGTGTAACGTGGTGGTTTCTCAAGAGGGCTGAGAATCACTACAATCGCAACGGCCTATATCGTCACTCACTTGGGTTCAATGGGAGTGGTACGCAGGTGATGGCGCTCCCACCGGTCGCAGCGCTTACAGGAGGAGAGACTCTGGTCGAGTGCATTATAAATCCCTCAGGACTTGGATGTGATGGTTGACGTGCCTGACGGGTGCTACTCGGCGCCTGGCGGCGCAGCTCTGTTTTTCCATCAAAATATCTAAAACAATAGTGAAGGTCTTACATACCTTTTATTCGCATCTCAATTTTTTATAAATATGGATAAATTATTGTTTGTCTCGAGCTGCATATAAAGTGTCGCTGGGCCACTTACGGCCCGCGAGCCGCAGGTTGAGTATGGCGGCCTGTTAGAAGCTCAAATAATGAAAAATGCTTTAAAAAATGCTATTTTAGGTATCGTCTGATTCCGAGGATGTTACGGAATGTTCCGGTTCGAGATTTAAGTGTGACAGTCCTGGGAGACAGATTGCCATTGCCGATTGGTGCGGCACCCTCGGCCTACCAGAAATTGGCACATCCTGAAGGGGAATTAGCAGCTGCTGCAGGTAAGAACCAAGAAAAACATAGATTTAAGAATACGTTATGTAAAATTATTGTCCAAGAAAGTAAACAATTTTTTTTTTAGTAGAATAAAATTCAGAAAATAACTAAATACTGTAAGCTGAAATAGAGTCCTGTATCAGGTCAGGTAACCCGATTTTATCAGAACCCGACCAGACCAGCGATTCATGTCGGGTCGCATCTCTCAGAAATTGAATACTCAGAATTACTCAAACTTTTGAGTTTCATTCTTTTCTTGCACTGAAGAACTGTCGGATGAAATCTTAGTTTTTGAGCACTTTAAAATCATGTGATGATGAAGCAGAAATAATAAAAAACTATTTGAAAGGAAAGATAATTTAAATTATTTTTCGGATAGAATATTTTGGCCTATCTGTATATAAACACTAGAAAGTTTTGATGCAATGAAGAATGCGGAACCAAGGTGCGATTTCTGCATAAGTATCTAATAATAGTATCTAACATGGAGGGGAAAGATTCCTTATAAGGGAAGAGGTAAATCTGGTTTCAAAATGAGATATAAGTTACAACAATTATTAGTCAATTAGTGAATAGGACAATTTTTCTGTTGTGTAAATATCTGTTAAAGTAAGATTAAACTATGAGAATTTGTCTTTATTGTATAAGCCTGGAATTTTTTTTACCTTTTTTTTTCCTCTGGGGACTTTAAAACATTAACAAACATTAACATACACGCATACATAAGCACATACATATGGAATAGGTTTACAAATAGCTAACCAGAGTTCAGGGAGCCTCAAAATGTAAAAATATACCAATATTTCCCTAATCGGATTTTTTTTTTTATCATGATTGCAATCCTTACATTATATATGTACGGAAAGTAACAAAAGCTGAAGTTCATTTAGAAGCACCTTCATTCACTGCACATCTCTACAGGCATCTAGCTCGCATTTAACTTTATCAGCAACAAATTATTCAATTATATTTAAGTTTCGATGGATTAAAAAAAATGTATATTGTATTTAATTATCTGAGAAGACAAGCTGCATATTTTCTTATGTGAGAGGAGTGAGAGCAGTGGCGTAACATAAACTTATGACATTCGATGCAGATTTTTTAACACCCCTCTCCACGTCTTTTTATTTTATAAAATTATTTTTAGGAATAATCATGAAATGATACAAATACTAACAGTCAAAATAGTAAATTTTCAAATTTTGAATTATAATTTTTGATTGAAATGCAGTCTAGTTCCCAAAGTGCTTGTAATTGAGAATAGACAAAAGTAATTTGTCCCATCGCATCGCCGTCATTGCTAAGTAGGGGGACCCGGTGTATGCTTTTGCCCTTGGCCTAAATTTCTGTAACTCGGTCCTTGTAAATGACATATTCTAATTTTTCAGCTGCTGCTGAAATGGGAGCTATCTACACTCTGAGCTCATTTTCTACTTCATCAATTGAAGATGTTGCAAAAGTAGTGAATGGGGCCAGTCCCCTCTGGATGCAGATATATGTGTTGGAGGAACGCAAATACACTGAGGAAATGATCAGAAAAGCAGAGGCGAAAGGCTTCAAAGCACTTGTCTTGACTGTGGATACGCCTGTTAAAGGACTGCAACATGAAGCGTGGAAAGATTCTCTTAAATTACCACCGCATTTAAAGTAAGTATCATTTTATACATTATAGCAACGAAACCTCACATTGATAGTAGCACGAGTTTCTAGTAGGAAGCAACAGAACTAGCCTGTTGTTCGGTACTATAGCACTTGTCGGCTGTTACCGGGTCTTTGGTTCGATCCTTGCCAGCATCTATCTGCACATCCTTCATTCGTATCCTTGGGAAAAACGAACACTCACCTTCACCAGCATATTTATGTTCCCTCAGGGACCACAAATGTGCACGGCAACGCGAAGCACCACCTTGGCAATTGCCACACAACACAAGTGAACATAGCTCGTTCGTCGTTTTCCTCACTGGGGGCAGAGTACTATGACAATGCCATTTCGCACGGGCACTAAGACGAGTTTCTAACAGGATAGTTTGGTTATTTATTACGGCCAATTTTTTTACACTAGAGATATAAGCCGGCGAAGGGAGTGCCTTCCGCGGGGGTCTTTTTAAGGGATCCTAACCCGTATTTACGCAAGGTTCGAAGAAAACCTACGGAAAACTCCGAACGGTTAGGTCAACGAGCGCGACAGGGATTTGAACCCGCCACCTCCCGTCTACCAGCTTTGAGAGCAGAACCTCTCAGCTACTGGTGGGGCTGTTTCTAGCAGGAAGAAACAGAGCCTTTTGCTAAACATTATAGAACTCATTTGATATTCCAGGGTCCTCTCCAACAACGCTCTAAACTTCTTTTTCAACATAAATATATTTCATACCAGTAGGATCAAAATGTTAGGAGACTGGATTTCTTAATGTAGTATATGATTTATTGATATCATGTGTTACACACAAGAACCTACTAAACCCCTTCTGCAGCTATACACTTCTACCAGTGCAAATACCATTGCTGAAAACAGTCCTGTAAGCCTTTGATCGATATTGCCTTTTATTGTGGCCGTTGTAGCTCCCTCAACCTGAGATGCTCTTTTGAAATGGTGTCCTTAGAAAACACATTCTCAGAATGCATTGCCCTCTCACCATACAACCGCTGCAACGAAATGGAAGAATTTGACTTTCGCACATTGTTCTTCAAACAGCATTTCTGCTTCCGTCAAACACAAAAGTACTATAGTTAACTGACAGACGTTGTCTGGGAAAACTCTGGATTGCGAACGAATTTTTTCATTACCACATATGACGTCATATGTGCTTTTACGTCACGGTAAAATAGTTTCCCTTTTTTTTCCATCCGGGTTCGAGATATCAGCACAGACTCCGGAATTTTTTATCCTAGTAAGGTCTGTCTCAAAAGTTTAAGCATAAGCATAAATTTTCAAAGATTTTCAGAGAATTATAAAAAGTTAGAATGAATAACATTTTTTCATTTGCAGATTTCGCAACATTATTTAAATAAATGATATCAAAAGTAGCAAAAAATAAATTACATAATTGTAAAAAATATAATAAAAAAAAATGTTAAAAAAAACTGTCTCAAAAGTTTATGCACAATGTCAAAAACAACCAGATTTATAATTTTTACAGAACTTTTACTTACAAATTACTTTTCCGTGATTTCGGATTAGTTCAAATAAACGTGCGTCCATTGAAATTATTAGTTTTTGTAGGGTTTATGGTGGCAAAGAGTACAATGCTTTTTCAATAGCCTCTTGGAGTTCTTCAATAGAGTCATACTGCTTTCCATTGCCGTAAACCTGGTGGGTTAAACCCCAGACATTCTCAATCGGGTTTAAGTCTGGACTTAAAGCTGGCCAGTCAAGAACTTTAACATTTTTCGGAGAAAGCCAAAGTTTTGTAGAATGTGATACGTGGATTGAGGCATTGTCTTGTTGTAAAGTCCATTTTTTCTCATGGCTGAATAAAACTGTAAGCCATTTGTCCCCGTAGGACATGTGTTCTTTTATCCCAGTTTATTCTTGCCTGTTTGTGATGTAATTTGAGAGACGGTTTGCGAGCCATTTTCTTTAGCATGATGTAATCACACTCTTTTAATACGTCTATGTACAGTGTCTTTGGACACCTGTACACTGAGATTATTTTTAATTTGCCGTATGGACATATTTTGTCTAGATACTAATCTCCGTATTCTCCGATCAGTCTGAACAGTCGTCATACGTGGTCGTCCACATCTTGGTTTCCGCTTAAAATGATCATTTCTAGAGAGTACTTGATATATACCTCACTTTGATCGATTTAAAACTTTTGCAGTTTCGGAAACAGTTTTATTTTGCGATTTCAATTTAAAAACTTTCAAAATCTCACATTTTGTGAATTCTTTACACTTCGGCATTTTTAAAACGAGTGAAAATAATTTCTCCACCTTTTATACTTTTATAAAAGTGCAATATGATGTCATACAACGTCATTACACACGGCCAATCCCGTGTTTCTAAAAAAATTTGCATAAAGTGCTTAAACTTTTGAGACAGTGTATCTTCAAGAAAAAAGAAAAATTAAATAAAAATAAATATATTTTATATTTTAACCACCCAAAATGGCTTAATTTATTTTATTTTGATTAAATGACGAGTATTTATTGTAAAATAGTATAAAATAATTTATTCCTCAATTATTTTAAACCAGATTTACAGAGTGCTTAAACTTTTGAGACAGACTATAGTATTCATAAACAATTATGATGTTACTCTCGTATCATTAGTGATGTTACAGTATTTAGAATATATTGTAACTGATATACAGCGTTGAGATGCACTACAAGATGCTTATAGTTAAATATGGTGTACATAGCATTTATCGTTCATTTACAGGGCTACCCAAAAGAATTCACTTACAATACTGTCTGTAAGCGATAATTGTTACGAATGAATTTTCAGTTACGGTAATTTTTAAATTTAACCAATGTTTTGCATATTACTTGTTGTGAATAAATTCATATGCAGCGCTGTGCAAAATAATTCGAGTACATTTTCTTTTATTGGAGGAAATTGCTGAAGAGAAATTTTCAAATGTGTTATTCATTTCCTAGCTGAACTAAATTTTAGCATACTATGTAATAATATTTACAAATCCGTAGATCGCATACAGAAACGACACAAAAGAATTCGGATATTTTTTCGACTAATCATGGTAATTTCTGAACTTGAGTTTTCAAATGTGATATGCGTTTTCAAATTGTTTACTTAGATATCATCTGTTATCTCTTAATCCATTCGCTGCCAACCACGAGTATACTCGTGGTTTTTCAATCTAAAATTACGAATTCGTACCGGAAATTTCGAAAGAAGAATTTTTATTTTATGTAATCACGAAATGTCTGTAATTAAATAAAGTAAATATTGCTATTAGTATTTTCTTTTATGAATTCGAACTTTCTAAATAAAATAAAATTCCGGTAATTTTAACCCGGCGGTAAACGTGCTAAACGATGCAATTTTGTTACCCTATGCTGAATGTGTTGGAAAGTGTTTCATATTCTATGCTTGACGCAGGTTTTTCCTTTCTTGTTCTTTTCGTTATAATAAATAAAAATATTTAAACAAATACAGACTGTCATAAAAAAGTGCAATTATTTTTGCATGACTACAATAGAAAAATTGTTTTGATGATGTTAGTGTAAAGTCATAAATGAATGATCATTTATATTTATAGTGAAAGATCGATTGAATAACTTGAGGATCCTGGGCACATTTTCTTTGGAAGTCTTCCTAAAATATTTTACATACATATTTATTTACTTTTATTTACATTTGAAAATAATTTAGACCCTTTAATTGTTTTTGTTTTTGGATTATTTTTAATTGTTAAAAAGTGCGATCCCAGTCAATGTAATATTTCCTTAACCTTTTCATTACAGGCAGGGATTGGCGACTATTTTTATATTTAATCGTCCACATTTTTTCAAAAAACTAATTTTAAATACAAATATAGGGTTTTCATTTATATGTACCAGATATAGATTCTATTTGCGCAGCGTGCAAATTACAAAGAATCACTATATGGTGGTGCCATCTGGAATCATGTTTGTGGATATCAACAGACATTCTAACAAAATTATTGAGAATCACCTCAAAATCATATATTCTAATACGAGCAAATCTTGTGTGTGGTTATATATATATATATATATATATATATATATATATATATATATGCAAATTTTATCTTAAAAACGGCTCTAACGATTTTGACGAAATTTTGTATCCTACCGTTTTGGGGCACCAGAAAACCATTGGGCTAGGTCACATGTTCGAGAAAATTCGATTAGTGGGTCATTTAGGGTCATTTTGGGTCATGGTCAAGCTAATTGTATCTAAAAAACGGTTCAAACGATTTTGACGAAATTTTGTATCCGACCATTTTCGGGCACGAGAAGACTATTGGTCTGGGTCACATGTTCGAGAACTTTCGATTAGTGGGTCATTTGTGGGTTAACGCGGGTAAAATGAATTTTATCTAAAAAACGGCTCTAACGATTTTGATTAAATTTTGTGTCCTACGAGTTTCGAGCACGATAAAATCATTGAGCTAGGTCACATGTCCGAGAAAATTCGATTAGTGTGTCATTTCTGGGTCATTGTGGGTCAAGATCTAAAAAGCGGCTCAATTTACACTAAATTTTGCATCCAATGGTTTTCGGGCACGAGAAGACTGTTTGGCTAGGTCACATGTTCGAGAAAATTCAATTAGAGTGTCATTTTGGGTCATGGTCAAGCTAATTGTAACTAAAAAACGGCTCAAACGATTTTAACGAAATTTTGTATTCTACGAGTTTCGGGCACGCGAAAATCATTGGGCTAGGTCACATGTTCGAGAAAATTCGATTAGGGGGTCATTTCTGGGTCATTGTGGGTCAAGATCTAAAAAGTGGCTCAATTTACACAAAATTTTGCATCCTATGGTTTTCGAGCACGAGAAGACTGTTGGGCTAGGTCACATGTTCGAGAAAATTCAATTAGTGGTTCATTTTGGTCATGGGTCATTGTGGGTCAAGATCTAAAAAGCGGCTCAATTTACACTAAATTTTGCATCCAATGGTTTTCGAGCACGAGAAGACTGTTGGGCTGGGTCACATGTTCGAGAAAATTCAATTAGTGGGTCATTTTGGTCATGGGTCAAGCTATTTTATCTTAAAATTGGCTCAGACTATTTACACTAAATTTTGCATCCTATGGTTTTTCGGACACGAGAAGACTGTTGGGCTAAGTCACATGTTCAAGAAAATTCAATTAGTAGGTCATTTTGGTCATGGGTCATGATATTTGAACTCAAATTTAATTTTGACCGAGCATAGCTCGGTCTTCCCTGCTCGTAACTATAATATATTCAATGGCGAATCGAATGTAAGCACCGCGGAACTGCAACTCCCCTTATCTTCATTCGATATTATCGATAATATTCAATATAATAAGTCTTTTTGACTTGAATATTTTCTTTCTACTTTTACATTACACAATCCTTAAGCTTATGGGTGTTGGTCGGTAAGGTCTCAAATTCTGCTAGTTAATGTTAAACCCATGGAAGTGAAATGCATTCTTATTTTAAAAATATCTTATAAAGAAATTAATTTTTTTTTTTAAACTTCGTTATTTTGTGTAAATAAAAGACATCTGTTTTTTATTTTTATTTTTTTATTAGACAAAATATACCTAAAATATAGGCTTAATTTAATATTTTATGTGTTAAAATCTTAGCAAAGCTGACGAGCTGTGAATAAGTCTTTAACACTTCAAATAAAATTAAGTATATTTTTTAGAAATAATTTTCCAACTGCAAAAGAAAGAGAGAATACACAGGCAAAATAAGTTAAAAATATTAATTTCCTGATGAGTTATTTTAATAAGTATAAGAGTAAAAAAAAGAAAAAAAAAATCCTCACTTTTTTATAAGCATTCAATATTTATCTTGAAAATGAGGGCTAGTTTCATGACTGGAAGTTACGATGCATTAATTTGGCTTGGGCACCGAACTTAATTATGGAAAATTTACTGTTTTTTTTCCCATTACGTTTGGTAGAAATTATTAAAAAAAAGTTAAATTTTTGCTCAGTTTCTTTTTAACACTTTCCAACCTTGTCTGCCGTCTGCCCGTGCTCTCTCTAACTCCCGTAAATATTATCGGATTGCTCTGCAATTTTTATATGTTATTGTTGTTATCTATAGCATGTTCCCTATTTCAACTGAAGTGTGTAGCACTTATAGTTTTTTTACAGGGACACTCAAAAGAGTTCCGTTAAATTACGGTCTATGGGGAAAAATCATTTGCGGTTCATTTTAATGATGTTACACAATTTCAAACACATCGTAATGGATATATATCACTAAGGTGCATTACAAGAAGCTTAATATGGAAGAGGGTGTGCATAGCACTTATAGTTACTTTACAGGGACAATCAAAATAATTCCGTTATATTACGTCTATGGAGAAAAATCGTCTGCGGTTTATTTAAATAATGTTTCACTATTTTAAACGCATTGAAATTTATATATATCACTAAGGTGCATTACAAGAGGATTACTAATATTGTGTGTATAGCAGTCATCATTCTGTAACAGGGACACACAAAATAATTCTCTACTGTCTGTTAACGATAATTCCTGGAAGTGCGTTTTAAGTTACTGAACGCGATTTTAAATTTAACTCACTTTTTGTTTATTACGTGGTGTGTATAAATTCTGTAGATCGTATACAGGGAAACACAAAAGTTCGCGAACACATTTCCGTTTATTGACAGAAACTCCAGAAGGAGAATTTTAAACTGTGCTACGCATTTCTTAACTGAACTAAAATTTAGCATCCTATGTAGTATATATACAAATCTATAGATCATATACAGGGCTGAATAAAAGTATTCGGATATTTTTCCGAATATTGTATATGTTGGAAATTCCTCAAATTACGTTTTTAAATATGTTATGCGTTTTCCAAATTGTTTACTTCGATGTTATCTTTCAGCTTATTAATCGGTAATGATTTGTAAAATTATTTTGGAAGCGTTGGAAAGTGTTACATAATCTATGCTTGACGCATGATTTTTCGTTCTTGTTTAAGATATGTTTCGTTTTAAGGTAAAAATGAAACAATAGTTAAACATTTTTGAAGCAAGATTTCCACTGATTTTAACTACGAGCCGCCGCTGCTAATGTTATGTTATAGTGATAAATTAAATATTGCACATTATTCTTTACTGTTTAAATAAAACATTAAAAGTTCAACAGTAAACAAATTAATTAATCAACCAATTAATAATAATAATAATAAAAAACCACACACCAAATATATATATTGTAGTTATATATAGTTTTATAGTTGAAGCCGTGTATAGTATTTTTAGATTGCTGAAGTTTACATATACTGTACGTACTTTAGGCACAGTATGGTAGAAAAATAATTTTAAATATGTATTTTCGTAAACTTTTTATTAGTATTTTGTTTTGTAAGACATTCAACTAAACATATTTACTTCAGCAGTAATATGTTTTAAGCTTTAATCCAATATGATAAAGCTGCAATCAAAGTGCTCGAACTACGATTACTTAATAGAAAAAAGGAAAAAAAAGAATTTTAGTACTGCATATAAATGCCAAATTATAGAATTTTCAATTTCCTAAATGTGGGTTAAATTCTTTAATTTCCTTTGGGTATATTAGCATTAGCATATGCATAATGCATATGTTTCCAGAAAATATTTGTTTCAAAAAATCTCTTTTAAATAATGTACTTTCGAAAGTTTGGTGCTGCCATCTTTTGAGAAAATTAAGCTATAAAACGATGAATTTCTAAATATGTCAAAGGAATATTTGATAAGTAATGAAATTCAAATTTACTAAACCAAGATAAGTCCACTTTTTTTCAGGGTTGAAAAGAGATTTCCACGCTTAAAACTATGCGAATTTTTTAAAAATCAAAATTAGTTAAGCAATTAATAGTTTGTATAGTGCTTTATATCTCCCGAAATTTTATTACCACGAATGAATTGCGTTAAAATAATAGTTAATCGATGCATATAAAATATTTATAATCATGCGCTTGCTTACATCATATAGAGGATCAAGTCAGTAGTATTGCTTTTGCTTATCTTTAACCCCTTAACGGTCGTGCCCGTGATATTCACGGGCTGTGTAGTTTACTTTTTAAAAATTCAGATTGCGTGATTCTCACTAGTTTTTTAAAACAGCGCAACTGTCTTTATTCTGTCATTATTTTAGCTGCTATTAAATAAGGTGAATATTTCTACTTCAAAAAAGTGGGAAAAGCTTCGAAATTTCCGGAAATTTAAAGTATTGTAATTTGGTGAGTTTTAGTCATAGAAGGTGTTGTTTTTTATGGTCTATTATCTACTTGAGGGATATAGGCCGAGGGGGGATGCCTTCCGTGGGGGGGGTCTTTCTAAGAGAACCTAACTCGTATTTACGCAAGGTTCAAAGAAAACCACGGAAAACTTCGAACGATTAGGCCGATTGGGTTCGAACCCAACTCCTCCCTTCTACCAGCTTTGAGAGCAGAACCTCTCAGACGCTGTTTAGTCATAGAAGAATGGGGATATAGGGGTAGTAGAAGAAGAATGGGGATATACTCAACCTAACACCTCCAACCTACCAGCTTTGAGAGCAGAACCTCTCAGTCGTTGTTTAGTCGTAGAAAAATGGGTTTTTACAGTTTTAATTTTGAACGAATGAAGAAATATTTTCTAAATATAACCCAGGGATCGTACAAAAATTTAAGTGTATATCTTTAGGGAAATTAATGGCAGGACTATTTTCTCAATTAATTCCTAATTTATTTCGAACACTTTTGCAAGTTACATTTCCTACGTATCCAGTGGCGGCTCCTGACTGGTGTTAGTTGGAGCACTAAAAACATGGCTGTCAAATTTATTCTTTTCTTACCACTATTTCTTAAAAGATTTTTTTGTCTTATTTATTGACAAAAAGTTCTGGTATTAAACAAAGAAAACATTTCTTTTAAAAAATAATGATACGAAAAGAATACATTTTTCAGGCATGTATTTAGTGCCCCAAAATTAGCCAGTCACGAGTCGCCACTGTACGTATCTATAATAAGTAAAAAATAAAAAAGTGCGTTTCTATCTTTTTGGGACATCCTGTATACACATATTTACAAATGAATACATCTTTCAATAAATCAACCCCCCCTCCTTAAATGCAGCTTATTTCCTGATATCGAATCGGACATTTGGACGATCTGGATGGTAGGTTTACGATTAATAGGATGTTTACTGTATTTTTTTTTAAGGCCTGTCAATATGATGGAGGCTCTTAAAGTGGATCCCAATGAAGCCGACGACCATGAAAGATATATTCATAATGTCTGTCAGACTCTGACATGGGATGACGTAACATGGATCAGAAGTGTATCCAAGCTTCCCGTTGTCCTGAAAGGCATTTTAACAGGTATTTAAAAACTTCTTTATGAGACGTTTTAAAAATTTCTGTTGTTTTAAATTGGCTTAGCGCAATTAATTTCATGAAAAAAGACGAAAATTTAATTTTTTTTTTTGCTTAATCTTCCTAATCTAAATGGGTCTAATCAACCCGTTTCTATAATTTATTTAATTCTATTCGAACCAGAAATATTTTCATAAAGTAAGTTAAATAAAATCAATGGCGAAGTAGTTCACCTCAAAACTGATCAAAAATCGATTAAAAAAATATATATATGAAATGAAAACCTGTTTAACCCTTTTTATCCTGACGGTACTTATAAGTACCACTTTCGCGACGAGCGTCTTTTACAGAATTTTTAATCTGTTACCACCGGTTTTTCAAATGAGAAATTTTCACCTAATTGAATCGCAAAAATGCTATAATTAGATAAGGAAAACTTAAAAAAAACAAAAAAAAAACAAAAAAAAAAAAAAAAAACTGGTGCGAATAATCGAGGATTCTGAGCATCTTATGCGTCACGTATTCGTGTCGCTCGTCCCCAAGGGGTAATAAAATACTTATATATTCGTAATATGACCGTTTTTCCTAACGGTATTCACAATGGCACAAAGAGTGTATTTCTGACAGCAGGCAGGAGATGGCTAAATTCAAGCACATATCCTCTTTCTTTGCATTGTAGGGATTTTACATTTGCCACGCTGCATTCGAAATCCATTTTGCAATAGAATTGACATGCATGTTGTTCTTCATTTGAGTAATTTTAGTGGTTTATTACCGGTTATTTAGTACTATTATTTTCTATTGTTTCCTATACTCTACAGGTGAACACTTCCTATATTTTATTTGAAGTTTAGTATTTGAAATTTACTATTTTATTTTATATCATAGGGTAAAAAAATTATGGTGGTTACAGTTGCATAATTAACCACTAAAACATTATAAAAATTATTTTCCTCTTTCCTATGTTTATTCTGCACCAAAACTTATCCAATGATGCAAAAATACAATTAAAAAGTAGCTGGAAAATTAATTCAGGATATAAAGAGTTAATTGTGAATATTTTGACACCTTATTTTTACCCATACGGCAATTATATCGCGAGATAGTATAAATTTTGTTAATACAGCCAGCGCAATTACCCAGAAACAGCCCTTTAAATCCCTTGTTTATTCACTGTGTTTTTGATTTGTATGCTATTTGTTAAAAGTTCCTGATTTTTGTCAGACTAGTGGGATTTTCCCTCATTGTTTTTTCATTTTTTCATCTTTTGGAAGAGGAAAGATACAACTAATCAGTTTGTTTACAACAGCAATGATTATTTCTGTTTTTCATATTTTAAAATTGTTTTGAAGACATAAAGAGTACCATTTCTTTTATTTAAATAATATATATAATATTTATGAAACATTTTATGCTTTGATTGATGTGACAGACAGTGAATAAAAACTAAGCTAAACAACTTATAAAACGATTTAAAAAAAAAAAAGACAAACTATTTTAATTTTATATTTATTTAAAATAAATTTTGTATAAATACAGGGTGTTTCACAAAGGACCCATAACTTTAAAAATTAATAACCCTTAAACGGTGATAGATAGAAATATGAAACCAGAGGTATGTTTATTAAAAAAATCGTAAGAATCTTATACATAAATCTCAAAATTTACTTAAAAATAGTAGGGGTGTACCGAGTAGCACTTTGGCCGAGTAGCCGAGTACCGAGTACTCGGCCATTTACTACTCGGCCGAGTACCGAGTTGCCGAGTACCGAGTAGTTGTGTGTAAGAAAGAACTATTGATGCGCACATGAAGTGAGCTTAAAAATAACATGTCTGTGTGTGTAGATATATATAAACATACTTCTTGAACATGTAGTCATACATTTAATTTTACAAAAAATTTCAATTTAATTATGCACCTATTAAAGACTATTTTTGAAAATTCAAAAAATTTAAAACAGTACCATTATTTTTAAAAGATAGAAAAAAAAACTAAAATTAGCCAATGTGAAATTAAAACCCATTCTTCAATTTATCTAACTCACTGTGATACCTGAAATCTGTCTGTCAAAAATGGTTATTGGTTGCGGTAATTTTGAATAATGCAAAAAGCTGATGTTAAAAGTGTGGCTTGCACTATTCACAATGTACAACTTATAATAAAATCTGGTTTATCTACCCTACATGCTTTTTGACATGTTAGTTATAGCTAAAAACATTGATGGACATTTTAACCATTTTGTAGCTGCATGTTCAAATTTAAAAAAAGTTCAGTCACATTTGTCTGAATCCAAAAAAATTAATCATTACAGTAATTAACCATAAGGTGAAACTCAAAGTATAATATGTTGAAAATATTGCATGAATTAAAGCAGCCTCTTTGCCTTTATGCTACTGAAAGTATGATAAAAAAAATTTAACTACAGTTCAGTAGCAATTACTGGAAAGTGTAATGAAACTGTTATTGCCATTCTGAGTAACATTGAAAAGCTCAAATGAAAGTTCCAATCATTTTGGTTATGGTATAATGAAAGGGACATTAAAAAGTGAACTATTAAAACTAAATTTTGAATTGCTTTGGTTTTTCTTAACTTTTCTGTATTTTGTAAACATATTTCTATATATTAAGTAAATAGTTTTTATGAATAATTGCATATATTATATATTTTTATATTCAAATAACTTTTACAGGTCAATTATAAATTCCTTTGGCTTCAAAAATGATAATAATGCTTAAAAATGAAATTCTTACAACTACTCGGTATTGTACTCGGTACTCGGCTCAAAATTTAGCCGAGTACTGAGTACTCGGCAAATTGGCCGAGTATGCCGAGTACCGAGTAAATACCGAGTACTCGGTACGGCCCTAAAAAATAGCACCGATAGATGGCGCTGAGAGCGTTAAGAATCCTTCTAAACAGAGTTCAGAAGTATAAAAAGACTAGCCGTCGAAGATTTTGCCATTGAAATCTGACCGCTATTAGCATATAGTGAAAATAATTCCGAAAGTGATGTATACCGTGGTGGAACGTGTGTTTATTGTGTTGGAGTACCACCGATTAAATCAGAGTCCTACTGCCACAAAGAGGAGTTTTCAAACGCGATTTCAAGTCGCAAAAGGCCCAGATGGGAAAACAATTCGTGAGCTTTTCAAAAAAGTTCAACAGACAGGCAACGTGTCCGATGCGAATTATTTTTACTATACGCTAATAGCGGTCAGATTAAAAAGATGAAATCTTCGACGGCAAGTCTTTCTATGCTTCTGAACTCTCTTTAGAAGGATTCTTAACGCTCTCAACGCCATCTATCGGTGCTATTTTTAACTAAATTTTCAGATTTATGTATAAGATTCTTACAATTTTTTTAATAAACGTACCATTGGTTTCATGCTTCTATCTGTCACCGTTTTCGGGTTATTGATTTTTAAAGTTAGGGGTCCTTTGTGAAACACCCTGTATGTACAAATCTATTTGATCGTTAGTCCTAAAGTGCCTTAACATTTTTGTTTAATTTACAGCTGAAGATGCTGTTAGGGCTGCTAGTTATGGAGCAGCTGCAGTTTGGGTGTCTAACCATGGAGGAAGACAATTGGATGGAGTGGATGCAGCAGTATGTGCAATTTTTTTCTTGTTATGCTTTAATAAATAATAATTTAAAATAAATTTTTAAGATGCAAAGTTTTTTTTTTATCATTGATTTCATTTTTATAACAATAACACTGTTCATCAAGGCATCTGTTTCTCACGCAGTTAATAGTAATTTTCATATGTTAAGGGATGTTGTAAATGAATTCGGTATTAAAAGTTTCCATCCCCCATAGATTTTGAAAAAAAAATAATAAATGCTAATTTTAATATACTTTTGCATTTGGCAATATAACATATAAATTTTGTCATTTGAATATAGCAATAGAATAAGTAATTAAATGAAAATTTACATAGCTGAAAAGTAAGATTACAATATTGAAAAGTTACAATGTTAATTATTCTTTATTTAGAAAACTTAAAGAGAAATTTTATAAACGAAATGAAATTTAGTATAACATTTATTAATGCCTTATGAACAAAATTATCAGAGTAAAATTTGACTCTCTTATTACATTTTCTACTACAAAAAAAAAAAAAAAAAAAAATATATATATATATATATATATATTCAAAATGTGTGTTTGTGGATTAAACACAAATAAAATAATAATGTAATTTTAACATAATTGCTATACAAATGCCCATATAGTCTCAAATTTAAAAGAAAAGTTACTGTTCTTTTACTATTTTTACTGTATACTTTTAGAGTATAGGGGCCTTAGCGCGATAGAGAAAATGGCCTTGATGAGAGCAAGAAATTTGCAGGATATTCAGGGGCCGACTAAGCTCCTTTGGGACCCGGTGCAGACTTCAATTTTTGGGGCCCCCCTTTACCAAAATTTTCATATGCAATATTTTTGCTAAGATAACATATTACACAGTATTTTTCCATTAGCGGAGCGCCAGTGATATATATACATGTACACACATATATATACACATGTGTATATACATATAAATACATGTGTATAGATGTGTATATATATCAGTGGTGTTAAGGGACAAAATTAGCACTAGCCACCAGCTACAGGGCCACTTTCTTACAAGGAAAGAGTAAACATTTTTTGCATTTCATCAAGGATTCTACTTTTGCTGGTTGAAATATGTTTGTAACACATTTTTTATTTGGGCTATTTAATTTTAGATTAACACTAATTGAAATTTTAATAAAAGTTTAGTGTTTAGAACTTTTGAATAAAAATGTGCCCACTAATATAAAGAAAGTGGCCACTTATAAAAATGCTATCACTGGCCACTAATGAAATTTCCCAGTTTTTCCCTTTAACTGGCGCCCGGCTAATGAAAAAGTACCCATTGCACATATAAAGTGTTTTTATACATTATAATTTTTGAAATTATAGAACAAATTTAAAACTATACATTCTGATTTGATATCTTGGCTTCTACTAGTTGGATTGGGCTGAAATTTTCCCAATCAGATAAGATTATGCTACATAAGACACAAAATTTCATCGTTAATACATTAGTCATTTGCAAGAAACGATTTTAGATAGCAATAAATAAATCCAAAAACTATTCAGGCATTTTGTCTTCTTTTACCAAAGCACGAATGAATTTACCAATGTTTACAAATCAAGGGTTGATCCAGGCAAAATTTGGAGACTCTTCACAAAATTCTATTTAATAAAACAGGCCTCTTCACAAAATTCCTTTTAATAAAATAGGAGCTTTCATAAAATTATATTCCATAAAAACTCACAATTTACTTTTTGTGATGTTTTAAAATGTGTATTTTTTAAACAAACAAGTTCACCAGAGAGGAAAGCTGCAGCAAAAGGATTTTAAAAAGTTTTTGTTAATAAATGCTTAGTTCAAATTTGAATAACTGGATTTCAACTTTTGTTATAAAATGTTATTTTTCATAAAAATAACCTTTACTTTCCACAAAATAAAAAGGAGAAAAAAGCCCTGGAAATGACACTTGCAAACTCGCATATACTTCACTTACTTGTCAGCTATTTTCAGTATTAACACCGAAAAACTGATTACTGTCTGATAAATATTCTATTTAGAAAAATATTATATTAAAAAGTATAATTTAAATATCAAAAATCAATCGTTTTATTCTTTACACCAGGTAATATGACAGTATATAAAATTTACCATTACTTTATTTATGTAAAATGCGTATCAAAACAAATACAAATTAAACAACATTTTACAAGGTTATGAACTGAAAATGCAAAAAATTATTTGTGAATTTAACATTTAACAAGTACTAGAGCAAAATTTAAGGAAATATCTTAAAATTTATGTAATATGTTGTTAAGGAACATAAAATATTTCTTAAAAATTAACATACTAAGTGAACCTAATTTTGATAGCTGTGGACATAATTTCTTTAATTAAATAATATATGAAAAATATTTTTTGTGCATTTGTACCTTTAAATATAATTAAGATACATTTATTTCAATGTATTTTTATCTCAAAAATAATATTTACATACTTTTATTTAAATATACACTAATTTTAGAACTACTTTCACCATGGGGTAAAGTGATGGTATCAAAATATGCGGTTTTAAATGCATCACTGAGAAAAAACAAGGAAAATTGAATGTTTATATGCTTCATGTTTAATCTATATGAATCCAAATGTATATAAAATGCACCAAAAGTTAAAAAATATATATATTTGTTTTGTTTTAGCACTTTCTCTTAAAAGAAAAAGTTTGATTTTATCCCGACTTTCCCCAACCTGACCCCAATTTAAATATTAAAAATCAGTCGTTTTATTCTTTACACCAGGTAACAAGACAGTAAATAAAATTCATTATTACTTTATGTAAAAATAGGTCGATTAAAACAAATGCAAATTAAATAACATCTTATAAGGTTGTGAACTGAAAATGCAAAAAGAAAAAAAAATTATCATTTAACAAGTAGAAGAGCAAAATTTAAGTAAATATCTTAAAATTTATGTAATGTTTTAAGGAGTATAAAATATTTTTTTAAGAATTAATGCACAACTAAAATGAATCACCTGTTGTTATGATGCATTGAGTTAGATGCGACATGGATAATTATGGAATTAAAGATAAAATTACAAAAAACTCTTCGATAAACACATATACCAAAAAGATCCCCCATATATACACAGAAATTTTTTTATTGTTAAATATAAATATCAGAAAATTCCATTTTATACATTTCACATGCAAATATATGCAATATCAATATTGTATAATTGTCTTATTTTCTTAAAATTAATTATGGAATCGTCAACGTATTTTCAATTACAAAAATATATTATATGTATTTGGTTAATTTAATTCACCTGTTTTTTTAAGCCTTGTAATGGTGTTGAACATCTTTCTTATTTTATTTTTAGAGGTTTTTTTCTAATTTTGCATTCAGCAAAAGAATCTATTATATCGTTATAATCAAGTTTATTAGTAACATCTCCATTTAAGGATAATATAGCTAAGCATGAGAGGTTTTTCTGATGAAGATAGGATCGAAGGGGAGATTTTAACCTTTTCAGTAAAGAAAATGATCTTTCTCCTGAGCAATTAGGCATTGTTAAAAAAATTCGTAAAGCAGTTTCTACATTAGGAAATGCTGAAGATAAATGAGGGTTTTGTAATGTCTTTAACTTTTGGAGAAGAGTATCATCTTTGTTTACAAATGAGCTAAATTGATTCAGTTCATCAGAAAATTCTTCTTATAAATCTGATGGATAGCTTTGTTGTAGAGATTTTGCATCTTCATGTAGCGAAGCATTTGAATGCAAATTTATAAGAGCAGAAAACTTTTTTGTCAATTTATCATATGGCTGTTTGCGGTTTGAGAGATGGCTTAAGGAGTCACAAAGTACATAATGGCATGTTTTTATAAATTTATCACGTGGTTCAAAGTGAACCTCAGTACTATTTGTATCATCCAAACATCTACTTCTTGGAGTCATCTTTTTTCTTGTAACCTCATAGGTAACAGATTGTGGTGAAATTTTTACAGCTTCACTCTCATACATGTCAAAATTGTCTCTCACAAATTTAATAATTTCTATTAAAGATGTAAATAAAGGAGAAAGCTGCTCTAAATTTCCTGTAGAATCCTGGAAAATTTGGAACTACCCTGACCTCCAGTTTAAGTACAAGGGTTGATCAGCTGATTGTAGATCCCGCAAATCATAGATCTTATATAAAGCAAATGAAAAAGTTTTTTTTCTCTATTTTTTTCATTTTTTCTTATATGCAGGAACATAAACATTGGGATACGAAAATTTGTCATTTGGGGGCCCCCTTGAGATGGGGGCCCGGGGCAGCTGCCCCGTTTGCCCCTGCGGTAATCAGGCCCTGAGGATATTTTCTGGCAACCTGTTCACTGTTTCATATACACAAGCAATTATTTCAATAATTATGTAATTTATTTATATCTATACTATTATATAAAGAGAGAACGCTTGACTGACTGGGTGAGTCATCAACGCCCAGCTGAAATAACTAAAGTTAAGATCACGAAATTTAGACAGTAGATTGCTGTTATGACCTAGAAAAAGCGATAAGGAAGGATTTTTGAAAATTCCTCCCGAAGGGGTGTAAAGGGATGGTCGAACGTTTTTGAGGATTTCGCCATATCTCAGCATCAGTTTTATGTAAGAGCGCGAAATTCAGGAAAACTAATCAACTAAAAAATGATTAACTCCTTGAGGGGTACCGGTATATAATATATACCACTTTTTAATATATAAATTTGCCATCAGTATTATTAAATAAAAATATTTATTATTCTTTTTTGCAGATTGAGAAGGTAAAAATTCATTAAATTAAATTTACCGGTATCAAAACATCGCAAAATGTAGCATTTTTAGACCACGTGCTTGCCCTCTAAGGGGTTAAACACGTATTTCAGCGATTTTAGAAATTCACCCCCTAAGACGGTTGGTTAAATGGTGTGTTGAACGTTTTAGGTCATTTCGCCATACCTCAGCTGCAGTTTTAGGTAGGAGCAGGAAATTCAGGATAAAAAAATCTACAAAAAAATGGTTAAACAATGTATCTCAGCAACTTTAGAAATTCACACCCTAAGGGGCTTAGATGGGGTGGGGGGGGGTGTAGTGGGTCGAACGTTTTAGGTCATTTCGCCGTATCTCACCAGAAGTTTCAGGTACGAGCATGAAATTCGGGATACGAAATCTACTAAAAATGGTTAAAGATGTATTTCAGCGATTTTAGAAATTCACCCCTTAAGGGGGTTAAATAGGGGTTTCGAACGTTTTAGGTCATTTCGCCATATCTCAGCAGCAGTTTTAGGTAAGAGCATGAAATTCAGGATAACAAATCTACTACAAAAATAGTTAAACACATATTTCAGCGATTTTAGAAATTCATCCACTAAGGGGGTTAAAGTGGGGGGATCGAACGTTTTAGATGATTTTGCATATCTCAACGGCAGTTTTAGGTAGGAGCATGAAATTCAGGATAAAAAAAAATCTACTAAAAATGATGGTTAAACAATGTATTTTAGCGATTTTAGAAATTCACCCCAGAGGTTCAAATGGAGTTGTCGAACGTTTTAGGTCATTTCACCATATCTTAACAGCAGTTTTAGGTAGGAGAATAAAATTCAGGATAACAAATTTACTAAAAAATGGTTAAACACTTATTTCAGCGATTTTAGAAATTCGCCCCTTAAGGGGGTTAAATAGGGTGTCGAACGTTTTATGTCAGTTCGCCATATCTCACCAGAAGTTTCAGGTACGAGCATGAAATTCGGGATACGAAATCTACTAAAAAATGGTTAAACATGTATCGTAAAGTTATTTCTTGCTGAACTTAATAACTACGGCACAAGCGTGCTCTTAAGTGATCGTATATTACTATTAAAAAATTGTGGGAGATTTTCAGGTTCGTGTGTCTTGAACAGAGAGGATAATAAATATTAGTAACGACACTAAATTGGATGAACTTGAAAGATAAATAAAATATGAGAATATTACGATGGGGTGGAAAGGAAAGACAATATGTCACAACATGACAACATGTATTTAACGATTTTAGAAATTCACTCCCTAAGGGGTGAAATGGGGGTGCCGAACGTTTTAGGACCTTTCGCCATATATGAGCAGCAATTTTAGGTAGGAGCATGAAATTCAGTATAACAAATCTACTAAAAAAATAGTTAAACACATATTTCAGCGATTTTAGAAAATCATCCACTAAGGGGGTTAAAGTGGGGGGATCGAACGTTTTAGATGATTTTGCCATATCTCAACAGCAGTTTTAGGTAGGAGCATGAAATTCAGGATAAAAAAAATCTACTAAAAAAGGTTCAGCAAGTTTTTCAATGATTTTAGAAATTCTACCCCTAAGGGGTTAAAGGGGGGGGGGTCGAACGTTTTAGGTCATTTCGCCATATCTCAGCTGCAGTTTTAGGTATAAGCAGGAAATTCAGGATAACACATCTACCGAAAAATAGTTAAACACATATTTCAGCGATTTTAGAAATTCATCCACTAAGAGGGTTAAAGTGGGGGATCGAACGTTTTAGATGATTTTGCGATATCTCAGCAGCAGTTTTAGGTAGGAGCATGAAATTCAGGATAAAAGAAATCTACTAAAAATGATGGTTAAACAATGTATTTTGGCGATTTTAGAAATTACCTCCCAGGGGGTCAAATGGAGGTGTCGAACGTTTTATGTCATTTCGCCATATCTCAGCAGCAGTTTTAGGTAAGAGCATGAAATTCAGGATAACAAATCTACTACAAAAATAGTTAAACACATATTTCAGCGGTTTTAGAAATTCATCCACTAAGGGGGTTAAAGTGGGGGTATCGAACGTTTTAGATGATTTTGCATATCTCAACAGCAGTTTTAGGTAGGAGCATGAAATTCAGGATAAAAGAAATCTACTAAAAATGATGGTTAAACAATGTATTTTGGCGATTTTAGAAATTACCTCCCAGGGGGTCAAATGGAGGTGTCGAACGTTTTATGTCATTTCGCCATATCTCAGCAGCAGTTTTAGGTAAGAGCATGAAATTCAGGATAACAAATCTACTACAAAAATAGTTAAACACATATTTCAGCGGTTTTAGAAATTCATCCACTAAGGGGGTTAAAGTGGGGGTATCGAACGTTTTAGATGATTTTGCATATCTCAACAGCAGTTTTAGGTAGGAGCATGAAATTCAGGATAAAAGAAATCTACTAAAAATGATGGTTAAACAATGTATTTTGGCGATTTTAGAAATTACCTCCCAGGGGGTCAAATGGAGGTGTCGAACGTTTTATGTCATTTCGCCATATCTCAGCAGCAGTTTTAGGTAAGAGCATGAAATTCAGGATAACAAATCTACTACAAAAATAGTTAAACACATATTTCAGCGATTTTAGAAATTCATCCAATAAGGGGGTTAAAGTGGGGGTATCGAACGTTTTAGATGATTTTGCATATCTCAACAGCAGTTTTAGGTAGGAGCATGAAATTCAGGATAAAAGAAATCTACTAAAAATGATGGTTAAACAATGTATTTTGGCGATTTTAGAAATTACCTCCCAGCGGGTCAAATGGAGGTGTAGAACGTTTTATGTCATTTCGCCATAACTCAGCAGCAGTTTTAGGTAAGAGCATGAAATTTGGGATACGAAATCTACTAAAAAATGGTTAAACATGTATTTCAGCGATTTTAGAAATTCACTCCCTAAGGGGGTGATATGGGGATGCCGAACGTTTTAGGTCATTTCGCCATATTTGAGCAGCAGTTTTAAGTAGGAGCATGAAATTCAGTATAACAAATCTACAAAAAAATAGTTAAACACATATTTCAGCGATTTTAGAAATTCATCCACTAAGGGGGTTAAAGTGGGGGGATCGAACGTTTTAGATGATTTCGTCATATCTCAGCTGCAGTTTTAGGTATAAGCAGGAAATTCAGGATAACACATCTACCGAAAAATAGTTAAACACATATTTCAGCGATTTTAGAAATTCATCCACTAAGGGGGTTAAAGTGGGGGTATCGAACGTTTTAGATGATTTTGCATATCTCAACAGCAGTTTTAGTTAGGAGAATGAAATTCAGGATAACAAATTTACTAAAAAATGGTTAAACACTTATTTCAGCGATTTTAGAAATTCGCCCCTTAAGGGGGTTAAATAGGGTGTCGAACGTTTTATGTCAGTTCACCATATCTCACCAGAAGTTTCAGGTACGAGCATGAAATTTGGGATACGAAATCTACTAAAAAATGGTTAAACATGTATTTCAGCGATTTTAGAAATTCACTCCCTAAGGGGGTGATATGGGGATGCCGAACGTTTTAGGTCATTTCGCCATATCTGAGCAGCAGTTTTAAGTAGGAGCATGAAATTCAGTATAACAAATCTAGTAAAAAATAGTTAAACACATATTTCAGCGATTTTAGAAATTCATCCACTAAGGGGGTTAAAGTGGGGGGATCGAACGTTTTAGATGATTTCGTCATATCTCAGCTGCAGTTTTAGGTATAAGCAGGAAATTCAGGATAACACATCTACCGAAAAATAGTTAAACACATATTTCAGCGATTTTAGAAATTCATCCACTAAGAGGGTTAAAGTGGGGGATCGAACGTTTTAGATGATTTTGCGATATCTCAGCAGCAGTTTTAGGTAGGAGCATGAAATTCAGGATAAAAGAAATCTACTAAAAATGATGGTTAAACAATGTATTTTGGCGATTTTAGAAATTACCCCCCAGGGGTCAAATGGAGGTGTCGAACGTTTTATGATATTTCGCCATATCTCAGCAGCAGTTTTAGGTAAAAGCATGAAATTCAGGATAACAAATCTACAAAAACAACAACAACAACAACAAAATGCTTAAACACGTATTTCAGCGAATTTAGACATTCACAAACTAAGGTGGTTAAATGGAGGATCGAACGTTGCAGGTCATTTCGCCATATCACAGTTGCAGTTTTAGGTAGCAGTATGAAATTCAGGATAACGAAGGTACTAAAAAATGGTTAAACACTTATTTCAGCGATTTTAGAAATTCACCCCCTAAGGGGTTAAATAATGGGGTCGAACGTTTTAGGTAATTTCGCCATATCTCATCAGCAGTTTTAGGTACGAGCATGAAATTCGGGATGCGAAATCTACTAAAAAAGTACTTAAACATGTATTTCAGCGATTTTAGAAATTCACCCCGGGGTCAAATGGTGGGAATCGAACATTTTAGGCAATTTCGTCATATCTCAGCAGCAGTCTTAGGTAGGAGAATGAAATTCAGGATAACAAATCTACTAAAAAATGGTTAAACACGTATTTCAACGATTTTAGAAATTCACCCTCTAAGGGAGGTTAAAAGGGGGAATGGAACATTTTAGGTCATTTCGCCATTTCTCAGCAGCACTTTTAGGTAGGAGCATAAAATTAAGGATAACAAATCTGCTAAAAATATAGTTAAACATGTATTTCAGCGATTTTAGACATTCACAAACTAAGGTGGTTAAATGGGGGGATCGAACGTTTTAGGTCATTTCGCCATATCACAGCTGCAGTTTTAGGTAGCAGCATGAAATTTAGGATAACGAATCTACTAAAAAATGTCTAAACACTTATTTCAGCAATTTTAGAAATTCACCCCCTAAGGGATTAAATAGGGAATCGAACGTTTTCGGTTATTTTGCCATATTTCAGCAGCAGTTTTAGGTAAGAGCATGAAATTCAGGATAACAAATCTACTAAAAAATGGTTAAACATGTATTTCAGCGATTTTAGAAGTTCACCCACTAAGGGGGTTAAAGGTTATACTAATGCTACGCAATCGAACATTAAAATGACCACACGCTTCCAAATATGAATTAAATGGAATCTGGATACGATTCATGTTTCTAGAATTACTAGAAAGAAAAGGATATCAAAAGGAAAGGGCGTGATTACATGCAAGATATTATTAGGTTGTGGGCGGATATAATGGCAACAAATGATCAACCAATTATTGAGTTTTGACATTTTCCTTCATTTTAATAGCTTATTTTACTTTTGCACAGGGGTCTCTTTTTGTTTTTCTGTTTTTATTTTAACTTTTTGCGTTTTCCGCCATTACCAATATAATTTTCACGTACCCTCTACTAGACCACAACGTACCTCTAGGGTTACTCGTACCCCAGGTTTGGGAATCGTTGCTATATTAGATCTATATCAGGTTTTGGAGGTATACTACTGTAGTACTTTTCACCAACGCTGGCGTATGATCTTCATTGACCTTCACGGCATGGGAGGGTTTTTCTATTGTAACGGGTTCTAAATTCCCCAGTAGGTTAACTTTTTTCACACTACATTTGAGGTTGTTTCAACCCGATCTCTCAACCCCGCTCACAAAACAGAAGTAAAGTGGAAAAAAAGAGATATCTACGATTTCTAGAGAAACCACTGAAGGTCAGTATGAAGGGCACGCACCTATTCTAAAAAAAATGAAGTATAGTGTAGGGGTCCAGGACCTGTGCCCTGAAGGCTAGGCTGTAAACCAGATTCAGATAATATTGGTGATTATTTCTATTTATAGTGGTATTAAATATACTTCAATATGTAATGGAATGCATAATATGTTCCTTAATGCCCCCCTTTTCTTCACAGATCGATGCATTACCAGCAGTAGCCACAGCTTTGAAAGGAAGTGGCTGTGAAGTGTATGTGGACGGAGGAGTGCGATGGGGCAGCGACATCTTAAAAGCTGTGGCTCTTGGTGCGAGAGCTGTTTTCATAGGCAGGCCCATTCTTTGGGGTTTGGCGCATTCGGTAACACAAGATTTTGTTTTATAATAAAAATTCTGCATAAAAATTTAGATATGATAATATTGAATAAGGTTTTCAATTCAAATATTTCTCCGATTTAGCATTTTTCTACTTGAAAGATTGTGCAATGTTACAATCCAAAATTATCGCCAAGTTGTTTTAAAGTGTATCATAAAAATGACTTATGACTAATTAAAGGAATATTTTATAATGAACGTTGTATATCAGAAGAAATATATCAAACATGAAGTTCTAATAAATTTGTGTGCAAAAATTTAATCCTGAATCAATGTCTTGCTTAATATTAAATTAAATATTTTGAAAGTTTAAATATGCCGATAGTTAAAACTGGAAGCAATAACTATTTTACTTAAGGAAGCAGCAAGGAAATATATGATTTTTATAATTAAAAAAATCAGTTATGTTAATTTTGTTGAAAACAATTTATAATAATAAAAAAAAAAAATTACCTATATTCATTTCATTTTAAAAAAAAATATATAATAAATAAAAATATAAGCTATACAGAGGTGCCAAGTTTCCACTAATCTTCCGTAATATGTGGTTTAATCTGACCTAGTTTAACGACGCTTCAAACCAGAAAAATTATTGGATAAATCTTTAATTATTTAATTTCAGGTTTCTAAGTGGAATTTATTTTTTATTTCTTAAAAACAATTCTGGTGCGAGACGTGATAAACCTGGGTCAAATTAATCCACGTATTACGGAATATTAATGAAATTTTGGCACCTCTGGCTATATTCCTTTTGTTGAAAATAATTTAATTATTTTTTATTTCGATTTTACTTACCCATCATACGTAGTATAGGGTAAGTCTTGTAATCGTTTTGAAAATAAAATAAAAATTTTTAACGGATTTACACGTTTCAGACACTGGAGATTCCCAAAAACATATTTTCAGATTTTTATTTATTTATTTATTTATTTATTTATTGCCGTCCGTCTGTCTGTGTGTGTGCCTGTAAACGCCCTATCTACCGAATAAATTAAGATAGAGACTTGAAATTTGGTATGTACTTAGTAGGTAATAATGGGAAGAAGCTTATTTTATTTCAGTAACCTGGATTATCCGGAACTATTATTTTCGGACTCTTGAAATATTCGTTCTGGTAAAAGGTATATAAAAAATTTCGAAATTGTTTATTTTAAGGAGTGAATATAAAAGATAATAAAAAAAACATAAATTTTGCATAAAGAATGAAGTCGATCGGGTAATTAGTTGCCGAGATATTTGTAATCCTATTTCCACACTCTTCGATTTTTCACGACCCTGTATTTCATTCAAATTTCAATTCAAAGATATATTTTAATTGGAAATGAGACGCTTAATCCGACGCAATAAACCGTTAGTTAATATGATTATCAATTTTGGAGTTATAAGGATGTTTCTTTTCAGTAATAGACCATTTAAAGCGAGGCTAACGAAAAAGACAGCCTACCGCGATGCATTCCACTTATCTTTTTTTACAGCCCGCTAGAGTGACGTAATGCTCTTTTCGTGCACCTGCATTGGTGCATTCGAGCATCACGTGACTCCCGCGGTCTCTAAAAAATAGATACGCGTAAAGCACCGCGGCAGCCTTTTTTTCCGTTAGCCTCGATTTAAAGTTTATGACGTCATCAAGCCAGGATTTTATTCGAATTGCAATGCATTTTATAAATATTTTACACATGTTTTATTTTCATATTTTATACTATGCATATTCATGATGGGTAAGTATTACGGTGGCCCCCAACGACTAGTTTTATATAGTACTTATTACTCTTAAAATACATGAAAAGTTTTTAAATACTACGGTATTATCAAGGTAAAGAAGAGTTTTTGTTTTCAATAAGCAAGCCAATTATTTTTCTGACATTTAAGTGCAAATATTATTAAATATGATTCTTGAAAATTCAGGTAATTCCGAAATTTATATTTTAAATATTTATATAATCTAGATCACAGTAAAATCTAACGCAAGGAATATAATCATGTGTTACACAGATTATACACAGATGCACAGATTATATCATGTTTTATAAGATGTTGAACACTACTCGAGGTATATTTCAACCTTCAGCTTACATGGAATTTTCAGATATCACTAAATTAAAAAATAGAATACATTAAACGAGATCTATAATATGCTTAATACTTAATATTTATATATACCTCCAGCGAAATATTTTTATAAAACATACTGCACTCACATTCAGCAGATACCCGATAAGTACTACCAGTAATTCTTAATTGTAGTAATTTTTAATTTCCTTCTGCAGTTTTTATTATTGCAGAAATTTTCTTATGTATTTTTTATAAATATTTTCATTAACAACCCATCTTTTCTGTGTAATGCTGGGAAAGCCTTACAAATCTGCCTCATCTGTAAATTTCTTTTAAAAAGAAATTTTCATATATATATTTTGTAACAATTTTCATTCAACAATCCGTTTTATCCCTGTAATGCTGGGAAAACACTTAAAATCTGCCTCATCTGTGAATTTTATTAATACAGAAATTTCATATATACCTTTTAGGTGCGTTCGTAATTATATAAATACGTAGCACCTATTGTCGTCGCTTTGTCCGTAAGTCTGTCTGTCCGTCTGTCCGCATATAACAACGCAAAAACTACCCAACCGAATGGTTTGCAATTTAAAATATATTATCTTTGCAGAATTTTGTCGAGACATTTCAAATTTTATTAAAATCGAATCAAAACTTTAGGAGATATTAATAAAAATATTTATTAAGAAATTTGAATTTTTTTTTAAAATCGGTGCTTTTTTGTTATAGCAGCTTCCGAAGTTTAATCGTCAAGCGACCGAGATACTTATTTTATTACAGAAATTAATCTGCAGACGATATAATTCATTTCACAGAATTAAAAATCAGAAAAGATCTGAATATTTATGTAACTAGCTATAGTACGAACGCACCCCATTTGTCACGTTTGACGTACAATTTCCAACTTGTTATAATAATTTTCATTTGGAGATCAATCTTCTCTACGTAATGCTGAGAATACATTAAAAATCTGCCTCATCTGCAGATTATATTAATATTTCTGCATGTGTTCCCAAAAATATATCGTTAAAATAACAATGAAGTATTCACTAACCCAAGACTTTCAGTCATGCTAATAAAATCTGCCAATAAGACAGTTTTCATATACATTTTTTATAAACATTTTAAGTTCCTGTTCCTATTTTTTAATATTAAAAGTATGCATAACCATTTACTTTCTTGGATTTTTTGCAATAAGCCTGAATGTTTGGACAAACAGCTAGTCATTTTCTAATTAGCCTAAAACTGCATAGGCTCATTGGAATAAATCTGAAAAAGATCAGGCCGATTGAGAAACAAATGACCATTTTTCAATTAACCTTATTATAGACCTTATACACTATTAGCCTACTTTCAATTAGCCTTATTATAGGCTCTTTGCAGTAAGTCTGAAAAATATCAGGCTGTGTGAGAAACAAATCGACATATTTCAATTAGCCTACAGCTGTATAAGCTCTTTGCGATAAGCCTAAAAAATATCAATCTGATTAAAAAAAGGAACATGATACTCCAAAATTAGCCTGGCTCTTTGCAAAATGAAGGATATCTCTATTAGCCTTGAACATATATAAAAAAAACTGGAATGAAACTGAGTTTTCAGTAAAAAGTCATATGTTAAAATAATTTATTACTAATGTAAGGATATTAATAAACCAACATTACGAAACAGACGCACAGATTTGTTATACAGTAAAACCTCCATAACGGACACTCCCGAATAGCGGACACCTCTATTTAGCGGACACTTTTTCAATCCTCAACACAAATATTGTTTGCATAGTTTTACCTCTGAATAGCGGACACCTCCAAATAACGGACTAATTTAGCGTTCCCGCAGTGTCCGTTATTCGGAGGTTTTACTGTAGTATGTATGCACCAAGATTCGACCTTAGATAGATCGAGCATTTTTAACAAAAATCAAAACGCGTAGAGCATTTAAAAATATATGGCTGCTAAAAATTTTTTTTGAGAAAAATGCATTTATAGTACATTGTGATATGTCATTTTCATTATTTACATTAAAGATGCATGAAAAAACACTTTGTACCAAGTATATATAGATGTATATTTTAAATTTTAACTAGTTAATAACATAAACGAAAATAAACAAATAAATAAAAAGAAAACTGCCCAACTAAACTGAGGGCATTGACCTTACAGGCTATTCACACTAATTGTATATTATACTCTTATTTCAAAGAATTTGAAATAAGCCCCTCGAAAAATAAACAAATCGACAATATATTAAGGGGGTCTAATCCCCCCCGTTACCCCTCCTTATAATTAACCAATGAAGCGCTTTATTACAATGAACATATATACAAAATTTGAAGCAAATCGGATAATTCTGCATGAAAAACCCATTTATATAAATTAAGGGGGATAAGCTCTCCCGTATCCTCCTTTATACATAACCTATGAGCCCCCAAAACTAATCAGGGAAGCACCTTGTCACAATAAACTTATATACAAAATTTAAAGATAATCGGATAATTCTGCATGAAAAACCCATTTATTTAAATTAAGGGGGGTTAGCCTAGCGGTTCCGCCCTTTATACTTGACCAATGAACCCCCAAAACTAATCAGGAAAGCGCCTTATCACAATGAACCTAAAAACAAAATTTGAAGCAAAACGGTTATTTCTGTCAAGAGTTATCGTGTTACGTACATACGTACACACAGAACCGACGGGCACATTAGCTCTCAGGCTTTGATAGCCTGTGAGCTAAAAAATAGTCGATTTTCCTAAAGTTCCCCCGTTTCTTTAAAGGGACTCAGTACTGTTTGATTTCTTTTTTGAGTATTTTATAACATCTTTTTGACCTATTTTTAAATTAGAAGGAAAAGAAAGAAGGAAAATAATTTAATCAGAAAAAGATGCAATTCTTCTGGTAAAAATTGAAACATTTAATAAACAACAACAAAATAAAAGTTTAAAACCACATTTCTCCGAATGCTATAATTTCTCTACAATTTTGAACTTTTTGAAACATTTTTTGCTTACGGTCTTATAAGTGTTCTCTATTATCTGTAAGGAACAAATTTGCAAACAGTTAATTATTTAAAAAGAAAAAAAAATCAAGTTCAATGAAAATGACTATTTATTTAACATTAAAGAAAAAAAAAAAGAAAAAAAAATTTTTATTACTGAAAATCCTATCTTTAATTTTATAAAATATACCTCCAGGATTGTTCATAAAAAATAGAGAGTCAATTGAAAAGCATATGTTGATTTGTCAGTTAGAACATACTAATATATTGAAAAAACACAAACTGAGAAAAATTCATTTAAAAATTGCAACTCCTAATAATGTTAAAGAAATGAGTGTAGTAAAATGTTTTCTCGCATATTTTTCATTATCGGATCTTTAACCCTTTATCTACTGACGGTACTTATAAGTACCAGTAAAATAACTTGTTATAAAATTCATTTAATGCATCGATTAGTAGTAATACAGTTTAGAACGAGTTATAGATGCATTAATTTATCTTGTTCCAAAAGCGTTATTGGATACACAAAACAAAAATACTTTTAAAAGGATGATTTCTTTTGCCTTTGCAACTTTTCAGCTTTCTTGGCGTTGGGGAGGGGGGGGGGGATTTTCAACTCGGCAATATTTCTATATTTCTATTGTAAAAAGATTATATTTGTACATTTCCTAATTCTACAAAATACTAAGAAAAATATTTAAAATAAAATATTTGAATGGGGTTATAAATATTGCACAAAATCACTATAAATTCAAATTTAATTAATCCTCCTAAATCCTTCAATCCTTCTAAAATCCCTCTAAAATTTATTAAATGATTATGGAAATCTTCTAATTAGTTTCAACAATTCACGAAAAATGCTTTAGAAGATAAAATTTTCAGGAATTCATAATTCAGTACATAAAGGGTTAAAGTACTCCGTGAGAATATACTACACATGTTTAAATTCACTTTAAGCAAAGATTTGGAAAATTGATATTGTTGACATTTTTCGCAAAATGAAGTTGTACAGAGTCATTTTAATGTACAGCATTTTTGTTTCTTTTACAAGCATTTTTACTTTTTTTTTTCTTTCTTGAACAGGGTAAAGATGGTGTTAAGAAAGTTTTTGGAATTCTAAAAGATGAGCTAGACCGAGCTATGCATTTGGCTGGTAAGAAATATAATTTTTACATCTAAACTTCACGTACGTATACGAGTTATTAATTTGGGACGAGAAATATCGAAAGAAAAGTCCCTGATTCGAAAAATAACAAAAAATGAAAACAAAGCATCACGAAACAGCTTCTTATGATTGTGAGATTAAACCATTATACAAAAGTACACCAGCTAACGTAAAAATTAGCGAAAAAAAATTTGTTTGAATCGAGCAGAATTTTACTTGTGTGATAGCCATGTTGATATATGAAATTTATTACAAAATAAATGGAAAATGAAATTATATTTAAGAAAAAACTACAAACGGACGGCTATCCATGTATTCGGTTGAGTTACCTTTAGCAAGAATATAGGATGAAATTGGTACCGGTTCATTGGTCCGGAATTGGGTTGGACATTGAGACGCACAGGTGCTGTAGTATCCTCAGGGCCTGATAAAATCATACGCCAACTAAGTCGTAGCCCTGGGGCCATAAATTTGGTTCGTAAAGCTTCAATTTTACATTTGTTTTGACTTTCTACTGATTATAATCAATATTTTGTATTTTTAGAGTAGAATAAAATTAAAATTAAAACACATTTTTGTCTACTTGTTTTTTTATATATCCATATCTCTATTCCAAGGCACAGAAAATGTTTATTTTTTGCGACAGTATAGGAAGAGGGCCTCCGAATAAATACCAGGCCTTGACCATCTCTTTGACTTGATCGGGCTTTATGCATTCTGTGACATTTCATTGCATAGTTGCTGTAAGTTTCACATCTAAGTTGTCCCAACTAGCTGTCCTAGTGAGCCCAAATATGATAAGTCGGTTACAAATCTTATAGCTGGAAATATCTGACTAACTTTGTATTGGAAGTAGTCCTGTGACATTCACCGTGTTTGGTCGAACACTATCCTGTTGGAAATTGCCTCCTGTGAGTTTTGCCATGAATGACAACACGTAGTTCTTGAGAATGTCTGAAAATAACTGTTGTCTATCATGTTCCACGAATCAGTATTAGAGGTAATCAGATGCTATTTGCGTCTTCCCATACCATTTTCTCAGCTGTGTTTGAAGAGCGTCGCTTTAAAGCGTAAATTGGATTGAAGTGGTATTGTTCACAATGGTGCCTCCAGTCAGGCCTATGGTGTCCAAATTCAACCTGAATTCCTCTCTGTAGTAGTCCAACCTACAGAGTGCTGCATCGCTCCAAACAGAGGCAATGGTTTGTAACTGTCATTGGCAACACATATAATGGGCACATCAATATCAATGATATTTTCCCAAGCTCTTTACAATGGAACGGCATTACGAGAACATTATGGACAGACACGTAATTATTAGGTAATGATCAGTACAGATGTGTCTGGGAGGTTCGAGAATGATGAAGTTCATATGGAGTTGCTAGTCGGACGATGAGGCGGTCCTCTTGGCTTTTGGTCTCCCGGGGATGTATTGAGCCAGGACACAGAATGTCAAAAATTTCCTTCGTTCTTTGATTCCAACATCTTTTCACAATATTGTCAGAATGACTTAGGTGGCAGGCTACTTCCCGATTTGAACTCTATGTTTCTCCCATGCGGATCTCATCATCTTCCCATCTGCAATGCCGACATGTGATCATATCGTCTTCGACGAAACTGTAACGGTATCTATAATGTTAAAGTATGATTGATAATCTCTGCAAGAGATAACTGACAAACAAATGCTTTTGCGTGCTTTTTTATGGGAATGGTTGACGCACTTTAATGTCTTCTACTAGAATTACACACCAGGCTGCAATTTTGTTAGTGTTATATCAGTTTGACCTACAACTTCATGTCAAATTTCGCAGAGATTCGACAATTTCTTCAATAATGAGCTAAGTCTTACGTTTTTAATACAAACTAGACAGAAAATCCATATAAATTAAAAAAATTCACAATTAGGGATGTGGACGTGAGGTTTTCACTAATATCATTGTTCGGATGCGTGATGTGTTTTAAATGCAAATGTAGCTGTAATTCAGAAAGTCACCAATAAGGGCGCTAACACGATTGCATCTTGAGGAAGTATGCAAATAATGATGATTATAAGGGAATTTACTACTAGATAGGTACTTTATTCAATAATCGATTGAGAGTGTAGAATTATTAATTTGTAGTGTTTTCTTCATTAAATATTTTTGTTGTGTGAATCTTCAAAAAGCATTCATTGCCGGTTCTCTGTTTACGAAATTCATAGACAGCATTCACTTAATAACTTGACCTATTTACCAATTAATGATTTAATCAAATAAGTGTTCCTCCCAGTAGTTAGTTCTTTCATAATCATCTTCATTCGTATACTTCCCGAAGATGCATTCGCGCCTTCTATCGGTGACGTTTTGAACTACAAACTGTTTTGTTGTTTACTAACAAAAAAAAAAAAAAAAAAAAAAAAAAAAAAAACAATGTTTTTAGTGTAAACTTCTTTCGTATCATTATTTGTTCTTCTTTATGAAATTTTAAATTTACAAATTTTAAATTGTTAGATTAATTAAAGTATTAATTAATTATATTATTTTATTTAATATTTAAAACTTTACACTTTTTTTAATGCTCTACCCACTTGTACGTTACGATATTTCTATCAAATAAGCAAAGTTCAAAGTAAGTAGCTAATTTATTTTAATTAATGTCATTAAATACTTTATTTAAAATTTAACCGTGTTAAATAATAATAAATATTCAATTTTAATTATCTTTTCCTTATTTGTTTACGATGTTTCGTTACTGATTTGATAGTATAATTTTTAAATTAAGGCGTCCGTTTCTGTACAACTTTATTCTACAATGTAAAAAAAGAGAAATGCTTGTTGATCAAGCAAGAAGATTTATGAAAATGTAATATACATTCTTCCGAGTTACCCACGATTCCGAAAAGCGTTCCTTTATTTTCAGAAATATCAGAAACCAATAGCTTTCCGAGATTTAAACCCTTCTGAAAAAAAGTTACTTCTAAATCCCGTAATTTTTGTAAACGTTCTCTTGCAATCTTAACAATGTATTAATTAGTTTTCTCAAATCGGTATCAACATGAAATATCGTTTTTGTTTGTACGCCATCGGTTCCAAGTAAACAATTTCATGTTCAACAAACATGCTAAATTAACAGCATAAAAGAAACATTATTTTGTATCTCTAACATGTATAAATTCTGTTACGCAGCTGGGAATGTTTACATAAGAGTTAATAGTATCCGAAAAACCGATATTTCATGTTTCTGAAAATGCCAGGCGAAAAGAGACTTGTTTCAGAAACTCTTCTGTAAATCTCGGAAATGTATTGGTTGCTGAGGTTTCTGATGATAAAGAAATGTTTTTTGGAATCGTCTGTAGTTCGCAAGTGGCTAGGCTATATTATATTTTCGTAAACATTTTTTTACGGATTAAGAAACATTTCCCTTTTTTTACAATGTACCTTGCAGGTTTTTCATTTTGGAATTTTGAATTTTTTTTCTATCTTATAGGTTGTAAAGATATTCAAGACATTGGGCCCCATTTGGTAAGGAAAGACACTTATAGCCGACTTTGACTTCATCAAATTTCATTATAATGGAAGAAATGTGATCTATAAGAAGAACTTTGAGCTAGCATAAAAGGAAATAATTCTTTTTAAATTTGTACTTGTTTGAACAAGTATAAAAATAAATAATTATTTCTCAATTTATACCTGTGCGCGTATTACATTACTTAAAAAATGTATTTGTTTTAAAAATATTAAATAAAATAATTGCATATAACTGATGTGAATTTCTAATGTAGATTGTACCCTTTTTAAAGACTATTAAATTATATAAAAAAAAGAGAGAGTTTGTATAAAGGTGTGTTTTAACCTAATATAGAACCCAGCTTCAAAATTAGTCTTTACAAATGTTGTATTATATCACTGCTAGTTTTCTTGTTGTTATTCCAAGACTTTCCTTATTTGTTACATGATTTTACAGCTAAGCAACTTATTTGTACAGTAAAATTCCGTTTTCCGATACAATATATCATCTAAAACTGACACAACATTTTAGTTCTGTTAGAAATAAATAATGTTTTTGCAGTCAAAATGTACAACGGTTAAAAAATACAATCACGTTAAAATATAAAGTAGTATTACAGCAGTGAAGATAAGTTTTGAGGAGGTACACTGATAGATAAACGAATTCTCAATGTTTATGCAAATTTAAGAAGGCAATGTAGGAGAACTTGGGGCAAAAGGAAATAAAGGGGCAAAATGAAATGGTTAAATATTTGGTCTGTATGCTGTGCCACTTACCAGCCGATATTTTAGTTATGTTATTTCACATCTACTTGCTTACTGTCAGACAACAATCACCTCAAGAGATCCACATATATGATGTTAGTAACCATTTTTCAAATTGGATGAATATATTTTAATATTATTAGGTAAGTAATAACATTTTTTGAATTATATAATGGTGAAGTTCTCATTATTAATATTGTAAATATAAATTAGATTCTTCTGCTGTCTAGTGAAGTATTTGTTTATTTATATTAGGCCTACTTTTGGTTTAAATTTTTTATAAACATTTGATATGCACATGCGGGGCAAAGTGAAAAAGACTTTTAGTGATGGGGCAAACTGAAATATTTTATTTTACTTTGCTCCTACAACAAATTTATAATTTTAAAAGTGTCAAATCATCTTGTTTACATATTCTGATATTTGTGATGATAACAGTGAGACAGAAGATGAATTTGAGGCCCTGGAAGATGGCTTCACCGAAGACAAGGGTGAAGTTCAGCTTGTTACAGAAAAAGTGGAATTTAGCGAAATAAATAATGGGAATTTTCCCTTGATTGAGTTGGACTCAGATAAAGGTCCAGGTACTAAGAAGTAGTTTGTTGGTAAAGTGATTTCGTTTCCCTCGCAAGATGGACCAGATTTTCTTTTAGTTAAGTTCATGCGGCCATACAGACAAAAAAAAAAGATGTTTATGTGTAGCCTATAACTGATTGATGATACTAGTATTGTATACTATACAAAAATACCGGAAAAATTGTGTAAAGTGAAAGAACTCAGACATGGACAAATTCGTTTCTTATGTGGATTAGCATAATTATCACAGAACTGCAAAAAATCATTTAAAGAAGTGAACTTGTATATATTTCACTTTGCCCCAGGTATGGGGCAAAGTGATAATTTTCTACTATTGTATTACATCTTTAATACTCCACAGAAATTAAAGTATAAAAATTTGAAAAAAAATTAATTTTATAATGCAAGGGTATTATAAATTATGTAGTGTAAAATTTCAAATAAATTTTCTGTTTGTTCCTTTTGAAAATTGTAATATTTTTAAGTATTTCACTATGCCCCACGTTCCCCTAATTAAAATTGGCTATACAATAAACAAATTAACTTTTGTAATTAATAAGAAAATTTTTTCAACTCTGAAAAACACAATTTCAAATTCACGTTTCTATATAGAATCTCCCAAAAAGATTGAAACGCTCTTTAAATTTTTGTTCCTTGGCGACACGTAGGCTATGCAAATTGTGTATAAGTATTCGAAATAAGGTAATAAATCGGTCAAGTGTGAGTATAAGTCGCGTACAAAGGGTTCCGTACATTAAATTTATTAATTACTATTTATTAATTAATAAACTCCTACTAACCTTAATTTTTTCATAATTTTAGTTTCAATACATTTGGAAATTGGAGGGAGGGGGGACATATTTTTCCAGTGTACTTTCGACGATATCTCTGAAAATATAATACCCAAAATTTAAGCAAATATATTTTTGAGTTCGATGTTGCGAGATCTTTCGAAAGATACCCTACACGATATATATAAGTATATATTTTTTCAAATAATTTAATTAATATCTCGGCTAATTACCTACATTTTTTTCGAAAATCATTATAAAATATCCTTGGATGATTCTGCGTCAATAGATACCTCAAGCGCCCGTCAACTCCCCTGCTGACAGTCCGAAAAGTACAGTTTGTGAACTGTGCCCTTTTTTAAATTCACTTATCACTATATCTCCGAGTTAAATTCAAAGAAATGCACTCTTCTTCAGAATTTTTTTGATGTGTAACAGGGCCATATAAATTAATATATTAGAATAATATAGAAGAAAGTTTTGTGATAGCCACAGCATAATAATTGATTGTGTGAGCATCCTTTGATTAAGGTGGCACCACTTTTTATTTCTTTCACAAATTTAAGATTTTTTCTTGTATTCACTTTAGCGTGGATAATTTCACTTTTTTATTAATAAATTAAGTATCATAAGCGATATGATTTTATGAGCGTTATGATTTTATCAGCGTTAAGAACCTAGCTAGTACTCAGTATAATTTTTATTTTTTATGCACTTCATACTATTACAGATTTCAAGTTTTTATTTTATGTATGTTTGGGGAATTATCAAAAGTTCACCTTTTTACGCTTTCGTTTCCAGACCTTTTTTCGTACACATACCCATAACTTTTTTATTATTTATTTTCATAACGGGAAAATGATATTTCAGGTATGTTAATTTCTGAATCGAGATTAGGGTATATGAATTATAATATATCCAATTATCGCAAATGAGATAGTTCTTATTTAAATTACAAAATAAATAAATAAATAAATAAATAAATAAATAAAAGAAACGTGATACATACTGTCAAGTAAAAATTGTCGAGATAGATTTTCACGCTACAATCTCTAGAGGAGAAGATGCATCAAATAAAATTTATGTTCAAACCCATAAAATGTCGTATTAATGTCAACGTTGAATTTTTACGAGGTTCGATAGTGCATAAGTTATAGCTGAAAAAAGAAATTCATCGACGTTTTAGTCTCTTAAATAAACGTTTTATTTATTTCTCCAAAATAATCCTTTTCGTTAAGTTATTTGTCACAAAGTGATATATTCTACAAGTAGATGATTTGTAAGGAAATTACAATAGTTTTTTGACTTGAATGCTTTCCATAAACTTCAGTAGAACAAAATCCAGGGAGGGACAAGATTTTGGAAGAGATGTACTCGTGTTCGCAGTTTTGGCCGCGTTTTTTGAAATGCAGAGTATAAACATGAAATAATCTAACTAAGATTTTTTTGCCAGAACGCATCGTGCAAGGTACTTTTTTAACAAATAAATATAAAAATAAACACAGAAATTTAACAATTAAGGAATGTTAAATATTAAAAAATAAGTTATCACCGGAATTTTTCAAAAAGCAAAACTGAAACAGTTCTGTATTTTGTCATTAGGAAAGTAGAGGGGGGGGGGGGGAGCTCTTATTCGCTGATAAAAAATTATTAGAACACTGGCGAAAAGTTCTTAGTTCCTTTATCTTAATTTAAAAAAATCTTTAGTTTTTTTTTTTTTTTTTTTTTAAATAATAATAATGTATAGTTCTTTTAATTTAATTGGGAAGAATAAATGCTATTTTTTTTATAATCATGAGAGGAAAAGGAACTTTTAATTAAATTTCAAAATCAAGGGAGGGGCAGTGCCCCCCGTTCTACGACCTCCCTTGCCTGCTACAAGTGGGAGAGATGTTTTCTCAAAGAAAAATTTCCCGAAAGTTTTTAATCTATTCGTTTTTGCCCGAAAAACTGTTAAATCACATAAGGACCAAACTGTGGTTCCAGTTTTTTGACGTATCTAAAAAGCGAGGACACAAAGTAATAGTTTAAACCGTAGCCTACGATGATGCGCGACGCTGGAAACATAACTACGACGCATATAAGTATATGTACGAGCAGGGAAGACCGAGCTATGCTCGGTCAAAATTAGCTTTGAGTACAAAAATCCAGACGCATGACCAAAATGACCCACTAATCAAATTTTCTCAAACATGTGACTTATCCCAACAGTCTACTTGTGCCCCCAAACCATAGGAGGCAAAATTTAGTCTCAGTAGTCTGAGCCATTTTTAAGATAAAATAGCTTGACCCATAATGACCCATGACCAAAATGACCCACTAATTGAATTTTCTCGAAAATGAGACCTAGCTCAATAGTCTTCTTGTGCTCAGAAACCATAGGAGGAAAAATTTAGTCTCAATAGTCTGAGCCGTTTTTAAGATAAAATGGCTTGACCCATAATGGCCCATGACCAAAATGACCCACTAATTGAATTTTCTCGAACATGTGACCTAGCCCAACAGTCTTCTCGTGCCAGAAAAACCATAGGATGCAAAATTGAGTGAAAATAGTCTGAGCCGTTTTTAAGATAAAATCGCTTGACCCATAATGACCCATGACCAAAATGACCCACTCATCAAATTTTCTCGAATACGGGACCTAGACCAACAGTCTTCTCGTGCCCGAAAAACATAGGATGCAAAATTTAGTGTAAATAGTCTGAGCCGTTTTTTAGATAAAATTAACTTGATCCACAGTGATCCAAAAATGACCCACTAATCGAATTTTCTCGGACATGTGACCTACCCCAATGATTTTGTCGTGTCCGAAACTCGTAGGACACAAAATTTAATCAAAATCGTTAGAGCCATTTTTTAGATAAAATTAACTTGACCCGGGTTGACCCAAAAATGACCCACTAATCAAAAGTTCTCGAACATGTGACCCAGCCCAGTAGTCTTCTCGTACCCGAAAATGGTAAGATACAAAATTTAGTCAAAATCGTTTGAACCGTTTTTTAGATAGAATTAGCTTGACCCTGACACTTGATGACTCAAATTGACCCACTAATCGAATTTTCTCGAACACGTGACCTAGCCCAGTGGTTTTCTGGTACCCCAAAACGGTAGGATACGAAATTTCGTCAAAATCGTTAGAGCCGTTTTTAAGATAAAATTTGCATATATATATATATGATGATATTTAGGGCCGAGCTGATTGAGCAATACCATTTTTTAATAAATGGGTTTTTGAAAATAAGATGTGTTCTTTTCACATAATCAACCGAAGAGGAAGTTTCCGCACTCGGATTTATGGCAGTCGTGTTATCCACAGTAGATGGCATGTGTGCGTCTGCATAAGAACAAAACTTCATCGAACAACACAATCAAACTTTTATTTAGAAACGTAAACAACATCATTTGTAGATCTGATTTCACCCGAGCCATCTTTTTAATTTTGATGACCAAATTTTCATTACAGCAGAAGCCGGATGGTTAACTTTTATAAATATTCATTCCGAATAGCATCAGAAAAACTACAGATCACTTCGCTAATAACAGTCAGAGATTTGATTTTACCAAACAAACACCGATCCAGCGCCCATCTCTTCGAATGCTCGAATCTCCGAATGCTATTACACGAATACGTCTAGCTTTCATCAGTGCATCAAATCTTCGAATGTTCTCCGAAGCGGAAAAAGCGACGATATATCCTTTCAGTAAGAGTAGGGATACAGAGATCACGTGAGGGCCTGAGTGCCAATCGTGAGCCGGGATCTAACCGGGATTCTATGCGACGGCTCCAGAATATTGGAATAAAATGGTTTCCGCTAATTTTTTGGCGCGAAGGAAGATTTCCGAAAATTCCATCATGTTCGATGATTTAGCTATGACCCAGAGGGTTTTAGTTTAATTGATTACCGTTAGTTAATTGGTTCGAGAATATGGAATGATTTTGACTTTTAGGGAAAGGAAAAAAGAAAATAAGAGAAATGGTTTATCGAATTTGGAACATAGCCAGAATGGAATTAAAATAAATGCTTTTACATTTTAATATAAGAAAAAGATTTTATGATCTGGCGAATTATTTTTAATGTCGAAACTTATTAAAATAAATACAGTCTTTTTAGGAATTTAGAAAATTAAAAGGGAATTATGCGGGTTTTTTTAAAAGTATGAATATTAGGGAGTTTTATAATTTAAAGATAAAGACGCGATTTATTGAACTAATTAGCAGCCATTAAAATATTGAATTTAGATATGAGGTTTTTTGGAATAAATAGAGTTAAAATACATTAATAAACGGGGGAAATAAATATTATAGAGTAAGTTAGACTAGGATGGAATAAAAATACTTTGGCTTATCGCGATAAATTTTAAATTTTGTTATATTAATATAACCACAGACAAGATTTGCTCGTATTAGAATATATGATATATGTGTTGTATGTGTGTGTATTTATTTATATTTTTTTCAATCGCCGCTTTGTTAGATAATATAAAAGAATTAGCAAAATATAGTTTATATATCGTAATATCTAGTATATAACCCGTGGCTCAAATAAATCATTTTCATACCAGAAATTTTATTTATTAAATAAAGTAAAATAAGTACAAAGCAGATACGAATTACATGTTATTAAATATAAATTCTGGTTTGAAACCAATTTATTTGATCCGCGGGTTACATACCAGAAATTACGGTATATATATGTATATTTGTAATTTTTGTGTATAATAGTTGGGTGTATCATGTATATAGTTTGTGATTATATAAATAATGGAAAACAAATTAAATCTACTCATAATTAATAAAATATAATAATTTTAAAGTACTTTCATCGAATAGTGAGAAATTTCGTCGCAAACATTTAAAAAAATTAAAAAGTTTTTCTCGAACCAACGGTATAGCACAAAGGAATAGGCGATACTGAGTGTCACTCTAAAATAGAAAGAGCGCAGGCAGGTGCTGGTGGTGGGGAGAGGGTGTTTGGACCCATCACACAGGTACAGATCTTTAACTCCGAAATTCTTTGGACCCGGCAGCAAAAGTGTTAAAAATATTTAGCTTCGACTGCTTCACTGTATTTCTTAAATGTGATTGAGCAATGTATTTTGTATGAAAAATAAAATCTACTTTTATTAATAGACGGATTAAATACATTTTATGTTACATTTTTTTTAATAGTATTCAGTGGCGGCATGTGACTGCCCTTTTCTGGGGCACTAAATACATGTCTGAAACACATATTATTTTCATGCCATTATTTTTTTACAAGAAATCTTTTCCTTGTTTAACGGCAGATTTTTCTGCCAGTAAATAAAATAAAGTATTCCTTTTTAATAATAGTGGTAACAAAGAATAAATTTAGCAGCCATGCATTTAGTGCCCCAAATAAAGCCAATCATGAGCCACCACTGATGGTATTTAAAAGTATTATCGGAGCCGGAGCATAAAGAATTAACATCTTTACAGAAAACATATGTGATGTACACGCAAATGTTTGATGTAACGTCGCCGCCATAAAAAAACCCATGAGCAATATGGTAACCATTTTCAAAACGAAGAATATTGCCTTGAACAATATCCAGCTATTGTATCCAACTATTATTTTTACCAAATATATTATAAATATGGGGGTGCTCAATATTTTTGCCCAAGGCTGTATTTCTGATAAAATTTCTTAGATATCTTAAGTATATGTATAAGAAGTACTGAATATCAATAAATAGACATGCATTAGGCGTCTTATAAACGCATATCAGATGTACCTGGATATCTACAATCCAAGTTTTAAGTACAGCTATAAGACGTACTGCATGTCGAAAAGTAATCTATGCTTGGATGTCTTATAGACGTGGTCTCATAGACTATCTGAATATCTTGCACGTCTGATAGAACTCAGAGAGATCACACATAACATCTCCATAAGAGGTGAAAAGGGTGTATCATGGATATTTGTAGACTTCTTATAGATGTGTCGGTTTTCTTGGGTTTACAGCTTGTAGATGTCTTATAGATGGGTGCGTGCTGTTTGGGTACATTCAAATTTCCTTGTCACAAAAGTACACCTTTTACCTTGTCACGCAAATGGCAGTACGAGAAAACAAGGAAGAAATAAGAAATATGTAGGCAGACAAGGAAAAAAAGAATTATTAAAATTGGTTCTTCCATTAGAAAAATTTTCGCAAACACGTATAAAAACATATATTGCAAATATGAAGAACATCTTTTCTTTGAAACTGCTTAAAACATATAAATTTTAAATTTTGTATTTGTGTTTGTCAATTTTTACTTATCATCTTAGATCATGTCCCCCGCTTTCCAAAAATCCTCATAAATCCAGATTCGATTATTTTTTAGCGAGAAAAAAAGATAGACTACAATTTGATAAATGAAAATGTTAAGTTTCTTTTTCCTTTCGACATCTCACAAACTTCATATAAATCTAATTCATTATCATAAAATTCTCCAGAGAAGGATTGCAACATTTTTTTTTTTTTTTTCGGAATTTGATTCACTGCTGGAAATATACACAGGTTTGATCAGGAAATATAAGTCTGTGTAAATACAAGAAAACCAAGTAAGGTAAATTTACTTGTTTATTGTCTCGAGCCATACAGATAATTTAATTTGTTCTCGAAGCTTTAAAATGTCGCAGGCAGACATATTGATTCTTCTTTTTGCGGTCGCCAAATCGTGATGTGAAAAATGATTTGATGAACTTTTCTTTCAAAATAGTACGTATACGTGATTATTTATTATTTAAGAACACTCTCAAATGACAGCACTTTCTTTTTAAAAAGTAAGTTCTTCCAGTATTCTTGTTGTAAAGGTGTAAAGCCTTTTGATGTTCTACTGTCTAATTTCGTAAACTCGTTCGTAATTATGAAACAATTCATCCTGGACGAACTAATGCCGTCATATTCGCGACAACCAATTTTCATAGTCCAAATGTGTTGTTTCTAATTACATTGGATAACAATGGTTCTGTCCCAGAACTGAAATTAGTCGATCCTAGATTAGTTTCTTGCGCTAATTCCGAATATACTTTCCGTTTTTCTCTAGGTCGTCTAGATTTTGAGAAATTTGCATATTTAAATTTATGAAAATTTAAGATTTATTGTGACATTTTATGGAAATTTTAGGTACAATCAATGCCAGACTGAATTGATTTTTTTAGATTATGATTACTGGAACATTTGCTTCAGATAAATGTCGCAGTCTGCATATTCTTAACATTTACCTGTCAGTTACTAAGCTTAATTTGCGTTTTTCTCAATATTGTCATGTTTACATTACTTTCAACTTTAAAGTAGCTACCACAGAATTGACGTAATGTTTTTCTAGACTACATTTTTATGTTGATTTTGAATCTGCAATCAGTTTCCTTATATCAGATATATAGTCTAGATTTTGAGTAAAATGAATTTCTTGTTTTGTATTGTATTGGCACACGTTTGATATAAAATACTTTTTAGGGGTGGGTACCTCATTGTCAAAAGGGTTAACTGTGTCAGATTCCTAATTAGAGAAATAATCCCCAATGGGTAGAATCGGAAAACAATTGAAAACAAAGTAGTAGAATTTATCCTAATTAGCTGAAATACATCACAAAGTAGCATAAAAAGCATTTTCTGGCTTTTTTGGACTAAAAAATAAAACTTCACTTTTTTCAAAAACTGGACATGATAGGAGAAAACGGACACCAGATTTGAAATCAATGTAAAAAACTGGTTTAGAAATATATTAACGTACCCATGTGACAGAAATATTTAGACGTCAAGAAACGTTATTAGAAAAAAAATGAATTTTTTTTAACTAGGCACAATATTTCCCGGTCACATGTCAATATCATCTCGGACACAAAATTTTTGTAAAGTAAACTGGCCATTAATCATTACATAAAACAAAAAATCCAGTCTGATAATGCTTTATGCCTTAAATTTGCATATAATTGTACAAAAATTTCGAAAATTGCACAAATCAAAATGTGCAAATATCTCAAAAACTGGACGTACTGGAGCAAATCTAAAACTTGATTTGGAATAAGCGCAAAAAAAGAATAAGAAACAACTAGTTTTGAATTTGGGGCAGAGCAAAAGTTCAAATCTCATTTGTTGTTTTTGCACCACTCTTTTGACAAGCTTTTATTACTTTATTCAATTACTACAATTTTGAGATTAGATAAGGCGAAATTTTCTGTGTAAAAGTCCTGGAGTTCAAGTGAAAACAACACATTTGGGCAAAAAAAGGCCATGAAGGGACAGGTGAGACGATGGACAAGAAAACAGTAAATCTTCTATTTTTACATCATAATAAAAATTTCTCAGGACCATTGGATCCATAATTCCTTAAAAAAAGAATGATCAAAACTGCTGCATCCATTAGTAAATTATGCATGATGTCCTTAAAAATATATATTGCCAAAATGAAAAACATCCTTTTTTGATGCTGATGAAAAATATGAATTTTCAATTTTTTATGTGTTTCTCTTATTAAGAGAAACACAAACAAAATTGAAAATTCATGTTTTTTCGCACATTATCTCATCTTCGAAAAATCTTTTACTCATTGTTTTAGATCATGTCACCGAGTTAAAAAAAAAAAAAACTTCATAAGTTCAGATTTGATAATTCATTTACTAAGGATAAAAGATTACTTGATAAAAGAAATTATAATTTGATAAAAGAAAAAAAGTTTCTTTTTTTTTTCTTCTTTTTTTAGAACACTCATAAATTTTAGAGTTTATAAAAATCTAATTCATTATCGCAAAGTTCTCGGAAGAACACAAGAAACAATTTTACTTTTCTGCGGAATTTGATTTACCACTGGAAATTCACATAAATTTGATCAACAGATGTAAGGTTGGCTAAATGCAAGAAAGTAAAATAAAGTAAATTTACTTGTTTTGAAACTGCTTCGAATCTCAGATAATATAATTTATATTTGAAGCTTTAAAGTATCACAGACACATTGCTTATGCTGTTTGTGAAAACTTTTGTTTCGAACAGTAGTGATATGAAAAATGATTTGATAAACTTTTCTGTGAAAAGAGTGCTTATCAACTAAAATATATTAGATGCTGGGAAGATACAGGCATGGATTATTACAAGTTTCCCAATTAGATAATCCCAAAACATCTACTGGCTAGGTCAGGTTTTACTTTTGACGGTTAGCTTAGACAGACTAGTAATTAAAAAGGGATTAATAAATTCTTATCGGAATACTCAGAGTAAACAAAACATATACTCTAAGATTAATAGCATTAGAACCAGCTGCATTGTGTTATTTCACAAAAACTCCGATATATGAATTGTTAGTTGGTAAATAAGGGAACTAATTAATGAAATCATACCAACTCTATAAAACTACACTAAAATTAACTTAAATAAAAAGTGAGTCAAATGATGTATAAATAAATTCAAACACAGAATAAAAATTAATAACAAAAAATTTTATTTACATAATTTACGAAAAATAAGAACGAAAAGAAAAGTTAAGCATTCAGCTACCACGTAGCTCCACACAAAGATCGTTTAATCAAAATATTCCTGTATAACCCTGTATAAACCGAATATTGCTCCATGGTAGCATATATGCCAACATCAGTGTTTCCAATTTAGTGCATTTTTTTTATTCAGATATTCCTAATTCATACCAGAAAAATCGCATTAGAAATCTTTGTTTCATTTAATGACAGCCATTCCGTGATTAAAAAGAAAAGAAAATTAACAGTTATTATTTCTGGTGTTAATTCCGATTTTCCTAATTTTGGAATTTCTAGAATACATTGGGCAGTAGAGATAATACCATGGGCATTAGAGGGTTAACATAATAATAATTCACAATTGGAATTATTTGCAGACAGTTGCATTTTTGCTTTAATATTTATAAACATTAAAAACAACAACATTTGTTGCATTCCCCATTGAATGTATAAATTACTGAATATAAAATATTTACTTAATTACATACATTCCAAGTTTTCCACAGTCGGTACGATGCGACGCCCTAACATTATAGGTAATTCTTAACACATGAACTAAAATAGTTCGTTGCCAGGATCTCAGTGTATCTTGGATACTTTCATATTTTACAGGCACACATGTAAAAACAAATATTGAAATGGGTCTCGAAAGTAAAATTTTCTATTTTCCACGAGAGTAAACACGCTTTTTCATTTTAATAGAGCGTTAATTAAATTTACTTCAGAAGAAAGCATCACAGAGCCATAAAAGACCAGATGCATTTTGAGATTTAATTACTCAGATTATAAGAGAAAGAAGAAAAACAGACTGCTAAGTCATATCACTGCATGACTCGAATTATGCCCTAAATTGGAGATTGCTCTCTGCTAGTGAGAGAGCTCAGTCAAAAGAGATGCATTATAGAGTAAATCTGTAAGAGTGAATGTCTAAGTGATTTTTCTTGCAAAAACTCAATATCAGAGGTGCCGAGTTCTCACTAATGTTCCGTAATACGCGAGTTAATTTAAACCAGGTTTAATATGTTTCACAACAGAAATTTTTTTTTCAGAAATGAATTTAAATGTATTCCATATAGAAATCTGAAATTAACTAAATAAAGATTGGTCAAATAATTTTTCTGGTTCGAAACGTTGTTAAACTGGGCCAAATTAATCCACATATTACGGATGATTAGTGAGAGCTTGGCACCTCTGTATATATAATAACAAGGGGTACTAAAAACTAGTCCCCGTAAGAGCAGGCTCGTTTAATCATGAAACCCTAATGATTACCTCCATATTACCATGATAGCAATTCTTGGCCAATCTGATAACTCCCGGGATGCGCTGTCATTGATAGTAGGTGTGGCCTTTGCATACTTGCCAACTTTCAACTAATCGTCCGTAAAATGTGGTTTAATTTAACCCAGTTTAAACACATTTCAAAACAGAAATTTTATTTAGGAATGCAATTAAACAAATTTTATGTTATAAACATGAAATTAATTAATTAAATAAATTTGTCAAAAAAATTTTCTGGTAAGAAACGTGTTTAATCTGGATCAAATTAAACCACATTCTACGGAAGATTAGTTGGAAGTTGGCAAGAAAAGGGCATGTTCACAAACAAACAGTTCCATAAACCAATCTACCACTGCATTTTTATAGCAGCTATCAGTGCAGGAAGCGTTGTGACGAATTCATTAAATCTCTCACAGTCTGCTAATTAGGCAGAATAATCAAGTATAGAAGTTCCTAGGTGTTTGAAACTTCTCTCATATTTTTCTGCTAAGTTGCAAGAATGTCGCTAACTACAAAGGCAGAGATAAGCTTCTATCAATCTGGTCAACGGAAACTGCTTAGACAGCAAAATAAAATGGAAGAGTAAAGAAGTGTTCTCTGATCTAACCGCCTTCATGGGAGGTCCTCCATCGTGGGAACATTACCCCGTGAGAACATTTAGGATATCAGTAAGACCTCCCAAAAGAAAACCTTATCTAATGACTTAAAAACTTAATCTTATGACGTGAACTAAAACTTCTTTGATTGGTGAACGGGGAGGCGATGGTTCGAAAAGGGTGATCGAACAAAAGAACGAAGGGACAGAGTCGGTGTTGTGGAGAGAAAAGCGTGGCGGAAAAAGACTGATCTCAGGAGATTCCCATCCTGGTAGGAACGGGGAGTTTTGCTGACACATTTTCGAGGAGAGAAAGGATCTCTCTGGAGTTAACGAAAAGGTGGATTGAACATTCACGAAAGGTGAAGGAGAACCCTAGAGATTTTCGAATATGAATCTCTGTATATAACTGGACAATTTTCATTATTTGCTAATTGATTGTAAGTTGAATGAACTACGCTAAAAAAAAATTGTTGTGAAATAGTGCAACCTCAAGAAACTTCGTGAACGACTTTTTAATAAAATTTGTTTAGAAACACGTACTGAAGTTGATCCATATGAAAACGTTACACGCTACCCATTTTCAAAATACACAACATCATGGATTCATCACAGCGTCATGGCGACGTAGGCCAATCATATCATAGACCAGTTTAACGTAGACCAATCAAATCTCCCCATCTCATCTGTACTGTAGGAGTCATGAAGAACGAACAGGTTTTCCTTTTAAACCAGCAGTAATTAAACCAACAGTGACGTCAGCTGCCCTTTCCTAGAACTCCTATAATAGAGGCTGACGCATCCTCGCAGATTTGGCACCCGAATTGTAGCCCAGTCGAAAAACCAAGCTAATCAGAACCGAGTCTTAGGCAACCCCAACTCCGGCTGCGGTAGATTGATGCTGAGCTACCTACCAATAATGCGAAACAAAATGGATATGCGCCAGCTCCTATTATAGGAGTCGTACCCTTTCCTTATGCCTTTGAAAACTGGGCGACTGCATCTTCTTGAGAGTCCCACGACTGCTGCCACAATAGCATCTGAGACCATCATAAATCTCAACCCTCATAAACCTTTCTGTTTCATTTTTATTATGATACTATCTCTGGCTGTAATAAATTCATTTAACATTGTGTCTCTATGAGAGACCACAAAAAAACACATATTAAAATATACTTAATGTTCATCAATTTTCATAGAAATTAAATATTATATACAATTCACAGAGTACTTTAATGCAGTACTATACTTTTCTTGTTTGTGCATAGCCCGATTAATGTGATATTCTCGGCTAAACATCGTTTTACGCTGTTTGCAGCATTGAAATCGCTGTTTAGCAGGAGAGGTAGGATATGGGTTATCACCCTACCAAAGAGAATGAATGTAAACTGCATCATTTTTTAAGTACATGCTTATATGACAGTTTTTTTTCTTAAAAAAAAAAATAGTTCTTACTTTGAATATTTTTTATGTTTAGCTGAAAAACATTTAATAAAGCTAAGTTACCTTGATGTTATACTGTTTGAGTTAATTTTGTAAACTCATGCGTAGTTCTGAAGCAATTAATATAACATTCAAACAAATTCAAAAAAGTAAATTATATATATATATGCATAAGGGAAATTTATAATTACTGTTTTGTTAGAGATAAGTAACAATAGATTTTAAATGTAATTTACTATATATATATAATGGAAATTTATAATTACTGTTTTGTTAGAGATAAGTAACAATAGGTTTTAAATATAACTTGTTTTATCCATTATGATGGATATATTATTATTTTGATTGCCTAATTAAATTTTAAAGTTGGGAATTAATTGTGATCATCATTTGTAATCTTTTTTGATCTTTTCTTTTTATGTTGTCTTGATTAAAAAAAATAGAATAACATAGACGACATATAACAAATCCGAACTCTCACTGATAATATTACTTCTTTAACTTCTAAAATGTGTTAAATAAAACAGTTTAAAGTTTTATATACAAACTGTCTGCATGTTTCGGCTTTGGCGAAGACATTTTCAAGACTTATGAGAATATTCTACAGATGCACGATCTATAACATGATGCACGATCTATTATAGATCGTGCATCTGTAGAATATTCTTATTTGTGTTGACTTCGCTGAAACCTAAATATGTAGACAGTTTGTATATAAAACTTTTTTACTGTTTTATGTACCATCTTTTAACGATTAACTAAGTTATAACACAGAAGAGTTCTCCAAATCGATTCGCAAACGCATTACTTTCTTCCCGTTTCCTTAGTAGAGACTTAGAAACATATCTTAGAACAATTCCTTAGAGACAAATCTAATTCATTGTCGTAAAGTTCTCGAGAGAAGGCTTGCAACTTGCAACCAGTCTTGAATTCAGGGGTGGTCAATCCCCCGGAGCATTAAAATGTTCTCACTCTTGGAAGATTTGAGGTTTTATGTTTATTTATGGTTTAGAAGTGCATTTCCCACCGGAATTCCACAGCGTCACCGCAGGAGCTTCAGAAATCCATTCCGGAGAAAAATGTCTGAATTCAACACTGCTTGCAACATTTTTGTTTATCCGCAGGATTTGATTTACCGCTGGAAATTTACAGAGATATGATCAGAAAATTCACAGCTGGTAAGTACAAGAAATAAAATGAAAATAAGTTTATTTGTTTTGAAACTCTTTCAAGTGACATAATATAATTTATTTACGAAGCTTTACTATGTCGCAGGCATACTGACTCTTTGTGGTCTCAAAATAGTGATATGGAAAAGGATTTATAAACTTTTCTTTTAAAATAGTGTCTTACATTTTTTAATATTTAAGTAAAATTTGAAATAAAACTGCATTCTTAAAAAAAGGCATTCTTTCAATATTTTAATGTATAATTGAAAAAGAATTTAACCAACCTAAGTAAGATTGATGCTGTACTTGTTGAGTTTAATGTAGCAACTCGTGCATAATTCAAAACAAGTAACATAACAGAAAAAATTCAAAAAGAATTTAAAGTGGAGTGATAAATTCACCTTGTAGTTAAAGCAGATAAAATACTTGTTAAAAATATGCTTAAAAGGGGCAGAAATGAGACAGACATATGCATAAGATATTGTAACATATTTAATATGTTAAAATATTTAAGATATTAAATATGTTATAATATCTTATACATATGTCTATCTCGTTTCAGCACCTTTTAAGCATATTTTGAATAAGTATTTCATCAAAATTAAAATAACATTAAACTAAATCCAAGAATGTCAGGAATAATAATAAAAAAAGAAATTAAAACTCATACATATACAGTAGAATCTTGTTAAAACGAATGTAACGTTAACGAATATTTTGGTTTAACGAATGTTATTTGGATTAGAAAAAAAAAATCCCCTATTATAAATTTATTCACTTTAACGAATTTCTTATTAACGAATTTTTCAAAATAACGAATTTATTGAAATCTTTAAAAATAATACTCATTTCAATTTAACGAACGTTAGCTCGTAAGGAAAACAATCTTTATCAAAAAACTAGAATTCGGAAAGACATTTTTTTTCTTACTATATTCACCGCCCCATGATCTCCGATTTTTCAACGTATCTCGAAACTTATATTTGAGAGACGAGATGAAATTGCTTCCCTATATGCACATCTTTAAAATTAAGAAACACTTCCTTTACATTTACAAATTTACATCTATCTAATCTCTTTTCTTCTGAGTTTCTTCGGCTTGCTTTACACGCGTTTTAAAAAAGTTAGGAAGTCTAAAGTATTAATTCTTGCAGCAGTCCCTTACCATCAAATTTGGCGATAAATTAAGGCAAATCACATTTAGAGTTAAATTTTTTAAAAATTGGTGAAGAACAAGAAAAGAAAGTAATTTCCATTGAAATAAAATATTAATATTATACAAGAAGTAAGAGCTGGAAGAAGAGAGGCAGATAACGTGAAATATTTTATGCTGCCATATATGTCATTTTAAAAGAAAAGGACAACATTTTAAAGCTTTCTGAAAGGTCTAATATGTGTCCAAATAGGAAACAAATGTGACTTGATTATCAAATAATCAATGTAAATGTGTACACTTGGCACATTACACTTATACATTAAATTATACTTTATAAAATATATATAATTTTACACAACTAACAAAATTGATGCGTTTTCATCTTTAACCGTTTAACGTGCGGTGTCCACGAAAAAGGACACCTAATTTTAATTCCAAAACTAACAAACGGCACCAAGAATATTTAATAAAAATTTCCCTTTTATTAAGTACGGTAATGTAAGCAAGTTTTATTAACTAATGAATTCTTTTATAAATTCTGGTGTCAGGCCATTATTTCATCATTTTAAAAACAGATTTACTCCGCGTCTGAAAGGGTTAAAAAACATATTTTTGAGTTATATTGGTGAATATATGTTACATAGCAAAAATCTTGATATTTCAAATATTACAGAACTATACATTAGTAGACCTATAAACTATCTATATTTACGATAAATACATAAAAATCTAGGAACTGAGTTAAAAATAATATCAAAACCTTTACTCCTAGTTAAAATGGTTTTAAAAAAGGATATTGAGCATTTATAACTCATTTATTCATAAATATCTGTTTGTTACAGATTGAAGATTTTTATCGCTTTCAGGATTTCCAAATGTTCCATGCGCATATCATTTCTTTTAGTTTTATTGAGATTTTCCACAGATTCTCCATATATATATATATATATATATATAACTACATCATATATATTTACACACACACACACACACACATATATATATACGTATATATATGTATGTCAAAAAATATTGCGGGTTTTTTTATTTTTCCTTCTATATTAAAAAAAAAGTAATCTGTAACTGAGCCAAAAACGAAATGGACCAATCAAATTCTACGTAGATATTCCGGGTTATTCTCATCGCTTTTTTACTAGGGACTTTTTTGAGGAGCTATTACTTTTTTTCTAGCCATCCTACGGATTCGAAAATCATAATACCGGACGCGAAATATAACAAGCTTTCAGAAATTAAAAAAATTATCACTGTCGGACAATAAAAACTCAAATCCTTAAAAATCGAGTAAAAAATATTTTATTGAAAAAGTCATTTTTTTTATATTGTTGCCAATTTCTAAATAAGCGCAAAGGATTATGTTTTTATCTCAAATAAAAAATGTATTTGCGCGAGACTATTAAAAACAATAATGAAAGTTTAAAATAATAATTAAATGATCACGTGTTGAAAGCAGGAAATAAAGAAAATTACGTCATAAATATTGTGTTTACACATGAATATTAAAAATAAAAAAGATGAATTATATAAAAAAGCATTATAACCAGTTAAATGAAAAAGCATTATAACCTGATTACAGAAAAAAGTCGCCGTTCGTGATATCATCATCATCATCTTTTTAAAACAGGATACATTACCAGGTTTTAAGAGGCTGTGAAATCAGAACGGGGGTTGGTGAGCGTAGCGAGCAGGGACAGAGCCCCCTAGTTATGGAAAAGAAAATAAATTAGTGAAAAATTTTGTCAATAGAGAACGCTTTACGTATTCCAGTTACAGGAAATATGCAAATTAGATTCCTATAAAATGCCGAGTCCAGATTTAACAGCTTATTTCAAGTTTTTCTGTTACTGGCTCAGACGTATTGAAAGACGTACGTCTTTTTATGTCGTCTTTACGTCATCTGTACATTGAAAGACGTACGCTTTTCAACGTGATGTTGGTATTGGTAGATAAGGCCCTACTGCTGAAGCTGTTTTATCTTAGCTAGGAATCGCCGATCGAAGATTTACGACGGCTTCGGAGACAGAAAAGAATGAAGTATGAAAAAGGTCTAAAAACTCTTCCTGAACTGCTCTCCATCGTTCGCCATTTCGAAGAAACAGGAAGTTTGTGTGATCGATCTCGCAGCGGTGCACCACGTTTATCAGAAGCCCGTACCTCCGCAGTAGCTTAGCAAATGACTAGCCTATAAATGGCATACTGAAGACATCGGTATTCCGTATTCTTTATGGTGTGTTAAACTTGTACCTTTACAAGTTGCAATCACTTCACCGGCTCTTACCAAATGACACATAAGCGAGACGAATTTTACGGAAGTTTCAAGTAATGCACAGTGACTTTTCAACGTCTTGTGGACAGATGAGACTTATTTTTCATTTCGTGGAACGATTAATGCCTATAACTTTCGAATCTGGGCACAGGAGAACCCTAATGCCTCTACTAAGGAGCCGCTACATTCACCACGTGTTACTGTTTGGTGCGGCTTCGTTTCGTCCATTATTTTGGGTCCTTTTTACTTACCCATCATACGTAGTATAGGGTAAGTCAGGGTCGGCGAACCTATGGCACGCGTGCCCTAGCTGGCACGCGTGAGGATACTTTTGGCACGCCGTTGATTTAAGTTCTAAATCAAAATTCACTCAAACTTCATTGGCAGTGCAATTAAAGAGAAAAATAAACTGTCGACATCTATGATTAAATATGTCAGCAAGGATTCTCAAACTACTGTCGCAAGATTCTCGGCTGCGAATGTCATTGTCCTGAATGGTAAACTTTTCTGCAGTGGAGAGATTTTGAAGGAAGCCTGGTTAAAGTGCGGTCCTTCAATTCTTGACAATTTTGAAAATAAACATAAAATAATTGGACGAATTAAATATATTCCTTTATCAAGGAATACAGTCAAAGATAGAATCCTAAAAATGACATAAAATGTAGGAGAACAACACAAATCTGATATCAATAGCAACAAAAATCTGGTATATTCTCCTTTCATCTCATGACGTCTTGACGAATGTACAGATGTAACCAAATGTGCTCGTTTAGCTATGTTTGTATGATATTTTGTTGAAAATGACATTAAGGAGGAATTATTCTCGTTATTATTACTATCAACTACAACCTATGGAGCAGATATTTGTACAGCAGTTATAAATTTATTTATTGAAAATGAAATATATTTATCTTAAATAGTTTCTGTTACAACTGACTGAGGTCCTAGTAAGGTTGAAAAAATAAATGTTTCCAGTTTTTTTCAAACTCGCATTGGACATTCTTGGAGATTCTTAGATTTCACTGCATCATATATCAACAAGTCCTGTGTGCAAAGGCTGGTTTCGAATCTGTTGGTGATATTATGGTTGTAGTCACAAAAGCAGTTAATCTCATATCATCACAGGCTTTAAATAAACGAAAGTTTGACGCTGTGTTAGATGAAGGCAACTCTGTGTACCGTGGATTACTGATGTATAACAATGTTCGCTGGTTAAGTCGCGTCAAAGTGCTACAAAGATTCGTTGATTGTTTGGAAGAAATCCGGCTTATCTTAGATGAAGAAAGTAAAATTGAGAAATATATGAATGTTAAATGGCTTGCAAAAGTAACGTGATTTACCAATTTGTACCAATATTTAAAAGACTTAAATTTAAAGCTCCATTGAACAAATAAGACTGTTATTACCATGATATATGATTCGCGGTTTTGAAGCGAAACTGCAAATATTTAGAAAATAAAACAGAAAATGTAAGTATTTCCCAAACTTAAAAAAAATTGCTGGGGATTTTAGTTTGCATGAAAAAATAGACGGATCAAATCTCACTGAAGATATTATTTTGGTAATAAATTCAGTAATCGAAGAGTTCGCATCAAGATTTTGTGAACTCAAAAGTATTTCGAAAATAGTTCAATTTATTATCTATCCCGATGAAATAAAATTTATTATCTATCCAACTGCTTACTAGAACTTACAACTCTCTAATTGATAAATCGAACTTGATTGTATTAGATTGGTTGGAAATTTCAGAAATTGAAATGGAACTTATCGAGTTCCAATCCATCACAATATGAGATCAGAAATTTGTCAGATTGAGAGATGATTTGGAGATGATCGAAAAAGAAAGATTATCCGGCATCATAAACAAAAATGCTTATAATAAAATTATGTACACTTGGAATTCATTTCCAGACACTTATAGTTATTTGAAGAAAAAAGTATTTTCCATGTTGACAATCTTTCACTCAACTCATGCTTGTGACTCAACTCATGCTTGTGAATCACTATTTTCAGAGAAGTACAATATTAAAAATTCAAATCTAATCAACTTGACGGATGAGTCCAGTTCATTAAGCATTTTATTAAAAATAACCAATTATGATCTCGATATCAATCATTTGGTATTCAAGATGCCACATCAGAAATCACATTATTATTTTTTTTTCAGTACTTTACTTTCTTCTTTTTTTAATTACATTAAAAATATATCTACATTAAGACATTCTTAAACCGTCACTCGCTTAAACAATCACTCTGAATATTATGCCAGTTTCTTAAAGTACCAAGCAAAGAGATAAGGAAATAGCGGTAAAAAATCATAATAAATCTTGACTCGAAAAATATGAGATATGTTAAACCGCCATTTTCGGCTTATGATTTACCTATTTTTCCTACAAACGATTGCTACAAATTGATAGAAGAAACAAACATTTGTGACAATGAGTCAGATAAGAGTAATAACGAACTCGGTAAAGAGAAACTAACAGCCAAATTCCAAAACGCTGTGGCTGTATTATGTAACTTTACAAAGTTTTTAATTTTCTTCTGAAAAAAAAAAAAAAAAGATTTTGCAGTGCTTATGAAATTAGAAAATAAAATTGAATCAACCAAAACCAAAGAGAAAATAGATTTCTTTGCAGACATTTTAGGTATATTTTTTTAATTTGCTAATTTCTTCGTATGCACTGTAATATGTTTTAAAAATAATAGTTTTCTATTTAATAGCAGGTGTAAAACAAATCTCATCAAAAAGTCACCTGTAAAAAATGCAGCCAAGTCTCGTAACTCATTTACCGTAAAAAGTACTGAGATCGTATAAAGCCAAGTTTAACTATCTTATTAACTCTGAAATTTTCATTCACAAAATCACTCCTAGTCTCTACATCTTTAGTTAATTATTATTTTGTGACTTGGCAATTACTTAGCACGAGAATGTGATGTATATAGTTAGTCTTAATCAAATAATACTATAACATATTAAGGTGTAATAACTTCCCTGTGCGTATATAATTTGCTTTAGTTAAATTATCCCATCCCATCCCATAACATAGTAAGGTGTAATAACTTCCCTGTGCTGCGTAATTGCCAAGTCACAAAATAATAATTAACTAAAGATGTAGAGACTAGGAGTGATTTTATGAATGAAAATTTCAGAGTTAATAAGATAGTTAAACTTGGCTTTATGCGATCTCAGTACTTTTTACGGTAAATGAGTTACGAGACTTGGCTGCATTTTTTACAGGTGACTTTTTGATGAGATTTCACTTCTTTTTGTAAGTAACCCTCCTTTTCTTGATTTTGGGTTCTTTTTGGAGATCATCCACTGATTTTTCGCTAAGCCCACACTCTGTCCCTATTATTTACAGGTATAAAAAAATTGAAGCTTTAGTTTCGTTTGCAAAGTACTGTAGATAAAAAGAGATTTCAGGTTCCTAGGCAAGCACTAAATTATGGGAGGGGGAGTGTCAAAAGTACTCTCAATTGCTTCCAGGATAGGCGCTATGCATCTGAGATATAACTCGCAGCCCTAGATACTTGATATTTAACATAAAAGAACTTTTTAGTATAAAAAGAAAGCCAAAATTAAAATTTCCGGAAATTTCCAATAAATCAAACTATATTCCTTTTTTCGATGGTTTTTTTTCGTTTTTTTTTTAGACTTTTTTTTATTACTTACGGATTTTTTAATTTTTCCTTACTTTGTGTACAAACCCCTGCCTTTCTGCCAAATGTCAATCTTCTAGGACTACAAAATCGAATTATTTTCAAATTTCAACTTTTTATGAATTTATTGATTTTTCGATTTTAATTCTAAGTTACCTGATTGTCATGCTAATATAGTAATTATTTGATCCGTCTTCTTAGGATCATTTAGGTTCAATTTAGAGATAAATCAAGTGAATCTTAGAGTCACCATGATTTTATTTAGAAAGGACTATCAAGCCATAACCAGCCAGTAATGTCGGGAGGGTAGGGGGAGCTGTGAAAATTTTTGTGGGGCTAACATCATTTAACAATCCATATTTCATATGTGAAGTAAATAGAGTACAACATGTGAAAGAAAACAAACCTGTCTATAAAGAAATCGCCTATATCGTAGCCAGTCTATAGCGGAACTTTTCTATAACGAAATTCGTAAACGAAAGAAAAGAAAACCATAATCCGGGGGAAATAACATAAAACAATTAGGGGCGTTGTACTAGCTAATAGGACAATTATCTTATAACTAATGTTTCTAGCAGTACAAAATCAAATTGTTTTCGAATTTTCGATTTCTTAAACATATTTCGATTTTTCGATTTTATTTTCGAATTTTTTAATTGTTCCTTTTATTGAATAGTAAATACTACCTTTACACCAAGTTTTAAGTTTCTAAGACTACAAGATAAAAATACAGTAAAACCTCTAAATAACGGACACATCGGGAGCGCAGAAATTGTCCGCTATTCGGAGGTGTCCGCTATTGGGAAAACTTCAGAGATTCGCAAAATCGCTAAGAGATGCTTAACGTTTCATTAATTGGCTTTTATATGTCTGAGAACTTCTATTATATGATTAATTAGGAATTAAAATTAAGTTTTTAAGCAATAAAACTGAAATGAAATTGTACATACATTTTTCCACTGTTTATTACATTCTTAAGAAAAAAATCTGTTACAAAAGTTTGCTTTTGCTTGCGATTACATGTAGTTAGTTTTTCTATGCGACGTTTGAATGCTATCAGTAGTTTTAATCCTTCTGAATCATCTTTTTTGGAAAAAGAAAAAAAAAATATGTGTAACTGCTCACTGTGTTTTGCCGCCTCTTGAAAATTCTCGATATTGCAGGAAACATCCCCTGGTTTCAGTATCTGATTCATATAACTAATAGAGTCAGCTTCTGTCGACGATTCTGAAGGAATATAATCGCCTACGTCAACTGATTCTTTTTCAATAGGTCATCACCAATGTTGATGGACATTTCGGCATTTCTTCACTCCTGATCCATTTCATTAATTCACTTACTGCGATAGTTCTTCATTTCTATCGGAAATAAGTGTTTCATTTTCTTTTAATACAGTCGAACCTCGTTAACACGAAATCGCTTAACGCGAAATTTCGCTTAACACGAAATAATACTGAGGTCCCGTCAGATGAGTCTGAAAATCAATGTTAATTACTTCGTTTAACACGAAATAGAATTTCGGAAAATCCCGCTTATGGCGAATTTTTTTTTTGCTCTAAAATCAAAACATAATTCCTTACGTAATGTTTTCGATACTCCAAACATACATATCACATTCTCTTATTAAAAAGGGAATTTTCTCATGGTTTGAAAAAGATCAAAAGTAGAAAATCGTGAAATACAGAATTCCTGCTTTTCTTTGATCTCTGATATGCGCAAGTGTTCCCACATTAACCATATTAGCTATAGATCAGTCACAATGAAAGTTTGGGTGAAGGAATTTCTTTTTTGAAAGTGATTGTTCCATTACTCGGTTGACTGTATTGACAGTAACATAAACCGGGTTTCCAAATTTCCCTATCTGTGAGTGAAAGAAGTGACAACCCTTACTTCACTACCTGAGTAACATAATTGAAACTCGGCTCGCAGTTGCTCAGTAGAACTCTGTGAAAGATGAGTCGAAAATAGCAATCTGTATCTTTAGAAACCAAGCAAAACAATTTTAACGAAGTTATCGGTGAAGTGCTGAAAAAATCAGAAAATGCAGTGAAGTATGGGATACCTACAATTCTTCTACAATTGGTCTTCTCTAAAATTTTAAAGAATCGTGAAAAGATTGAAGCAACTTATGCTATATGTCCATTCAAACCAGCAAGAAAACGAACGTGTAATGAAAGAATGAATAAATTGAAATTGCTCTCTTGCACTGGATAAAAGAAGCAAGAAACCAGAACATTGTTTTAACTTTTGCAATTTTGCAAGAGAAAGCAAAGCTTTTGCTGATGCTCTCAGTGACAGCGATTTCATATCTTCTAACGGATGACTAACGAGATTTAAAGAGCGTCATAGAATTGTCAGCAAGAAGATGTGTAGCTGAAATTCTTTCTTAGATATTGTTTTTTCTGAGTACATTTACATAGATGAAAATGTGCTGACTTCGGATGTGACGACACATGAATAAATAATTGCTGAAAAAAAAAGTTGACAACATTGAAGTGTCAGACAAGGATGAAGAAATTGACACAGAACTGAAAAGTTTAGTGTCATTAAGTGAATCTACCGCAGCAGTGAAAACTGTACAACTGAGGTTGTGCAGTTCCATTACTCGGAACAAGAGACAAGAATTGGAACAAGAGAATGCTGCCCGAGCTTTGGACAAATTAGATGAGATCATAAGTTCCTAAAAGAAGTACTCTAAGAAATTTGAAGCAAAAGACAATAACGGACTTTAAAAAAAAAAAATGATTAGCAAGTAAATAAATTTATTATTGCCTAAAAATGATGATTCATTTGTTAATGAAATTTTCTATTTCTTATTAATTTATGATTTTATGAGCAGGGATATATTTGTAGGTTAATTTATTTAGCTTTTATATCTAACATAGATGGCGCCACTATTATGACGGTTAACACGAAATAAATTTGCAGTCCCTTCAATTTCGTGTTATCGAGGTTCGACTGTATAAAGCCTACTTTTCTGAAACATTGTCGTACGCATTCCGGTTATATGATTTTTACAGCTGAAGAAATCCGAATTTGAAAGCATCGGGAACATTAACTAATTTTAGGCTGTTCTCAACTGTATTCATAGAATAAAACTTCGTAAGAATATGGCTTAATAAAAGCTTTCTCTACCAGGCTTTACAATTATGTACAACGCCTTGATCAAGGGGCTGGCATTCCGCGGAAGTTGTCTTTGGGGGGGGGGGGCACAGTTTTAACATTGTCCAATTTAAAATGAAAAGTTCCACTGTCCAAAAACAAGAGAACTTTTCTTTGTTTTTTTTTTCATCCTATTATCAAAGGAAGTTAACTATTTAATCACTAAAAACTGGTTATCCACGCTTTTTTACTCGCTCTATAACACCAAATTTTTTTAATTGAATGTTCTTTGAGAAACACATGGGTTTCAGAGATTTTTGAACTATAAGAGGAATTTAAAATTCCCCTAATGCATAGCAACAAAATAAAATAGTGATTCGCTCTTTTGTAATTTTTTTCTGCGATACAGCCATTCTTTTTAAAGTACAAAGTCTTATTCGAAAAAAATCTGCAAAAGAGCCTGCTTTCCACGGCATTAAAAATGTTTCTCTCGTCATAACCTTCACAAATTGATTGCAGTTATTCATGCCAATCCTTCCCTTTTTTCAGAGCTACAGATTTTGCTTTTCCACATATTGTTTCGAAAGAGATGTTGTGCCGAAACAGGAACTTTTTCAGCCATCTACCCAAGCCCTTAAAATCATGTAATCCGAGTTCTTTGGTGACTTTTAAAACCTTTTACTTAATCAAAGGCCCACTGATAGGATTTTTTTTTTGAACGAAGTGAAGTCAACCAATTCAGAAATATAGAATTAATTTCAATGGAATCAGCATACCTCAATTTCACTTTTTTGGTGTTCTCGTTAGAGTTAATAATCCACAAATTCTTTATTTCGTAAAACCTCTCCCACTTGTGTTTTACCTATTTTAGAACATTCGGCAAGTATCCGTAAACTATTTCTGTTTTTCAGATTCACTTACATTTACAATTTCAATTTTTTTTTAAAAAGTTAATTGCTTTCGTTTTGAGGCCATTCTCGAAACATACATCACAAACAAGACGCTAAATTCAGAATACGCAGAACTAAATATATTCAGAAAACGATAAAAATGGTTTTAACATATTTTGAAGATTTGAATATTGTATGCCAATTAAATCTGAAGAATCAAACAGTAATCGATACAAAATACATACGACATTGGGGGATTCCCCAGGTCATTGGGGGATTTTCCAGAGATCACCCCCTACATTTATCTGTGGTCAAAAAATTTGTGAAACATTTCCTTGATAAATTTCGAGGCATTTTACTTTTTTTCCTATTTTCTTTCTCGTTAAAAAATCATTTTTCATCCTTGATTGCCAAAAGTACTGTCCGCTATTCGGAATGTCCGCTATTCAGAGGTTAAACATACAAAATTTTGGATTTTGGGAGTGGGGATTTGAAAATTGTCCGTTAAATAGAGGTGTCCGCTATTCGGGAGTGTCCGTTATGGAGGTTTTACTGTATTTTCAATTTTTGATTTTTTCGCATTTTTTTTTTTTTTTATAATTTTCTGGATTTTATAATTTTTTCTTATTTTGTATGCTTTATTACAAATTTTAAATTTTTAGACCTACAAAATCGAATTATTTTAAAATTTCCGATCTTTTTCGATTTTTTTTATTTTATTTTCGAATTTTATTGCGTTTTTATTTTAACTTATTCTGAATCCCAAACACTATCTTTACCGCGAATTTTAAGTTTCTAAGGCCAAAAGATCAAATTATTTAATTTTTTTTCAAATTTTTTCGAATTTTTCGAATTTTTTATTTTTTTTCAAGTTTTCTGGATTTTTTAATTTTTCCTTATTTTGCATCCTAAATACTACCTTTATTCCGAATTCCAAGTTTCTAGCGCAACAAAATTGGATTATTTGAAATTTTTCGATTTTTTTCGATTTTTCGATTTTATTTGTGTGTGTTTTTGATGTTTTCTTTTTCTGAATTCTAAACACTACCTTCACACCAAATTTTAAGTTTTTAAGACTACAAGATCGTGTTATTTTCAAATTTCAATTTTGTTCGATTTTTTTTAATTTTCGAATGTTTTTTTTTTTTTTTTAATTTTCCGGATTTTATATTTTTTCCTTTCTTTGTATCCGAAATGCTAGCTTTATTCCAAATTTTCAGTTTCTGTGGCTGTGGGATATACCCAATCTTTTTGATGACGCAAGAGTGAGTGAGTGTGTGAGTGACAAAAAATCGAAACTTTGAGTTCATATATCGTCTGCACTAATTTATGGGTATTTTTGAATTATCCATATTTTTGAATTTTTCCTTATTTAGTATCTTAAATATTACCTTTATTCCAAATTTCAAGTTTCTAGCGCTATGAAATCGAATTATTTTCAAATTTTCCTTATTTTTCGATTTTTCCGATTTTTTCGATTTTTTTGTTTTATTTTCGAATTTTATTTGGTTTTTTATTTTAACTTATTCTGAATCCTAAACACTATCTTTACTGCGAATTTTAAGTTTCTAAGGCTAAAAGATCAAATTATTTTAATTTTTTCAATTTTTTTCGAATTTTCGAATTTTTTTTTTCGAATTTTCCGGAATTTTTAATTTTTCCTTATTTTGCATCCTAAATACTACCTTTATTCCGAATTCCAAGTTTCTAGCGCAACAAAATCGGATTATTTGAAATTTTTCGATTTTTTTCGATTTTCGATTTTTTCAATTTTGCTTTCGATTTTTTTGGTGTTTTTGATGTTTTCTTTTTCTGGATGATAAACACTACCTTCACTCCGAATCTTAAGTTCCTAAGACTACAAGATCGTATTATTTTCAATTTTCAATTTTGATGGAATTTGTTGAATTTTCGAATGTTTTTTTTTTCGAATTTTCCGGATTTTATAATTTTTCCTTTCTTTGTATCCTAGACACTACCTTTTTTCCAAATGTCAATTTTCTAGGGCTACGGGATCTACCTAATCTTTTTGATGACGCGTGAACGAGTGAGTGAGTGAGTGACAAAAAATCGAATGTTTGAGTTCATATATCGTCTGAACTAGAAAAGATAGAAAGTTTTAATTTTAAATTTTGGTCCTGTGTGCCAAATACTCTAGAAAAACGAAGTTTCAAATTTTTGGGATACTCCAGCGCGGAGATATGAGGGGGTCAAAAGTGCCCTGAGTTGCTTCCAGAAATACGGCTGTCCTCTCTCGACTTGGCGGAGGCACTGCCGTGCCTCCAGATCTAAAACAAACTATCCCCATCCTGTGGGATTTGTTTTTCAATGTTTTACTTTATTTAATGCAAAACATAGATTGCATCCGACAACTCATAAAAAAGTCCTCCGGCCTGTACCGGCAGGAAAAGGTAGCTTTCCTATATCTTCGTTTTAAAATTTTAGCTAATGTTACTCGAAAACAGCAAGTTAAAATGCAAAGAAACCGTTAACAAAAGATTCGTTTACACTGAATTTGAATAAGAAATTCGCCAAATTATTGAGCTATAGCCAAGTTGGCTTCATTTATGAAGACTTATTTTTGTCGCCAAATTTGGCGAGATTTCGCCAATTGTCGCCAAGTTTGGCGAGAATTTGGCGCTAATGGATATGAATATATAGTTTTATGCGTATGATTGGGAAAATGATTACAACAATGAAAGAAAATAATTTGCGAGAAATCGCGTTCACTAAAACTTATAAATTTATATTAAAATCATTAAAATTACAGACATTACAATACACTTTCATAAAACATTAAAAACATATTAAAATTGGACGTTTCGGATTTACATGGAAAATCCCTCTTCAACAACAACATTTCACTTAGCATAAATCATAGTTCAAAAATATCAACAAATAGAAAATGCAACGTATCAAAATTTCGAAGTCAAAGTTACAGTTATAATAACACGGAGTATTCATTCGGGATTGCACCTGCTTGACCATTATTGACCATAAATTTATCGTTGGTTTTTTGTAATGTGCTGTTTTGTTTCAAAATGTCAGCCACCCTAGAATTTCAAACTGCTCTATCTCAGCCAATTTTTAAGATAGAGGTAAAACAAAAAATGCTCTGGAATCCTTGTATCAAGTCCTAACACCTAATTAAAAAATAAACTTGATTTTTTAACTTTTTTGTATATTTATTTTAGTTTTAAAATTTTCCGTGGCCGCCATCTTGAAACAAGATGGCGGACCAAGCTGGCCAACGAACTCGGTCGAGGCATTGGTGAGCTTAATACACACAATTAGTTTCATCCAAATTAATTTATAAATACGAGCGTTATCGTATCAAATTATTTTCATTTTTTCATTTTTTTTCGAATTTTTTTATTTTTTTTTCGAATTTTCTGGATTTTTTGTAATTTTCCTTTTTCTGTATCCTAAATACTACCTTTATTCCTAATTTGAATTTTCTAGCGCAACAAAATCGGATTGTCTTCAAATTTTCGGTTTTTTTCAATTTCTTCGATTTTTTCAATTTTGCTTTCGATTTTTTTTGGTGTTTTTGATGTTTTCTTTTTCTGGATGTTAAACACTACCTTCACACCAAATCTTAAGTTTCCAAGACTACAAGATCGTATTATTTTCAATTTTCAATTTTGATGGAATTTGTTGAATTTTCGAATGTTTTTTTTTCGAATTTTCTGGATTTTATAATTTTTCCTTTCTTTGTATCCTAAACACTACCTTTTTTCCAAATGTCAAGTTTCTGGGGCTACGGGATCTACCCAATCTTTTTGATGACGCGTGAACGAGTGAGTAAGAAGTGACAAAAAATCGAATGTTTGAGTTCATATATCGCCTGAACTAGAAAAGACAGAAAGTTGTAATTTTAAATTTTGGTCCTGTGGGCCAAATACTCTCTATAATTGAAGTTTTAAATTTTTGGGATACTCCAGCGCGGAGATATGGGGGGGTCAAAAGTGCCCTGAGTTGCTTCCAGAAAAGTATGCTTACGGCTGTCCTCTCTCGACTTGGCGGAGGCACTGCCGTGCCTCCAGATATTTTGCAGATATGATTCGTAAATGATTTTATTTAACGTTTCTTCTTTCGTTGTATGTTTAAAAGTAAAATTACCGCAATAAAAAAATCATCACCCTGCTTAAAATGTCAAAATCAATAGATCCCAAGGGGCAACACCATGTATTACCATAATTATTATAGTCATTTGGCAAGTTGTTTCGACATGAGGTTTTTTTTTTTTACGATTACTATAATTATTTCTTATATATTATCTTCTTCCTATCCCATAATTATTACTATAATTAATTAATTTTTTCATGTGAAAAGTTGTTTTGGTTTTAGTTTTCAATATTATACATTATTTTATTAAATGTGTGTGTTGATATTCCTGCAGGTATGTTATCGATATTTATCTTAATCTAATAATAATAGAAGTAATTTTATTATTTACCTTTATAGTTTTTTGGGGGGGATTGGGGGGGGGTGTTGTTGGCACGCCATGGTCACTTGAAAAAAAATGTTGAAACAAATTGGCACGTGGATGTGAAAAGGTTCGCCGACCCTGTGGTAAGTCTTGTAATCGTTTTGAAAATCGAAAATTTTTTTTTGACGGATTTACACGTTTCAGACACTGGAGATTCCGAAAAACATATTTTTAGAAAAAAAAATTTGCCGTCCGTCTGTGTGTCTGTGTGTCTGTGTGTCTGTAAACGCTCTATCTCCCGAAAAAATTGAGATAGAGACTTGAAATTTGGTATGTACTTAGTATGTAATAATGGGAAGAAGCCTATTTCATTTCAATAACCTCGATTAACAGGAACAATTTTTTTCGGACTCTCGAAATATTCGTTCTGATGAAAGGTATATAAAAATTTTGGAAATAGTTTATTTTAAGAAATGAATATGAAAGACAATAAAAGAACATAAATTTTGCATAAAGCATGAAGTCGATCGGATAATTAGTTGCCGAAATATTTGGAATCCTATTTTCCACACTCTTCGATTTTTCATGACCCTGTATTTCATCCAAATTTCGCTTCAAAGATATATTTTAATTAGAAATTTGACGCTTAATCCGATGCAATAAACCGCTAGTTAATAGGATTATTATTTTTGGAGTTATAAGGATGTTTCTTTCAAGCAATTCAGTAATCGAGCCTTTAAAGTTTGTGACGTCATCAATCCACGATTTTATTTGAATTGCAATGCACTTTATAAGTAGTTTACACATTTTTATTTTAATATTTTACATTATGCATATCCATGATGGGTAAGTATTACGGTGGCCCCCAACGACTAGTTTTCTCTGAAGAGAACTGTGCAAAAATTGTATGGAAGCCATGCTAAGTTACTGGAAACTGTTACTTGAAAATGCCAAAGGAGAAAATCATACCTAGCGTATTGGAATGTAATTTCTTACGCACAATAACTTCCTTGAAAGACGGAGAACCTACTGAAATCAAATATCCAGGGATGCAGTTCTTGACAACACAATTAGAGAAGAACGGCTGATCAATCGTTACAGTAAAAATGCTTAGCTCCCTTGCTCACCGGACTTGACACCGGTTGATTTTTGGCTATGGGGGTTACGCAAAGTCTCGAGTGTACCACAGTAATCCGTCTTCCTTAGCGGAATTAAAGGACGCCATACGTTATGAAATAGCCTGCGTTCATCCGGATGTGCTACCTGATTTAGTTAACAGTGTTCTCACTCGCTTGCAAAATGTAAATATTTGTAGTAGCGGACAGTTCACAATGGTGGCTTTTTTTTAAAAAAATAATTTTAATTCAAAATATGTAAAAAATAAATTGTATAAAAAATTATAAATTGAAAAAGTTGTTTCCGTTAAGTGTTAGATCATGATATAAGGATTCCGGAATATTTTTGTTTTGGCTTTATCTTAAAAAATGGCTGAGGCATGGCAGTTTGAAATTCTAGGGTGGCTGACATTTTGAAATAATCTGATTTTTGTTATGCTGTAATTCTCATGCCGAAATTCGCATTCAAATTCAGTATTAACGAAAACCGGGATTGAATCTTCTATAATCGGGTTCCAAGCATTTTAGCATCGGGTGTTTAAGTAAAATGAGTTGAATTTTTGAAAACATGGACTATGAAAGCTATCTTTTCCTTCCGGTACAGGCTGGAAGGACTTTTTAAATTAAAATCTATATAATTCAAATTAAGTTCATTTTCAAAAGTTTTACTTATGAAATAGATAAAAAATTTTAGTAATTTTTTTTTTAATTTATAAAATGATTATTGTGTCCCCAGATCATTATAATATCATTTAATACTTAAGTCGATGCCTAACTGAGTATCTTCGTACTTTTACGATTTTAGTTGCAGTTTGTTCTACGAGGATGCTTTTAATATTCTAACCAGTTTTGAAAAAGAATTCGTCCTTAGAAAAAGAAAAAAAGAAAACCAAAATCGAAAAAGTACGAAATTACCCGGTTAGACATTGACTCAGATTTTTTTTATATTTTTTTAAAGAAAATTATAAATATTAAAATGCAAATTAGAATTTTAAAAGAACTCTGCCACTGATTAAACATTGCCTAATTAGGAGTGTCTTCGCCTTACTGACATATCCTCTTAACTCGGGCGCAGGATTTTATGACTTGAGATAAGAAGTTCAGCTTTTCTCTCTAGGGGTTTTGTGATTGCTTCATACTCCCGGAAATTTACTTTCAAACTTCATCAGCACAAATTAGTTAAAGATAGCAATTTCAATTTAAAGAAGGAGAAAGTGTTTATATCTAACCACTTTACTCTGGACTAAAATTAAGTGCACGAAGTATTTTGAAATAAACAAACTTGGACCAAAAATACGAACTTTTGTTTTTATGTTCAAACTTCTTGTTAAAATTAAAAAAAAATATATATCAATATATTGCCATATACTTGGCAGAAAGTGTGTTTTCATACTTCTTTAAAGTAACTACTAAAAATAACATATTAGGGGCTGTACACATATAACGTTATCACTTTTGGGGGGAGGGGGGTGGTCTAGCACTTGATATTGTAAGATATCTCTGGGGGAAGGAGGGTTTGTCTTTTGATATCGTTATCATTTTTGATCCGATAAACTAAATTTTCTTTTCTTTTTCTTTTTTTTTTTTTTTGTAACTTTTTCTTTACATCAAAATAGTCTGTTTCCCTTTTTTTTCTTTTCTTTTTACTTACCCATCATACGAAGTATAGGGTAAGTCATGTAATCGTTTTGAAAATCGATTTTTTTTTTTTTTTTTTTTTGACGGATTTACATGTTTCAGACACAGGAGATTCCGAAAAACATATTTTTAGAAAAAAAAATTGCCGTCCGTCTGTCTGTCTGTGTGTCTGTAAACGCGCTATCTCCCGAACAAATCGAGATAGAGACTTGAAATTTGGTGTGTACTTAGTATGTAATAATGGGAAGAAGCTTATTGAATTTCAGTAACCTCGATTATCCGGAACTATTTTTTTCGGACTCTCGAAATATTCGTTCTGATAAAAGGTATATAAAAATTTTCAGAATTGTTTATTTTATTGAGGGAATATAAAAAACAATAAAAACCATAAATTTTGCATAAAGAATGAAGTCGATCGGATAATTAATTGCCGAGATATTTGTAATCTTATTTACCTTACTCTTCGAATTTTCCTGACCCTGTATTTCATTCAAATTTCAAATCAAAGATATATTTTAATTGGAAATGAGACGCTTAATCCGACGCAGTGTACCGTTAGTTAATATGATTATCAATTTTGCAGTTATAAAGCATTTAAAGTTTATGACGTCATCAAGACACAATTTTACTCGAATTGTAATGCATTTATAAATAGTTTACAGATGTTCTATTTTCATATTTTATATTATGCATATCCATGATGGGTAAGTATTACGGTGGCCCCCAACGACTAGTTTTTTGTCTTATCGTTTTTTCTGAAAATACAAAGTTGTTACTAAAGCCATTAAATGTTTATAAAATCATTTCATTCTAAAATATGGACTATCCTGCAGTTCGGCTTTCCTGTTCTTTTGCTATATGGGCATGATGTGTTTACTTTTAAAGAAAAAGAAAGAATGTTGTCCACTTGTTTTTCCCACTTTCATCTTCCCCGTGCAGGGAACAAGTGCAAGAAGACAATATCACTACGGAATGCAATAAACTATTATTAAAAATCGGTTCCCCCAAAAGAACCTTGAATCAAACGAAATATATAGGTGAATTTAACCTTGTATTTTAAAGTAATCTGTACCTTTACCTGGAATATCCTAAAATAACATAATAAAAAGAAAACTGCCCAGTTAAACTGAGGGCATTGAGCTCACAGGCTATTCACACTAATTGTATATTATACTCTTATTTCAAAGAATTTGAAATATGCCCCTCGAAAAATAAAGAGATCAACAATATATTAAGGGGGATGGTCATACAACCGTTACCCCACTCATAGTTAACTAATGAACCCCTTAAACTAATCAGGGAAACTAAATCAACTAATCTCTAATTACAATGAATATATATACAAAATTTGAAGAAAATCAGATAATTCTGCATGAAAAACCCATTTATCTAAATTAAGGGGGGATAAGCCACCCCCTTTCCCCCTTTATACTTAACCAATGAACCCCCAAAACTATTCAAAGAAGCGCATTATCACAATGAACCTATATACAAAATTTGAAGAAAATCGGATAATTCTGCATGAGAAACTCATTTATCTAAATTAGGGGGGGGGGGTTATACCCCCTTTCCCCCTTTATACTTAACCAATGAACCCCCAAAACTATTGACAGAAGCGCATTATCAAAATGAACCTATAAACAAAATTTGAAGAAAATGGAATAATTCTGCATGAAAAACCCATTTATCTAAATTATGGGGGGATTAGCTCTCCCTTTCCCCCTTTATACTTAACCAATGAACCCCCAAAACTATTCAGAGAAGCCCATTATCACAATGAACCTATATACAAAATTTGAAGAAAATCGGATAATTCTGCATGAAAAACTCATTTATCTAAATTAGGTGGGGTATCCCCCCCCTTTCTCCCTTTATATCTAACCAATGAACCCCCAAATCTATTGACAGAAGCGCATTATCAAAATGAACCTATATACAAAATTTGAAGAAAATGGAATAATTCTGCATGAAAAACCCATTTATCTAAATTAAGCGGGGATTAGCCCCCCTTTCCCCCTTTATACTTAAACAATGAACCCCGAAAGCTATTCAGAGAAGCGCATTATCACAATGAACTTATATACAAAATTTGAAGAAAATCGGATACCTTTGCATGAAAAACTCATTTATCTAAATTAGGAGGGGGGTTGTTATCCCCCCTTCCCCCCTTTATACTTAACCAATGAACCCCCAAAACTATTGACAGAAGCGCATTATTAAAATGAACCTATATACAAAATTTGAAGAAAATGGGATAATTCTGCATGAGAACCCCATTTATTTAAATTATGGGGGGGTTAGTTCCCCGTTTCCCCACTTTATTCTTAACCAATGAACCTCCAAAACTAACCAGGGAAGCGCCTTATCACACGGAACCTACAAACAAAATTTAAAGTAAAACGGTTAGTTCTATCAAGAGTTATCGCGTTACGTACATACGTACGTACGTACATACATACATACAGAACCGGCGGGCACATAAGCTCTCAGGCTTTGATAGCCTGTGAGCTAAAAACGGATACTTATTTCACTAGGTTATGTTTTTTACTTACCCATCATACGTAGTATAGTGTAAGTCTTGTAATCGTTTTGAAAATCGAAAAAAATTTTTTGACGGATTTACACGTTTCAGACACTGGAGATCCCGAAAAACATATTTTTAGAAAAAAAAATTTGCCGTCTGTCTGTGTGTCTGTGTGTCTCTGTGTGTGTCTGTGTGTCTGTAAACGCTCTATCTCCCGAAAAAATTGAGATAGAGACTTGCAATTTGGTATGTACTTAGTATGTAATAATGGGAAGAAGCCTATTTCATTTCAATAACCTCGATTAACCGGAACTATTTTTTTCGGACTCTCGAAATATTCGAAAAAGTTATATAAAAATTTTCGAAATTGTTTATTTTAAGAAATGAATATAAAAGACAATAAAAAAACATAAATTTTGCATAAAGCATGAAGTCGATCGGATAATGAGTTGCCGAGATATTTGGAATCCTATTTCCACACTCTTCGATTTTTCATGACCCTGTATTTCATCCAAATTTCACTTTAAAGATATATTTTAATTGGAAATTTGACGCTTAATCAGATGAAATAAACCGCTAGTTAATAGGATTGTTATTTTTGGAGTTATAAGGAAAAACCTCTTTCAAGCAAATCATTAATCAAGGCTTTAAAGTTTATGACGTCATCAAGCCACGATTTTATTTGAATTGCAGTGCATTTTGCAAGTAGTTTATACATTTTTATTTTAATATTTTACATTATGCATATCCATGATGGGTAAGTATTACGGTGGCCCCCAACGACTAGTTTTAATACGGTTTATTATTACGTTTACCATTTATTACCTACCGTTTACCATTGATTTATATGTTTTATAGCTACATTTTTTAATAACATGAATTAACCTATATTATTCACAACTAAAAAGAAATGGCGCATCTAGTATTTGTCGAGAATTAAATAAAAATCATGCACTCGTGACATCATAATTCACTTTTATATTTTAACAGAAAAATGCGATTACTATAATTTGTGACTCGTGCTGACACATTGCTGTTATTATTATTTTTTTACGCGTGAAGTTTTCGCTATGGTACTCCATTGTGAAATTTGGTAATTTTTGAAATTCAATATTTGCAAAATGGCATAATCAGTGGATTTGGAATTTATATCAAGAAAAATACAATTTTTTACCTTTCTAACAGAGTTTGTCTAACAATTTTCTGACAAATACTTGTCGAGCAATTAATTTTTTCAGTAACTTCAAATGTTTTATTTTCCGAGATTAATCTATGGCAACGATTAGTGAAAATCCCAGTCGTCAGCAACGCATACCTTTTTTAGCTCACAGGCTATCAAAGCCTGAGAGCTTATGTGCCAGCCGGTTCTGTATGTATGTACGTATGTATACGTATGTATGTACGTAACGCGATTACTCTTCATAGAAATATCCGTTTTCCTTCAAATTTTGCTTATAGGCTCACTGTGTTATGGCGCTTCCCTGATTAGTTTTCGGGATTGATTGGTTAAGTATAAAGGGGGGGGGGAACGGGGGGTAATCCCCCTTAATTTATATAAATGTGTTTTTCATGCAGAATTATTCCGTTTTCCTTCAAATTTTGTTTATAGGTTCACTGTGTTAAGGCGCTTTCCCGATTAGTTTTTGGGATTGATTGGTTAAGTATAAAGGGGGGGGGGAACGGGGGGCTAATACCCCCTTAATTTAAATAAATGGGTTTTTCAAGCAGAATTATCCGATTTTCTTCAAATTTTGTATATAGGTTCACTGTGTTAAGGCGCTTCCCTGATTAGTTTTCGGGATTGATTGGTTAAGTATAAAGTGGGGGAACGGGGGATAATCCCCCCTTAATTTATATAAATGGGTTTTTCATGCAGAATTATCTCATTTGCTTCAAAATTTGTTTATAACTTCATTGTGTTAAGACGCTTCCCTTATTAGTTTTCGGGATTGATTGGTTAAGTATAAAGAGGGGGAACGGGGAGGCTAATCCCCCTTAATTTATATAAATGAGTTTTTTATGCAGAATTATCCCATTTGCTTCAAAATTTGTTTTTAGGTTCATTGGGTTAAAACGCTTCTCTGATTAGTTTTCGGGATTGTTTGGTTAAGTATAAAGGGGGCGACGGGGGGCTAATTCCCCCTTAATTTAAATAAATGGGTTTTTCAAGCAGAATTATCCGATTTTCTTCAAATTTTGTATATAGGTTCATTGTGATAATGCGCTTCTCTGAATAGTTTTGGGGTTCACTGGTTAAGTATGAAGGGGGAAGGGGGGCTAATCCCCCTTAATTTAGATAAAGGGGTTTTTCATGCAGTATTATCCGATTTTCTTCAAATTTTGTGTATATATATTCATTGTAATAAGAGGCTTCCCTGATAAGTTTAAGGGGTTCATTAGTTAACTATGAGGGGGTAACGGGGGGATGACCCCCCCCCCCCTTAATATATTGTCGATTTCTTTATTTTATCGAGGGGCTTATTTCAAATTCTTTGAAATACGAGTATAATATACAATTAGTGTGAATAGCCTGTGAGCTCAATGCCCTCAGTTTAACTGGGCAGTTTTCTTTTTATATTAAAGAGGATTTAATTAGTAACTATCTCTTTTAGATGCTATTTGATATAAAGTTATTTCATGTATATTAGTGATATTTTATTGACTTCTTCTCTTCATTTGAATCAGTAAAATATGCTAATAATAAATGTATAACAATATCTTTATATCACTGTAAAATTATTAAAAAAAAGAGTAAAACTAAAAATAGTTTTTAGACATGGATAACGAGATCATTAAGGGAAAAGGGGGAGGGGTGTTCGAGGAATGATAACGTATGATATCGTAAGTGAGGGGGGGTGGGGTCCAAAATCACCAAAATTTTGATAACGTTATATATGTACAGCCACTTATAATTTATTTCGAATTTGTTTTCTGTAAACAGTTATTCGCTGCTATAAATATCTTTATATACATTTCAATTTTGTGTTCAAAACTCTTTTTTTTAATCTCTAAAGGGCAATCTTGATACACACTTCAGCAAATCTGTGCATTCATTGTGGAATGCTGGTTTATTAAGGTCCACAAATTAGTAGTAAAATGCAATAACATGTGAATTTTTCATGAAAACTTAGTTTCGTGCCATTTTTCCTGTGTCTCTCTGTCTTCAATCTGTCCGTAGTTTAACTCCTATGCACGCTCCTATACCATGCAATTGATACATGTTATTGAGGTTTACTATGGCATGGTCGGTATTGAATATGAACTGTGTAGCATTTATAGTTTGTTTACAGAAACATTTAAAGGAATTACAGTATGGTCTGTAGGGTAAAATCGTTTTCGGTGTATTTTAATGATGTTGCACTATTTGAAACATATTGAAATTGATATACAGGCTGCTAACAAAATTCGACCGACAAATTAAGAGGGGTGATAGAAGGCATCAAGAGGATTAAAACTTACCATAGGACATACAAATATTATAATACAGACATACAAACAATAAATACAATAATCCAACATGGAGTGAAAAATTAGCCAGAGCCAGGAATCGAACCTGGGGTCCACAGCGTTCCAGGCTGTCGCTCTAACCACTGAGCCACTGTATGTCTGTATTATAATATTTGTATATCTTTAATTGCTGAATGCAGGCGTTGTTTATGTGTGTTTTAATGTTTACCATAGGACATTGGGTCGCAAACCGCGTTTAGTGGGAGAAAATCACAAAAATATTTATGGAGGGTGTGACGTCGAGTGGAACAAAAAGGGCGAATAATAAATAGAAAAAAAAACATTTATTTGGCGTAAAGCATGATTGCAATAGAGAATGTGCATGTTTGTCAACAAACTGGTTCCTCACTAGACCACGCCTCTTCGGTAGGCAAAACCTTTCCCGCTCAATGTGCTATTTCCTACGGTTTCCTATGAGAAAACGAAATTTTTGCATTCAATTATGGATCATATTTATTCAAAAACAAATTTTCTTTTATCAGATTATGCACAGAACTTAGATTCTGTTGCTAATCAAGATTATTTAACAAAGCTCAGATTTGTCAAACCGAATAATAGTGTTATTATTTTAGATGATCCGTATATTATTGTGGTTGCAGATTGGAAAGCAGATATGGTTTTTTGGCCATCGGTTGCTTCATCAGATATTGAAACTTATTTAAAAAAGTTTCCAGGGGATAATTCAAGAGCTCAAGAAGCGTTTCAACTTGTTGTAGCTGGTAGGAGAAAGATTTTAGTTTTTTTTTTTTTAATTATGTCGTAAAGTTAATGTTTTATTTACTTTTTTTCTACTTGTAGTTCAAGTTGTTCTTGTTCGTATGGTAACTTTTTATTGCTTGAGCTAATCGGAAAATGTTTACAAATTTCGTTGCATTCAGATTAAATGATCGATTAAAATGATACCCATGAGTGTTCTCAAATTAAAACTGCTTATTTTCTGAAACACTTTTATATAGTTTTAACATGTTGTATTATGACAAGGAAATCTATCAAACTGAAGAATAAGTTTTGTCAGAATTCGGTTTTCTTAGCTGAAATAATTTTTATAAATAACCACTCCTTAGGTTTAAAAAAAATATTTTTACTATTCTAATAATATGTATAAAAACAGGACAAAACAAAAAATTGACTTATATGAAACATTTAATGAAGTACTAAGGGCGATATTTTTTTAAGAAACATTTTACTCTTTTTTTTTTTTTCTTTGTAAAAGAGAATTATATAATTTAATCTAAAAAAAAAAAAAAATGGATGCCATGTTTTTAAAAAAACTTTACCATTTTAAAAGCATTTAATCAGGTGTCGATGCAGTTTTTTTTAGTGGGGGGGGGGGGGGGGGAAGGGGGGCATTTTGTGAAAAATAAAATTTATTTTTCTGAAATTTGTTATATTTTTGTGAAAAATAACATTTTGTAACAAAAGATGATATCCAGTTACTCAAAATCGAACCAAACATTTATTAATAACGAACTGACTAGCGCCCATGATAATAAATAAATTAAAAAAAAAACTCAAGTTTTCAATATCGAGTCAAATGAACCAAACACTGTTGAAATCGAGCCCTTAGAACCCAATAAAAAAATGAGTCCCCAGGCGGTGGAATATGCACCCCTGTAAACTTAACGATTTTCCTTTAACATTAACGCGATATTTAATTTATGGATGAATTCCCCCCCCCCCCTCTTTCTAAACTTAACCCCTTATCTTTAACAGTAACGCGATTTCTAATTTACGGCTGTGGTGAGTAAATGTAAGTTGATGCCGAAAAAGAAGATTAATATTTAAAAAAATATCCTTGACAGCTCGGCCTACAGGCACAGGTAAATTTCGAAGATGCAGACCGTGGGCAGCCTATTTATTGGGATTGCAGAAGAAATGACCTTTTTGCCATGATGCGGCAGTTGGGACCGCTCACTTCGAAATCTACCTGTGTCTGTAGGTGGAGCACACAAAGATTTTTTTTTTCTGTAAGATTTGGTTTTATAAAAAAAAACTTGTCAATATAAAAGTTGTAGATAATATTAAGAGGATTTGTAATAAATTAGCTGATTTAATAACTTGTGAATTGACAAAGTTATGATTTTTTTTCTTCTTAAACTCCTATTCTCTCACCCCCCCCCCCCCAACCCCCAACCACTTGAGGCCATTTTTAATGATATCAAAAATCTGTCATATATAAATTTTCGGCCCTTTTCCTAGAAATAATAACTTTAAACGGATTCGATACGTATCATAATTAAGAAGTTATGGGTAACGTAAGGGGCCCGGATCTTGTCCGAGAAATTTTTGGTCATTCATGTAGTAGCTGGAAATGCTAAGAAGTTATTAGGAAAAAAAAAGCTAGCGAATTGGACGATTTTTAAGGGAGCTATAGTAGGGGGCCCTAAAGGGGCCACTGATAGTTTTGAGCAGGGCCCTAAGATGAACGGTCCTACCTGGAATGTAGAAATGGGGAAATAACTAAATGGAGAAAACGCCCCCCAAAACGAAGATCGAATTAAAAGGGGACAAGGTATTAACAATTTAGGGAACAATAACTTCGAGGGGCCCGGATCTTCTCTTTTTTTTTTTTCGTCGTTTATGTAGTAGCTAGAAGTTCTAAGTTGTCAGAAAAAAAAAGTTAGTGAATCGGACGATTTTTAGGAGAAATATAGTAGGGGGCCCAAAGAGGGGCCAGCTGATAGTTTTGAGCAGGGCCCTAAGATGAACGCTCCTAACTGGAATGGGGGAAAAGTTAAATAGAGAAATGGCCCCAAAAACGAAAATCGGATTAAAAGGGGACAAGGTATTAACAATTTAGGGAACAAAAACTTCAAGGGGCCTAGGGGGCCCGGATCTTTACCGAATTTTTTTGCTTTTGTTTTTGTTGTTCATGTAGTAGCTGGAAGTTCTAAGTTGTTAGAAAAAAAAAAGTTAGTGAATCGGACGATTTTTAGGGGAACTACAGTAGGAGGCCCAAAAAGGGGTCAGCCGATAGTTTTAAGCAGGGCCCTAAGATGAAGGGTCCTAATTAGAAAGTAGCAATAGGAAATAACTAAATGAAGAAAAGGCCCCAAAAACTACGAAAATCAGATTAAAAGCGGGCAAGTAATTATCAGTTTCGGAAACAAAAACTTCAACGGGCCCCGTACCAGGCCCTATGGGGCCAGGGTCATAACTAGAACATAGAAATGGGGGTGAAAGCTAAACGGAAAAAAGGCCCCAAAAAGGATGAGGATCGGATAAAAATTGGGTAAATTATTAACAATTTAGGGCAAAAATCTTAAAGGGGCCCCAGGGGGCCGGGATCTCAAAAAATTAAAAATCCGAGCCTCGGGTGCATCAGGACCTACCTTGGGCTATCCGCTGCAGTTAAGAAAGGCAAAATTATATGAATAATTAATTTAAAAAATATGAATAATAAGCACATAACACAGCTAACTATACAGTAGGCATGCGTAAGTTTTGCCTACCGTTCGTTCTTTACGGCTTCGTGACGTCACATGCACATTTTCTATGCATTACAGTTCAACGTCAGAAAGGAGACGACGAGACATTTTTATACGCATATGTTTTAATGCGTCCGACAATCCTTCGTCCGTCGATGTCGGCTGTGCAATGACCTTCGTGGCTGCAACTTTGAACAATTTCTATGAAAATGTGTCGGTGTCTCCTTTCTGACGTTGAACTGCAATGCATTGCAATCATGCTTGACGTTACATAAATGTTTTTTTAACTTATTATTGCCCTTTCTTATTCTACTCGACGTCACACCCTTCATAACTATTTTTGCGATCTTCTCCCACTAAACGTGGTTTGCGACCTCATGTTCTATAGTGAGTTTTCATCCTTCTTAATCCCGTCTTTCATCCCTCTTAATTGGTCCTGTATATTATTGAGGTGCAGTACTATATGCTTACTATAGTATCATCGTTCCTTTACAAAGATACGAAAAATAATTCGGTTACAGTACTATCTATGAACAATAATTGCTGGAAGTGCGCTTTCAGTTGTTGTAAGCGTTTTTTGGTCCGTTCGTAATTATATAAATACGTAGCACTTATAGTCGTGGTTTGGTCCATCCGTCCGCATATAACAGCGCAAAAACTACTCAACCGGATGGTTTGAAATTTAACGTATATAATCGTTTCAGAATTTTATCAAGTCATTTTAAATTTTATGAAAATCGAATCAAAATTTAAAAAAGATATTAATAAAAGTTTTCTTTATTCTATTAAATCGTATCATACGTAATCCATATATAATGATAAAAACGCAAATCATGTGACAGAGGAAAGCAAATACAGGCTGACCATTTCTTATTTCATAAGCCAGGAGGCCATTTTTATTCAAAATTATTTTGTTCGGATAAAATTGTATAAAAGTTACATTTTTAGGAAGATCATTAAAAAAATTGTTTGTTTGAGAAATGAATATCATTCAAATATGTATAAGATTCTGAGATAACTTCAGTTGAAATTAGATTCAAAGGCGAATACAGTCACCTCTCACTTATGCGCCTCCAGTAGAAATAGCATTTTACCTTACAAAAATTCGGGTACTTCTGATTTTTGGGTATGTTGTAAAGGTTGACCCTCTAATAATAAAACCAACTTTTCGACCTTGTAGACCTTGTGCGTTTTTCACAATATTGAAAAAAACAATATTTTTCGGCACTTTTTTCGATTTTTTTTAAATAACTCAATTTTAGTGCATTTTACAGAACAAAGCACTGCTACCATTTTGTAGAGCATAAAATTCTCTACAAAATGCAGTATTCAGGTTTGTAAATTGTTCAAATAGGGGGTAAGATACGGAGCCGGGAAAATAGGGTAAAATTTGCAAAAAATGCAAAAATCCACTAAAGACGTTAGTTTTTGCTTAATAACCTACTTTTAGTGCATTTTGGAGACAAAAGCACTTTCACCATTTTGTAGCGCATAAAATTTTCTACAACATGCAGTATTCATGTTTGTAAATTGTCCAAATAGGAGGTAAGATACGGAGCCGGGAAAAGGGTTAAATTTGGAAAAAATGTAAAAATCCACAAACAACGTTAGGTTTTGCTTAATAACCTACTTTTAGTGCATTTTAGAGACAAAAGCACTTTCAACATTTTGTAGAGCATAAAATTCTCTACAGCATGCAGTATTCATATTTGTAAATTGTCCAAATAGGGGGTAAGATACGGAGCCGGGAAAATAGGGTTAAGTTTGGAAAAAATGTAAAAATCCACAAATGACGTTAGTTTTTGCTTAATAACCTACTTTTAGTGCATTTTAGAGACAAAAGCACTTTCACCATTTTGTAGCGCATAAAATTTTCTACAACATGCAGTATTCATGTTTGTAAATTGTCCAAATAGGAGGTAAGATACGGAGCCGGGAAAAGGGTTAAATTTGGAAAAAATGTAAAAATCCACAAATAACGTTAGTTTTTGCTTAATAACCCACTTTTAGTGCATTTTAGAAACAAAATTGTCATAATCAACTTTTTAGAGCATGAGATAGTCGATAGTTTCATTTATTATAGGTTGACCCTCTAATAAAAAAAACAAGTTTTCGACCTTCTAGACCTTGTACGTTTTTCACAATATTGAAAAAACCAATATTTTTCGGCACTTTTTTTGATTTTTCTTAAATAACTCAATTTTAGTGCATTTTACAGAAAAAGCTCTTTCACCATTTTGTAGAGCATAAAATTCTCTACAACATGCAGTATTCAGATTTGTAAATTGTCCAAATAGGGGGTAAGATACGGAGCCGGGAAAATATGGTAAAATTTGCAAAAATCCACTAAAGACGTTAGTTTTTGCTTAATAACCTACTTTTAGTGCGTTTTAAAGACAAAAGCACTTTCAACATTTTGTAGAGCATAAAATTATCTATAACATGTAGTATTCATGTTTGTAAATTGTCCAAATAGGGGGTAAGATACGAAGCCGGGAAAATAGGGTTAAATTTGGAAAAAAATGTAAAAATCCACAAATGACGTAAGTGTTCGCTTAATAACCTACTTTTAGTGCGTTTTAGAGACAAAATTGTCATAATCAACTTTTTAGAGCATGAAATAGTCGATAGTTTCATTTATTATAAAATTAATTATTTGTAATAAACCTTTAAAATCACAGCAAAATGATTTTGGATGAAAACAGGAAAATACTGCCTAACAAGTTATTAATGCTCTAAAAAGTTGATTATGACAATTTTGTTTCTAAAATGCACTAAAAGTAGGTTATTAAGCAAAAACTAACGTCTTTAGTGGATTTTTGCATTTTTTGCAAATTTTTACCCTATTTCGCCCGGCTCCGTATCTTACCCCCTATTTGAACAATTTACATACCTGAACACTGCATGTTGTAGAGAATTTTATGTTCTACAAAATGATTACAGTGCTTTTTTCTGTAAAATGCACTAAAATTGAGTTATTTAAGAAAAATCGAAAAAAGTGCCGAAAAATATTGGTTTTTTCAATATTGTGAAAAACGCACAAGGTCTAGAAGGTCGAAAACTTGGTTTTTTTTATTAGAGGGTCAACCTTTACAATATTCCCAAAAATCAGAACTACCCGAATTTTTGTAAGGCAAGGCCCTTTTTTGCGCTATTTCTACTGGACTATTATACGCAGGACTCGAAATGGAAAAATCCACGAACCGGAACGCTATTTCAAAATTATTGTGGACAAATTTTTTTAAAGTATAGACAAATTTATTTCAAACCTAGACATACATAAATAATTTAAAAAATACATTCAAGATTCTAAGTAATAAACAAAGTTACAGAGAGCACAGTAAGCTATATCTATACTAAAATTATAAAGAAGTAACTTTTTTTTTTTTTCTGTAGGGTGTAACTACCGAACCAATATCAAAAGTAATGGTTGCAAATTGATGGTGACAGTGACTGCTTCAACACAGGCTATATTTTATGTCGGTGCCACTACCCACAATAGGATGATGGAGTAAAAAAAAAGTTTTAAAATTGCGATTTTTGTGATACTTTGGCTGGAAACTTGAAATTTGGCATGGTAGTTACTTATAAGATATAAGTGCTCTCTAAAGAACAGGCTCTAAAACATTCGAAATTTAGGTGTGAAATGAGGGAAAGGCGTTCTAAATTACGATGTATATGGAATTGTTAAGGATAGAAACATAAAATTTGACATGGCTGCTACTTTTAAGACTCAAATGTACACACAAAAAAGTTTTTTTTTTTTTTAAATTCGAAATTTAAAAGCGTTCTAAAATTGCGATTTATGTAATACAGTGTGTACAGAAGCCTGGAATTTGGCATGGTTGTTACTTTGAAGATGCAAATGCTTGGTAAAAATTCGAAATTTAAAAGGTTGAAATGAGCGGAAAACGTTTTAAAGTCATTCTAAATTACGTTTTCTATGGAATTGTAAAGGATAGAATCTTGAAATTTCACATGGCTGTTACTTTTAAGACGCAAATGCACACACGGAAAGTTTAAAAAAAAAAAAAAAAAAATTCATAATTTAAAAAGATGCAGGAGAAAAAAAAATGTTCTAAATTACGATTTGTGTGATACCGAAAGGAATCTAGAAATTTGCATGACAGTTACTTTTATGATACAAATGCTTGCTAAGAATGGTTTCTAAAAAAACTTGAAATTTTAAAAAGGTGAAATTAGCAAAAAGCGTTCTAAATTACGATTTCTGTGGATTTGTTAGGGATAGAAACGTGAAATTTGACATGGTGTAAGATGGTGTCTTATTTTGAGAGCGTTCAGAAACCGAAACGCGGGTTACGCGTATAATTGGGGAATGACGACACCTGATTTTCTCAGGGTAAAGTTGGGTTAAAACGGCTTTGAGAAAATTATGGGCATGTTTACAATCAAACACTTCCGTCAACCAAGCTACCATTACATTTTTATTGTACGAACAATGCAGGAACCATCCTAGCCGACGTTGGCCAAGTATACCATAGTCCTGTTAAAGGTAGACCAATCAAATGGTGAGGACTCAAGTGTACAGTAGGAGTCATAAAGAGCAACAGTTAATAGTTGCAGTTAGCTATAAAGCAAACAAACAAATCAGATTTCCCAACCACGTGATCCATTTACCCAACAAAATTCTCCAGGTAATGTGGGTTATCCGAAATCTGGGTAATTTCCGGCTCTGAACGCTACGGGTAACCCGCAAAAAGTCACGTGATAATCGGTCTCTGAACGCTTCGGATTACCCATGTGTTACCCTAATGTAACTCGGGGTTCGGTCTGTGAACGCGCCCTTTATGACGCGAGTGCTCGCCCAGAACAGTTTTTTAAAAATTCGAAAATTTAAAAGGGTACAGGAACAAAAAGCGTTCTTAAATGGCAATTTATGTGATGCAGTTGGAAGCTTGGAATTTGGCATGGTGGTTTCTTTTAAAATATAAACGCTTGCTAAGAACGGTTTCTAAAAAATTCAAAATTTAAAAGGGGAAATGAGCATAGAAAGCGTTCTAAAATCATTCTAAATTACAATTTAGTTGGATTTATTTGAGTTAGAAACTTGAAATTTGGCGTAGTGGTTATACTTTTAAGATGCAGATGCACTATATAAACTGTTGATTGCAAATTCGAAATTTAAAGAAGTGAAATGAGCGTAAAAATTTCTAAATTACGGTTTATTAAAAATTGTTAGAGATAAAAACATAATTTTTTTTATGTCTGTTATTTTTAAGACATAAATGCTTAAACACAGAAGTTTTTACAAAATTCGAAATTTCAAAGGGTGCAGAAGCAAAAAAGTTTTAAAATTTCGATTTTTGTGATTCGTATGGACTAGAAACTTGACATTTGGCATAGTAATGGTTATTTTTAAGATTTCAGTGCTCTCTAAGAACGGTTTCTGAAAAATTTCGAAATTTAAAAGCGTAAAATGAGAGGGAAATGTTGTAAAAGCTTTCTAAACTATGATTTATCCGAATTTGTTAGGGAGAGAAGCATGAAATTTCACATGGCTGTTACTTTAGAGATGTAAATGCACCCATAGAACAGTTTTTCAAAATTTAGAAAATTTAAAGTGTTCATGAAAAAAATACGTTCTAAAATTGCGATTTCTGTGATAGAGTTGTTATAGAAGCTTGTAATTTGGCGTGGTGGTTACTTTTAAGATGTGAGTGAACGTTTCTAAGAATAGTTTCTAAAAAATACAAAATTTCAAATAAAAAATTAAATTAGCAGAAAACTTTCAAAAAAGTTTCTAAATTACCATTTATATGGAATTAATAGTTCTAATTAATTTAAGTATCATGCAGTATACGAATGAAGTTTACCCAAATTGTGGCTTAGTTAGTAATTTTTTAACTATCCGTAGCAGTATAATTTCCTCTATTAAAACTAGGCACATGAATACTACTTGACATCAAAAATTACGCGAGCAAAGCCGCGGGTTTTGCTATAGTATACATATAAAACTGGAACAATAGGTTTTAATATTTTCACAAACCGGAACAATATTTACCATAATTTCACGAACCGGAACAATATTTGTCATAATTTCACGAAACGGAACAATATTTGTCATAATTTCACGAACCGGAACATCGTTCCGGTTTGCTCCTGTACATTTCGAGCCCTGGTTATACGATTCTCTCAGTTATACGCGAATTTCGTATGATCCTTCCACGAGGAATAGGAAAATAATGCTACAGATCTCTCACTTATAAGCGCCACTTTGAATTGTCTCTCTCAGTTATCCGCAGAAATAACAGCGCAATTCACAAACTCTGAGTCAAGTGCGAAACATTTTTTTATCTATAAAGAATTTTCTGCACATGTAAGGTCAAAAGACCGTTCCGCAAAGCGCCTCAAAGGGTGGAGAGTCTGTTACAATTCGACGTTTTACCATCTATCCTCAGTTCTAATGGTTCCTTCTTTTATTTCTCTTTTATTTTTATCAAGCCACGCGTGTTTTCCCTTCCCTCTTTGCGCTTACGGTAGAATCTGTTTTTTTTTTCAATAAAAATCAGCAAAACAAGTTAACAATTTCGTTCTAAATGGAAGCTATACAAGAAGCAGAAAGTGATCCTAAACTTTCAAAAATAAGTTTAGCTCGAAAATTCGATTTGCCAGGATCAACGCTCAAAGGGATTTTAAAGAACAAAGGACTCCGTTAAAAAAAATAAACATTGAACATTCTACACAAGCGAAGAAACAATCAAGAATTCAGAATGGAAAATTTGAGATTTTCGAAACCACTTTAATTCAGTGTTTCTGAGAAATGAGAACTTCTAATTTACTCATTAGCGGCGAGTCATTCAAAAAAAAGGCACGCACTTTTTCATCAAAAATGGGAATCGAAAATTTTTCGACTACGTGGGGATTGGTTTGACAAAGTTAAGAAAAGACACGGCTTAACAAATCATTGTCTGAGTGGTGAAAGCGCAGCCGTTTCAGATTCAACTGCTAATGAATGGATCGCACACCTTCCAAATTTAATTCAAAACTTTGATGTTAAGAACATTTTTAACTGCGATGCAACAGGTTTATTTTATCGTCTTTTGCCAAACAAAACGCTGGATTTTAAGGGAGAAAACATGTCATGGTGTCAAACATAGCAAAGAAAGAGTGGCTGTGGTTTTATGCTGCAATGCCGACGGATCAAAAAAGTTACTGCTAATAGTGATTGGTAATTCCAAGAAACCACACTGTTTAAAAAATATAAAGAAATTGACATGTTCTTATGCAAGTAGCATCAAAGTCTTGATGACATCAAAAAATTTTTTAGACTTTTTGAAGGGATTTGATATGAAGATGTCTAAAAAAAAATTAAAAGTTTTACTATTTATGGATCAGTGTCCCGCCCATCCTTCAGATCACCTATTGCTGACACATACATGAGTTATACTTTTCTCCGCAAATTGTACTAGCAGACTCCAGCCATTAGATCTCGGTATAATAAGGTCAGTTAAAGCGCAGTATGGGAAAGATTTGGTGCGAAAAATGTTTATATCACTAGAGCAGAAAAAGGAATTCAAGAAAATTTGGATCCCGGATGCTATGCATATGTTGGTTTCCTCTTTGAATAACGTATTTGCCACAACAATTTCTAACTGAAACTAACTAAGACTTCTAGCTAAATTTTCTTTCTTTCTTTAGAAAAGCGTGTTTTGTTCATTCAAATGATGATGAAGTTATTCCATTACTGGAAAAATGAAAACAACAGCAAGGATTTAACATAGAAGAAGAAGAATGGAACAGCATAAGCAAAGATTCTCTTTCTTTTCACGATTTCGTGAATGTTGATGAAAACTTAACATCAACGGCAAGAAGAGATGAGGAAACTATTTTTGATGACGTGACCGCTGAAAAAGAAGAAGAAGATGATGATAATGATGAATCTGATACTGTAATTGTCCCATCTTATGCTACTGCTTTAGGAGCCCTGCACACTTTGAGATGTTACCTTCAAAATTCTGATGCAGCATCTATTACAATGACGAGTTTAATGCATTAGAAAAGGTCGTTGTACAAACGCAGCCTAAGCAAAAACAAACTATCATTGATGACTTCTTAACCCTTTCAGGCGCGGATTACTTATGTTCATAAAATGGTGAAATGATTGATTAACACCCGAATTTACAAACGATTTTCTTAGAAACTAAGCACTTGCTTTTCTCCAAGTTCATTATAAAAGCAAAATTTTATTAAAATATTCTGGGTGTCGTTTGACAGTTTGTAATTAAAATTAAGTGGTCACATTTGTGACCACCGCCCGTGAAAGGGTTAAAAGAGGACTAATTGGTATTTTTTTTAAATGTAAGTATATCTTCTTCTATGTAAAATAACATTTTACGTGTATTGTATTTTTTAAAACACAATTTTATAGAAGCATAGTTGCCAACCTCCCGATTTTTTCAATACCAGTAAAGTCACACAAAATTTTTCGCTTTATTAAATAGCAGAAATTGCACAATTAAATAAAACAAAAAAATTTTCATAAAAATACTGGTATGAAAAAAAAAGAAAAAAATAGGGAGGTTGGCAACTATGTAAGAAGAAAGTGTAAGGATTTTTTTAAAGTAAAATATACTAATATTACACCTCTTTTATTTTATAAAATGTTATTAATCCTAATTCTTATACTTCAAAATGTTTTCTTTCCCATAATATGTATAATGTGTATAAAGAATTAATATATGCAATATCCTCTCAGTTATGCGCGATTTTAAACCAATCGCTTCAAACGCGTATAAGTGAGAGGTGACTGTATCTCAACCCACTAAAAAAATTAAACTCAAGAGATTCGTTCATTATGAGTCCTAGAAATATTAAACCATGGAGCTAATCATTCTCAAAGCAAGATCTCCATGGTGAATTTTGCAGCACTGTCGGGTGTCGAAAAAAAATTCGCATCTGTAAACGTGGCATACGTAATTTGAAAAAAAAAAAAAAAAAAAAAAAAGGCATGCTTATTTCACCATAGCAAACGATATAATTCATTATACTGAAATAATAAGGATATTTTTTCACATTGTAAAACTAGTTATAATACGAACGCACCTCATTTGTGGCGTTTAACGTACAATTTCCAACTTGTTAAATTTAGCTATATATATATATTTCTTTTTTGCATATTACTTGGCGTGTATAAATTCTGTAGATCATATGTCGGTCTGCAATAAAGATCGTTAGTACATTTCCGTTTATTGACGGAAATTGCTGAAGGGGAATTTTCAACTCGCTCTGCTATGCGTTTCCTAACCAAACAAATTTTAGACTACTATGTAGTCTATATACAAATCTATAAATCATATACAGGGTTGCACGAAATAATTTAGAAATTTTCCCGACTATTGATGGTGAATGCTGAAGTTAGGTTTTCAAATGTATTGCGCGTTTTTCAAATTGTTTATCATCATCTTTAACCTTAATCATTCAACATCATCTTTAACCTTATGTGTTTCTTCTTTAACCTTATTCTGAATGCGTTGGAAAGTGTTTCCTAATCTGTGCTTGACGCATAATTTTTTTGTTCTTGATTACTTTAAAAAATAATTTTCTGTCAGATAAAAAATGGATGCACAATTTATTTTTAAAGTATAAAATGAAAAAAATAAATAAACAAATAAATAAAGAATACATTTTGAAAATTGGAATACATGATATATATGAATTAAAAAAATAAATCTATATAATAGTTTAAAAAATTTTAAATTTTGAGTAAGTTGAATTTTGTTTCATCTATTTCATCTATTTTATATATTTATTGAATTCATTGTACATATATATTTTGAAGAATTTCTTGTTGGAATTACATAAATATTGAAAGATAGTTTATATTGTTCATCGTCACTTTACACGGCCGCTGTTTCCCTCAAAATACAGAGTATGTTAAAAAAAGATGGGACAAACTTTAAAAAATGGTAGCGAATACCACTATAAATAAATTTTTCTGGGGAATCAGGGTCCCAATACAGTGAAAAATACAGGTTATCTCGTACAAATATGAAACCGGGTTTCCGTTCATAAATTTATCGTTAATGAGGACTCTTTAACTATAAGTTCAACAGACTTACCATGCTTTGTATGGAATGCTATTAGATCACGGAAAGTGCACAGTAATTCAATCAAGAATACTTCGTCTCTTACTCATGTTTTTACCCTGTCAGTTACATTCCGAAATATAGAACATCTAATTAAATGCTGTTTGTATGCAGAAGTTGGTTACTTCCACTCTTTCTTTAAAAATTTATTTTATTTTATTTTATTAACTACTATGACACGTAAATAAAATCAGTCAATAAAGCAGATAATTTGCATTATATTTTTATTGTTATTTTTAATGTATGTATTAATAACATACAAATTGACATTTTTTTCAACTGAGTGAAAAAATATCCCGGCCGTTAGTCGAACCCAAGATATCTGGCTTACATTGCCAACGCTCTGCTTATCGAGCTACCTAGACATCCAGCTCACGTAATTCACAAAGACATAATCTTTTGTTAAAAGGTAGGAAACCAACGTTAAAAATGCACGAATAATAGACAAAAAATAGCAAACAGCTGTTTCGAATCCAGAAGCGAGATTCTTCTTCAGTGCGACAAAGAGCAAACCCCAGTCTTGCTTTTTCTAGCACGCTGTGCTTTGTTCTTTGTCGGACTGAAGAAGAATCTCGCTTGACCCAGTCTTGCTTTTTCTAGTACTCTCTGCTTGACTCTTTGTCGCGCTGAAAGGAATCTCGCTTGTGGATTCGAAACAGCTATTGCTGCTTTTTTGTGCATTATTTGTGCATTTTTAACATTGGGTTTCTGTCTTTTAATATTTTTACACAAAGGTTTTATTTGCTATTTTTATACAATCTTTTGTGTTGGGCGGTTGTCGCTTTCAGGTAATTCACTTGTTTGGCCTAAAATTCACGTGATTTTTACGATTTTTTTTCAGTTACAATGAAAAAAGATATCCCCTTCGGACATTTTGCATTATATTTATTGACATTTCACATATATTTAAATTTTTGTGTATAAAAAGATGAATAATACGTCTCGTGCGACGGGGAGTACGTGCAGGTGAGCGCTGATACGATTTTTCTCCGGTCATTGATTGTATCTGAAACAAATTTAGTCGTAAATATGAAAATATTTTAAATCCTCTAGAGCAGTGGTTCCCAAACTTTTCGGCTCGCGGAGCCCTTTTTGGGAAAAATTTCTAAGGCGGAGCCCTTTAATCCCACCGTACTCTTATCGTTTACAAATGAATGTTTTTTATGCCTATGGACAGGGTTTAATTTGCGCCGGAGCCCACCGGAGCCCGGTTCCGGTACTTCTAAGTTTTCAGTAAAAATTTAAATATTGGCCAGAATTCATCGGAGCTCATAAACACTGATCTCCGGAGCCCAGTACAATAACACTTTCGAAAAACAAATCCTAAATTACACTTTCCTTTCCCTCTCATCTCCAATATTTTGCCTTCTTTTGTATCCAAACACTTATAAATGACGTAATGTGTCGCTCACGTACGAGATGGAGATGAAACGGTATCGATATATATCAGTCTTCGGGTTAATACAGGCTCGAGCTCAATCTGTCTTAAATTCAAATTTTATTTATTTCCATTTCAAATCATTTTAATGCTATTTTGATCAGAATAAAGAGTAAACAGAAATAGTATTTTTCTATTCTGCATAGCTGCGAACTATTATTTTTTTTTGGTGCTAACACTATTACCGAATCATAATCCTGAGCTTATTGAATCACAGAATTCTAGGATTAATTAACATTAATATTAGGCAACGGTTTCTATTTGGAAGTAGTAATAACTAAAAAGTAAAATAGTTTATAGCTAAATATACGCAGATTAGATTATTTAAAAATTTTATTTTGCTAAATAAAAAAACAATGCTTTCAATTAAAAAAATAAATGTATGAAACATAAATATGCAGATTGGAGTGACGGCGGAGGGGGGGTGGGGGTGCACTACGGGTGTTACTACGGGTAGTACTGCAGAATATAGGGCTCAGGTACTTTTTTTTATTAGAAATTAAGCCCTGCCTATGGAGCAGAGAAAGATCTGCTGGATAAGAGTCCGAACCATTAGTTTCCAACATTGTGCCAAGGTTGTCAGTTTGGCCCTTTTCTTGATACAGAAATTCCGAATTCATACTAGAAATTTTGAAAATTAAATTTTCTATTATTTAACCCCTTAACAGTTTTATTTAATATTACTATTATTGCACACAATAAATTAAAAATAAAGACTAAAAACCACTTTTTTTGCATTAAAATATCTGCCTTGTATAATCGAGATATGTCCGCCAAATACAGCAAAAATTATAGTTAAAAATTTGTGGTTTCTGAAAGCTTTTAGTAACGAAGAAAACGAACTCTTTTTACCCGACTGACGTTCGAGCAATAATGTTAAGGGGTTAATGACATCCATTTTTAAAATAAAAAATATTCTTTCGGCATTTCCAGTATGAACTCGGAACTGAAGAACAAAATGGTAACCCTGTCTCGGTCATGCGTTGCATTGGGGCTTACGTGAAACTATTATTATTTATGCTGAAAACCACACATACACACAGAAAAAAGGTAAGTTGTACAGTTTTCGTTCACAAAGAGAAACTTCTGTATAATCCCAATATGCTACTCGCAAAAAGAAAGAAAATGCGTATGCACAGTCGCCCATGAGTAATTATATAACACGTTTAAGCCAGTCCCGCCCACTCGTAATAGAATAATGCGTTTACGGATTCTTTTTTCGTTCTTCTTTACATTTCTAGTACTTCTAAATATGCAATGAAAACAAATCGTCTCTGAGCTTCTTCATTTGAACCATTTTTTAAAAATACATTTAGAAGCAGATCATCGTTTTAGAGTTTAAGTGGGCGGGGCAAAATCTATAACCCGTATTGTTAGGTGCATATTGTTCACTTTTTTGGGATGTTTGATTTGAAGTATTTAGCTATTAATTATAGTTTTGATAGAAACTTCTTTCACCGTTGTTTTTGCCTGAAAATAGATATACGTTTAAAAACTACACATGTTAAAAAAACAGCAACTAGTAGAAAAACTTTACTAACAAAACGGGATATATGTATGCGGTTAAATTTATATCAGGACGGGTACTCATTGACTAAAAGTCTCAGCAATGTGTGGAGCTGAGCAAAAGTTTAGATTGTTAGTGTGATGACAAATGTAAAGAACCATTATATATTTTTAAATTACTACAGCCTTATTTCTGATAGGAAAATGCGGCATCATAACATAAGAATCTTGGCCAATGCCGAGACCAATTAAAACAAAATTTTAAAGAGGGGATATTAAGTGATACAAGATGTTAAAAAAAATGCGTTTTAAGGAACATACATTGCTTTAAAAATTAAGTACATGTAAAACAGCATAGAAAATTTAAATATCTAAGAATTAATAAAAATAAAACAAACAGATTAAAATAATTAAAGTTACTAAAAGAAAAAAGAAAACTATATACACAACGTATACAAATATTAACTGAATCTAATCAGGGGTTTATTAAATGATGCACAAGATGTTACAAAAAAGAGACGTTTTAATCGACAAACATTGTTTTACTATGAAAACAGTATAGAAAATTTAAATATGCAAATAACATAAATAGACTAAAGAAATTAAAGTTATAAAAAAAAAGAAATATATACACACAATATACACAAATGTAAAATGAATCTAATGAGGGGATTTAAATGATACAAGTTGTTATAAAAAAGATGTTTTAAGCGACAAACATTGTTTTACTATGAAAAAAAAGTATAAAAAATTTAAATAACTAAAAATTAATACAAATAACATAAACAGATTACAGAAATCAAAGTTATAAAAAGAAAAAGAAATATCTGTGCACAATATACACAAATGTAAGATGAATCTAGTTAGGGGCTTTAAATGATACAAGATCTTATAAAAAAGACGTTTTAAACGACAAATACTGTTTCAAAAATTAAATACAATTATGAAAAATAGAATAGAAGATTTAAATAACTGTAATTTAATAAAAATAAAATAAACAGTTTAAGGAAATTAAAATTCCAAAATTAAAATTAATACAATATACAATATATACAAATGTTAAAGGGCGATAGATTTTTTTTATTTTGCACAAAGTGTGACGAGCAATAACGTATAAAAGTTAAGTGTGAAAAATGTGGTTGAATTGTTTTTAACAGTTTTTTTTTACGTCTGGTGCAATTTTTGACAATTGTAAGCGAATGTCTGGCTCTGCATTTATCTTGCTTCTGTACTTTATTTTCATACTTGTGTAAGCAGAGAATCCAGTTTGACAAAATAAGTCGTTGAGAATGGGAGTAAAATTAATTTTGCTCTCTCTGACACGATTTTGTATTCTTTTGTCAAATGACACCAAAATTCTGTGATACGTTGGTTTTGAATAGAGATTTCTATATCGCTTTTAGATGTTAAATCAATGAGAGTATCGTATTCCTCAGAGCTTAAGCTGTGCGGTTTTTTGTTTTACACTGAATGGATTTAGTACCCATTTAAAATCGTCCAGCATCTTATTTTGAGCTGCCGGATAGTAATGCTCAAAGAACTAAGTATAAATATATGAATAGGCGGAGCTTCAACGACCAAAACTGTTCGCCCTTTTGTTCGGCAAGCGGAGATAACAACACTGGCACGACTTTGCTCTTTCGATTCATGTTGAACATTCGATTCAGAATACTATTTCTTGTAGCTTATTTTGAATCAATTTTTTTAAATGCATTAAATGCAGAAATATAAAATAAAATAGTTCAAACCAAAAATATTATATAGAAAATGGATACATCTATAATGCAAATTTTTATATGATTTAAAATAATATATTATAGTATTTTTCAACCAAGTGATAGATGTATTTATTTTGATACAAACACACACATAAACATTCCTACATACTTTCGAAAAATTTATTTTGCAATATGCTAATTTCTTTCATGCTTTGTTTATTTTCCTGGAACGCCGCGGAGCCCCTGAAAAGTATAGGTGGAGCCCCAGGGCTCCGCGGAGCACACTTTGGGAACCTCTGCTCTAGAGCTTATACCAACATTTAGTTCGATGAAAATTATACTTTTCGGTGGATATGAACTACAGAAAAATGATTTGCTTTATTTTAAATTTAAAACAAAATAGGGAATTGGTCGAATAGTTCTTGAGAAAAGGGTCGCTCGTATTGAAAAACATGGTTTCGAGAATAACGAGTTTAAAATTTTATAATATCGTTACGTTCAACAAGCGGCGTTACATTCAGTGAGCAAAATATATTGTAAGGAATTGGAATATAATGAAACTGCTGTATGGCAACAATCTAGACACATAAAGGATGCAAAAAATGAAAAATAAAAAAAAATCGAAAATTTTGATCCAAAGAAGTAGAAATTCCCATAACATGGAAAAAGGTGTAATTTTATAAAAAAAAATAACAAAAATAGGGCTTCTTCGAAATTTGTTTTACCTACTGTTACATTTTAAAACATATAGCGGATTTCACATAAAAAATTATAATTTAAAATATAAGAACTTGTAATTATTAAAATTTAATTTTTTATTTACTTGACGGCTATTTACTTTATTAATGGATTTAATTAAATGCTTAACCATAATTTCAATTTAGAGAAATGAAATAAGTTAAATTGAATACAGTGCAATTAAATAAAATTTATAAAATTACTTGCATGTTCACCTGGAAATTGAATCTATTCTTAAGATTTTAAATGAAATGTGACTTCTTTAATACGTCCCACAGTCAAAGAAAATTAATCAATTTCCGTTTTTACTTATGGATATCTTTCATAAAGCAGTTTTAACCGTTTGAATGAAGAATGATCTTTTAATTATTTTTAAATGTCTATATTATTTCTTTTTAAACAATTTTTTGCATTTGAGTTGCTAGTCAATTACAAAGGGATTAAAAGTATTTTCAGTCTTTTGAAGAATATTAAATCAGTACAAAGTATAGATTTTTTATTTTAAATATTTGCTGCATAAATTTCTTATTTTTAGTCCCATTAGAAATTAAAGCTAGGCTTCATTATGGAAATTTGAAATTTAGCTAATCAAGAAGGGAATTTTTTCCCCACTTCAAATTCAAACCCATATACAGGCTGTCCCAAAAAGATTGAAACGCGCGTTAATTTTTCACCTATTGGCGATGCATATGTAATGTAAATTGCAAAAGTGTTCCAATTAAGGTAGGAATTAAGATTATGTTTTGCCACTAATTTTCAAAAAGTTAAACTTTTTAAATTTTTATACTTCCCCTGGCTCCCATAAGTTATATTTAGGAAAATTATCCATGCTCTGACAACAAAAACAGTAAAAATTCCATTCTTCGTCGACCGAAACTCAAGGGATGTGATAAGTTGAATGTTAGAAAATTTCGAAGATTTACGGCACTAAAACCGGATAAACGATTTTTTAGTGCCGAGAAGCTCAGAAATTTCATAAAATTTAAAGTATCAAAATCTTTGTGAGTTTTCAGCCGAAGAAGAATTTAAATTTTACTGTTTTACTTGTCAGAACAGGGAGATGATGTTTTTTATCTGGTGATCGTACGAAATAAAAAAAAAATTAACTTTTTACAAAAAAGATGCAGGATTTTTTTATCCCCATAATTTAAAAACCACATATTACTTCCACATCATTTTCTAACTATAACTTATAAACTCAGGGACTGTATAAAAATTTAAAAAGTTTAACTTTTTCAAAATTAGTGGCAGAACTATTTTATTAACATAATCGTTGTTCCTACCTTATTTGGAACACTTTTGCAATATACAGGGTGATTATAATTAATGTCGCACATTCAAAAGGCTGTAAAAAAAAACATTTGTAAGAATGACCTGATATTTCATCTGAGTATACGTGAAGCAATGACAATTTGTTTTGTGAAAGAAAAGAGTTCATAGATGGCGTTGTACTCGTCATAAGATGCTAATTAAAAGACGTGACATGTGCACCGCACATTACACTTGTGATAAAAAAGCGAGGAACATGCAGTTCCTGTTATTCTGCGTCAGGGAAGGTAGTCATGACTCTTTCATTGAAGGATCGGGCTCTGTTTGTGAAGATGTTTTACAAGAACGGTGACTGTGCGTCAATTGCATTAAAGAAATTCCGCACATTAAAGAGTTTAAGAGGCGGCTCTGATCCGGTGACTGCATTCGATCTGAAGAAGGTGATTGATAAATTCGAAGAGACGGCTTCATTTGATGTGAAATGTGGCCGAGGGATGAAATCAATTGCTCCGACGTCAGTGGAGGATGTGGCTACAGGATTGCAGTGCTTTGGAAACGTGCAGTGCACGGGGAATTTCCCGAACTTTAAACATGCCTATCAGCACAGTTCATAAAATTTTACGAAACATCCTGCAATGCTATTCATACAAAATTACGCATGACCAGGAGTTGCTTCATGCTGACCTGCCAAAACGAGAAGCTTTCTGCAATTTCTTTATCGAACGTAAGTGGACAATACATGACCACGGAACATTTTGTGGACAGACGAAGCCTATTTCCATCTCCAAGTTTCTATCAATTCTCAAAATTGCAGAATACGGGCAAATGAGAATCCGTTCCAAATGCAACCATTGCATCTTCATTCTGCAAAAGTCACTATGTAGTGCGAGTTTAAGGCAGCATTTATCGTTGGCCCTTTATTTTTCGAGGAGATTGGTCCTTCGGGTCCTGTCACCTTTACAGTCAATGCGACACGTTTTGAATCTGTTTTGTGCAACCAGCTCATTCCACTGCAACAACGCGTATGTGTGGATAGCACAATTTTTATGCAAGATCGAGCTCCTCCGCACATTGCAACACCAGTGAAAGAGCTATTGAATATCCTTTTGGAAATGACAGAATTATCAGTCCCATTTCCCAACAGCCTGGCCGCCACGATCACCCGACCTGCACCCTTGTGACTTCTGGTTGTGGGGTTATCTAAAACATGTTGTATACGATGGTCCAATTGCGAACTTAGGTGAATTGAAATCACGTATTACGCAACACATTCCCAATATCACCCCTGAAACACTCCGATCTGTTGTGGAACATGCTGTTTTGCGCTTTCAGTTCGTAGGAGAAAACGGTGGACAGCATATTGAACATTTATTAAACAAGGTGTAGCCGACTTTCTTTTCTTGATGGTTTCATCAGTTTTTGCTTTTATCTACGTTTTTTGGCCTAGGAACAATTAAAAGCCGATTTTTTCCTATCCGCTGTGGCACCACCTTGTCGTGAAGGATAGGTTTTGAATAAAGAGTGCCACAACAGCATGTCACGTCTTTTAATTAGCATCTTATGACGAATACAGCGCCATCTATAGGTCAACTTTAGAAATTTTTTTTCTTTCGCAAAACAAATTCCTATTGCTTCACGTATACTGAGATGAAATATCAGGTCATTCTGAATAGTGGTTTTTTTTACAGCCTTTTGAAAGTGCAAATTTAATTATAATCACCCTGTACATCACCTACGCATTTGTAATAGGTAAAAAATGAAAACGGGTTTCAATCTCTTTGGGATACTATGTACATAATATTTTTAGCTAAAAGCTTATCATTCTTCTAACATTTGGTTTTCGCATGTGCTTTCGTACAATTATGGAATTTACCGGCTGTCTCATAAGAGCATTACAAACATTTGCAAACAATTAAAAATACTTTACAGAGTAGTGTAGTTTGCACTATAAGATTTGCGAGAAAGCGGAATTTTTTACGCCAAAAGAAAATATGTAGTTCAAAGAGACCCATACCACTAATAAGTTCAGATTTCATGTCAAATGGTAGAATTGTTTGGGGGTAAAAATAATTCATGCGGAGCGCAGAGTCACATTTTTGCAATCAATTTTGCGTCGATGATTTTGGTATATATGATAGATTAGATGGTGCAAATAACGAAACTACCAGTAAACTGGCGCACCACAGGAGAGGGGTGTGGCCGTAACAACATCACACAACCCGTGAAAGTGTTAAATAAAAGACAGCCTGATTATTCATGTTACCACAACTTGAAAACATTATCAATAATTGGGTTGCAATTCAATTCACATTGCAGCGGGGTGTGAAATGTTGTTGTGACACCATCACTCTCACACCCTCTGGTGCGCCAGCTCACTGACAGTTTTGTTACCTGCACCATCTAATCTGTCATAACACCAAAATCATTGACGCGAAAATTGATTGAAAAAATGTCCGGCTACTTCCCGGACTATTATGGTAAAATCTACACATTAAATCAACAACTAATATGCTTCTTAAAATTTTTCCGTTCTTCATGAAGCTGCACCTAGAATAGAATTAAAATATCTGAATACTCTATTTGAAAAATTTCGTTAATATATCTCCAATAATGTTAAATTTTATGAAAAAAAAATCTCTGTTCAGATCAGCGTGAGACAATTTTGAATTTTTGACTGAATTGATGGATTGCAATACTAGGTTCTTACACGAAAATGTTTTGCTGTGTTGTGTTTTACCTCTGCGTGGCGAGCTGCATGTGCGCAATTTTTAATCTTTTAGCATCAGTATATCGAAATAAAAGTCTTTGCCTAATTTAATGACAGGAAGTCATGATTAAATACGGCAAAAATTCCTATTCGAAATTACTGGTAGAAAAAATTTAAATTGTATTGTATTTATACGTCACCTTATTGTACGTAGTGAAGGCGTTAGATTCCCTCATCTGTTTTGAATCCGTTGTTTGTCGTGTTATGAGCATTGATCTTACTCTAGGCTGAAAAAGTGCGTATTTAATTTAGAAATGACCTCCAAATTCTCTCCAAGTTCCCAAGTTGGTTTTCTTTAAATGTAAATTACCGTTAGGCTGAGTTACTTTGTGACATATTTTGAGAATTTTCTCAAAATGGCCGGTCTGTTTAAAAAGTAGCCCATAACTGACAATTACGAAACATTAATACATTCTTTTCCTACATAACGACTTATTGCACCAACCTAAATCTTTAATATCAACTGAGAAATTTAGGTTACAAATTGTTATTAAGTTACCCCATCGTGTGGAGTACTTTGTGAAAGGTATGTTTTCGCCTTGAAGTACAAGAGAAAAAATTGCCGTCACAAAGTTAGCCAATAAAAAGTTTATTAAAACTTTTATTAAAACAATATTTACACATTTTTAGCAGCTTAATCTAGGTCGTTGATCTAAAACAGCCATTTGTTGCCCACTGGCGTTGATGGTTCGATGCTGAATGAAACCTCGTTCCTTTCGTACAAATTTTCATTCGGTCGGGCCCGCTATCTCCAAAGCGAATTAGACAGCCGCTCCTTTATGCTCGCCTTATATCCTTCGTCTTCAACTTCGGTCACTTTTCCGGGGTAAAACACGCTCTCATAGTTGACCACCAGAAAATCGCATGCTTTGAAAGCACCCTTACTGCCATCTAATTGAAAATCACTTCTGATTTGATGTGGGAGTATCGACGACGGAGCAGAGTGTACATCAAATACGCTTTATTCGAGATCGCCGAAAGATTGAACGCTGTCTTCAGACACTTAAACAGAAATCCCGTCACTGCTGCTGTTTGTGTCTTCGTCTGACGTCCATAAATTTCAAGACTTTAAGGTCTTGCTGGAAGATTGTTTCTGCCTCTTTGTCCGTTTCCTTCAACTGCCAGTCGCGTCTTTGATCCCTCTGGACAGTGTGTCACAAAGTAGCCCCATCAAATGTCTATATTTTGGTCATATTATCACACCTCGCATAAATATAATTTGACAGGTTATATGAGACGTTCAAAACTAAAGTGGATCAAGTCCATAAATTATTGTTTTGCGATAATCAAGATTAAAGTTTATTAACGCTAGTTGAATCCACAGAGTAAGAAATAATAGAATAGACAGAGAAAGAATAGAGAGGCAGTAAATCATGAAAACGGATTTCAATATGAAGCCGGCTATCGTTCAAATCATTAGGTCCAAACCAGCCACTTCATTGGACGGAGAGAGGCTGCAAGTGGAACAAGGACCGGATTCATTGGAAGGGGATAGGTTTTTTTTTAAGCAAGCCGCCATTTGTTTGGGCCGACTTTAGGGTTGCATTTTTGATGTCACTCCAAACGTAAATATTTCACCTCCAATTACTCTTTACTCCGTGAGTTGAATCCTAAAATGATTTTTAAGATAATTTTCTTTTTATTGCTGTAGTGTGAAGACTAACTTAAATATTGGGTCATAATTTGAAAAATCAAAAACAACAATTTATTGATCCACTTTAGCACGGACATTTTAAGAGATCTTTTCAGGGCTAGAGACAACAGCTGCCATCTGTTAGAAAATAGCGACAGCAGGGACTTGGTTCACTATGGCTCTGAAAATATATTCCATTAACAAGTATTAATCCGCAACAGACAATTTTTTTTATACTTTTGGACTTGATCCACTTTAGCTCTGAACGCTTTATATTACTCCACAGTCTAATTAGCATAATAAAAACAAAGAATATTTACATGTGTTGGCTCTTTCTCATAGATGTTAGGTTTCAGGTCACAAAGTGTCCGGATTCCGAGACAACAACGCAGGGAGAGATTTGAATGATACATCAGCCATTTAGAACAAGCGGGGAGTAGGAACTTCGGGCAGTGGTCTTTAAGTGACGTGGCACGCCGTAAAAGGCGGTGGCACTGCTGTTTGATTTCCTGGCATCGCGGATAGGGCGGGAGATATGAAATACGAAAACTAGACCACGTGTCACAAATTAATCCCTGACATCACAAAATTTCTTACAGTCTTACGGCATATTTTATTTCACCCAAAGAAAGATTTTATAACTATTTTATTTTGGTGCCCTGCTTATACAATGGGAGTGTCATATGCTGCCTATGGCGTCGTTCAAAAAGGCGCGATAAACGATGTGTTAAAATGTATGGATGAAATGTAACTCAGTCATAAGTTCATATTTATTTTTTTAATCAAGGGATAAATTATGTTTGATTTTCTTTAAAAATACCGTTTTATTTATCTATATTAATGATAAGCTAAACAGCATAAATGTTTATTCTGTATTTTCTGTAATCAAATTTGCTATATTTATTTCAGATTTATTCAAAAATTTAATCTTAAATGCATAGAGAATAACCACACAACGAAGGACTTTTAAAATAATTCTTATTTGGATAATTTTTAATGAATACATTTTATGTAGTCGATAAATTCATTTGCATGCCATTCCCGCGATTAACATTTATGAATTTTATAGTTCCGAAAATAAAGTGATCATATGGAAATTCGCCTTTTTAATATTTGAAAACAGTTACTTAACCCATCATTAGCACTTTACTTTGGTAAAATCTTTCTTGAAGGCGCTTCTTTGCAGTAAGGTAATTTTTGTAATTAATTAAATTTCTAAAAAGAAAGGAAAAGTGTTGCAAATCTTAATCTGAGTACTTTGGAATAATAAATTAGGTTCATAAGAATTCTATTTACAAAATTATGTTTCTCTGAGAGAAGTCGCTTTGGGTGATTAGTTTTTAATTTGCTACATTTTCCAAGAATCGATGTTTTCCAAAAAGGACTATTATCTTCACCGCAGTCAAAATTATTAAAACTTAGTTTATATCACATATTAAACTATTATTCTTAAGGTTTTCTCAGCTAATTTGGTAGAAATGAAATACAATTTTTAACTGTATTACATTGTACCAATGTGTATATTTTGATAGCATTACTATTTCTTTTCTTTAAGGAGATTTTAGAAAGGTAAGGCGATTTTAAACATAAACTACACTTTTTTATCTATATACACATTGTAAAGAAAGACAAATGTTTCCGAAAGTATTACGAAATTTACTGCAGTTTTCGAAAATATAATACAAGGTTAGCAAAATGAATGACCGGATTAAAAAAAAAATTTTCAAAGCTATTACACATATTATAATAAGTGATATATGAAAATAAAGAAAAACATCCCAAATATTTTTTTGGCGATGATTTACCTTTATTAATATGGCCATCAGGGTCCCCGGATCTTACGCTATGGGATTTCTTTTTGTGTGTTTACATCACAGATCTTGTTTATTAACCATTATTGCCGTAAACACTTAAAGAACTTAAAAAACGCATCAGTGCTACATTGAAAACCGCTGACAGTGTAAAACTGCAAAATGTGTAGAACGAATTTGATTACAGATTAAATGTTTATAGTATTACAAAATTTTCACACATCGATCATGTGTAACTAAAAAAAAAAACCATGAATTTTTTTTTTAATTTACATATATTATTTATTATAACATGTGTAATAGTTCTGGAAATATAAATTTTTAAAATCCGGTCATTCATTTATGGTAACACTGTATAATCTTTTCCGAGTTACTCACTAATCTGAAAAAAGACAATTTATCTTCCGAAACTTCAGAAATCAATAGATTTCGGAGCTTTAAAGAAGTATTGCTGAAACAAAAGTTTCTCTTGCTGTCCGTAGTTTTCGAAAACGTTTCCGAGTATGTTTTACAGTGTATTAATTAGTTTTCTCAACACGAAATATCCAGTTTTCGCATGCGATAAATTCTCAAGTAAACATTTTTAGCTACGTAAAAGGGTTTTTAGATGCAAGAATAACAAAAAAGTGTTAATGTTAATGTTGATGTTAATGGTGTTAATTTAGCATGTTTGTCTGTTGACCATTTTTATGGAATATGAAAATAATTATTTGAGGATTGACAGCATCCAAAAAAGATTGCTTTCTTGCTCAGAAAGCTGATTGTTACACTGTAAATACTACTTTGAAAAGTTTCCGATAATTACCTGCTGCAAAAGAAATTCTTGGTTAAGAAATGCTTCTTCAAATCCCGGAAATCTATTGGTTTCTGGAGGTACATAACGCTTTTCGGAGTCGTGGGTAACTTGGATGAGATTATATTATATTTTCGTAAACCATATTAAATGTCAAAAGTTTTTCGGAAACATTTCTCTTTTTATGCATTACAGGGTGCCCCGAAAAACGTTAAAAAGTATTTCTTTTCTATTGGAGATTAATAGGCAATGTAATAATAAGCAATGTATAGGCGATAAAAAACAGACAGAAAATAAGATTATATTAATAAATTAGTCCTGCCATTAATTTTTGAAATTTTATATTCTATAAATTTCTATACGAATCCTCAAGACTAAATTGGTCAATTTAAAAAATATTTTTTTTTTCTGCAGCAAGATCATTAAAAAAAACTGCATATATTTTCGAAAATGAAAGCTTGAGGGGGGAATGTGTTACGCCTAATTCGAAATTGGCCATTGTAAATGGGGGCCACAAAATTAGAAATGTATGAGATATTGCAAACAAAAGGAAACACGGACAATAATGCATACGTAATTTACATTAAATAATTGCTACGGAGGCGTGATATTCTAACCACGACCTCTAGAATGTCTTCTAGCAGCACTTCCACATCCGGAGGTCTTTTTAAACCATAAGATTATACACTTCGATACATCTCTTGCTATTGTAATTTGAGTGACACTTTGTCTTACCTTGAGACATCCAACTGCTCAACCATGATCGTATGCAATCAAATGATGCTTTACAGGCATTTAACAGTCAATACCCGTCGTCCAAAAAGAAATTCACAGCTCTACCTTCAGAAACTGACAGTGTGACTTCCCCTTCAAATGTTACTACTTGTAATTTCAAAGAAGGAAACCACATGAATGCACTGCTTTTAATACAGACAAGGGACCTTGCCATATAACGTCCTCTACCGCTGTTTTTTCTGTGATTGCGCGGTTTAATGAAATGCAATTTTGCATAAATTCGTTGTTCCTCAACATTTGACAAGCAGTGCATATTCCGTATGGCAGTCTCAGCCCATTAACTAAAAGGTTCTGAAGAAAGCCATGTTACACACGGAGTCTCTTCTGATCGTTGGCCAGGCCAATAATCATTTCTAAATCGTTAGTTTTGGAGTTATAGTGAAAAAGTAACAACGCTTCAAACGTTGTTGTTCATCATACGAAAATCAGTTTTCGTCAAAATAGTTTCCTTTAAGTTACATCTCTGGATTCTATAAGTTACATCTAGAAAAACATGCTGTAACAAGATAAAATAAAAAATTCATTTTTGCACCACCAAAATGTACCCAGTGTTTTCATTTTTAGTGATGAATAACAACATTTGAAACATTTTTGCAATTTGAGCAGTACTTCTAAAACTTACAAGTTAGTTATTGGTCAAAAACAAAAAGAAGCACCCTGTGTAGTTCATATCCAAAATTCTGGAACCTAGTCCATTTTGCACAAATTATATATTACGAGGCGGAATCCATCAAAATTAGTCGGAATAAAAGTTTAATAAGGAGCTGTTACGAGAACTTACAATAAACCTACAACAATAATTGCAAAAAAAGAATCAATTATTCATTGGCTAGTCAAACTACAAAAAACAATTATTATTTTGAACTTCAGTTAGTGAAATACAGTTTCTGTTAATTTTAACTTTTCTCATTATAGAAAAAATTAAACTTTTTTCATCTAATTCGTAGTTTATTTCAAAATAGAGTAATAAAAATAAAGTAATTAATTCAGGCTCTAATCTTTGTAATTACGGCATGAAAAATCAACGAAAACTACTTCCTCTAACAAAATCACCGTAATCTTTTTCCCTTAGTTTTATGAATAAAAAAATGCTTTAACCCTCTGACCGCCGAGCAAAAGTGGGAAATTGTAATGTTGTTTTCACTTTAAAAAATGCTAAGAAAACATGATATAAAAAACTTAATAACCTATATGAATATAATCCTTCAGATTATTAATCATCACTTAATGACTTAAAACTACAATATTTTTGTAGAATTATATTAATTTAAATAATGCTAGTATTGCAGTGAAAACTACAGCATAGTGAACGGATATATCAGTTTCACGGCGGGAGAAGGTTGAGCTAAATATAACGCCATTTTCACTCTGTCCAACTTTTCATACGTACTTTTCAATTTCAGGAGCCATGTATCATTTCAAAGATAGTTTGACGCGCAATACGTTATTAAAATATATTTCCAGAAATATTGACGCGATGCTTTCCGGAAAATGCTTTTGTATATAAACTATCTATCTATACTATTATACTCTGAAAACGTCTGTCTGTGTGTCCGTCTGTACTCCAAACAACTGTGCGAATCCGGCGAGTTGGGGGTCGACAAAGGTAGTAGTACCTTTCGACGCGGAAAAATTCCAGAAAGCCATTATTTCAAATTTCAAGGACATCATATCGTAATTAGCTGAGATATTAATTAAAAACTCATAAAAAACACACTGTGTTTCTCAAAATGGTGTGCGTGCACAGTTCCGAGCTTTCCGAACATCACTAGCAGAGAAGATACAACAGGCGAAACGGTTATTTTTTTTCGCGTATTTTGGAGTTCGTATTGTTTTAATCGTTCGAAATACAGGAAAACGAAATATACCAAACTCCATATATGTACATTAAGCTTTCTAAAGGTGCAATCCGTTTAAAAAAATACGAAAGTTAACCCTTTCAAAATATTTAATTTAGGAACTTCGAATTCGGACCCAAACCATAGGTTTGTTCAGAAAGAAATTATTTTTATACAATTTTTTTTTTATTCGAGGTTCGTTTGGAAGGATATTTTAATTTAATTTGAAGCTCATTTGCAAAAACCAACCAGCGTAGCGGGCGAAGCTCAGTAGTCATTATTTTATTTTATGTTTTATTCGACTGCGATATTCGACTGCGATTAGCGATATTAAACCACAAGAATGATATTTACATAAACCATACTCGAGAACTTTTCACGGAAACTCATCTTTGAAATCTATTGAGATCCAAATCTCAGTACCAACGGAATGAAAAGTCCAGTAAATTACGTCATTTAGTTGAAATCGCAGTAAAACGTTTCAACGAAAGTATAACTTTTCTGTTAAACATGGCGCGATTTTTACCAGAAAATGTCCTTTTGAATTAGGCGTTATCCTTCGATGTTAAATTTACTCTAGTAGTCTAAACAAACGACTACTATGCTTTATTTCCTATTTCGTTTACATACTGTATGTTATAGCGAAGCGTTTTAATACTGTAGATGCAATGGTAACATATTTTAAGACTTACATTAAATAGGAAAAGAAACACAGCAACTGATGGTTTAGAGTCAGCCTTTCTCTTTTGAAATAAAACGTCATGATTGACATCATGACTTAATACGCGTATGAGGTTCCAATCTCCTGACCAGCCAAAGTCCTTAAATAATGTTTTTGTTACCAGCGGAATGAAAAATTACTGAAAATCATTTCGACACAATTGTACTGAAATCTTAAAGTTTTATGAATGAAAATGCCTGTTTTCGTTCAAACATGACGTCATTTTCACTGGCAGCAGTGTCGCTGCGATCGACATTTATTGTTCAGCATCGTTCAACATTAATGGGATTCGATTTTTTAGCACATTTTTAATAGCTGAGTACCACACTATATCTTCTAGACACTATAGTTTAGGGAGAAAAGGATAGGAGCCCCTTTAGTTCTAATCTCGGTGCAGCTAAATGCAAATAACCGACAAAAATCAAGTTCAGTAGATAAAATCGTGGTAAAACTTTCTAGTTCTCTGATTGAAGATGCACATTTTTTAATAAACATGAAATCATTTTTACTGGCGGAAGCAATTCGCTTTTCTAAAATTATGTTCCAATCATATTGTTAGCGGAATAACAAAATAATGAAAGTTATTAATACACAAATATGTTGGGATATAACAGCTTTATGAACAAAAATGCGTCTTTTTTAACATGACGTCATTATCACAGACATTAAGACTCAGTTCAATTCAATTCATTCCGTATTTTAACAATTAGGGCTCTTTGTAGTGTAGGAAGGAAAATATTAATAGACCTTTGGCCTTAATACCGATACAGGATAAATAAAAAACAAATATACATTACGTTTTTTAGACACAAATATATTAAAATATGCATTTTTTATACGTGGAAATGCACATTTCCATTCGAATTCCTTTTAAAAAGGATTTCCACAAGCATTTCTTCATTGAAGCTTTAATCTCCAATTTCAGAGATGGTTGAACGAAAAAACTCTGAAAAATAATGTCATTTTCACGCAATTATAGGAAAATATTACCGTTTTATGAATTACAACAGGTGAGAGATATTTTGAATTTACAAACTATGTGATTTTGATTTTAGAGACACTGATAATCTTAACCCTACAGTGCGCAGTGACGCATAGATGAATCAAATAAAATGTAACTTTTAGCAAATAAACTCAGTTCAAAGCAATTACTACATTTAATTAAAAATAGTTGTTTTATATAATCACAGAAGTTTTCTATTAAATAATTCGAAGAATTTCTCTAAAGTTTCTGGTATCTAACTTAAGTATGAGTATAAAAAAGCATGTTTCCAAAAGAAAAGAAGATTTTAGCGTTAAGCACCATATATTATTTTTCCCTTTTTCATAATGAAAAAATTGGTATCGATAAAGCTATTATAATCCTCGTTTTTTCTTTTAATCTACAACAACAAAAGTAATCAGATTGCCAAAATTTTGAACAAATTTCATTAAAAATATTTAAAATTAGAGATAAAATATAAAAATTGAAACATTTAAAAAATTGCTATCGAATGGACAACATTATAACAGTCTTTTAAACATTTTCCAACACAATTGAAAAGTGTTTACGAATTCGGTTTTCTGGCAGTCTGTCTGTCTGTCCGTCTGATCGTGGTGTGACTCGCGTAAATATACTCGGAGTGCCATGAATTTGATTATTGAGGTTTACCTTGGCATGTTCTGTACTGAAAATGAAGTGCTATTTAAAGCTGCATTTATAGTGCTATTTAAGTGCTGCATTTATAGTTCGTTTACAGGAACGCTCAAAAGAGTTTCGTTAAATTATGGTCTACTCAAAAAAAAGTTTGCAATGTATTTTAATCATGTTGCACTACTTCAAACATACTAAAATTGATACATACCATTGAAGAATACTACAAGATGCTTACTGTAGAATATGGTATGGGTAGCATTTATACTTTGTATATAGGGGAACTCAAAATAATTCCGTTATATTATGGTCTAAAGGTAAAAATATTTTGCAAGATATTTTAATGATGTTACATCATTACAAACATAATGTAATTGTAATGAATTTCTGAGATGCACTAAAGCATGCTATCTGTAGAATATCGAGTGCAAAGCATTTGTCATTCATTTACAGGGTTATACAAAAAAATTCGCTTACATAATGGTCTAAGGACTGTTTTCAGCGTATTTTAATTGTGTCGATGCTTGCTGTAGAATATGATGTGCACAGCATTTATCGTTCATTTAGAGCAGCGCTTCCCAACCTTTTTTCTTTCACGTACCCCTTGCTTAGGATTTTCAGTTCGGAGTATCCCCATTTATCATAACCACCCAACCACTCCTTTCCTCCCACACATATTAATTAAAATCTTCATCTCCCGTGAATGCGAAATCCATATTTCAAGAATTATTCATTATTATATTTTCTATTCATTAAGAGAGCACTGGTATTTTCAGCATTATTTAAAGTATTATAAAGAATTATTATTCAGTAATTTATCAGTTATAAGAACATGCCTATTAACATCTGCACTCATGTTCTCTTGCAATTCTAAATAATCAAATTGTTTCGAAGAACTTGCAGTTCCCGAATCATCAGGTTGAATTTCAATCGTAGTTGCAATACTCTTAAGAGTTCCAGATTTCAACTCGTTATCCATTTTAAATATAAACCAAATCATTCAAATAATAAGTAAACACTTCAAATTAAACACTCATTAAAAGGAAAAAAAAGCTTTCCAATTAGTATACGGTAGTGATATAACTCCGCCTATTCGAAAATGAAAATAAGGGCCTGATTTTCAACACGTTTTTAAATAAAACATTAAAACAAGAAGCTCTGGCGTAATTTAGGCGTTTTTGTAATTATTATTAGAAACGGGAATAAATAAGGCCTGGGCAAAGAACATTGTAAAATGATCAATGATAGTTTTAGCAAAGATTGGGAAAATATATAAGTACTCATGCAATATGATCAGCAGTAGGCGGAGCTAGTAACATAGAATTATCAATGGATTATTAAGTCTAGTGAGCTTTTACCCTCATTTTGAGTATAACATATTCGAGTAACACATGAGACTAACTTTGTAATCCAAAACTATCAACTTTCTTTATGTGTTTTCAGTTAAATAATTTTTGTGATTTCCGCCATTACCGATATGATTTTCACATACCCCAGGTCGAAAATCGCTGATTTAGAGGGACATACAAAAAATTTCAGTTACCGTACTGTATCCGAAGTACTGCCTATCAGCGATAATTGTTGGAAGTGCGATTTCAGTTATGGGTATGCGTTTTTAAGTTTAACTCCATTTTTGCATACTACGTGTTTTTTTTTTTATAAATTCTACAAATGAAATGTAAGGCTACACAAAAGAATTCGTAAGAATTACCGAGTATGAGCGTGAATTACTTAAAGTTGCAAACTTCAAGCTGAACTATATTTAGTATTCTAGGAAATGTTTGTAGAATATAAATAAAATCATATACAGAGCTACGCAAAGAAATGCATACATGGCCGCCTATGGATGGTAATTTCTGAAAAGTGTGATTTCATAGTTTGAAGCGTGTTTTTGCCTGAATTAAATTTTATCTTAATATGTGGCTTGTATAAAAATCTGTAGGTTATATACAGGGCTGTGCAAAATAATTCAGGCACTTTTGTCGAAATTCCTAACGGTGAATTTTTATTTGTGTTGTGCGTTTTCTTACTAAACTAAACTTTAGCATACCATGTAGAATATATACAAATCTATAGATCATATACAGTTGATGCACAAAAGAATTGGAGTACCTTTTCGAATACGGACGGTAATTGCTGAAATCCGGTTTTCAAATGCTTGTTGTAGTTTGATTTTATTTAAAAAATATCATTTAATTTTTGAATAATAATTGCAGACTAAACTATCTTAATATTATACCTTTCACAATTTTATAATCTGAATGATATCATTTGCTTCGAATTCTTCAAACAATTAGTAGTTAATACCGAAGAATAGTAATATCCAAGGATTAGTATTTAATACCTAAGAATAAACAAATTCGGCTACATAATGGTCTACGGAGAATATGTGTTTGAACCGTATTTTAATTATGTTTACTACAAACATCAAAGTACGTTTAGAGATTTAATAGAAAACTTTCAGTCGCATAAATTTAAATGTATTAAATTTAGGTTGTCAATAAATTCATCAATTTGCATATATCTTACTTTCAACATTTATTACAGATTTAATATAATTTAAAACAATTCTAAAATAAAATTATTACTTTTAAAATTCGCCTTTTTAAGATTTGATAACAGTAACTTAACACATCATTAGCACCTTACTTTGTCGAGTTATCTGACGAATTATTTCTTTTTCACTCTGCTAATTTCATCATTAATTAAACTTGAAGAAGAGAGAAAAGTGTTGCCATTCTTAAGTTGGGTACTTTAAGATAATAAATTGGGTGTATGAAATATTCTATTTTCAAAACTTTCTTGTTCACTCAGAGGTGTAATCTTGGATGATTAGTTTTCAATTTGTTAATTTTTCGAGGAATAAATGTTTCGCAATTATTAATTTCATTGCGGTTAAAATTTAAATTTCTTCTAAATCAAATAACATTAAATGTACAGTTTTAAAGTATTCATACAACTTTCGAGACTTTCATTTTAATTTTCGTTCATCTAAATTTAACACTGTCCAATACACTTGCAAAGTGTTTATGGCTTCGATTTGTCTGGTCGTCTGTCTGCTTGTCTGTATGTCTGTCTGTTAGTCAGGCAGAACTCTAACTGTTGTAAATACACTCGGATTGCCATGCAATTGACATATGTTATTGAAGTTCACACTGCAAAAAAAGTGTTGATTTTACAGTATAATACTGGCATCCCAGCTGCCAGTATTATGCCGTAAAATTAACAGTAATAAACTGTTAAATAAGCAATAATACACTGTTGCGTATGTGTGGTAGCATATTACCGCTTATTTTACTGTTTATTACTGTTAATTTTACGGTATAATACTGGCAGATGGGATGGCAGTGTTATACCGTAAAATCAACAACTGTTTTTGTTGCAATATAGTATGTCAACATAAAATTATATTTTGAGGAACTTAGTACTTAAAAAAGGATAAAATTTTCCTGAGGTTTCTCTTTGCTTTCTTCTATCTATAGAAGAAGAAAGTATTGGATTCGTGAAAATTTCAACTTCCGGTTTTACATTTTAGAAGGTAACACGAACCTAAACGGCCTAAACACGATTTCACTGTTTTTAGGAAATGTCTGCCCGTGAAACTGTGTGTTAGTCTGTCTGTATGTGACTTAAATTTTGTGGGCTCTCTTTCTCAAGAACTAATGCACGGAATTTAATCCAACTTCAAGAGCCATTAGACCAAACATAAATTGGTGTTGATTAGGTTAGAGTGCTACCCCCTTCCAACAGGGGCTCTGCTATGCTGTGTTTTTCACGATTTCTACAATAGCTGTATCACAAAAACGGAATTTCATAAAACTTCATGTTCTGTTAGACTTTAACATAAACAGATGCTGATTAGGCTTGGATGTATATTGTCCAACAGGTGGCGCTGATGCGTTGTGTTTTTACTATTTCCGCCATAGTTATATCTCAAGAACTAATGCATGGATTTCATATTCCGTTAGGGGTTGACATAAGCAGATGCTAATTCAATTTTGTCTTGATCGCTCAACAAGTGACGCTGCTATTCTATTCTCAGGGAAAGATTTCTAATCGGGACCACAATCAATTGATGAAATTTAGCGAGCGTTGTTAGCAGTATTATTAACACCATTATTGTATCTCTCATAAACTTTTAAACACATTGTTGCTAGGATAAGTGATTTTTAAACTATGTAAGGAGAAACGATGTAAGCGGCAGACGATTTTTCAAGAATAAACGTAATTTCGAGTCGCAGGGGTTCCCAAACTTTTAGACCGACGTCCCAATAGAAGTCCATATTTCCGCGTACCATCAGGTTATCAAACACAAGGCTAATATAAAAAAAACTGGTAAAGTGGAACCATTTTAAGTAACTTTATTGTATTAAAAACCGATTTCCATGAAATAGAAAGAAACTTAAACATTTTCTACAGAAGAAAAGAAAAATTTCAACTGACAGACTTAAACAAATAATGAATTATGTTTCAAATAAAACAAATAGAAGTCCATATTTCCGCGTACCACCAGGTTATCAAACATAATGCTAATATAAAAAAAACTGTGAAAGTGGAAGGAACCATTTTAAATAACTTTATTGTATTAAAAACCGATTTCCATGATATAGAAATAAACTTAAACATTTGGTACAGAAGAAAAGAAAAATTTCAACTGACAGACTTAAACAAATAATGAATTATGTTTCAAATAAAACAAATAGAAGTCCATATTTCCGCGTACCACCAGGTTATCAAACATAATGCTAATATAAAAAAAAAAACTGTGAAAGTGGAAGGAACCATTTTAAATAACTTTATTGTATTAAAAACCGATTTCCATGAAATAGAAAGAAACTTAAACATTTGGTACAGAAGAAAAGAAAAATTTCAACTGACAGACTTAAACAAATAATGAATCCTGTTTCAAATAAAACAAATAGAAGTCCATATTTCCGCGTACCATCAGGTTATCAAACATAATGCTAATATAAAAAAAGCTGTGAAAGTGGAAGGAACCATTTTAAATAACTTTATTGTATTAAAAACCAATTTCCATGAAATAGAAAGAAACTTAAACATTTAGTACAGAAGAAAAGAAAAATTTCTACTGACAGACTTAAACAAATAATGAATTATGTTTCAAATAAAACAAATAGAAGTCCATATTTCCGCGTACCACCAGGTTATCAAACATAATGCTAATATAAAAAACAAAAAAACTGTGAAAGTGGAAGGAACCATTTTAAATAACTTTATTGTATTAAAAACCGATTTCCATGAAATAGAAAGAAACTTAAACATTTGGTACAGAAGAAAAGAAAAATTTCAACTGACAGACTTAAACAAATAATGAATTTTGTTTGAAGTAAAACTTCCACACTGAAATAACTTGTACAGAAAAAAAAAGTATTAAATTACACTTTGAATTTTTTTTTGTTTTAACTCCTCCTATTTGAATAGGCTTCTCCTACTTTCACTGATTCAGACTTTACCTTCAGATAAAACAATTTAAAAAACGTTTAAAACAGTTTTTCTGCTAATTAAAACTGTTTAATTGATTAATTTTTGAATTAAGTCTTCATTTACAAATTTTAATTTTTTCCCCATATAATTGTAATAATTACATATGTTTAATTCCCGAAAACTGGTTGTATCATAAGCAGCGTGTGCGAATTTCAGAGAGTTTGCTATAACAAACATTTCTAGGTACAACAAAAACAAAAAAAAAACGTTTACAGTCTCGTAATTTTCATTCGAAAATTTCCAAAGTGATAAATTCATGCCGTTTTTGATTTTATAATATTATGCTGGTATTTCATTTTACGTACCAGCATCGCACTTTCGCGTACCAGTAGCCAGAACTTTGCGTACCAGTACTGGTACGCGTACCAAATTTTCGGAATACCTGCTCTAGAGGATATTTCATTTATTTATTTTAAACTATGGATTAAGAAACTGTAGAATAGACGATTTATGAACAAGGCAATTTCTTGTAATTTTTTTATACCATTTAAATAATTTAATTCATCTGATGTATATAGAAGAAAGTTTTGTGATGGCTACAATGTACTAGTTGAATTACGGGATGTAAACTAGATCCTGCGGAAAAACTGTTAAAATAAAGATATAGCATTTTGAATACTGAAATTTATTTAGCGGAAGAAAAAGAGAGTGGATGTAAGAAAAAAAGTTAACCCATAAAACCTCTTTAGGAAATAATAACTTTCATTCCGAATCATAAAACTTCTCTTGAATCTACCACATAAGTTTTATTATGTCATTAATGTATGTTGGGGGGGGGGGGGGGGCGGGGAAGGGGGTGTAAAGTGGATTCTTTACATTGTAAAGTTTGAATTTTCTCTTTAAATAAACAAGATTGTAGTATAGGCATATTTTATCAGAATGGTCTTTATTTTATTTTTTAAACACAATATATTTTATATCAATTTAGATCGTATATTTCGGAAGAAACTAATCTATAACTTAAAGGGAATTTTTTATTCTTTTTTTCATTTTTTTTTCTTTGAAACAGGCAGACCCGCCAGGCGTTGCCCGGGTTCAGACCGGTTCGAGTCTGCCGTGAAAAACTAAGCTCGGACTTGGGTATGGAACCAGTCTAATGAGAGAAACTCGGCTTGAAATAGAGGCCCATGGGTCGCTCCGGGTTCAAACTTCGGGCCATGCCGAGCTTGTACATTGGCAATTTAACGAATTGTAAGAAAGAATAGTAAGAACAAGAACAACACGAGGAAAAAAACCCTGAAAATTTAAATCGTGCTAGAGCCGTAACCGGTCAGAAAAGTCAGAGAGAGCTAGGAAAAATTTTGGTGGGGCTAATTCTGAATGTTTTTACGATGTTTGTAATTTGTTGATAAAACGTTTTACCTAAAATATTTGTATTTCAGTTTTTTGAATTTTCGAAATGTTTCTGTATTTTTACAATTCAATTATTTTTTTATTACAAGTGTCTTTGCAATCAAAAGTTTTAAAATTTTATTATTAAATTATTAAAATGTTATGAAGCTTAAAGGAAGTTCAAGAGGTTGCTATGCTTATGTGTTCTATTATTAGAATTTGCAAAGAGTAACATTTTGTGACATCGGGACAAAACGGTAGGAACATGTCAAAAAGTTAGGCGGTCCTTTGGCTTTACTGTGTTAAATTAACATTAGGAGTCACACTGGAAATAAATAAGCATTCGTTGTCGCACAATGCTGAAAGAAACATTATATATATATATATATATACAATTTACTTCTGTTTGTATATAAAAATAGATAAATGTCTTCTTTATATTAAAGAAATTGTATAAATATTGAAAAAAATTGCTTGTGTATACGAAACAGTTAATAGGTTGCCATAAAATATGTTGGCAAATTTATTTTTCGAGGCCATTTTCTATGTTCTCTTTCATAATCATTCAAACTTAAAACTTTATTTGATTAAACTTTTGCAAGAGCTTATTGCACTATTATCTAAATTTGAATTTTTTTTTTTAAAGTTGAAGAAGGTAATATTAAAACTTTACTGTTACGAATTAAAATGTATGCAGCATAAAGGTAAAATAAATTTTTGAATACCACAGAATAATTTTTCCTATTTATCTATAAAATATTCAACAGATGTTATAATGTCATCGTTGTATCATTTCTTAAATTGTTTATCGTCTGCTCCTTTTCTTTTTCCAACGATCATTTGGCCTTTTTAGGTGCGTTCGTAATTATATAAATACGTAGCACCTATAGTCGTCGTTTGGTCCGTCCGTCTGTCTGTCTGTCCGTCCGTCTGTCTGTCTGTCCGCATATAACAACTCAAAAACTACCCAACCAAATGGTTTGCAATTTAAAATATATTATCTTTGCAGAATTTTGTCGAGACATTTCAAATTTTATTAAAATCGAATCAAAACTTTAGGAGATATTAATAAAAATATTTATTAAGAAATTTGAATTTTTTTTTTTTAAATCGGTGCTTTTTTGTTATAGGAGCTTCCGATGGATGTTAAATCGTCAAGCGACCGAGATGCTTATTTTATGACAGAAATTAATCTGCAGACGATATAATTTATTTCACAGAATAAAAAATCATCAAGAACTGAATATTTATATAACTAGCTGATACATATATATCTGAATATTTATATAACTAGTTAAGATATTTGTATGAACAGTGTCATAAAATATATACTTAACTAGCTGTTTAACCCGTTCTACGCATGGGATATCATGAATTTAATTCTAAAACGTGCGTACGAACGCACCTCGTTTGTAACGTTTGACGTACAATTTCCAACTTGTTCGTTTTAGAGACAAACGTTCATTCAAATACGCCGGAATATTTTCATTAACAATAAAATAGTCATCCGTCAAAATATCGATTATTTTTTTCTCGGCACAACAAGTTCAGTTTCATCATCTCGTTTAATTCTATCTTCACGAATTATAAAATAATCATCAAAATGTTTAATGCAGACCACTGTTGTTGCACTAGGAGTAAAATTATCACGATGTAATTTTCTTAGCTACAATTTCTTCTGTTCGTTATCAATTGGAAATTTGAAGACTGTAGTACTGCTTTGCAGTATCGTAGTTAGATTTGAAACCAGGAGCATAACATTTCCACACCATTATTTTATATATATAATCTACACTTTCTTTAATAGTCTCTTTCTTTAATAGTTATAATCTACAGTTATTTATAGAGTTATAATCTAAATACACTGAAAAATATTATTAATTAATAAATAAAACAATAAATAATATCAAAATACCATTGTAAACAATCCATACGAACGAACAAATATGTGGAAAATTTTAAGTATGATGGATGTCGTTTATAACGTCACGCATGCTCTTAGTATAAGGCCCTGTAAAAAGAGCTGTAAGCGCCATATCGGAGGGCCCGGTTAAGGGATTCTGGTTAATGTAGTGATTTATTAAAGAGCCAATGTGGTAAATCTGTTGGCGTGTTTCTAATTTCAAAATCAATACGCAATTGTCCTTAACGTTACAGCCCCACCAGTGGCTGAGAGGTTCTGTACTCGAAGCTGGTAGACGGGAAGTGCTGGGTTCGATCCCAATCGCGCCCGTCGGCCTAATCGTTCGGAGTTTTCGTGGTTTTCTTCGAGCCGTGGATTTATCCATGCGTAAATACGGGTTAGGTTCCCTTAGAAAGACCCCCACGAAGGGCACCCCCCCGGGCCTATATCCCAAGTGTAGATAATTGGTCGTCAATAATCAACCCAACCCAACCCTTAACGTTACATTTTTCTTTGGCGCCATAACTCGACCCAGATAAATAGTGTTGGTCTCTCTAAACGTGATTTGATTCTGAACTTTGATTGCTTGAAGTTGGTGTTTTGCTTGAGTGCCGGGGAGGGGGGGGGGGCGCCTCACATTTTTCACCTCTCATTACGTTAAATAGAAACTAGTCGTTGGGGGCCACCGTAATACTTACCCATCATGGATATCCATAATATAAAATATAAAAATAAAACATCTGTAAACTATTTATAAAATGCATTGCAATTCGAATAAAATCGTGGCTTGATGACGTCATAAACTTTAAATGCTTATAACTCCAAAAATGTTAATCATATTAACTAACGGTTTATTGCGACAGATTAAGCGTCTCATTTCCAATTAAAATATATCTTTGAATTGAAATTTGGATGAAATACAGAGTAATGAAAAATCGAAGAGTATTGAAAATATGATTATAAATATCTCGGCAACTAGCTATCGGATCATCTTCATTCTTTATTCAAAATTTATGTTTTTTTATTGTCTTTTATATTCACCAATTAAAATAAACAATTTCCAAAATTTTTATATACCTTTTATCAGAACGATTATTTCGAGAGTCCGAAAAAAATAGTTCCGGATAATCGAGGCTACTGAAATTCAATATACTTTTTCCCATTAATACATACTAAGTACATACCAAATTTCAAGTCTCTATCTCAATTTCTTCGGGAGATAGATCGTTTACAGACACACAGACACACAGACGGACGGCAAATTTTTTTTTCTAAAAATATGTTTTTCGGAATCTCCAGTGTCTGAAAAGTGTAAATATGTCAATTTTTTTTTTTTTTTTTTTTTTTTTTTTAGATTTTCATAACGATTACAAGGCTTACCCTATACTACGTATGATGAGTAAGTAAAACGTTTTCCACGGAAGCTTGACTCCATATTTTTATATACATTGATATGAATCTTTACAGGGGAGGGGAATCTGGATATTGGTTTTTAATAACACGAATTATCAAACTATGTATTCGTGATGTTACGATCAAACTAAAAATTGACTTTGAATACGCCGAAACCAGCTATTTATTTGATTTCTGGACATAAGGTATTCTATATATGAGGTAAAACACACAGTAACGAGCACTAGTATAAATTTATTCAAATATACATTCAATGATAATCTGTGTTAGAAATTAAAACAATTATCTGGCATAAAAAAAAACAATGGGATGATGGCACGTCTGTATCAGTGTCGGTGGATTGATTTTCGATTGACATTTGTACTGATCAGAAGCTTGTATACAGTTTTAAACGTCTACTGTAAAATATATAATTATAATTATAATTTTTGTTTTTTGTTTTATTAAATGTCTTTATATTTAAAAAAATAAAAACACAAGAACTCACATTTTAATCACCAAATTGTTGCTGAAGAAAATTAAAATAGGCATCGGATTGTGGATTATGTTTTTTTTTTTTTTTTTTTTTTTTTTTTTTTTTTGTTTACGAAATAAGCGTAGGGGATCGTCTCCATACTGAAAAACTAATAAACTTTGAATTTTCAACATTAACATAAAAACTTACTTCTTATTTCGATTCCAGAGTAAATTGTAACTTTAGATAACAAACGGGAAACCACTTAATCATTTCAAATTTTTATTAAATCTTAGCAGAAATCATAAAAATCGTTGAGATAAATGCGTTTAACGCCTCGTAAATTATAGACTTGTTTATTAATATATATATTTTCTAAAATGATGAAAAACTGCTCAGAATTAAACAAAATTAAGATAACATTCTGATAAAATATTGTTATACCTCCACTTTCTTTTCTCAGAAAAATAAAAATACAAATGAAAGATAAAACTTTCAATGTAAATAATCCACTTTACATAACTTAAATTAATGACATAATAAAACTTGTGTGGCAGATCGAAGAGAATTTTTATGGTTTGGAATGAAAGTTATTACTTCCAGGAGAGGTTTTATGGGTCACTGTTTTTTTTCTTCTCTCAGATCCTCTCTTTTTCCCTAAATAAATTTCAATATTCAAGATGCTCTATCTTCATTTTAACAGTTTTTCTCCTGCACGATCTAGATAATCAGATAAATGTCAAACGAATTGGCAAAAAATCGACATTTTAATTGAGTTTAACATCTTAAAAAATATTTTATATTATCAAACTTTATAATGTTATTTTTGTTGTTAATAATTGAATTATTGAGCGCTAATCAATTTAACAAAAAATTAATTCTTGAATTATTTTTCCGAAATAAGTTAATAAAATTCAAATATTTGCTAAAATTTTTAAAATGCCACACCTATTTTATTAGCGGTAAAACATATAGGGGAGACCGGGGCAAGATGACTATGTTAACAATTTTTGTCGTTTATTAATTTATTTTGAAGTAATAGTGAAATTAATTTTACATGAACTGATAGAGTATACCTTTGTAGTATTAAATACATTACCATTTAATTTTTCAAATAAAAAAAATAAAGGATAATTTTATTTTTTCATAACATTAACAAATCGTCATCTTGCCCCAGTACTGGGGCAAGATGACTTTGGCTTTGGGGCAAAATGACAACACTGAAAAAGATTGAACATATTTTATCTTTTGAATATGTTACATGGTTTAACAAATGATAATTGTGTTTTTACATCTTACAAAGTATCAAACTAACATAATGCATTGATTGTAAATTTTGAAGTGTTTAGTTGTGCAGCTAACAATAGTCTGGATTCATTCTTCTGTTGGTGGGTCACAATGCCGAAAGTTGGCCTTAAACGCTTTTTGAATTTTTTGGGAGGAGGGGGACCAGCGGGGGAGGGGGGAGGTCTTGACCCCGTCGAACGGTACTCTCCTCGTACCGATCGGACGCTTGGAAGTGGAGATACGGACCCCGATAGGGTTTTTCTTTCGGGAGGCTAGGGGGGCTTAGCGGATGGCAAAAATGTCTTCCTCTGGTCGCCCCCTTTCGAACGACACCTCCCCCCATCTCATGCGCCCCTTAGCCCCAGAGGAGATAGAAGCGAAAGGTCGTGCGAACAAACACTCAGACAAACAAGCGTTTACAGGATTTAAATAGAATGGACAACATAGTTAATTTAATAAATTCTGAAACACAGGGCCAGATGACGAGCTCGTGATCTTGCCCCGGACTGCCTGTTTAAAAACATTCGTTTTTATTGCCATGAAGGAAGGCGATTAATTGACATTTATTCATGGCAATAGGTAGTATTTAAACTAAGTTACTCATAAATATTAAAGAGAAACGATATATCTTACCTGTATCTGTAGCAGAGCTTATTTAAACATGCATAAAAGTTATAACGTGGCAACGGAAAACAATCAAAGCTTCACAACTGACACAAAAATGGCGATTTCAGCGTCTCTATAGTATTGTTTAACGAACGGCCGATAGGAGAGCCAGTAGTGTCCGGTTGATGCTGCCACATAGCAGAAAACGGAAAAATTAAGACATTCGTCATCTTGCCCCGGTCTCCCCTATTATTTCCATTTGTTGAAAAAATATTTTTATCAAAAATTATAGGACACTCTGATTACGGAAGATTTCCCAATTAGGATTTATACAGATGTTAAATTTTTGTAAAATCAATATTTTAATGATATTTTAATGATTTGATAATTTCCAATGATTTTAATAAAATGTGCGATTTTATTAAATTTATTAATTATATTCCATACTTATCTTATAATTGCGCTACCATGATTTTTTATGTTAAAAAATTAATTTTGCATTTCACTGAAAGAGACTCCGATCGTGAAAATGAGACACAAACGCCGTTTATTTATAGGGGAAAAGAAACTTTTCAATTAAAAACATTAAAAATGTACATCATCTGCAGATTTTAAATACACACGAATGAAAAAATATTTTTGAAAACAAAAATAAAAAATTAATTTTATCAGATTGCTTTATCCTTAACCTATCTATATTAATAAAAGAAAGATCTTTGTGTGTCTGTAGAAAAGAAATCTTTGATTGAAAGAAATTGAAAGAAATCTTTGACTTTTTTTCCATTTCTGCGTTTCACAAGCTGCAAACATTTGTATTACAGATTAAACTTCAATATGTTTATAATGGGTATGTGCAAAATGATAAGGTACCTTCAAAATACAAACCTTTAAAAATGATTTATTTCAATTTCATTCGAATGGGATCTAAGTTTTACGGATGGTTTAAATATCATATTAATTGATTTTTTTTTATTTTAAAGTTCAATTAGTTTTACCTTATTTATTACCAAAAATTTAACATCAAATGTAAAACCGACTAAATGAAATAGCCTACTTTTAATTTCTTTAATTGACAATCTCTTTGCTGTTTTCCTGTCTCCATAATCAGGGTGCGTGTTCCTTTCCCTGTGTTCGGGGCTCCATTCCGTAATAAGGAAAACTAATGAAAATATAACAGTTAAAATGAAAAAAAAATGATGTAATTGCAATCAAAATGCATTACATATTCAAAGAATATTTTATTCAAAATTTTAATTCATAAAATTGTTAAAACAAAGAATACTTGAATATTGTTCGCGGACTATAATTTATTTAGTGGAAGAAAAAGGGAGAGAAAAAAACGCAACCTATCAAGACACCCCCGGAAGTAATTACTTTCATTTCAAACGATAAAATTTCTCTTCAATACTGCCACAAAAGTTTATTTTAGTCATTAATATAAGTAGTGTAAAGTGGATTCTTTACATTGCAAGTTTTATATTTCATTTCTATTTTGTTTTAGAAAACACGCTTCCAGTATTTTATCAAAATGTTACCTCATTTAGTTTTATTATGAGCAGTTATTATTATTTTTTTAAAGTCATACTTCAGGAATTTTTGCGAGTTTCTATAACAACAGAAAATAGTGACGATTTTTGCAATGTATTAAGTTATGTTTGGCAAATGTTTTGTAATTTTGTCATAAAAAAAGTAAAAAAAAAAATTTGGTTTTTGGTAATCATGTAAACGAGGTTGTCCTGAAAATGCAGTGTACAAAATATAACATTTAAAATGGAAAACTAGCAAGATATGTCAATCCCAAAACTTTGTTCTATCTCACACGAGTTAATGCTTCAAAATTAGCTATCACACGGCCAAAAAAAAAAAAAAAAAAAAATCAATATTTTTTGTCATTTTGTTGTACGTCAGCTGCTTGCGAATCGTCGGGTTACCTGGATGCGAGCAGCCGATATATTATACTAAACTACGAAAAGTCCTGGCCTGTACCGGCAGGAAAAGATAGCCTTCTTATTGCTTGGTTTTGACATTTTAGCTAGTAATTCTACAGAAAATACACGAAGCTAAAATAACGAAGCTAAATACACGAACCCGATCACAGAAAAGTCATTTCCAGTTCTCGTCAATATTGAATTTGAATGAGAACATCACCAAATTAGACAGACATAGTCAAGATGGCTTCATATATGGCAACGTATTTTTGTCGCCAAATTTGATGATATTTCACCAATTTTTGCCAAGCTTGGCGAGTATTTGACGTTGGCGAATATAAATATATAGTGCTAAGCTTGTAAGTGTTGAAACGATGGTTACAACAATGAAATAAAATTTGACGAAACCATGTTCACTAAAACTTATCAATTAAACCCGTTTATGGAGGAATCCTGCTGTATTGTTTCAACATGTCAGCCACCCTGTAATTTCAAACTGTTATATCTAAGCCATTTTTAGCCTTTAGTTATGCCATGCATTCAAATACCTTCCTGACACATTTTAAACCCCTTCAGATAATCGTCTTATAGATAAAGTTTACACACACTTAGCCAGGCTATACAAAGCATGAAAGCTTTTCCTTCTTACTTGAAAAGAACTAAGGATTTCTTCTCTCTAGGATAATCCTCTTATAATGGTTGCCAATCAAGACCAGTCCTTCTTTTCTATTCTAGGATTATTTTAATCCTATCAGAATGAAACATATTGATGGACCCCAATCCATCACAACACTTGAATGATTATAACTCCAGTTTTTATTCCCATATAATTAATATTTAAATTGCAGAAGAATATACATAAAATGCATAACTTTTCCTCTTACCCCAGATATTCAAAATTATTACTGTTCTGGTCAATACATTGCTTATAATGGTAGGCTATTGATTCACAAACTTCAACAAACATTTCATTTGTTGTTGCGGCGCATTCTTGCTCAATTGCGGTTCCGGAACGTTGTCCATGAACATCCATTCGCTTCAAGCTTATATTTTATCCGATGAATTGTAAGTCGCATATTAGGTAGATCTTCCTGAAACTCCCTGCGATATTGTTTTTGTACTTCTGCTACATTTTCATTGTTACAATAGTATTTTAAAATAAATTTTAGTTTTTCAAAAGTTAATCTTGGTCCACACATTATTTCCAATTAAATTATACTTTGAAAAGAAAGAAAAATTAGAAAGTTTTGACCCGTTAAACAGTGTATGTGTACTACATTTTTCTGACGCACCCTTTTATTATGAAGAAAAGTATACGCCAGACACTAACTTAGGTAAAAGATAGGAATAGCAATTGTAGTGACGTATGCATATTTTAATTAAGGGGTCAGGTACCCTTTGAACTCGCAAAGTACATAAAAAAGGGACCTATATATGAATTACAGTAACTCCGTAGTTCATTGACATTGAATTATAAAATTTAAAACACATAATAACAAAGAATTTTATCATTTAAAATTCTCAAAAAATTTGTATACACTCATATATAAAGCTTTTTAATTTATTTTAAAATATAATACACTTTTTACGAAAAAATTATTCTTGCATGCAATGCGCGCATGATTTTACACAGTTAAATTGCTAAATCTAGCCAAAAATGTTTTAATGATTACAAATATTAACGTGTTCTCAAAATGACCTACAATGAAAAAAAAATAAAATGTGTAGATCTGGAGAATTTTTTTTTGCGAAATATCGAATTTTTTTAATGCAAAAGTAGTCATGAATTCTAAACTTGTTACTTGAGAAACATAATAATAGATCATTTTCTGTACCTATACGGTTAATACATTCAATCAAAATTTCATGAAATTCTAACCAACCATTTTTCAATAATCCTGTGAGCAGTGATCAAAATTGACTTTAAAGATCAAACTACCCCTTGATCATATAAAAAGAGCTCAGATTGTTTTAGACACAACTCCTGTTCCAAAGTGAATTTTTGCATGGGGTTTATTTTAAAATGTTCGTCAGAAAAAATTATATTTAATTATAAGGTAATAATAGAAAAAAAAAAAAGAATTTTCGACACTTTATTAAAGGGTACCTGACCCCTTAAATGTATAACTATTTTATTGAATACTGACTGCCTGAGAACCCACTGTGTTGCATTTAAATTGCATGAGGTCTTCAGATTGTTTCGGGGCAGAAATAAATCTAGTTTTATTATACATTTCAAGTTTCTAGCCCTAACAATTCCAAATAAATCGTAATTTAAAACGTTTTCTGAGCATTTCACCTTTTAGGTAGCTTTCATTATAAAAAGCTGCCTATTGCAGCCGTTCGGAGGAAAGCAGTTTAAAAAACTTTTGGTATATTTTCATCGATCATGACCCCTAGACCACAAAACCACCCTCCGTTCAAATGCTGATTTATATACATACATCCATATATATTTATATATATCTGACATTTGTCATTCTGTAACTCTCTTATTTATGAATCGATTTCGATGTGATTGAGTATATCTATAGTACACACCAAGGTCTCGACCAAGTTCGTTGGACAGCTTCATCCGCCATCTTGTTTCAAAAAGGCGGCCAGTTAAAAAAAATTAAAATTTTTAAAAATTCAAAAATACGTACAAAAAATTATAAATTAAAAAAATTGTTTTCGTTAAGTGTTAGACCATGATATAAGGATTCCGGAACATTTTTTTATGCTGTAACTCTCGAACGGATATGAATGTGAATGATCATGTATTTAGAACATACCAAGGTCTCGACCGAGTTCGTTGACCAGTTTCATGCGCCATTTTGTTTCAAAATGGATTCCAGTTAAAAATTTTTAATGTTTTAAAAAAATTCAAAAAGATGTATAAAAAATTATAAATTGAAAATGTTAGATCGTGATACAAGGATTCTGGAGCATTTTTTATTTTGGTTTTATCTCACAAAATGGCTGAGATATAGCTGTTTGAAATTCTAGGTTGGCTGATATTTTGAAATAATTTGATTTTTGTTGTGCTGTAACTCGCATGCTAAAATTTGCATTCAAATTCAGTATTAATGAATACCGGGATTGAATCTTTTATAATCAAATTGGGTTCCAATCATTTTAGCTTCGGGTGTTTGATTAAAATGAGTTGAATTTTTAAAAACACAGAATATGGAAGCTACCTTTTCCTCCCGGTACAAGCTGGAAGGACTTTTTAAATTTCCAATGTTTTAGAAACCATTCTTAGAGAGTATTTACATCTTAACCCTTTCAGGAGCAAAGTACTCTTGTAGCAAAAATATTGAAATGATTGATTGACACCAGCATTCACGAACGAATTTATATTGAAATAAGTAAAAGCTTTTCCTCATATACCTTATAAATTCAAATTTTTAATTATAAAATTCTGGTATCATTGTGGCATTTTGGGATTAAAATTAAGTGGTATATATAATAAAGCGGTGCCCTTCAAGGGGTTAAAAGTAACTACCATACCAAATTTAAAGTTTTTAATCCTAGCAGTATCACGCAGAAATCGCAATTTTAGAACTTTTTCTTTTTCCGCATCCTTTTACACTTCGAATTTTTTTAGAAATTGTTCGTTTGCGAGTATGTATATCTTAAAAGTAACATTCATGTTAAGTTTCAAGTTTGTAGTCTCAGCAGTTCCAAAATCATCATAATACAGAACGTTTTTGCATATCAATTTCATTATGTTTGAAACAGTGTAACGTCATTATAATGCATTGAAAATGATTTCTCCCCATTAACGTTAATGTTAACAAAATACTTTTGAGTGCCCCTGTTAACGAATTATAGTTGATACTTGTAGATATATAAAGTACGTGGCAATCCCAGTATATTTACGTGAACTAGAGCACGCGAAGACAAAAGGCAAGATAGCCAAACTAATGGAATTCATAAACACTTTTCAACAATGTTGGAAATTAGCTATCTCGAGTATTGAAATTTATTTAGAAATATTGCTGAGTATTGAGGAACAGATTAAAAAAAATCTTTTACATGCCTAGATAGAACAACCAAATAGTTAAAAAAAAAGATGAACCAAGTGGACTCCTGCGAGTCTTTTTCGCTGCATCGTTGAGATTATTTGCTCATACATTTTTTCATTAATTTTTAATTATCTCCAATTTTCAATCAAACAATGTGTTTTAAGGTGGTTCTCAAATGACCTGCTTAACATAGAAAAACGATATATTTACCGAACAAATTTCTGGGTGCATTTTATAACCAGGGTTTCAAGGCGCCTAAGTCCTGAGTTGTCAGATCAAGGTGATTTTGGTAAGCTTTGAAATCAACTCGTTCTAAAGCGATTGGGGTCGTTCAAGGGCCAGGCATTTTCTCTGTTTGCTAGTGAACAAACAGAATTTGAAAATAAAAGGGCTTTTTTATTGACTCGGAGTCCTCCACGGGTTCGCCCGTGTGACGTCTAACGACTCTCGTTAGTAGCTCATCCGACCTGAGGAGGAGACTCTTGCACGGAGACTTAGAAAGTTCGAAAAACTTATTTTTTGAGCTCTCGGGATCTTTTACGCGTCGATAGTACTGTTGTTTATTTGTTTGTTTATTGAGAACATACATCTGACTTGTGTGCTTGATATCAAGTGCCCGCTTATAAGTCATCGTCAATATACAGAGACGAGATAGCCACAAGGAAATTTACAACACCAGAGAGTTACATCCGGAAGCTCTACAAAATGTGTGCAGTGGAGCTGGTGGGAGTCCAACCCACCGACCTGACTCCTACGCTCTCAAGCGATTAGCAGAATGGTGTCTTAACCACTCGGTCACGGAGACCCCATATAGTAGAGTTTCGAAATTGTCTCCTTTATCGATAGTAGAATTGCGAATTTTTCTCCTTAATCGATTGTAGAAATGCAAAGTTTTCCTTATCGACAATTCTGAAAGCATGAAGATTTTATAATGACTATAGTAATTTGTTTTGTGTAGTGAAAACGAAGCAATTTTACTTAATGAGAATAATTTATTATTCTATCAAACTGTATATTAGAAATTTGTAAATATTTGTTCACAAATTTTTTTAGATGTTATTAACAATTGATATTTTGTTAACTATCGATAAAATTTCTAACTTAAAAATTTCCTCTATCTGATACTATTAATGAGTAATGGCATTCAAGGTCGAAAAAACATTCCGGCATAAAATTTCTTCCGGCAATTAAAAGCAATAAACATGTCGCTGAAAAATTATTTATCCAATCTATAGTAAAAGCAAATTACATATAGCAATACTAGTTTTTCAAAATGATTTTTATCTTTGTTTTTTGCATACATTTTTATTACCTTATTTCCATTCGATTACACCTAAAAGGATTTTGATAACACTTAGATTTAAAAATGATATTTTAAAAAAGAAATTTTCTCCACGCTTATGAGAATTGACTTATTGAATTTAGTACTTAAAGAGAGAAGTTAAGCATTGGAATTCTGGAAATGTCATCTCTTATTGTGCTATTTATGTGACCGGAATAAAATAAAATTTAGATAGAAGAATAAGGCGGATTTTATTGGATTAAGTTAGATTTCTTTTATGGACTTTTCAATGGCATAAAATAGCTTAATATATTTTTTCCCCTTGGAATAACAATTTTGGTGTAATAATATAACTATCTATTAAAGATTATAACTCACAAAGGAAGTATCAAATTCAATTTACACAAAAAATACAGAAGAAAGTGAAAGTAATAATAATCAGATAAATACAATTCAAGTGCTCAATCTCAAAAAATGTCACAAAAAGTTACTAAACAAGAAAAAAAAAGACTTGCTTATTTATAAATTTTGTTTACGCGTCATAGTGGTTAAAATTAATAAATACAGAGTGTCCCATAAGATACAGAGTGTCAAATTAAAATACAGAGTGTCACATTAAAAAAATCGCAAAACTTTAAATTGTCGTATCGTTGCACAATAAGACTTGTCAAAGAATCAAAGTGTTTTGGGGGAAAATAAAGACAGTTTAAAGAATGTGAATTCCCTATAGAATTTCTTTTTAAATTGAAAGTTTTCATGGTTACGAAGGAAGGAATGCCATACACAAGGTTTGCACACTCCTTATATTTTGTAAGAAGTCTGGCACCACTATTAATGATAAGAAAGTTTCTATTTAATTTTTTAAACAAAGAATTCGTAACCATCGCGTTTATTCACATAATTAGCAATATTTTTCCGCAGTTAAATAAAGCGAAGGAAACTGTTAAAAATTTGTGGTAGAACTGTGCGAACCTTGATACAGTCATACTGATAATTTTTCTGGCATCTAGCGACTTCGTGTTCACAGATTTTACTGTAATTATCTTGAAGCACGGCAGGGCTTCTGCGAAGTTCATACGGTCGTACTACTTTTTACCGAACCGTTTCGGCATGCTTTTCAACCACTCATAACTTACAAGCTGTAAATTTCCAACTGGACGAAAAATGTCCGGGTCAGGATTCGAACCTTGGATCGCTTGGCTGAAGCCGCCACGCTCTACCACTGAGCTATCCCGGTCGAATCTGGAGGGCATAATTCATCCAGTTAACCTTATTGATCAAAGTATCTGGTCTGATATTTTAATCAGCTCAACAGAAAAGATCGCAGGTTTAAAATAATCCAGTGTATTCACGTATCCAGCGTTTACTGGAGTTCCATTACCTGCGATCTTTTCTGTTGAGCTGATTAAAATATCAGACCAGATGCTTTGATCAATAAGGTTAACTGGATGAATTATGCCCTCCAGATTCGACCGGGATAGCTCAGTGGTAGAGCGTGGCGGCTTCAGCCAAGCGATCCAAAGTTCGAATCCTGGCCCGGACATTTTTCGTACAGTTGGAAATTTACAGCTTGTATGATTACTTTACCAATTTGAAATAATTGTGTTATAAAAAATAATCCAGTGCACTCGTAACTTAGTTAAAAAAAAAGTAACGGTGTTTTACTTCTCTTCCACATATCAGTTTAGAAGTTTTACTTCTCTTCCACATATTCTCTTCCACAAACGAACTGAACTCAGTTCCTCGATCATGTTTCAGCATTTATTAAAACCTTCCATAAATCCGAATCCGAAAAAGAGCTTTTTCGTCACTCACCTATTGGTGATCATCTAGCTGGATTCTTAGGAACTTCTAACACTTTATTAATTTTAACACAATTATTCTAATTAGTAAATAAATCATACGAGTTATAATTTTTTCCAACTGAGTGAAAAAGGTGTCCAGGCCAGGATTCGAACCAGGGACCTTTCGGCGTAAACTGCCAATGCCTTGTCAACTGAGTTTTCCTGGACAAATCTGGCGATTTTTCTTACCCAGAGAACTTTGTTGATTATGATATCTGGCCTGATATCTGAATCAGCTAAACAGTCTAACTGATAAATAAATCATACGAGTTATAATTTCTCCAACTGAGTAAAAAAGTGTCCGGGCCAGGATACGAACCATGGACCTTTGGTGTAAGCTGTCAATGCTCTGCAAAACTGAGCTATCCTGGAAATTTTCGAGCTGAATTTCTTGCTTTTTAGCTGATTCAGATATCAGACCAGATGTCACAATCAACAAGGTTCTCTGTGTGGAGAAAGGTCCGCCAGATTTGATCGGGATAGCTCTGTGGGCAGGGCATTGATAGCTTACGCTTGACCCCGACACTTTTCACTCAGTTGAGAAAAATTATAACTTGTACTTATAACAGTCGCAGGGTGATGAAATTCGACAAATAATTAGGTTTTGTAACACAATTATCAAATTTAGATAATCCTAAAATATAGAATTTATGTCTTTAAACCATCATACACGGCTTGTTTAGGATCAAAATTAGACCGAAAGGCGATTAATATAATAAGAATTATAACTAAAGCCGATTAAAGAAAATTAGCCTACGTTTTAAAGGTCTTAAATAATTTAAAGGTAAATGGAATTTTTATATACTTTTCCAAAGATGTGTTGATAAGGTAAATATTTAAGTTAATCTATTTTTCTCCCTTTTACTTCCTTAAAACAAATTCTATTACAAACTATCGGGCCTTTGATCTCAATAGTTCAAAATAGTAGTTATAGCAAATATGTGATGACATATTAAAAAAAAAATTAGCATTTTTAAAATAAATGAATTGAATTTGGATTTCATGTAGATATATGCATAGCTGAAATGTATACATATAGATATATTGAATCATCTTTCAGATTTTGCGGCTAATCTTCCATAATCAGGGTCTATATAAAGTGTTAGCAGTAAATGTGGGTAATTCAGTAAAAATAAAGCATTCAATGTTTATTACAAATAATAACAGTTTTCTGCAATTAATATTGCGCAAAAACATGCCAATTTGTCATAAACTCCGATTGTGGTAGATTCATCACTTTTATTTACGTACGCAAAGCCGCGGAGATAAAAAAACAAAAAAGAAAAATCATGCGTCAAGCACAGATTATGGAACACTTTCCAACCCTTCCAAATCACTTTAAAGTAACTTCGAAGTAATAATATGGTGAAAGATGATGTCTAAGTACACAATTTGGAAAAGGCATAACACAATTTGAAAACCTAATGCCAGCAATTACCGTCGATAATCGGAAAAATATCCGAATACTTTTCCGCAGCCCTGCATAGGATCTATACATTTTTATATATACTACATAGTATTCTAAAATTTACTTTAGGTAGAAAACGCATAGTACAGTTGAAAATTACCCAACAGGAAATTCCTCCAATAAACAGAAATGTACTCGAGATCTTTTGTGCAGCCCTGTATAGTATCTATAGAATTTATGTACACCAAATATTATGTAAAAAATTAGTTAAATTCGAAAACGCGTACCCCACCAACTCAAAACGCGCTGCCAGAAATTATTATTCAATTATTATCGATAGACAGCACTGCAACCGAATTATTTTGTGTGTCTCTGTAACTGAACGATGAATGCTATGTACACCATATTCTATAGTAAGCATCTTGTAGTGCACCTGAGTGATATATATCAATTTAAATATGTTTTAAATAGTATAGCATTATTAAAATACACAGTAAACGATTTTCCCCCATAGACCGTAATGTAATGTGATTCTTTTGAGTGTCCCTGTAAGTGAACTATAAATGCTACACATTTCACTTTCAATATCGAACAAGCCATAGTAAACTTCAATAACACATATCAATTGCATAGCAATCCGAGTATATTTACATGAGTTACGGACAGACCGCATATTCGTAAACCCGTATTCATAAACACTTTTCAGCTATGTTGGAAAGTGTTAACAAAGATCGGAAATGGGTTATAATGAAAACTGTATCAGTTAGTCAAAATGAAAATTCTGAGCAGAAAAAAAGAAGGCATTGTTGTACGAGAAAAAAATGCACAGTGTAATATAAAAATATAGAAATAATATTATTTAGATATGTTACACATTTTATTCCGAAATGCATGGAGTTACGTAAAAATGGTCTCGCAAAAGCATATAATGTAGCCTGTACTTAATATCTGCAAAAAATAACTTTTCAAAAGTAAAAAAACAGCCAAGCTTTAAAAAAAAAAAAAAAAAAAAAAAAAAAAAAAAAGAAAGTTGTGGTTAAAAAATGGTGTGATATCAAATTTCCAAGCTTTTATTATAGTTCTTATTTAACTTTTTTCCATTAAAGAAGTTATATATATAAGTCGAGTGCTTCGTATATGTTAATAGAAAACGTTTTCTCCTGTACTAAATACATCCTAACGTGTTTCTGAAATTTCAATTTTTTTCAAATTATGCATGATGGGCTTGGCGGCTATCTTTCCATATTGTACACAAAATTCTAAGCACCCATATTCGTAGTTAAAATCCGAAGTTCAAAATTGTAACTTAAGCAAATATTTTAATCGTTTCGTTTATGGACTTGTATGCTTTGAAAATTGTGTCTTAAAATAATGACTTATCTTAAGGATTCATCTTATGATTTATTTTTTAGAGTAATTAATCATTTCAAAGTAGTAAAAATCAATTTATCAAAATATTAGTCTTCCTCAATTTATCTGTTCGTAGTTAAAATCTGAAGTTCGACATTGTTATAAATATATTACATTGCAAACATATTGCGCTTTTACTTTAGAAATTTGAGGGCTTAGAAATATAGAAAGATGGCCGCCAAGCCCATCATGCATAATTTGAAAAAAAATTGAATTTTCAGAAACACGTTAGGATGTATTTAGTACAGAAGAAAACGATTTCTATTAACATATACGTAGCACTCGACTTATGTATCTGATAACTTCTTTAATGGAAAAAAGTTAAATAAGTACAATATTAAAAGCTTGGAAATTTGATATCACACTATTTTTTAGCCACAACTTTCGTTTTTTTTTTTTTTTTTTTTTTTTTTTTTTTTTAAGCTTGGCTGTTTTTTATTTTTGAAAAGTTATTTTTTGTAGATATCATTTCTTTTTTTTTTTTAAATAGATTATACATAATTTAAATAATCAACTCTATGAAATTAACATGAGAATGTTATGTAAAAATACATTTTACTTTCAGTTATTGTTTAAAGGGTTAACTAGAAATACCAGTAGATTTTTCAATTAAACTTATTACACCCTTAAAAACAACATATTAAATGTGGCTTGTTATAATACTTGTTATCCTTCGTTAAAAAATATCAGTGCCTAATCCATGAGATGAGTAAAAATAGAATATGTACCTAGCGCGTCAGCGCTGCTTTTGAATTCAAACGTGATATCATGCTCTTCTATTTTTAGCGTTAAATCACATTGATTGGCGAATCTTTATAAAACGTAGTTAATGGTGAAAAGTAGCAAAATATCTTAGCAATTTCTTAGATTTACATTATTTCATTCAATTAAACACTGTACTCTTACAATAAATTTAAATGGAAACTTCACTTCTAAAACAAAGAATTTAACAACTGGATTCCATTAATTTATAGAAAAATGATGTCAAAGAATTCTCAGCCTGCGAACGAAATGCTTGTCCTTTACCATGGTTTTAGAGAAATAAATTAATCACATTCAATTCCTTTTCGAAAAGTTTGTTTACGTTTGGAAATGAATTTTAAATGCCGATAACTCTTAATGTATGCATTTTAAAAGTGAAACCTCTTCTTTTAAAAATTATTTTATTTTTAAAGATCTTTCTAAAAATGTAAATTTTATGAAGTTATATATATATTAAAGCATGAACACTACGTCTGATTACTTTATTTTACAATATTCTAAGAACACACACATTTTAGCAGACAGTTAAATGCGCAAAACCAACATGAGTGACCTGCGCCAGGACTCGAACCTGGGACCTTCAGCGTACCGTGCTAACGCTTTGCCACTAAGTCACCCAGATCGATAGCCTAACCTGGCAATTTCTCATTCTTATTCTTGTTGGAAACAGTCATCGGCCTCAATTTGCAGTCACATTTAATTGTCTGATAAAATGTGCGGTCTTATAATTATAAAGTTTTATTTAAAAAAATTCTTCAGAAAAAATGGCTGACTTGCAGATGAAATTTGATATGATTAACCCGTAACTGATTTGTGCTATTATAATACAGATGGTACACGGTTGTTGGCAGAGTTTTATCTCTGTTTTGGCATAATTTTTTAGTTGCCAAGTTAATTAACAGTTTTTTGCTAATTAAGGATAGAAATGTATTTATTTTTTCACTGGATTTTATAAAAGCACGTAGATTAGGTTATTACTTGTCCAAAAGTGCAATCCTTTTTCATTTCTGCCTTATATTTTTGTCAGTAGGTTGTTTGAAAAAAAAAAGTTTGACAAAGAAAAAAGTGATCATTTTAAGTAACTCGACGTTTAAAAAAAAATCTATATCTCTGTTTATAAATCACTTATGAAGATGATTTTGGTCTCAAATTAAAGAATTTCTTTATTAGATTCTTTTAGTTTTCGTTTTATTTTTCTGTGACGCTTCGTTCATTTGATATCTGATATTTTAATCTGACATGTTTGATCGATTTAACATTGCGAAGTTTCTTCTTGTAAGTAAGCAGTAGCGGTTTGTAGTCCAGTTTTTGGCGTTGTTTCTTCGGCGTTTTTTTTATAGCTTGGCTTGGCAGAGCGACCGCCCTGCTTGATCTTCACTCGTACTGTTTAAGCACTTAACAGTTTCGTTTTTTTTTTTTTTTTTTTTTGACAAAATAAACTAAAAATAGGGAAAAACACCACTTTTTCCGCACTAAGATATTTGCCTTATATAATCGCAAAAATGTCTGCCTAGTAATAAAGCGAACATCACAGTTAAAAATTAGCCGTATCAGAAATATTTTAATAACGAAGCAAGCAATATCTTCTTGCGCGAGCGGCGGACATTCGGGAAAAACAGTTAAGTGGTTAATGAAATATTGATTGCTTCAGATTCATAAATGCTGGTGAAAGTAAATATACAGAAAATTGCTCTATAAAGCAGAACATAAGAAAAAATCGTCTTAAAAAATACTGTTTCTTTCCAGTTCCGATTGAATATTTCATTCCATTGAAAAAAAAAAACTTTTAAATTACAGCATGTTTGATAAAACACCTTCTAAAATGTTGTTTTGTCACTTTAAATTTTAATATAGAATACAAGCAAAAAATGTAAATTTGTGTTATTTAACTCACAATAACAGCAATATATATATATATATATATAAAAGGCTTTGTATTAAGTTTAAAAATTAATTAAAAAAAAGATTTACAAAGAGGAATGCTACCCCAATAAAAATATTCTTGTACACACACACACACACACACACACACACACACACACACACACACACACAAAGGATGTTTTTCTTAATATATTTGTCATTAAAAGCACTGATATCTAAAGTTTACCTAAGTTAAAAGTTTAAAATACGAAATCTTTCACTGGAAATGGGTGTCTGATAAATGGCCGTTAATTCATTCTAGAAGGTTTTTTACGAATTCTAAAATATGTATAGACATATGTGTACTACATGTGTACTACAATGAATAGAACATTTTATGCCTTTTGAGGTAAAAATTACTGAAATATAATACACACAAAAAAAGCTTATAAAACTACTGCATAATAGTCTATTAAAAAAGCAAAGTAAATGAAAAATGACAAAATTTACATTTAGAAATTATTCAATTTATAATTGTTCTTAGTATCAATTAGCTTTTAGAGATTCCTTTTCAAATAATAAATAATATATATATATATATACCTGAGTCCAGACGATAATTGTTGAATGGTATTCCAACAAAGTTAATTGCTAAAAAAAAATCCGTTTTTAGGTGCGTTCGTAATTATATAAATAAGTAGCACCTATTGTCGTCGTCTGGTCCGTCCGTCTGTCTGTCCGTCCGTCCGCATATAACAACGCAAAAACTACCCAACCGAATGGTTTAAAATTTAAGATATATTATCTTTGAACAATTTTTTAGGTGCGTTCGTAATTATATAAATACGTAGCACCTATTGTCGTCATCTGGTCCGTCCGTCTGTCTGTCCGTCCGTCCGCATATAACAACGCAAAAACTACCCAACCGAATGGTTTAAAATTTAAGATATATTATCTTTGCACAATTTTGTCGAAACATTTCAAATTTTTTAAAAATAGAATCAAAACTTTAAAAAATATTAATAAAAACATTTATTAAGAAATTTGATTTTTTTTTTAAATCGGTGCTTTCTTTTTATAGGAGCTTTCGAAGTTTAATCATCAAGCAACCGAGATACTTATCTTATTACAGAAATTAATCTGCAGACGATATAATTCATTTCACAGAATTAAAAATCACGAAGATCTGAATATTTATATAACTAGCTATAGTACGAACGCACCTCGTTTGTAACGTTTGACGTACAATTTCCATCTTGTTTGATGATTAAAAACAAAGAAATGTATTGTAACTTCATTGAATATATCTGCTTCAACACTGCCTCTTAATATGAAATTCTGCTTCATATAAAATGAATACCTGTCGTCAATGAACAAGATTTCAATATTATACATTATAATATAATGTAAACACAATGTGAAATTCGATTAAAGTAATTTTTTTTTTGTTATCCCTCGGGTTTTGTGTTAAAAAGCATAGATCGTACAAAAGACCACTAAACCATAAGTGGACTAAATGATTCTTAATGAAAATTGATGTTTGTCGAAACTCAATGATATTTATCGCAAAATTTTTACTTTAAGTGTCTTCATGTGAATCTGTCTCCTTCCATTCTTATATTACTTTTATTATTCAAATAATTTATAAATGCGCAATAGTCATTAATTCGGAAATAATTTATGGACGTAATATTGATCAGTTATTTTAAACGAAACGTTTGAGATTTTTAACATTAATCAGGAGGGTGTTGTAGTATTCTAATTGTTTCGCAGTATAGCGTTCTTCTAAGGTTCCTTTGAATTTGTTGAAATTTCTCCGGTGCATTAGAATACCATAAAAAATCCCCCATTTAGAATGCGGCCAAGTCGCAGGAAGCCATTTTCAATGAAATATTTGGTATGTTTGTTTTTTAATTTGGGCTAACTTCGAATATCAATGCTTTTTATGGCATATACATAATTAGAACCTGATGTTTTTTTTTTTTACAGAGATATTTTTGTTAAAACAATACACTTTATTAAAATATATAATTCTTAAATTACAAAACGCTCAAAGAATTTTTAATGAACCTTGAAGTTATCGAAGTAAGTTCTTTTTCCAATGCTTTTTAACCTATGAGATGTGGGAGGGTTGATTTATTTCGCATTTTTTCAAGTAAAATATATACTATTTTCCAACCTCAATTCTCGGTCCTCAATTCTCCTTAATACTGTATATACATTTTTTTAAATTTTAATTTATTATTTTTTGCGATATTTTTTCCGGTATATATTTTAGTATATATTTAAATAATAATAAAGAAAGAACAAAGCCTTGCCCTTCGATTTAACCCTTTGAGGGGCGGTGGTATATATTATATACCACCTAATTTTAATCCGATTCAAACCAGAAACTTTTAATAAAATTTTACTTTTTTTAACTTTGACGAGAAAAAGTTGAAAAATTGCTTATCCTTATTTTGAACTAAATTCTTTCTTAAATACTGGTGTGAATTCGACGTTACAGAAATACAATTGCTTGTCCCTGAAAGGGTTAATGCTGAAGTTATTTTATTTTCTTGTCAATAGCTCAGTGTTCCGTCATCTACAGAAAAAAATCATTTCTTTATTTTACAATGTTGATTACAATGAGATATTGAAAACACTTTAGCCGATGAAAGTCCATTCATAACTTTACTTTCGACTCTGTTTTAGAACATTTTCAATAAAACATATTCTTTTCACATACGACATAGTTGCATAATTGTGTGTTTTACCATTAGTAAGAAAATCTTAATAGAGTTTCTCAATTCCTGTCTGAATTGAAAATTCTTAGATGATTTTTATCTAAAGAATTATAAAAATACTATAGAAAATTCTGCAAAATAGAAATTCGTTTTTTTTTCTTTACATGAAATATTTTATTTCAGTTCTGAAGCATAAATTTATAAACATATATTTAAGCAAACTTATAGAAATACGCACTTTTACTGGATTTTTTTAAAGCTTTATGAATTTATATGCATGTATAGAAAATATAGCCAAAATATGCAAATGCTTGTGCGTATATGCAATTGAATATAATTTCCCATTTATTATATATCCCCTGTCATATTTCTTTGGTGATTTTCACTGCAGAAACGGTCGCAAAACGATGTGAAAATGTTTAAAAATCGGTTTGTCTGTCTGTCTGTGCTCGTATGTGTCACATAAATACAGTGAGATTACCATGCAATTTATATATATGTTAACGAGGTTTACTATGTCATGTTAGGTATTGAAAATGAAGTATATAACTTTTATACTTCACGTAAAATTAATACGTAAAAGAATTCCGTTACATTATGGTCTATGAGGAAAAATAATTTGCGGTGTATTTTCACGATCTTACACGATTTCAAGCATATTTAAATTGATATATATCACTGAGGGTCAATACAAGAGACTTACTACATTCATTGTTCATTTACAGGGACACACAAAAGAATTCAGTTACTGTACTGTCTAAGAACAATAATTGTTGGATGTGTGTTTTAAGTTGCGGTGCGTGTTTTTAAATTAAACTAATTTTTTCCTCTTACTTGGTGTGTATAAATACTACATATGATATACAGGGCAGCACAAGAGATCTCGAGTACATTTCCGTTCATTAATCAAAATTGCGGAAGGAAAATTTACAGCTGTGCTATGTGTTTCCAAACTGAACTAAATTTTAGCATACTATGTAGACTATAATATATACAAATTTATAGTTCATATACAGAGCTGCACAATAGTATTCGGATATTTTCCCGATTATTGATGGTAATTCCTGAAATTGGATTTTCAAATGAGTTATGCTTTATCCAATATGTTTACTGAGATATCATCTTTCACCTTATTAAACGGCAAGGATTTGTTAAAGTATTCTGGAAGTGTTGGAAAATGTTTCATAATCTATGCGCGACGCATGATTCTTTTTTCTTGTTTTATAATGATTACTATACTTTCCTTATCTTACATTGTGTGTTTGGAAAGTTATATGTCGTTTCGTCCGTACTTATACAAATTAGAGACAAATAAAAACGAAAAGTGAAATCAGCCCCCTAAAAAAGGCGATAAACACTACAGCGACAATCCACCATGAGCATGACAAGTCAACATCCCAAGACAACAAATCCGTCGTGGGTGCAAAGCTCTCCAAGTTACCAGTGAATTATACCTCTGGGGGTGCCTAGCCAGGTGAGGGTTTCGTCACCTGATCAAGGTTCTAAATTACGCGACCTATTAAATCTGTCAATTGAACAAAGTTAAACAGAAACCTTGAACCGGCAAACAAAGATAACTGTGGCAAACCACAAGAGAGCAAACACAGCAGCGATGTCAACAAGTCAGGTGGATCACAGCCATGCTGTGATCAGGCGATTTCTGCCCCGCACCCAGGTACTAACCCGTCAAGCTAAGGCATTCATGCCGGGCAGGTAGGGGCCTGGTTAGCGGTATAAAAAAATATGGAACTTATAAATACGAAAAGTCATTAAAACTAATTCCGTTTGTATAAACATTTTAGGGTTTAGTTTCTTAGGTCGGAACTGTCAAGATAAAAAACAGGAACATTTAAGAGCGTTTGAACTTTTTCAAACTTTACTAGCAAATAGTTATTGTTTAACTGCTTATCATAGCTGCATTCAAACAATTCTCATGTCAACAAAATTTTACGGTTTTTAGGTGCGTTCGTAATTAAATAATTACGTAGCACCTATAGTCGTCGTCTGGTCCACCCGTCTGTCCGCATATAATAGCGCAAAAACTACCCAACCGAATAGTGTGAAATTTAATAAATATAATCGTTGCAGAATTTTAAATGTACTTATTTTATTACGTAAATTAATCATATCATAATAACAGAAGATATAATTCATTTCACTGAAATAATAACGATGATTTTTTTTTAAATATATATATTAGATATTTGCGCATAGTATAATTTTAATGTAACAGAATTGTTTGTAAAAGTGTATTGAAACTTAATTTCATAAAATAAAATAGATATCTATAATATGAAAATCTGTACATAAAATAAATTTTGTATTCATGCATTTCTTTATAAGAGTGCAATAGCTATTGTATCAAGATCTGAATAGTTATAAAACTAGTTATAGTACGAACGCACCTTATTTGTCACGTTTGACGTACAATTTCCAAATTGTTGTATAATTTAATGTTTATTATATTGTTTGGCTCATTATATTGTTTGAATTTTTATTTAGTTGCGTAGATAATTATTTTGGTTTATAGCTTATTAAATTTATATTATTTTTAGCTGTGTATTACAACTGTTTGTTTATCTAGTTGAACCCTTTGCACTCCTTTGTCGAGTATGTCTCAGCATGAATTTTTATCACAGAAACAACTGTCGACTACTATAAATTCCTCGTCTTATATGATCGTAAATCTCTGTTATTAAATAAAGATAATATTTCTATTCGTATATAGTGGTACTAACTATACCAAAATTCGGTGCTCAAAGTGTTAATTTTAGATAAACTTTGAGTTTAAATCTTTATTTCACGGGGAAAAATATCCAAAATAAATTCTTCATTATCATTCAAGCCTTAAAGTTTTAGTAGAAAAGAAATAATTACTAGTGTTTGTTAACAAATATATATTTTGGGAAAATGTTGAGTAATTCTGATTATGGATGATTCCTCAATTTAAATATATACTGTGGAACCCCACTTTTACACTTTTCAAGGGAGGTGACAGAAAAAATGTAAATTGCGAAAAATTACAATAGAAATCCGCTTTTTCATCATTAGGGCAAACTTCCACCAGAATTTTATAAAAAGATTTCGCCTTATTTAAAATAAAAATTTTGTGTTAAAATGAGCTGAAAATTTCCATATTGAAATAACGTTGGAAGTTTGCCTTTGAAGGCTGGCCTTGTTTATATATTTCAAGAACAGTAAAAAGAAAGTGTAAAAAATTAAGTGAAAATGTGAGATTTCAGGAACGTAAAAGCGGTGTTACACTCTATTTATTAAGATTTAACTTAATAGGAATTTAATTAAAGGCAAACATCCATGAGCAATGACATAAAATTTTTCTTATAATTATATCGTAATAAGTATTGCTGTAAAAGATGCATTTTGATACGAATAAAATTCACGTTCAAAATAACCTGGAATAGCATATCGAATATTTAATTTCTTAATTGAAACAAAATCATTAGAAATTCTACAGCTTCAGTTACATTACAATAGCTTCAGTTTTCTTTTAAAATATATTGTTTCGTTTGCATTTATGAAATTTATAGATCTATGGAAATAATAGCAAAGTCATTGAAAATAATTCTGTTTCACATAAATATTTCCTGGATAAGTCTCTTATGTCAGAACTGTCGAGATTAAAAAAGAAAATAAGTTTAAGTTAAAACAGCTTTTCCTATTTTCCAAACTTCATTTGCGACATAGTTATTGTTTACCTGCTTATCTCACTTAGCTGCATTTAAACGATTCATATGTCGATAAAACTTTACAGCTTTTGTTCAATTTAACATTTGAACTTGACATTAAGAGAAAGATTTTGCAAATACACCAAAAGAAAGCGTTCGTTGAAGGCTAATTCTAATTAGGATTATAATTTCAATTCTATTTGTAGAAAGTTATTTAAAAGTGTACAGTTCGAAAAATGTCTATTTCAGTCGAACTCGGTTAAAACGAAAAACAAGGGAATACGAGAAGCGAATCAGTTCTTGTATTAACCGTCACTCGTAATATCCGTGAAGATAGTAAAAATATTAAAAACAAACTCATAATTAAAGTAATGACTTGTATTAATAGCTTTAATTATCTCTATACCAAAATTAACTTAATACAGTAAAATTAATATAAAAAAATTCTCTTGCTATGTGACTGTCATTTTCTTTAGAGAAAATCACAGTACTGAAATGAAAGTCTCTATGTAACTCGTAATTCCAAAAGACATGAATAACGTACTGTAATGCAACTGATAACTTTCCTTTTCTCCGGAAAAATTTGGCTAACATTGCAATACTCTCTGCGATTTGCGAGCTTTTTATTTTACATATAATTTTATTTTTTACAGCGCAATAAGAGCCATGGAAAGGCTAGTTAATATAGTATAAAGAAAGAAACAAATAAAGTTTTTTTTTCTATAATTCTTCTTTTCTAATGCTAGGTTACAAATCTTACAAAATAGCGGTATTTGAAATGTCCTTATTTCTCCCTTCTTTCTTTCATTCTTTCAAGGCCTCAGGACACTTATTTGCGCTTTCTTGGGTATTGGGGAGGTCTCCTGGAAGGTTAAATTTCTCTATGGTAAAACTGTTAAATTATTACATCTTGATAGACAGTTGTAATGTAGTAATATTGTCACTCAGAGAAAAAAGTGTTTGATAAGAAAAGGGATTTTCTCCTAATTCTACACTATTTTTCACCGAAAATCCCATTGAAATAAACAGATGTTTTGCTTTTATGAGCCACGAGCCTGCTTTTGTAGCTCGTAAAGACGTGAAAATCTTAATAGAGCTTAAATAATAAACTGCTCTTAAAGTACAAATTGCTTGTTTTAATCGTTTTCTCGTTTTAACAGTGATCTCATTTTATTCGTGTTCTTGTTTTAACCGTGCTCGTATTAAACGAAATTTCCTGTATTTATAGTTGTTTATTACAATTATTAATTTAACTAGTTTTATTATATATAAGCTCAGAGTTTCAAATTTTATTTTATTGATCAGAGACAATGTCTCGACATAAATTCATCTTTATTTGTCTCAAGGGATCTATTAATCACTTGAGTTTATACATATATAATCACTTGAGTTATAGTGATTCTCTCACTATTAATCTTTTGAGGACGGATCTTTTAAGTATCGTAGGTAAATCATTTCTTTTTAAAAGACAGAAATATACCTCAAAATCTAGTAAGCGATTTTTTCCTCTCACCAGTTTATTGTTAATCATGCAACCACGAAGCACAGGTTAACAATAAGTGCGAGGAAAAGAAGTGCTTGATTAGATTTTATGGCCGATATTCAAATCACTCGTCCTTAAAAGATTAAAGAATTATTAGTATCACAGTAGCAGTTATTTTTGCTTGTTAAAAAAGCATTGTTACTAAAAATTATAGGACCTATTATGGAAGATCTTACAATTTAAATGCATATTTATTAAGTTTTAGTTAAATTAAGTTATTTCCCAAATGCAAACTAATAAAAGTGCATTGAATTAAAATTTTGCATAAAATGTGTAATTACATTTAAGATATATCATACTTTTCTGCTAACTTCATCATAATGATATTAAAAAACAAGTTGGAAATTGTACGTCAAACGTGACAAATGAGGTGCGTTCGTACTATAGCTAGTTATATAAATACTCAGATCTTGATGATTTTTAATTCTGTGAAATGAATTATAACGTCTGCAGATTAATTTCTGTAATAAAATAAGTATTTCGGTCGCTTGACGATTCAACCTCGGGAGTTCCTATAACAAGAAAGCACCGATTTAAAAAAAAATCAAATTTCTTAATAAATATTTTCTAAAGTTTTGATCCGATTTTTATAAAATTTGAAATGTTTCGCCAAAATTATGCAAAGATAATATATCTTAAATTTCAAACCATTCGGTTGGGTAGTTTTTGCGTTGTTATATGCGGACGGACGCCAAGACAGACGGACGGATCAGACGACGACAATAGGTGCTACGTATTTATATAATTATGAACGCACCTAAAAATATTATAAAAGTGTTTTTTTTTGGCCACTACATAGAACAGAAATGAACCACAAATATAAGAAAGGGACAAGCATGTCGGATATAGAAAGAAAACGAAGAAGATTTACAGAATTGAAAATAATTATTTGAGTAAAAATGTTTGGCTTCAACGAAAAAGCTATAAAAAAGCTGTTCTCTTAATGTAATAAAAACGGAATCCCGAATTGAGTCAGTTTACCTTTAACTGGAATTTATAACTGCGACTTGAACACTTAATGCCTTCTGTAACTAGTTTGGGATAGAGGTGTTAAAATCAGTGTCGAAAAATGAATTATTTCTTGATTATTCTTTACGGTAGGGTAGCAACAGTTGCGAAATCACACAGAGAACAGTTCACAGCGATGTACGTATATTTCAAGAACTATAGAAGCGATTTTAATATTTTACTTACTATATAATGGAATAAAGTATCTATAATGGAATAAAGTCTATAATGGAATCTATAATTCTAGATTATATTATAAGAATCTATATTTATTCTTATGTATAATGGAATAAAGTATTGTAATCGAAATTTTTTTCGACATCCAGCTTTCGACGGTTTTACATGTTTCAGATGTCAAAGATCCCGAAAACACGTTTTGTAAAACCTGTTTTGTAAAAACACGCTTTTACAAAATGTCTATCTGTCCATATGTCTATATGTCTGTGGGTTCGTGTGTCTCCGTGTCATCTTTGTATCATAAAAAGTGTATGAAGTTACGAATAGAATTGAAACAAACTTCATACACTGCAAAAATAAGGTGTTGATTTTACAGTATAATGCTGGCACCCCAGCTGTCAGTATTATACCGTAAAATTAACAGCAATAAACAGTAAAATAAGCAGCAATACGCTACCGTGCATCAACACTTTTTTTGCAGTGTATATATATTTTTTGATATGACCAGAAGGACTTAGTTGAAATTGGGGATATTCCACTGGAATGGGACGCTGTGATAGTGATTTTTGTGTCACTTTCTCTATTTTATCATCGAAAAGTGTACGAAGTGATTCATGCATAACGAAGTTAAGATAGAAATAAAAATATATAACTTATTTTTAAGTTAAACCGCTAAGCAGTTTTTTAGTTATGCTTAAAAAAGTGTCTGCAATGCAACCTGCTTTGCAACGATTCAAAATGAATTTAATTTTAAGAATTCCAAAACTTAAACCTGCATAATTCCTAAACTACTTGACGGAAAAAATGTCCCGTTTGGAATCCGAAGGTAAAATTTTCCTTAAAATCCAAATACTATGTCAAAATTAACTATTAGTATTGAAAATTTTCACGTTTGGTACATTTTCTTATGTAGATGACCACCTCAGCAAAATTTAAATATAATAATTAGTAAACGTTATTGCTAATCGATTTGTACGAGTCACATTTTCATGCAATCATTTGCGACAAAGTTAGTAAGGAGTGGTGCGGGTTTTTTTTTCAAGACTGAACATCAGTTTTTTTTTCTTCTACATATGTTTTCTTTATTTGCAAAGTCCCATAATTATTGTAATTTTATTTTATTTCTGGCAAACTGTCAATTTATAGTTTATTTACGGCAGCAATTATACAAAAAAAAATTAACGATAGAAATCACTTCAGTAGTTTTCGAGAAAAAGGTACACTGGCCTCTAAAAGTTAAGGTACAATCAGTCTTTTGTGTGCAATTTGAGAACAAAAGAAGTTAAAAACAGAAAATTTAGAAGAATTGTACTTTAAACAGTTATTTATCGAATTTTACTTAATTTTAACATCAAGCATAATTTACAAATTAAAATATTTAATTTTTTGTAAAATTCCACTGTATGGTAAAATAAATAAATAAATAAATAAATAAATGACAGTTTCTTGTGAAAAAAAAATTAAATAAACGGATTGTAACAAGGCAAGTGTCCGGCCCTACTTGAATGCACATATGGCATTCGACCTTCCATACTGTCAGTCAGTTGTCGGGCACTGGAATGGTAAACAAGAACGAAAAATCATGCATCAAGCATAGATTATGAAACACTTTCCAACACAGCCAGAAAACTATAACGAAACTTTAACGTTGAATAAGGTGAAAGAAGATATGTAAGTAAATAGTTTAGAAAACATATAACACATTGAAAAATACAGTTTTCGAAATTACCTTCCAGTGTCAAAAAAGTAGTCGAATTATTTTGTGCAGATCTGTATATGATCAATAGATGTGGATATATAGTATGATAAAATTTAGTTCAGTTAGAATATTCGCATTTAGCAATTTTCGCAATCGATGGAAATGCACTCGAAATCTTTTGTACAGCCCTGTATATTATCTGAAGACTTTTGTACACACCACCTATTAAGCTAAAAGGCAAGTTAAAACTCACTCGCAGCAATTACCAAACGTAAACGACGAAGTATCTTATTTTGCGTTCTTTGAATGCCATATAAATGCCCAATTCTTGAAAAAAGAAATAGAGATGGGTATAAGTATTTCACAAGATTTTATTGAATTTGTTTATGATCATTCATATAAACCATACTTTTTACCTTTATTATGATTCTTTCAAAAGTGAGCGTCGAAAAACAGGTTGTACCTTAACTTTTGAAGGCCAGTGTACATCAACTTTAGCTGTTTTACATGTGATTTCGTCACTGTTTGCCCCCTGAAATTATGATAAATATTTAGGATATAATAGAAACTTCCCAAAAAGAATTTATGCATAGAACGAGTGGTTGTATAATCTTCATAAATAATTACCATGCTTATCATGCATATATGGCTGTTACAACAGGATATTAAACTACTAAATTTACTAGTGTTGGGGTAATATAACTTTTACAACTGATTTCAAATCAGTAATTTCAAAGCGCTCTTTGCTGAACTACAGAAATTGCAAGACTTTCAACTGTGATTAATGAGATATTGTATGGACTGTGGTAAATAACAGAACTGTAATTACAACACTACGGCAATATTTTTATTATTTTGTGTATCACCATTTGGAAACAATAATCTACATGGTAGATTTCAACTAATCTTCAAGGTATATTATTATTTTTTTTTTTTTAAGTAGTAGGAAAAAAAATTAATTAAAAAAAAAAAAATAGTCGCCAATGGCGGCTTTGAAATTATGATTCTGCGGGAAGATTATCTATTTCATAATCTATTTATTTCAAAAAAATTACATGCTTAGAAATGTTTGGTAACTGCTCTCCCAGATAATCAAATAGTTATGTATCTCTCACTGTTACCATATAGCTCTTTTTCTTTCCGCTGTCTGTCAAATCACCAGCATCTATCTCATACTTTCACGATTGTTCCATCAAACGCCTCATAACCTATTTTATATCTGCTTTACTATATTTTTCATAAATGTAAATTAATATATTGTTTTGACAATCTATTTTTTTCAAAGTGCTATAGTCCAACAATTTGTCTAGTAGTTGTGATACTGACTGCTAGTTAATGGGCTCTGGGTCCGATTTCTGATACGGTTTCGAACTTCATAATAGTTTTGAGTCCACTGCATCTTGAGCTCTAGACTTGTTTATTTCTTATATGCAAAAATTGTCCGTAGCACTGCAAAGCCAAATAGTCCTAATTAGAAAAGGTTCTACCCTGTCAACCATAAAATAGAAATATTAAAATATGTTACAAAAACGTCTTAAGCTATCTATTGCAACATCCATTGTTTACATTTTTATCAACTGTAACGCACTTTTAAATATTAAACACTTCCTTTTATATTTAAAGTATTTCTCGAAATATTTCACACTCTTCGTATTTTTATATTCTTTTATTTAATTCTATATGTTTTTTATACGGTAAAGATGGAATTTGGCTATCGATTTTTCACTAACTTTCTCCTATGCTAGAACTAACAACAAAAAATAATAATATGTTCAGAGGTGTGTTTCCTATGACAATACATCATTTTAATATTTTTAGAACTAAATTATAAATTTTCTTTCTACCCTCCGCAGGTGATAAATCGCCAAACATTCTCGAGGATTACAATTGTATACGAATTAGAACAACAATGGATTTATAAAGCGCCATATACGGCTCACCAAAATAGCCAAATGGCTGTAAAACTGCAACGATTAAATTTTAAACAATTAAAAGGAGAAAATAAAACGTAAATAAAGCATTAGTGTGAAATAATTAAAAATTACGCTTTTATTAATTAATAGTTTAATATTAATTAAATTATGATCATACGGATAAATCAATTTAGAAATCCTAAAAATATAGTTAAAATAATATTTGATTTTCTTTTTTGTTAACCGTATATTAAAAAAGAAATGGGACAACAATTATAATAATAATAAAAAAAAAATCACGAAGTCGCGCTTTTTATGAAGCATAAAGCAATGCGGTGAATTTTCGGTTTTGATGCCCACGTCATACCCACGAATTTTATCGAAAAATATCGGAAAAATAGTGAATTGTGGTCATGAAATTGGGCGTGATTTTCACGATAAACATTGAATTGCTTATAAAAGATTTTCTTATACCCTTTTTACTCTTATATTTATTGAATCCTTCATTTATCTAAATTTAATTATCTGTTTATCTGTTATTATTAATATATTTCCTTCAGCATGATATGTATGTGATTGGTAATATACTCATGATATGACATACTCTGGCTGCGTACAGTATTTACATAATCGCCATTCACATTGTTTAACTTTAATCAACTGTAATGCAGCTTCAAATATACTAGATACTTCCTTTTGCATTTAAAATCCTTCTCGAAATATCTTGCATATTCTATATTTTTGAACCATTCATTTATTTAAATTCAAATACTTGAAGCGCAAATGCTGATGAATTTATTTTGATAAAGTTTCATAGATTATGTCCTATGTAAATATTGTTTTAGTGAAATATGGAAGATAAGACTAGCTTTTTTCCCTCCATGCCATTAATAAGATTAGAATTGTTAAAAGGGAATGGATTTGTCGGAAGTTGAATTCATTTAAGGGGATTGTAAATCAGAAAAATAAGCCCTTACTCGGAATATATTACATCAGCTAGACTAAGAGATAAGGTTCTGTATGATCCAAAATGCAGATTAAATCCTTCAGCATGACATGTATGCCATCGATTCCAAACATGAAATAATGAAAACGCCTTTGAAAATTCTTACATTTAGTATGCTTAACTTTGTTTAACTTTGAGTAAAGTTCATTATGCAAATGTTAATATCGTACCAAAATAAGTGTATTTATGGATTAAACCGCATATTGTATTATCTGCTGTCTTTATTTTAGTTAAGTGTAATGCAGTTTTACAGTTTTAAATATTAATTTTTTTTTTTTTAAATTGAAAACATTTCTTTAACATAAAACATACTTTTACATCTAAATGTAATTTCAGTACATATAAAAAGTCTTAAAAACCTTTTAATAACAAACCAACTACTTTCATACATTTATAAAGGTAATATTCTCAAAGTTTTGAAATAATAATTTTTTTTATTATTATCAGACCTCGAGAATGTCACCGTTAGAAGTACACGAAACTTGTCATTTAAAAGGTTTTTAAGCCTTTTCTATATGTAGTGTAGTCATTTTTAGCATGGAAATATATATTTTATTTTAGTGATAATAATTGAATTTTTCTGATATAATTCTATAACATTTCTTTATATAAAATATCGCAGTATCTATATATTTTTGAATCGTTCATTTATTTAAATTCAAATTCAAACATCTGAAATTCAGAAACTGACAAATTAATTTTGATAACGTTTCATATTTCATATCATATGTATATAGCATTTTAGTAAAATATAGAAGGTAAGACCAAGTATGTTTCTTGCTAAAAACTCCATAGCGGACACTCCCGAATAGCGGACAGTTCTATTTAGCGAACACCTATTCCATTCCAATCCGTAACACATACATATATTTTTAGCTCTGAAAAGTAAGACATCTTCGAATAGCGGATACATTCTGCAATCCTGAGGTGTCCACCGTTAAGAGATTTTACTATATTATAGGTCACGTACCTTTGAAACGGACAAATTACATGTAAAAGTGACCTTAATATATTTAGATTGCAATAACTCCACATCTGATTAACGTTTGGTTACGAAATTTTAAACACACATTAAAAGAGATATATGCTAGCAGTTAATGTTCTGAAAAAGAGTCTAGATGCATATAAAGTTTTTTAATTTAATTTGAAATTTAATGTTTTTTTAATAAATGAATTCATCTTATATGTCTTGCGCGCAGGATTTCTCATAATTGAATTATCCCAGTGAGCTAAATTTTTTTTATTGAGTAGATATAATATCTATTTAAAATGACTTACACCGGAAAAATATAGTAATTAGTTTTTTATTTAATTAAAAAAATATCCATTATGTAAAAAGAAAACGTAGGTCTTCTAATTTTTCTTTCAATCAAAATAGTCTTTCTAAATTTCTTACTTGATGATCATAACTAGTAGTACATTGTGCATCTATAAGGTTTATAATTTCAGTCGAAATTTCATGAAATTCTAGAGCCTTTTTCTTAGAAATCATGCGCGTAATGACTAAAATCACCGTTCTGAGAAAATTTACTTTAAAGATCAAATTACCCGTTAATCACATAAAAAGAGCTCAAACAGTTCTGAACATAAATTCTGTTCTCTAGCGAATTTTTGCACGAGGTTTTTTAAAAATGTTTCTGGAGTATAAAATTTTAATATAAGCCATTAAAAAAAATTGGTTTTTTGACACTTTTAAAGGTGCTTGACCCCCTTAATAATGTCGTAATCGTTATCACACTTTTGCTAAAAGATATGTCGGAAAGTTGAGTTTATTTGATGTAATTCTACATGCAGAAAAATAAGCTCTAATTAGCAATATATTGCATTGACGGATGAAGTTTCATATTTTCAAAACAGAGAGCTCAAATTCTTCAGCTGGAGGAATTTATGGTCTACTTTAAATATGAAACAATGAAAAAACTTTTGAAATACATCGAATTTCAATGTACTCAACTTTGAGTATCTTTGAGGATTTTGTTAAAGGAATTTTCTTTATTAATTTATCTCATTACGTTTGAACAGCCAATTTTGAAAAAAAAAATATTACATATTATTTTAATAATTTATTTGAAGAATTTTACAATTAGCCATATAAAACAAATTTTGTTTTCGTTATACGATTATTGAGAGTGTAATTATGGCTATTTTGGTTTCAGCTTTCAAAACGACAGCTTTCTACGACTTAGTTGGCGTATGATTTTATCAGGCCCTGAGGATACTACAGCACCTGTGCGTCTCAATGTCCGACCCAATTCCGGACCAATGAACCGGTACCAATTTCATCCTATATTCTTGCTAAAGGTAACTCAACCGAATACATGGATAGCCGTCCGTTTGTAGTTTTTTTCTTAAATATAATTTCATTTTCCATTTATTTTGTAATAAATTTCATATATCAACATGGCTATCACACAAGTAAAATTCTGCTCGATTCAAACAATTTTTTTTTCGCTAATTTTTACGTTAACTGGTGTACTTTTGTATAATGGTTTAATCTCACAATCATAAGAAGCTGCTTCGTGATGCTTTGTTTTCATTTTTTGTTATTTTTCAAATCAGGGACTTTTCTTTCGATATTTCTCGTCCCAAATTAATAACTCGTACACGTACGTGAAGTTTAGATGTAAAAATAATATTTCTTACCAGCCAAATGCATAGCTCGGTCTAGCTCATCTTTTAGAATTCCAAAAACTTTCTTAACACCATCTTTACCCTGTTCAAGAAAGAAAAAGAAAAAAGTAAAAATGCTTGTAAAAGAAACAAAAATGCTGTACATTAAAATGACTCTGTACAACTTCATTTTACGAAAAATGTCAACAATATCAATTTTCCATATCTTTGCTTAAAGTGAATTTAAACATGTGTAGTGTAGTATATTCTCACGGAGTACTTTAACCCTTTATGTACTGAATTATGAATTCATGAAAATTTTATCTTCTAAAGCATTTTTCGTGAATTGTTGAAACTACATTAGAAGATTTCCATAATCATTTAATAAATTTTAGAGGGATTTTAGAAGGATTGAAGGATTTAGGAGGATTAATTAAATTTGAATTTATAGTGATTTTGTGCAATATTTATAACCCCATTCAAATATTTTATTTTAAATATTTTTCTTAGTATTTTGTAGAATTAGGAAATGTACAAATATAATCTTCTTACAATAGAAATATAGAAATATTGCCGAGTTGAAAATCCCCTCCCCCCCCCTCCCCAACGCCAAGAAAGCTGAAAAGTTGCAAAGGCAAAAGAAATCATCCTTTTAAAAATATTTTTGTTTTGTGTATCCCATAACGCTTTTGGAACAAGATAAATTAATGCATCTATAACTCGTTCTAAACTGTATTACTACTAATCGATGCATTAAATGAATTTTATAACAAGTTATTTTACTGGTACTTATAAGTACCGTCAGTAGATAAAGGGTTAAAGATCCGATAATGAAAAATATGCGAGAAAACATTTTACTACACTCATTTCCTTAACATTATTAGGAGTTGCAATTTTTAAATGAATTTTTCTCAGTTTGTGTTTTTTCAATATATTAGTATGTTCTAACTGACATATCAACATATGCTTTTCAATTGACTCTCTATTTTTTATGAACGATCCTGGAGGTATATTTTATAAAATTAAAGATAGGATTTTCAGTAATAAAAAGCTTTTTTTCTTTTTTTTTTCTTTAATGTTAAATAAATAGTCATTTTCATTGAACTTGATTTTTTTTAACTGTTTGAAAATTTGTTCCTTACAGATAATAGAGAACACTTATAAGACCGTAAGCAAAAAATGTTTTTTTCAAAAAGTTCAAAATTGTAGAGAAATTATAGCATTCGGAGAAATGTGGTTTTAAACTTTTATTTTGTTGTTGTTGTTGTTTATTAAATGTTTCAATTTTTACCAGAAGAATTGCATTTTTTTCTGATTAAATTATTTTCCTTCTTTCTTTTCCTTCTAATTTAAAAATAGGTCAAAAAGATGTTATAAAATACTCAAAAAAGAAATCAAACAGTACTGAGTCCCTTTAAAGAAACGGGGGAACTTTAGGAAAATCGACTATTTTTTAGCTCACAGGCTATCAAAGCCTGAGAGCTAATGTGCCCGTCGGTTCTGTGTGTACGTATGTACGTAACACGATAACTCTTGACAGAAATAACCGTTTTGCTTCAAATTTTGTTTTTAGGTTCATTGTGATAAGGCGCTTTCCTGATTAGTTTTGGGGGTTCATTGGTCAAGTATAAAGGGCGGAACGGGTATGCTAACCCCCCTTAATTTAAATAAATGGGTTTTTCATGCAGAATTATCCGATTATCTTTAAATTTTGTATATAAGTTTATTGTGACAAGGTGCTTCCCTGATTAGTTTTGGGGGCTCATAGGTTATGTATAAAGGAGTATACGGGAGAGCTTATCCCCCTTAATTTATATAAATGGGTTTTTCATGCAGAATTATCCGATTTGCTTCAAATTTTGTATATATGTTCATTGTAATAAAGCGCTTCATTGGTTAATTATAAGGAGGGGTACCGGGGGGGGATTAGACCCCCTTAATATATTGTCGATTTGTTTATTTTTCGAGGGGCTTATTTCAAATTCTTTGAAATAAGAGTATAATATACAATTAGTGTGAATAGCCTGTGAGGTCAATGCCCTCAGTTTAATTGGGCAGTTTTCTTTTTACCGTATTTTTGGTTCTATAGCCCGCACCCAGTGTATAGCCCGCACCCCTAAATCGAGCAGTACAGTAAAAAAGTTCGTGTATAATCCGCTGAGCTGCATCGGTGTATAGCCCGCGGGCTATACACCGTCTACGAGCGCATATTTCGATCAGGATTCGAAATTAGAGGTCATTAGGCATAATTTGCAACAGGAATTTACCAAATGTTTTCGTGACGCATAATGCTTACAGCAATTCGGCTAAAAATTAAGGACATCACTACAAGAATTATGCAAATACAAAAAAATTGATTTTTTTACTTTTATATAACAGGTAACTTTTTGTAATAAAAAAGTATGATATTGAAGTATCTTGAGTAAGTAATTAAACAGCAGTAACTCAGAATTACTATTACAATATTATTACTTAATAATTTATGTTGCTTTCGTTGAGAACGTGATGTAATATACAACTGGAACCGTTAATGGCATTTTACCACCTAGAAAATATGTTATTATTATTTTGTTATTTTAAATATTAATTACTATAAATAATATAAAACTATTGTATAAAAAGGCACACAGTAATTTGCTGAAAAAAAAATATTTTAATCACTGGAATCGGAAAATTCTTCAAAATAGGAAGTTTCCGAGTCTGTCATAAACAAACCAATTAAGTCGCTATTTAAAGACGAGTCATCAGCTTCATCATCATCTTCACCATCACAAAGATCAGAAACCTCTGAGCTGTGTCGCTGGGGTTCAGCATTTTTTTATAGGGTAATCCAGCTGTTCTGAATCCATTGATCACTATCTTTACCGAAATATTTTTCCATGAATCAGCAATCCATTCACAAAGTGTAGTATATGATGCTCGTTTAATTCTTCTGCTTTTTGTGTTTTCTTTTAATTCCTTGGTTATCCATTTCTCCCACTTTCTCGAATTTTGCATTTGAATGACCGATTTACGGTTATATCCAGTAGTTGCAAAAGTTTAGTCATACCTCCGGGTATAATGACACGAAAACATTTGTTGTTCTTGCACAACTTTTTAATGTCCTCAGTGAGACGTGCTTTCATCGAATCCCTTACTAAGAGACATTTCGGCCTAAAACATGAATGAAAAACAACTGTATCAACAAAAGATTATCACAACATAAAAATTGAAAAAACAATTAAAGAAGAAATAATTTGTTTTCATATTTGAGTTAACGATGCGTAGTCACAGTGTTTTTGTAAAGGAAAAAAAGAAAAAGCAAAGGATTTCGCTATTTCATTTCAAATTATATGGGTTTGTATGTGTCCGATCGCCATGCGGTTTGACTCATTCGACTCGACATCGATAGAGCTTACCGATTTTAGTTCGGAGTTTCACCACCAGGGGTTGATTTCCTAGGCCTTTTTTCTTATGACTGTTTTTCTGTGTAATAATGATTATTATTTTTTATGTATTTTTTTTCTTTCGTTTGTTTTATTGCGAGTAATGGTTGCGGATATACGCAAAATTTGCCGGTGCAGATAGATTCGAAGCTCATGAAGGAATTCTAATTTCTATTCGCATTTTATTTCAGGTGATATCCATGCGCGTACAGAATTTCATTGCCGGAAATAGGTAGGGCTTCCTCTACAAGCGGAAAAGGGACACCGCCCTTTTAGGCAGCCAAATTTCTCTTTTTTCTCCACGGCAAATAGGGCTAATTTTTTTCACTGCACAGCAGTTGGAGAGCTCCGTTTTACCGGGTGCTTTTTGCCTCTTTTCGTCCTTTCTTTAGTTGAATAACTGGAGATATTACTAGTGATTTACTGATTTTGTAATTATTTCATTATTTATTTTAAATTTTCTGCAATATTTTGAAAATTAAACTTTTTAACACAAGAATCTCCAAAAGTAAATGTTAAAAATTTGCAAGTTCCGTTTTTGGATATCACAATACTTATTAATGTTTCGTTGATAACAAACTATTAAAAGCTGAATATTGTTAAACCCCAAAAAATAATCAAACCACTTATGTTACTAAGGAAAATAGTAAAAAAAGAATGAAAAATATTTACTTAAAAAATGCACCGGGTCTTTTTCTCAAGACTTGGTTCAGCCACAACTTCATCACTTCCTCATTCATCCAGCCTATTTTATTCGCTGTTACAATTATTCCTGAAGGAAATGGTCCCTTGGGTAGCGTTTTTCTTTTAAAAATTACTATGGGATTTAATTTTGTGCCATCTGCACAGCTGGTCAATACAATCGGTCAATACTTTTCACGTAAAAATTAATTAATTGAAAATTTTTATAAATTATATTGAAAAAATTTCATAAATAAAAGATTAATTGTATGAAAGAAAATATGTATAAAGCATTACTTACCGATAGTATTTACGGTCCTGCTGGGAGGCATATCAAAATCCATGGACACTTCGTCCATATTTAAGATACTTTCAGGCATAAATATATATTCTTTGATGATTTTCTCCACGTAATTTTTGAACATTGCAATCTTCTCTTCCGTATCCTTTTGAAGATCTTGGGATATAGTTACCGAACTCGAATGGATAGTCCTTTCCTTCTCATAAATCTGTTACACCACGATGCATTTTCCCTAAATTCTTCTAAATTTAACTCTACTGCAAAACGTCTATTGTGCTCTTTTTCCCCTCCTTGATCTTTTGCACTTCGGCATTTTCTCTAGGATTGTTTTATCTCCCCCATTGCCGAATACTTATCACATCAATGCCTAATTCTCGTACAACAGCTGTATTGACCGAAATTTCGGCTTTCTGCACCGCTTGCAGTTTATATACGCCCGTGTAACTTGCGCGTCTTTTAGGCATCGTACGTGTAAAAGTATGAAAAAAATATCTTAGTAGTAGCGCGTGTTAGTCGAACAGAATCGGAAAGGAGGCGAACGATGAGTGTTAATTGTTCAACTTTTTTCCTGATCTGCCTAACTGGTCGCTGAAACCTGTTAGGTTAAAGGTTACATTATTTTGAAGCAGAGGCCAGATAGTTATTATAGCTCTGTTAGTGCAATACTTGGCGATAGTTGCAACAATTCTTCCAAACCCAGGAAAAAATAATAATAGCATTTAAACAGTAACAAAAACATTACAAACATGGGAAAATTCTTTAAATTTCGCTGCATAGCGAAAAAAATACACAAATTTCGGCGATTTTTGAAATTTTTTGGGGTTTAAAAAAATGTAGAAAAATCACACGATTTCCGTTATTTTAAAGAAAAAATCATTGTATAACCCGCACCGTGTATAAGCCGCAGCGGCTATTTCGAATGTTTTTTTCTTGTATAACCCGCGGGCTATACACCCGAAAATACGGTAATTTTAATCCCAAAATGCCAGAATGACACCAGAATTTTATAATTAAATTTTGAATTTATAAGGTACATGAGCAAAAGCTTCTACTTATTTTAAAATAAATTCGTTCGTGAATCCTGGTGTCAGTCAATCATTTCAATATTTTAGCTAGAAGAGTACTTTTCCACTGAAGGGGTTAAGGTTATCTACTATCTATATTATAAAGGACAAACATGTCCGTGCGTAACGCTGACGTCATTTTGCGAATGGCAACACTAGACAATGAAATTTCCGTTTTGCGAATTTTGCTACTGTGTTTTTTTTTTTTTTTTCTAAACATCACACATTTTTAATTTTTACTCCGTTAAATAGGGTAAAAAATCTACTTTCAAATGCAATTTTTTTTGTAAACTGTATCGCAATTCACTTATTTATTATAGCATTTAAATTAAATTTCACGCATGATTCTTTTAAAAGTCTATCTCTATCGCGTGCAGACGATTACAAAATATTAATCCGTTTGCACTTTAATCAATATAGAAAGTTCAGCAATTTTTTCCAGCTGATATTCCATAACGAAATTAAAACTTCACTAAGCAATCAATGAAATAGTTTAAATAAAACACAAATTTAACAGACATATAATTGAAATAAGCACTTAAAAACGCTGAAATTATTGGAATAATAATAATAAAAAAAACTGTGGCAGATAACGAAATTTTCAGCGATTTATTCGGCTATTAACTTCTGACACGAGACCAATACGAAATGACCGCTTTTAATAAATTTCAAAATTTTATTCGAATATATAATTAACATATTTCACATAAAAATGCTCTTTGATGTTGTTAAGGGGTATTCTAAAAAAATTAAATGTAAAAAATCTATTCGTTAAAAAATGTATTAGTTTAAAAAAATATATATATAAATGGTTTTCACATATATTGCATCTCTATCCCGGGAATCCCGGGTTCGATATCCTAGTATACATAAAGTGCAAATGGGAATTTCAATCCGAAGTCTTATAACTCACATTCTGGTAAAATTTTTATGGGACTTAGATTGTCAGTTAGGTAATTTTGGGGGGTTGGTTAGTGTCTAATACAGTGGTTCCCAACCTTTTTTTAACCGCGCCCCACCAAAACATCTGTAAAATGATGATGCCCCCCCTCCCCCTATAACATATAATTCTCATAAAATATTAAAAGAATTTACTTCTGACAGAGTAAAAAGCATTTAACATTGATCCTGAAACGTTCCGAAGGTAATGGATGAATCAAATATTTTTTATACTCATCTGATACTCCCCGTAGTTTACTGGCACACGGTCGCCATGTATGCGTGATGTATAGAGTGCTCAGAATCCTTGATTAGAAAAATCAATAATTTTGAATAAAACATTTTTGTCTTATTTAATCACAGAATTTCTGCGATTAAATTACTAATCAATTTCTAATCAGAATGAAGCATGATAAAAGATTCGGTAAAGGAAGGTCGTCAAGTAATTGTTAAATAGAATTGTTAAATAGAACACTTGAATAGTTTCATGTGTAAAATTGATTTTCATGTGACATATTGCAGTGCGACTCATTCAATAAGTAATCGAAACAGTTGTTTAAAATTCTAAAATACTTATAAATCAGAAAAATTATAAAGAATTTTTAAATATATAAAAGTATCTAAATATCATTAAATATTTTTTTCTATAATTATTCTGGTGGGATTGTATTTAAAACTTCTGAATGGATACTTTTTAAAAATTGAATAAAAAACTATTTCTTTTAATTTTGTTTTTGAAATTCGAATGTATAACTTTTATTTTCTTTTCAGTCTACAACATTACTATTAGAAAAACAATTCAGAAGGTATGGGTTCACAGAAATTCTGAATTGTCCCCTTGAAAAGTTAAATTACCCCCTTGAAAAGTCAAATTGCCCCCCTGTGGGGCGTACGCCCCCCGTTGGGAAACAGTGGTCTAATACAACGTTCAGCATTACTTACTTATAGAGCTAAGGGAGAAAGTTCTATAATTACATAAACTCGATTATGAAAGATTAGCATTTAAAAAAAATCTGCTGAACGATTTTTGATGGGAGTTGTACTAATAGTTAGATAAATTATGTAAAAAAAGTGAAATTATATGTAAAATTAGCGTTTCGAATTACTAAACTAATTGCTAATAATTTCTACGTAACTAATTTCTAATAATTTCGACGTAAGCGGAGCTGCAGGCAAACGTTCGTATTTATATAAAACTTATCAACTACAAGTTATGTGATGTTATGGGTGTGATGAACTATCCATTAAAATATAGCAAAATTTTCTGCAATTTTATGGCTGTTTTTATGCATTTACATAGAGAAAATATATAAAAAATCATCAAAGTGTTGAATGGATATATCTATGGAAATGTTTTTTTGGTACTTAGATTGTAATTCATTACTTACTTAGTATCTCAAACTGCATATTTATTCCTAGACTATCATTATTTTTATAGTGAGGACATTTTGAATAAACATCAAATAGTGCATTGTTCTTCCTTACAATGTAAAAAATGAAGAAATTGCTTCAAAATAGTTTATTTTAATGAAAACGTATTTTTATATACTAGTTTTTTTTTTTTTTTTTTTAACAATCACTATTGTTCCAATGTTTGGTAAAATAAAAAATGTGTATCAAAGATAGTGGGCATTTTAAAGTCTAAAATAACAACTTTTAAACTTTTTATACGCTTGTTTAATGGGATGTACAGTAGTAGTATAAAAGTAATAAGTATTAAATTAATAAAAAAAATGACTAATTTAATTTGAATTAATACAACACGAGCGGTAACTGAAAGACATGAATGGCATGTTCCATGCGCAACGCCTTTTAAAGCCTAAATATCAACCTTTGACGCTAAATAAGAATATCGTCTAATACCTAGTAATAGAACAAAAGTAATTCACACCACATTTATAAACAAAATAATATAATTTTGAAATAAAATAGAATAAATTACACATACATGGCGTGTATTCCGTTGCAAAAGTGAGGACTTACCAATAAAATATTGAAAGACAGCAGAAAAATTACGAACTTCAATTTAAACATTGGTTAAGCACTGAAGAGTCTTTGGGAAGAGAGTAAGTGAAGCACATATGTTAATGACGTAATTATTTTGGAATTCGCAACTGTTTTTTCACTAAGTGGGACACTCAGTACGCCGTCAGTATCTTTAAAGTTTAATATGAATTTATTGAGAGAGACCTCTATGAATTTATTTGCTTCATACAAATTTTATAAACAGTGTGTTTCGACGACGTACAACTTTCTGAGTTTCAATAGTACATCTACCTCCTATGAATTAACATACTATATCTATGGCTGGTCTAGAAACTACGGTACATTACGGCGGTGGTGTTTGTTAAACCTGATTATCTGCGCGTGAGGTATACGCCGAGAGTAGATATTGGCCTTCGTGCGGGATCTGTCTAAGAGATCGTAACCCGTATTTATGCAAGGTTTTAAGAAAACCACGGAAAAATCCAAGCGAATAGGCTGAGGAACAGAACAAGGGTTCGAACTCATCACCTCCCGTGTACCAACTTTGAGGGCAAAACTTCTCAGACGCTGATGATCTAGTACACGTGACATGTAAGAACTAATCTCACTTGACAAAGCAAGAGGATATCAGAATCAGATTTGCTTTAAAGCACTAAATAATTTTGATTCACATAGAATTTTAATTTCCAGATCATGGATATTAAAGTTTGGTAAATATGAAAATGTCTTGTCCGATAACACAGAATGCATGTGAATCTGAACAATAGATATCAAACGAAACAAGCGTGTATGTTTTTTTTAATCTCACTTTTTATATACGTAAAAATATAAAGTTAAAACCGGAAAAATTAACTAATAAACAATGTATAGAGTAAAAATTTTAAAAGCGTTGCAACTGGGAAATGCGATTATAATTAAATGCAATCTTGATGCCTACTGTCCATCGCAGATAGTTAGATTGCAAATGAAAAGTGGAATGTTTAAAGAGCTAGAATCTTCTAGAAATGTTATGTTATCATAAATATTGTAATTGAACGTCAATGTCTTTATTTATTCAAATAAATATGTAAGCAAAATGTTCACTTACCTCTATTTATGATATCCAATATATTTCTCAGCCATATACATCTACGGCTAAGTTTTCAGACATGCGGCAGTTAGATACTCACATGATGGGCATTTAACATTGTTCTTTGGCAACGAAAGAATTAACATAAAACAGTTTACGCAATAACGAATCTAGATTAGAAAACTGAAAAAAAAAAACGATGCTTTAATTTTACCTACTTATATAACAATTATTAAACAATAGATTTCGATTATATAAAATAAACTTGCATAAATAAAATATTTAAAATGTGCGTAAAACAATAGATCCATTACAAGATATACTATTTACATATACTTTAAAAGATATTAACTCCTTTGCGGCGCGCGGCGCGAATACGCGACGAATAAAGAGTTCAGAATCCTTGAGCGTTCGTACCAGTAATTTTTGATTGAAGGATTTGCCTTTTTTAATCAAAGCATTTGTGCGATTAAATTAGGCACAAATTTCTATTTTGGGAAAAAATATGAAAAATTCTGTAAAGGGCTTTTGTCGCGAAGCGGCTAAGCTGTATAAAGAGGAAAATGTTTGGTCATGATATTTTGTATTGTAAATGTAAAAGAAGTAAATTTCAAAGAGTGTCCTTCTTTTGCGTTCAGAGTATAGAGATTTTCTAATAGAATCCATGTTTTATTTATTTTCGAAACTTGTTACGTAACCTTCCGTCGGACTATTGGACGCTGTAAATGGCTACTTAGACCATGGAGCTAAATATATTTGAATAATGTGGCTACTATTTAGAAATGTGTTTTGAAAGTTGAATGAAAATGTTGTTAATATTATTTGAATAAAGATATAATAAAAATAGCAAATAAAACCTTTGTGCAAATATTAAACGGCAGAGAACCAACCTTAAAAATGCACAAATAATACACAAAAAGCAGTAAACATCTGTTTCGAATACACAAGCGAGATTCTTCTTTAGTGCGACAAAGAGAAAAGCACAGCGTGCTAGAAAAAGCAAGCCTGGGAAAAACGATAGAAAGGCGGTGTTGGTTTTCTGCCTTTTAATAAAGATATAATATATACTTTTTATCGAGAAAAATATTTAATAATTAGCGTAACAAATATAGAAAGTAATGGATTTTTAATTTTATTCTAATATACTCAGGCCTTTTTGCACTTTTGCGTACAATATGAAAAAAATAATTAAAATTTTTATATCTGATTCAATTAACTGATATACTGATATTTGGAATAGTATATATTTCCAATTTAAATTGTAACATTTACAAAGAGTAAAGTTTTCGAAAATATTATTACTTGCTTGTTAATTTTTCCAAAGAAAATCAAAGAGAAACTAATCCTTACAATACCAATCTCAGATTTTATATACATTGCATTCTGCTTTTGTTTTAGCTCCATACAACAGTGGAAGAAAAAATATGGCAAACATCTCCAAATTAATGCAGTTGTAGTATAAACTTTTAGCAGTAGTAGACTGAGCAGTATGTAGAATGAAGGAAAGAAGAACACAATGGCACTCTAATTCATTTATTTAAATCTAATCATTTTTAAATTCCAGGGGATTGCTCTCTCTTAGCAATTCTCTATGTTAAAACATACTAGAACGCCAGCAACATTTTATTTTAACAATCACTTCGACGACAAAGTCGCTCTTCTTTCTCTCTCTGTCAGTTCGTTGTAAGCGAAGAGGCGCAAGAACAATTTCGTAACACGTGATCTATTTTTAACCAATGCATGTTCAATTTTCGGCGCGCACTTCTTTTTTCTGTGAATTAATATTGAAGAAACATCTCTTATACTTCTGGTGGGAAAGAGTTTTCTAGATCATCGTGGAAATTAAAAAATGCGGGAAATTAATAGAATAAAGTTCGGTTTTTGCGTATTGAAAACAATTTAAAAGATAAATTTTATAAGATTTTTTTCTTTTTAATTTTATAAGATTTTATATTTTTTTAAAAGCTATATTTTTTTTATAAGCGGGCATTTTCAATTTTGGAACCGGTTGGAACCGATTCTGAAAGTGAAAGTACCCTTATATAAAATAACTAGAACCAAAATCGAAAAATTAAAAACTAACAACATTGGAAATTGACCTCAGCTATCCTATGCAAAAAAAAGCATTTACAAATGTTAAAATGCGAGCGAGAAATTGCGCTAGAACCTTCCCATAGACTTAACATTAGCTTGAGCGATTTTTCGCATGACTGATGTAGGCTCTTAACTGAAGTACTTTAACCAGTTTCAATATTAAATAGCGCTTAAAACAATTCTTCGATTTAAAAACTGTCTTTTTCAGCGTGTTTACCAAATATTTCTCTATAAAACTACCAGTTTTCATATTTTTATATGGAATATTTTTTTTAAATATAAGCCGAGGTCACAATAAATTCAGTTACGACAGCAGCAGCAGCACCAGCAGCAGTGTTAGTTACCCCTTTTTTTTAAGAATAGAGGTATTTCTAAACAGTAAGAAAATGGTGGACATCATTAAAAATCCAAAGAAGGAGATTATGAAGTGAAAAATGGAGTATGAATGCTTTATTTCAATTTTGGGTATGATTTTTTTTTTTTTTTTTTTTTTTTTAGTACAATGGAAATGGAATGTTGTTAAGTGAATGTCTAACGTTTTGCTGATTAGTGGGAAAACGAAAAATATTCTGCACTGTCAAAATTTTCAAGTATTTTTGTGTTGTCTGGGTTAGTTCAAAGCATTTATTGAGTTAATATCCTCCGCTATAAGCACAAATATATTTTTCGAATGGCGCATTTAAAGAAAAATGAAGATTGGTTCATGTCTTCGCTAAAGATTATATAAAAAGTCGGGTAGTTTACGCGCAAAGGATGGAAAACATAAATATACGAGGTTTTTCTAAAAGAATCGATTTCACAAAGTTACATTGTTTACGCAGCTGGAGATAGAATCTCGCTACAATTTTTAAAGTACACATCGAAATTAGAAGTTTACCATGGCACAAGTTGTAAAATGTTGACACACATGGTAATCTTTACAAGTCCTTCGTGATGGTGATAAACAACAAGGTGTAGAGTTTTGTGAATTCATTCTTGTGCTTGAAAGTAGAGTTTTGCACGGGTCGGGTCATACTCAACACGAACCCGCAAGTTCTATTTAAAGTTAACCCTAAACACAATCCGGACACAACAAAAATATTGTATTGACCCACAAACCGACCCGAACCAGACATTTGTTTTTCGTCAACCCGCAACCCGACCCTAACCTGAAGTACTTCAACCGAAATACGAAATCAAAAGAAAATTAATCCACAAATTTAAAGCAATCATAGTAAAATAGTATATACTCAAATATGAATTTTGTTTCATATATAGAAAAACTTGTCGGATGTGCCAATCCCAAAACTTTCTTCTATCTCAGTCATGTTAATACTTCAAAATTCGCTATCACATCGCCAATAAAATCAATATTTTTCGTCATTCAAGTCAAGTACGTCAGCTGCTTGCGAATCGTCGGGTTACCGGGATGCGATCAACTGATGTATACTAAACTACGAAAAGTGCGTCTAACCTGAACCGGGAGGAACAGATAGCCTGCCTATTCCTTGGTTTTACGATTTTAGCTAATTTTACTGGAAAACACGAAGGTAAAACGCGTGGAACCTAATTAAACTAATCCTAGTTACCTAGAAACCTAGTTAAATTCTAATCCTAGATATTTATTTTAAATCTAAAGGAAAAATATGAAAAGTGTTATTGTAAAAGTATAAGCATTAACGAAATTATTAAAATTTTCAATCTCTTAGCGGCACGTGTTAATATTAAGTAATTAAAAAAATATTTTCACCAGTTGCATACTAAGCCCAAAATGAAAAAATCTGTGTGTTGTCCCTTATGAAAATATAATTTTTTTTCCATATAAGCTAAGAACCACCCTAGTGGACATACATAGAAAAAAAATACAAATGAATTATATAATCACCTTTGTTCGATGTGCATTAAAAAAAAAAAAAAAAAAATTGTCATCGTTTCTCTTCCTGCTGGGTTCCTTGGCTTAATCTTACTTAGCCTATTTTGTAATCCGCCTCTGACTAATATTGCTAAACGAGTTTTACTAATAAAGTAAACTAGTAAATTTTACTTATAAAACCATGACGTTTCTACAATAGATAATTCTCCAAATTATTATTTACTATATTTAAGAGTTCGGAACTATTATTTGATGTATTGTAACAGTTATGACCAATAAAAGTTCTTTATTATCACTTATTTGATACATAGCATCAATTGTGATAAATAAAATATTATATACAAACGTTAAGTATCAATACGGTGGATGACCAAAATAAATGTATTTACGACTTAAACCGAATATTGAGATATCTATTGTTTACATTTTAGTCAAATGTAATACATTTTCATAATGAGACATTTTATTTTACATTTTAAACTCTCGAAATATCTTACACTGTCTGAATTTTTGACCAATTCCTTTATTTAAATTCAAATATCTGAAGTGCAAATGCTGATGAATTTATTTCGATAAAGTTTCATATTTTAAATCCTATGTAAATAGTATTTTAGTAAAATATGGAAGTTAAGACTACATACTTTTCCTGCACTAATTAAAGATCGAAATTGTTCAAAGATAATGGATTTGCCGAGAAGTTGAATTTATTAAAAGAGGTTATAAATGTAGAAAAATAAGCTCCAATTTGGAATGCGTTACATTAGGGAAACTAAGATATAAGGTTCTGCATTATGCAAAAGGCAGCTTAAATTCTTAAACATGAGATGTACGTATGTGATCGGTTGCAAACATGAAATAATGAAAACGCTTTAAAAAACGATTTTTAAAGTACTTTTTAATTTTTTCAAACAGTTCCGAATTTAATAGTGTTCATGCTGATGAACACACAAACATTAGCAAGTGTAAGTTTTGAAAGAAAAGAAAAGAATAATTCGTATAAATATAGCTCCTAATACTGAGATATATTCGACACATGTACAGATTAAACTAGCGTTTCTAAAACTTTGTGACCTTGAAGCCCCCCTTTGCGATATGCATTTCGGAGACTTCCCAACAAAATTTTTCTTAGTATATGATAAGAAATTATTTTAATGTATATACCTTATATATTTTTCGTTACACATATTCTGTATTTAATTAATGGTGTTGAAAAATCAACTGCATTAATAAGTAAAATAATTATAACATACATTAAGACAGTTAAAATATACGTATTGCCATTTGCAATGAGAAATATGCTGCTTATCTTTTTGTACTAGATGTGTAATATTCAAGTAAGTGTGGTTGGACATTCTATTGATTTTTACAGTTGTTTTTTATGCACACAAGGCTGGAGAAAGTCTATTCACACAAATTTGGGGTACAGAATGGAAGTAATTTTTTTAATATCTTTAAAACAATTTCCATGGAACCACCGCATCTTGTTCCTGCTCTATATCAAAGTTTTGTTTTAACTAATTTCTTGGAAATGAAATGGATACCTCATACACTCATTTTCTGATTTCGAGGGAGGAACACAAAGCCTAAAAGATTCTTTCATGTGTTTCAGGTATATACAACTTCTTGGAAATGAAATAGATCCCCATACACTCATTTTCTGACTTTGAGGGAGGAAAATAAAGTCTCATGTTCTTCAGGTGTATAATTAAAAAACATAATAATATCAAGGGGAATTGTATCGCCAGACGTTTGTAAGAAATCGAATAATGTTGGAAATGTTTCAAGTAATATTTTGAAGTCCATTTATCTACTAATCAATTCTTGTGTTGTTTCTACTGTGTTCTGGAATTTAAAAATGTGTATCAAAGTTCTTTGTAAACTTCAGTTAAGCTCATTCAGAAAATTAAAAATAACTGCAGGATTCCTACAGTTTCAAGGAATGTGTCAACATTTTCTTGTGGAAAAACTCGACATATGTAATTGCGCTATTTGAATCGCAGTTTGAATTCAACATTGAGATTGAGGACTCCCGGCTGTAAGCTCGCCCACCTCCAAGGGCGCGCGGACTACAGTTTAAGAAATACTGAATTAAACAGTCTATCTTCATTTGTACAGTTGCAACTAATTAACTAATATTACTAAGCAAATTTTATAAATTTAATAATATTTTTAATAAATTTCATGTATAAACAACATCTGCTTAATAAGGGATATTTTTTAAAATCATAATTTAAACTTTCATGGCACATTGTATGTGGACGTCTATATGCATGTACTTGTTAAGTAATAGACACCAAACATCGGGTTGGCAGGGATGAGGCATTTTCCTCATCGATGATCGAAGCGGTTTCGAGCTAACTCGTGGCTCTTTGACATCCTTGAATTATCTTTCATAACTATTAATCTTATTAATTGTCTTTTAATATTTACTTTTAATTATTTTTCAACCTATGATCTAATTAATACTTTACTGCATTTCATATTACGTATGATACATGGCAGTAATGACCTCGAAAAATAAAAAGCATTAACATATTTAAATATCTATTTAGTTTATAATCACTTATTTGACATATAACCATTATGATCAATAAAATCTCATTATAAAATTATTAAGTATCAGTACTGTAATCTAGCCTAAATATATTTATGATTTCAGGTAACTAAAAATATAGCTATTTCTTTAGTCAGGGTAATAAAGTATTACACGCATTGCAATTATCAGGAAAGATTTATATTAGACTCTAAAATAAATGTACTCATTAGCAGGGAAATGTTTTTTATATTTATCGTTATCTCCTAGTGATGTTTATAGGGTCAAATGTAGTTTATTTAATGGGCAGATAACGTATAGAATGACTCTTAACTTTTCTGATAAGCTCAATTGATTAATTTTATTACAATAACACTTTAGAAGAAGAAATTCGAATTTTGTTAAACAAAAAAAAAAGTTTACTTACTAAAATTATTTATAGTAAGAATTACAATGTTAAAATTGGTATACAAGTTTTTATAATGAAATGAAAAGGGAGGAGGGAGGTTCGAAGAAAGCGTCTAGCTGTATAAAGTTCTACCAACAGAAATATGCTTATGCACATTAAAAATTCATTTTGAAATGATACAGGTATTTCAGTGATAGGTAAAAAATAATTATACATAGAATAACGCATTTGAATGTATTGAAACGATTTTGTTTTGTGCTCCTATGGAAGTGAACGATAGGTTCTAATCGTACCATTTTCTAAAACAAACGTCTTGTAGTGCATGTCAATTTTGTAATCATTGAAGTAGTTTAACATCATTAAAATATACTTCAAACAATTATCTACCATATATCATAATGTATCCGATTACTCTTGGGTGTCCCTCCAAAGGAACTGTAAATACTACTATATATTTTGTTTTTAATACTAAACACGCCATAGTAAACCTCAATAACGTATCAATTTAGGGGCAATTCAAACATATTTACAAAAGCTTGAGTGCGGATAAACAAGCAGATGCGGGAAACATCTTGTAGTCGATATGAAATTTTATCATTAATTTGTACATCTAACAACTATCACCTGTAGATCAGAATGTATGCAAATTATTTTGAGTGTCCCTATAAACGAACTGCAAATCAATTTAGGAGCAATTCAAACATATTTACAAAAGTTTGAGTGAGGATAAACAAGCAGAAACAAGTTTATCTTGTTTCTGCTTGGGGATCTGCGTATCCCCAAGCAGATACGGGAAATATCTTGTAGTCGATATTAAATTTTATCATTAATTTGTACATCTAACAATTATCACCTGTAGATCGGAATATATCCAAATTCTTTTGAGTGTCCCTATAGACAAACTGTAAATACTACACGTTTTCCATGAGGAACATGCCACAGGAAACCTCAATAACATTTCAATTTCGTGGCAACTAAAGTATATTTACCAAAGTTAGAGAGCAGGCAAACGGTCAGATACTGAAAACACTTCGTAGTGCATTGTCAAATTTCATCATTAATTTGTATTTCAAAACAATTATCGTCTATAGATCAGAATGTATCCAAAATCTTTGAGTATGATATAGACGAACTGTAAATATACCCATGTCACAGTAAGCCTCAATAACATTTCATTTTCGTGGCAATTCAAGTATATGTACCAAAGTTACAGAGCCGGGAAATGGTAAGATACTGGAAACATTTTGCAGTAAATGTCAATTTCGTAATGCTTAAAATAGTGTAACTTTATTAAAATGTATTTCAAATAATTATTACCTATAGATAAAACTGCATTCAAATTCTGTCCATTGTCCCTGTAAACAACTTATACTATACATTCTGTTTTCAATAGGGAGCTTGCCATAACAAACCTCAATAACATTGTGCAGCACGTCGCAGCCGGGATTCGAACTATATACTTTTGATTTACAGACAAATGTGCTAACACTACAACACTGCAAAATTTCTTTTATCTCTTCATAACCTTCTCTATGCTGGAGAGGTGAATGCAGGCTCTTTACATCATCTCTGACAGCGATTTTTCTTGGTTGGGCCATTGTTCTCAGTCAATCCCCATCTATTTATTTTGGTCTCTTCCTATCGTCCATCCACAATCTTATTGTTCTGACGCCAATTGTAGATCCCACTGCTGCCGGTATTCGAACCACGGTACTTTGATTTGCAAACAAGTGTGCTAACACTACATCACTGCAACATTTGTTTTGTCTCTTCATAACCTTCTCTATGGTGAAGAGGTGAATACCGGCTCTGTTCATCATCTCCGACACCGATATTTCTTGATTGGACCAGTGTTCTTAAACAATCCCTATCTATCTCTTTTGGTCTCTCCCTATCGTCCATCCACAGTCCTATTGTTCCGACGCCAATTGTAGATCCCACTGCTGCCGGTATTCGAACCACGGTACTTTGATTTGCAAACAAGTGTGCTAACACTACATCACTGCAACATTTGTTTTGTCTCTTCATAACCTTCTCTATGGTGAAGAGGTGAATACCGGCTCTGTTCATCATCTCCGACACCGATATTTCTTGATTGGACCAGTGTTCTTAAACAATCCCTATCTATCTCTTTTGGTCTCTCCCTATCGTCCATCCACAGTCCTATTGTTCCGACGCCAATTGTAGATCCCACTGCTGCCGGTATTCGAACCACGGTACTTTGATTTGCAAACAAGTGTGCTAACACTACATCACTGCAACATTTGTTTTGTCTCTTCATAACCTTCTCTATGGTGAAGAAGTGAATACCGGCTCTGTTCATCATCTCCGACACCGATATTTCTTGATTGGACCAGTGTTCTTAAACAATCCCTATCTATCTCTTTTGGTCTCTCCCTATCGGCCATCCACAGTCCTATTGTTCCGACGCCAATTGTAGATCCCAGCGCTGCCGTATTTGAACCATGGCCTTTTGATTTCCAAACTAATGATCTACCACTACACCACTGCGACATTTCTTCTATCTCTTCATACCCTTCTCTGTGCTGGGGTGGTGATGCCGGTGGCTCCATACAACATTTTAATTTCGTGGCAATTATAGATTAATCCAATTATAGATTAGAAAATTAGAACAAGAATTACGAATGTTAGACAAAACCAAAGTCGTAAACACTTTTAATCTTAATTGAAAAGTTTTAAGAATCCTTTTAAAGTTTTAATTTATTTTTAAAAGTTCAAAGTTTAAATATAAATATAATAAAATCCATTTTCATAAATCAGTAGCAATATCAAAGAATTGAAAATTTCTAGGATATATATTTATTTGACTTTCAACAGCGGAACGTGGCTCACGTCGATAAGCGGAAATTCCTTAAAGGCAATTTATCTTACGATATATCAAATAAAAGAATTTGCGTCGAATAGTTACATATGGAGACATAAAATGTTGCATAAGTGTCAGGAAAGAACTATTACAGTTCTTGATATCGCATATCTTTGACTGGAAAAGCGAGATATTTCCACAGTTCAAATAGTGCTCAATCTTATATAACCTTACTGTTGATATCTAGAAAATATGGTTTGCTTCACGTCTGGTTAAGAAATCATCTTAGAAGATTTAATTTAGAGAAGTATGATTTGTTTGAAACACTACTTTTAGTGAGCTTAGTTTCTATTAATTTTATTCCACTTCTTGTATAGAACAGGTTTTCAAAAATCTCTATAAAATATACGGTTTATCTGAAAATATATAATTTTAAATCACTAGGTAGTATGCGAACGCATAATTTCCCTGTCCGCCGCGGATAGACGATTGCGATTATCATGCTTTCTGATTAGTTGTTAAACCGAACGCTTCTTAAGTCATTTCCGGTTGAACTTGGTTTCTTATATAATATCTATTAATTTCTATATAATCTAATTAATTTATAACTGTAATATAATAAATATTATAGTAATATAATCTAATTAATTTCTATATAATCTAATCCCTATATAATATAATATTTCTATATAATCTAATAATATAAGAAGATATAATATAAAAAATTAATATATATCTTCATAATCCTCCAAAATACCGGAAATGACTTAAGAAGCGTTTGCTTTTACAGATAATCAGAAAGCGTAAAAATTTCAATCGTCGATCGGCGGTGGAGACGGAAATTATGCTATGCGAACAGGTATTCAAAATAAGGAATTTCAACATATTTCTGGTATATATCTAAAATTTCAAAACTAAATATTTTTATAACATTTATGAGACAATATTTATTTTTATATTTTTGAAATTGTGTGTTAACATGTTCTCAGATTTTTTTCATGAGAGAAAAAGAAAAAGAAAATTACACAATTAAAAAAAAAAGAAATCTGGAGCGACCCTACTCAACTTTTTTCTAAGACTGGCGTTCGAGTTCGGAAAATAAAAAGTAAAATAAAATAAATTTCTGACGCAATGGAATTAGCTGCATTCGAGCGTAAGATCTCGTGTTAGGTAGATTTGGGGCCCCTTTGCTTACGTAAGATTTTATGACAGTTTATACATCAAGACTTCTTGACAGATAAAAAGTTACCAATAAATTACATTATTAATCATACAAATTTATATAAATAGGCATATAGGGATTGTGATATCAAAAAATACAAAATGGTTTTAATATATTGTTGTTTATTGCATTAAACAAACGCATAACAAAACTCTTTTCAAGCAGATAACAACCATTGTCAGCAATGTATCCACATATTTTACTACAACCATGTATATGTTTTTTTTGTTTTTTTTTTCGAACAAGATACTTTACTAAAATTTAGTTCACATAAAAATCGGGAAACAAATTAAAAAGTAGTCTCATCAACTACCTTCTTATACGTCAGCGCCTTCGAACATTTTTTTTCTAGCTCTGTATATACATACAATGTATAAACATTCCTTGATATACGAAAATTTAGTTAAGCATGAAAATGAATGACGCAATAGAAAGCGCCCTTTCAGTAGTTATCATTCGAAATTCGTAGACGAAAGTATATTTGAGTTATTTTGTGCAGCCCTGTAAAACAAAATTAAATCTAACACATGCATTGTTTCATTTTTAAAATATTATAGGAACCGCATATATCAGAATCTCAATTATCAAAGAAATAGTATAGTATCGGGGACACGCACATCAAACAATTGCAGTTATGCTATTTATATTTTTACTTTTCCCTGTAGATGAATAATAAATGTCTAGCACACCATCTTTTCATAAAAACTTAACATAATGTATATCAACAATATATATAATTTTCGCAATGTTGAAAGCAGGGCATCTCATGTCAATTAAAATGTATTACTTCTAACAATTATCGCACATCGAAAGCGATGGATCCGATGACTTTTGTGAAGTCCTGTACATGGACAACAAATACTACTCAAACCATTTTTGATTGGGGCCGTGTTAAAGTGAACTTGAAGATCATATATTGATTTCATATCCAATAAGTTGGAAATTGTACGTCAAACGTGACAAATGAGGTGCGTTCGTACTACAGCTAGTTATATAAATATTCATATCTTGATGATTTTTAATTCTGTGAAATGAATTATATCGTCTGCAGATTAATTTCTGTCATAAAATAAGTATCTCGGTCGCTTGACGATTAAACTTCGGAAGCTCCTGCAACAAGAAAGCACCGATTTTTTTTTTTTTTTTATTCAAATTTCTTAATAAATATTTTTATTAATATCTCCTAAAGTTTTGATTCGATTTTTATAAAATTTGAAATGTCTCGACAAAATTCTGTAAAGATAATATATCTTAAATTTCAAACCATTCGGTTGGGTAATTTTTGCGTTGTTATATGCGGACGGACGGACAGACAGACGTACGAACCAAGCGACGCCAATATGTGCTACGTATTTATATAATTACGAACGCACCTAAAAATAGGATTTTTCCCTTTTTAATTATATTAACCGTCAATAGATGGAGCGGATCATCGAATTAATTTTTAGCTTGTTGTCAGTCCAAATCTAGCCTGCATTTAGCTTGAAAAAACGGTCGGCACATCTGTTACTATAATGCTGTTTGAATGTAGACTAGTGAGTGTGTGCATTATGAAACAGACGGAAATAGCTTTTCTCGAGATTCTTCGAGGTTTTTTCCCTCATTGTTAACAATATTTACCCTTTGAAAAACTTAGTTCAATGTGCCAATAGAATTCGTAATTTTAATTCAGCAGGCTATAGTATGGTTTCATTTGATGTCAAGTCTCCTTTTACAAAAGTACCCGTGCAGAGTACTTTGGATTGTTTAAGAAATAGATTGAATGAATTTCATTTTTTTTTCAATTCGAAATTCATAACCTGATTTCTTTAAATTTTTCTCAAAATATCTCATGGTTTTGTTTTCCAGGAGAAGTTTTACAAAATATCTGATGATTTAATTATGGGCAACCCTTTAAGCCCCATCTTAAGTGATATATATGCTTTAGTTTGAAGTTAATGTGTTTAAATTTACTACAGTTTCCGTTTTATGATTCCGGATGATTTTTTTTTATCATTAACGTTTGCTTAATTTATTAACTTCAATTGCCATGCATCCAGTTTACCTTTGAAATTGAAAGTCAACAATGTCTTAATTTTCTTGATGTCCTGGTAATTCGACATGATTTTGCTTTTTTGACAACAGCTTTTCCTAAACATTTTGCGGTTGGTTTGTCCTCTTATTTTAAATCAAACCATCCCCAGAACAAAAGTTAACTGCTTTCAGTACTCTTATTTTCACATGCTCGTAACATCTGTTTAAATTCAGAATTATTTAATAGTGAAATTTATTATATCAAAGCAGTTGCTATCGATCATGGTTTTCCTTTGGCTATCATTGGCAGTATTTTATTTAAATCCCCAAAGCCACTGATTATTTTTCTGCAAATAAGGAATTTAAAAATGTTCTTGTGTTACCTTATTTTCCAAAAATCAGTGCTCAATTTTCACGTATTCACAATAAGTTTAGTTTCAAGGTTGTTTTCTCTCTAATTAATAAAGTTGCTTTTTCCAATCTGAAGGACATTATTGACAGTCAAACTAAATGGGGTATTTATAGATTTTTTTATGAATGTGGACAATCTTATATTGGACAGACGAAACGAGCGCTTCCATTTAGGTTGAAGGAACATGAAAATTATGTTCGGAAACAAGAGTTGGATAAATGCACTATAGAAAAGCATTGTTGGAATTCCAACCACTAATTGTTGTATTCCACAGAATAATTGTGTTAAATTTAATATTGTGTAATTACGTATCCAGCATTTACTGGAGTCTCATTACCTGCGATTTATTCTGTTGAGCTGATTCAGATATAAGATGCTAAGATCAATAATGTTAGCTGAGTGAATTAGGTCTTCCACATTCGTCCTGGATTGCTCAGTTCACAGAGCATTGACAGCTTCAGCCAAGAGATCCCTGGTTCGAATCCTGGCCCGGACATTTTTCGCCCAGTTGATAAATTGCAACTCATGTAACGTTTACAGTTTTAAAAAATTCCTGACGGCTCGGCCTACAGGCACAGGTAGATTTCGAAGATGTAGACTGTGGGGCACCTGTTTGTTGGGAATTGAGGAAGAAATGACCTTTTTGCATGATACGGCAGATTGGAACCGGTCACTTCGAAACCTAACTTGTTTGCAGGCGGAGCCAGCAGGGATTTTTTTCGTTTTTAATTTTTTTTTTTTTTTTTTTTTTTTTTTGCTATAAGGGTTGGTTTTATAAAAAACTTGTCAGCATAAAAGATTTAGATAATATTAAGAGGATTAATAATAAATTTAAGAGGAAGTAGTGTATATTTGGCAGTTCCACATCACCTGAGTCGAGCAGGCGCAGGCGGAAGGCGCAGGCGGGGCAGGCGGAAGGCGCAGGTGGAGCAGGCGGAAGGCGGCGATAAGAGCATGAGCACTGATAAGAACGGAGGGTTCGATGGGAGGGGGGTGCGATAAGGATTTCTACTATAAGATAAGGGGATTATTTTAATGAATTTTAATTGGGGGACTTGAAAATTTTCGATTTTTTTTTTCGGTTTGTAGCAAAAATATGAATTAAAAATGGTCATTAATTAATTTTAATTGAGGAACTTAGAAATTTTTCAACGCATTTTTTTTTTCGCGAGAATTGGTGTACGAAGTGAATGTCAACGGATTTATTATAGCGAATTAGAAATTTAATTAATTTTAATTTTAATTAATTTTAATTGGGGAACTTAGAAATTTTTCGTAGCAATTTTTTTATTCAACGAGAGTATGCAGTTTGAATAGGAGTATATGCAGTAGAAGTGAATGATTAATTAATTAAAAATATTAATTAAACATAGTAATTAATTAATTTTAATTGCAGAACTTGAGAATTTTCGCGAGATTTTTTTTTCTCCCTCAACGAGAGTACGCAGTTTGCATGTGCAGTAGAATGGTAGATGCTAGTAATTAAAAAGGGTCATTAATTAATTTTAATTGGCGGGACTTCAACATTTTTGGGGCAAACAGGCGCGTTTTAATGAATTCGATATAGGTTGTGGTAAAAAATACAGGGTCCCGTATGAATTATACTGTATTCAATTTAATAGCTCCCCCCTCCCCCTTCCCCTCGCCACTTTTTTTACCCAGAGGGCCCCTTCGATAGACTAACAATACGCACTTCAAAAAATACATAGTGGTAAAAAAGAAGAATTTTAACGTATATATAAAAGTGTAAATAAACAAATATGAAAAATCATGCGTAGCGCCATAATTCATGAATCACTTTCCAACATTGTCGAAGTGTTATATGAACAAAACATAATTTTACCATCGAGTGCATAGCGAACCGATCCCCTTTTTAATAAAAAGGCGCCCTTCACAAAAATCCAATTATGCATTAGAACCCTTCCTAAAATCAGATAATTTACACCTTACCTTTTTTTTTTTTCAATTCAAGTTAGGCTAAAAGTACAGCTTACGCATCGATAGGTTCAAAATACAGGGACCCTTCGAAGTGTGAACTCGCATTAGACTATAGGGCCCCTTCATAAAATAAATGAGATACATGCCCTATTCGAATAAAAAAAGCCCTTCACAAAAACTGTAGGGGTTCCCTTTTGGAATAAAAAGACGCCCTTCACAAAAATCCAATTATGCATAAGGACCCTTCATAAAATCAGATAATTTACACTTTACCCTGTTTTTTTAAATTCAAGTTAGGGTAAAAGTATAACTTACACATCGATAGGTTCCAAATATTGAAATCCTTCAAAAGAAACTAGAAAAAGTTAAAGATTTAAGCCCTGCTCATAAAATAATGCGACTACCCAGCGCCCTTCACAAATAATAAAACCTTATTCGAATCCCTTCGCCCTTCACAAAATAAATCCAATAGATTCACGTTATTTTACAGCGACATAAATATTAGGGATATTGACCTTTCATAAAAATGCATGGTCCGCTGTTTGAATGAAAAGGGCCCCTTCACGTACCCTGTAAAAATACTATGATTGTCCAGTTATTTTAAGAAATAGAGTGCTATTCTCAAATGAGTACGTATTCATACAATATAAAAATAAGTTTTACACGAATGTATTTTTAGTTTAAAGTTCAAAATATATTTTAGAAATGAAATTAAGAAAAACAGACGGCTATCCAGTATCCCCTCGACATACATATCGCTGAATCAAAATGAGTCATATTAGCAGATAAGCGAACATCTTGCTTTGTCACGATGAATCACTCGCGATAAGAAATGCGGCTATTGGGCTTTTTCTCAAATTTAAACAGTTCTGACACATTTTGGGTAGGTAAATGTATGAAATGAGCTATTTAAACCCGTCAATGTATGCGAATTATTTCGTGTAGTCCTATATAGGTTCTACTCTTCATATATACATATGGTGATATATATATATATATTTATACTAAAATCTATTAAGTTTTAAAAAGCTTCATTGAAAAAATAAGAAATAGTCATACCCTTAAGAATTCTGAGGATAAGAGACGGGTTTTTAATGAATTTGATACAGGTTAGGGTAAAAAAATTACAGGGTCCCCTATAAGATATATGAATTAAACATAAAATTAAAATTAAATTGAATTCGTTTATGCTTTTTGTATTGCAAAGTATAGAAAAAATATACTAAATTGAGTTTTTAGTATTCTAACTTAAAAATTTCTTTTGAGGAATGAATAGAATAACTAATCTTTGTTTTTATAAAATATATATTGTACTATTTAGATAAGGCATTATTTAAAAAATGTTTTGTCTTTAATATTGAATATATATATATATATACATAAAGTTATCTTACCTAAATATTTAAACCATAAAGTACTGGACTTCATCCAAACTTGACTGCATGCATGTCTTAAAAGAACTAAACGGTATAACATGTTCGCTTATCTCTTAAAATTACGGGATATCGTGACGTCATGGATAAAGCATAGGGTAGAATACAGAATGAATAGGTATTATAAAGCAGAATCATAAATGTTGCATACTTTACACTTGTAGTATGTGAAATGATTGCTACTATTGCCTATATGAGAAAATGAATCATCAACGAATCTTATTTAAATAGGTTAATGAACCTAATTCGATACAAGTCTTACTAAAATAGAAATTACACTAAAAATACAGAGTCCCCTACAATATATGAATTATACTCCACTAAATTTAATAGCACCCTCCCCTATTTTCATAGAAATGGCTTCAATATAATTTAGGCTAACAATATACGCTTCAAAAAATACATAGTGACCACAAGAAGGACAGGAATTCGATATGTACTACTACTTATGCAAAATATAATTTCTCTTATCGCATAAAATATATTAACAAGTCCTGTAAAAATATAATGACATGAACTATTAATACATGATTTAAATACATATTGGTTATACAAAACATATATATATATATAAATATATAAAAATTTATCGTTACCTAAGAATTTCAAGCATGATTTACTAGACTTAACCCAAATTCAACTAGATTCTTCACGTGGTTCAATGACATCACTGATCGCGATAATATTTTAGATAAGATTTACTGATAAGACCACATATCAAGTCATTTCTTCTAAAGCACGTATAGGAGTTGGTTCTGAGGTCTAGGTATGTAGTAGGTTAGTAGTAATATATTTTTAAAGTACTTTTTATTATGTGTTAAAAGAAATGGTTATTTTTTTCTTTACGTAGGGCAGTAAAAATTAAAACATAAAATATTAAATTTAATCCTTAGTAATATAAAGACTTACACCTACAGAAACGCAAACATCCTTTTAGTTATATTCATGCAGACTTTAAGATATATCGCATATGTTCTTTATTTTACTATGGCATATAGGGATTTTTTTTTAATGTATGTCACGTGACTATCTAAAGCGAGATTGATACTTAAAACCATTAATATATATGAATTCTTTCGTATAGCCCTGTATAGATGCTACTCACCATATATACATCTATATATATGTATATATATATACTAAATCTGGTAAGTTTTAAAATGCATCATTGAATTTCAATGAAAAATAACAACTAACAAATATTAATTAAGAGATATGCTAATGTTCGGACTAATAAAATTTTTGGGTGAACAGATCAGTTTTAATTAAATATGATAATGAATCTAATTCGATACAAGTCTTGTTAAAATAGAGATTATAGTGAAAATAGAGGATCCCCTATAATACACACTAATTATACTGCATTAATGCACTACCCCACTTATATTATCACAAAAATACCTTCGATAAAATTTAGACTATCAATACATACAAAATATATACAAAGTGCCCAGAAAAAGGGTAGGAATGACTGAAGAATTTTAACATAAATTAAAAAAATAGAATCTACAGTAAGTAACTATAAATAAATATGAAGGAAAAATCATGCGTCATGGTATACTTTATGAAACACTTTCCAAATGGGACTATCGTTATTACTTTAAAAAACTATTGAAATATGTGAATTAGATTAAATAATCCATACTGGAAATGTATTTTAAAAAAATTACAGACTTCGTTTCTTTTTCTTTTTTTTTTTTTTTCACTTTGATATAATTATAAGGCTTCTTTTACAATAAAGACCTGATTCTTGTGGAGAGATTGAAAACTAGTATTTTATTGAATCGGCCTATATATGTTGGGTTTGCTATACTAGAGGTCTCTAAACTTTGCATGTATGATTTCCATTATAACTTTATAAAGAATACTTAACTTACCATATTCAAACACACAATATTTATAAGGATATAGAACAATATCGTGATTTCTTTAACTTCTCTAAGTATTCAAAACCACATCGTCTATACCACACAAGTTTCGAACCCACAAACATATAATCAGACTTGTCATTTTATACCCAGGACGCTAACTATTGGGCTTAGTGAGCCCCTGCTTATTTTATAGTCAACATGCTAACTATTGGGCTTAGTGAGCCCCAGGCTAACTTATACCCACCACGCTAACTTTTGGGCTTAGTGAACCTCCGCTTATTTTATAGCCACCATACTAACCACAGGGCTAAGTGAGCCCCCGCTTATTTTATACCCACCACGCTAAGTATTAGGCTGAGTGAGGCCCAGGCTATTTTATAGTCAACATGCTAACTATTGGGCTTAGTGAGCCCCAGGCTAACTTATACCCACCACGCTAACTTTGGGGCCTAGTGAACCCCCGCTTATTTTATAGCCACCATACTAACCACAGGGCTAAGTGAGCCCCCGCTTATTTCATAGTCACCATGCTAAGTATTAGGCTGAGTGAGCCCCAGGCTATTTTATACCCACTATGCTAACTAATGGGTTGAGTGAGCCCCAGGCTATTTTCTACCCACCACGTTTACTGGGCTTAGTGTACCCCCGCTTATTTTATAGCTACCACGATAACCACAGGGCTGAGTGAGCCCCCGCTTATTTTATAACCACCACGTTAACCACAGGGCTAAGTGAGCCCCCGCTTATTTTATAGTCACCTTGCTAACTATTTAGCTTAGTGAGCCCCATTTCGAGTTTTCGAGGCTAATTTATACACACCACACTAACTATTGGGCTTAGTGAGCCCCCACTTATTTTATAGCCACCACGCTAACCACAGAGCTAAGTGAGGCCCCGCTTATTTTATAGTCACCAAGCTAACTACTGGGCTGAGTGACCCCCAGGCTGTTTTATACCTACCATGATAACTACTGGGCTGATTAAGCCCCAGGTATTTTATAGCCATTACGCTAACTACTGGACTGAGTGAGCCCCAGGTTATTTAGTCACATGAATATGATTTCCAAGGTATATGTCCTGACTTGATTTAGACCATTGCCTATGGTAAGATAAAGCTCGGAAGTAAATTGGTAAACTCTATATATTTCCCTCGAAAACTCACTTGTATTTTATTAAATATCTGTAGAAATCAGCATAGTATATTAAAATTATATATATTCTTATTAGTTTATGAATCTACTAACTTATAATATCTATATGGTAACTTGGATTATTAGTATTCACACTTAAACATTTCTTTTGTAGATTTAATATGATAAACACTAACATCAGACTGACTAAACTTTTACCATTTTCATTTAAACTTAGTTTTAGGAAATTTATCTACATAGCTTTAAATTTTACTGTTTAGTAAGTCTATTATTTCAAAGTATTATTTTTAGTTATAATATTCAAAACATATTCATAGCGTTTTACATAGTAGGTATCAAATTAATTTAAAGTCATATTAAAAAAATATATATACAAATACTATTCTTACTTAACACGCCAGCTAGCTAAGCACCCAATCGTCTCACACCAAGACTCTGAGAAAAGTGAATGCTTGTTCAGGGCCTTATCAGCTAATATAATCAGTGATAAGATTTAAACAAGTGACGTCACTGTTTAAGTGGTATCACGTGACCATGTGGTATCATTCAATATGTCACCAGTGACGTCAGAGATCACGTGACTAGGTCATAAAAGAACCAATTACTAATTGCAATTAACAATTTACCTCTAATTGATTTATATAGATAAATTAATACATGATTTATCTATGTATTATTTCGTAATACATAGCACATGTACTATGTTTTACGAAATAATAGAAAAATCATGTATTAATTTATCTATATAAATCAATTAGAGGTAAATTGTTAATTGCAATTAGTAATTGGTTCTTTTATGACCTAGTCACGTGATCTCTGACGTCACTGGTGACATATTGAATGATACCACATGGTCACGTGATACCACTTAAACAGTGACGTCACTTGTTTAAATCTTATCACTGATTATATTAGCTGATAAGGCCCTGAACAAGCATTCACTTTTCTCAGAGTCTTGGTGTGAGACGATTGGGTGCTTAGCTAGCTGGCGTGTTAAGTAAGAATAGTATTTGTATATATATTTTTTTAATATGACTTTAAATTAATTTGATACCTACTATGTAAAACGCTATGAATATGTTTTGAATATTATAACTAAAAAATAATACTTTGAAATAATAGACTTACTAAACAGTAAAATTTAAAGCTATGTAGATAAATTTCCTAAAACTAAGTTTAAATGAAAATGGTAAAAGTTTAGTCAGTCTGATGTTAGTGTTTATCATATTAAATCTACAAAAGAAATGTTTAAGTGTGAATACTAATAATCCAAGTTACCATATAGATATTATAAGTTAGTAGATTCATAAACTAATAAGAATATATATAATTTTAATATACTATGCTGATTTCTACAGATATTTAATAAAATACAAGTGAGTTTTCGAGGGAAATATATAGAGTTTACCAATTTACTTCCGAGCTTTATCTTACCATAGGCAATGGTCTAAATCAAGTCAGGACATATACCTTGGAAATCATATTCATGTGACTAAATAACCTGGGGCTCACTCAGTCCAGTAGTTAGCGTAATGGCTATAAAATACCTGGGGCTTAATCAGCCCAGTAGTTATCATGGTAGGTATAAAACAGCCTGGGGGTCACTCAGCCCAGTAGTTAGCTTGGTGACTATAAAATAAGCGGGGCCTCACTTAGCTCTGTGGTTAGCGTGGTGGCTATAAAATAAGTGGGGGCTCACTAAGCCCAATAGTTAGTGTGGTGTGTATAAATTAGCCTCGAAAACTCGAAATGGGGCTCACTAAGCTAAATAGTTAGCAAGGTGACTATAAAATAAGCGGGGGCTCACTTAGCCCTGTGGTTAACGTGGTGGTTATAAAATAAGCGGGGGCTCACTCAGCCCTGTGGTTATCGTGGTAGCTATAAAATAAGCGGGGGTACACTAAGCCCAGTAAACGTGGTGGGTAGAAAATAGCCTGGGGCTCACTCAACCCATTAGTTAGCATAGTGGGTATAAAATAGCCTGGGGCTCACTCAGCCTAATACTTAGCATGGTGACTATGAAATAAGCGGGGGCTCACTTAGCCCTGTGGTTAGTATGGTGGCTATAAAATAAGCGGGGGTTCACTAGGCCCCAAAGTTAGCGTGGTGGGTATAAGTTAGCCTGGGGCTCACTAAGCCCAATAGTTAGCATGTTGACTATAAAATAGCCTGGGCCTCACTCAGCCTAATACTTAGCGTGGTGGGTATAAAATAAGCGGGGGCTCACTTAGCCCTGTGGTTAGTATGGTGGCTATAAAATAAGCGGAGGTTCACTAAGCCCAAAAGTTAGCGTGGTGGGTATAAGTTAGCCTGGGGCTCACTAAGCCCAATAGTTAGCATGTTGACTATAAAATAAGCAGGGGCTCACTAAGCCCAATAGTTAGCGTCCTGGGTATAAAATGACAAGTCTGATTATATGTTTGTGGGTTCGAAACTTGTGTGGTATAGACGATGTGGTTTTGAATACTTAGAGAAGTTAAAGAAATCACGATATTGTTCTATATCCTTATAAATATTGTGTGTTTGAATATGGTAAGTTAAGTATTCTTTATAAAGTTATAATGGAAATCATACATGCAAAGTTTAGAGACCTCTAGTATAGCAAACCCAACATATATAGGCCGATTCAATAAAATACTAGTTTTCAATCTCTCCACAAGAATCAGGTCTTTATTGTAAAAGAAGCCTTATAATTATATCAAAGTGAAAAAAAAAAAAAAAGAAAAAGAAACGAAGTCTGTAATTTTTTTAAAATACATTTCCAGTATGGATTATTTAATCTAATTCACATATTTCAATAGTTTTTTAAAGTAATAACGATAGTCCCATTTGGAAAGTGTTTCATAAAGTATACCATGACGCATGATTTTTCCTTCATATTTATTTATAGTTACTTACTGTAGATTCTATTTTTTTAATTTATGTTAAAATTCTTCAGTCATTCCTACCCTTTTTCTGGGCACTTTGTATATATTTTGTATGTATTGATAGTCTAAATTTTATCGAAGGTATTTTTGTGATAATATAAGTGGGGTAGTGCATTAATGCAGTATAATTAGTGTGTATTATAGGGGATCCTCTATTTTCACTATAATCTCTATTTTAACAAGACTTGTATCGAATTAGATTCATTATCATATTTAATTAAAACTGATCTGTTCACCCAAAAATTTTATTAGTCCGAACATTAGCATATCTCTTAATTAATATTTGTTAGTTGTTATTTTTCATTGAAATTCAATGATGCATTTTAAAACTTACCAGATTTAGTATATATATATACATATATATAGATGTATATATGGTGAGTAGCATCTATACAGGGCTATACGAAAGAATTCATATATATTAATGGTTTTAAGTATCAATCTCGCTTTAGATAGTCACGTGACATACATTAAAAAAAAATCCCTATATGCCATAGTAAAATAAAGAACATATGCGATATATCTTAAAGTCTGCATGAATATAACTAAAAGGATGTTTGCGTTTCTGTAGGTGTAAGTCTTTATATTACTAAGGATTAAATTTAATATTTTATGTTTTAATTTTTACTGCCCTACGTAAAGAAAAAAATAACCATTTCTTTTAACACATAATAAAAAGTACTTTAAAAATATATTACTACTAACCTACTACATACCTAGACCTCAGAACCAACTCCTATACGTGCTTTAGAAGAAATGACTTGATATGTGGTCTTATCAGTAAATCTTATCTAAAATATTATCGCGATCAGTGATGTCATTGAACCACGTGAAGAATCTAGTTGAATTTGGGTTAAGTCTAGTAAATCATGCTTGAAATTCTTAGGTAACGATAAATTTTTATATATTTATATATATATATATGTTTTGTATAACCAATATGTATTTAAATCATGTATTAATAGTTCATGTCATTATATTTTTACAGGACTTGTTAATATATTTTATGCGATAAGAGAAATTATATTTTGCATAAGTAGTAGTACATATCGAATTCCTGTCCTTCTTGTGGTCACTATGTATTTTTTGAAGCGTATATTGTTAGCCTAAATTATATTGAAGCCATTTCTATGAAAATAGGGGAGGGTGCTATTAAATTTAGTGGAGTATAATTCATATATTGTAGGGGACTCTGTATTTTTAGTGTAATTTCTATTTTAGTAAGACTTGTATCGAATTAGGTTCATTAACCTATTTAAATAAGATTCGTTGATGATTCATTTTCTCATATAGGCAATAGTAGCAATCATTTCACATACTACAAGTGTAAAGTATGCAACATTTATGATTCTGCTTTATAATACCTATTCATTCTGTATTCTACCCTATGCTTTATCCATGACGTCACGATATCCCGTAATTTTAAGAGATAAGCGAACATGTTATACCGTTTAGTTCTTTTAAGACATGCATGCAGTCAAGTTTGGATGAAGTCCAGTACTTTATGGTTTAAATATTTAGGTAAGATAACTTTATGTATATATATATATATATTCAATATTAAAGACAAAACATTTTTTAAATAATGCCTTATCTAAATAGTACAATATATATTTTATAAAAACAAAGATTAGTTATTCTATTCATTCCTCAAAAGAAATTTTTAAGTTAGAATACTAAAAACTCAATTTAGTATATTTTTTCTATACTTTGCAATACAAAAAGCATAAACGAATTCAATTTAATTTTAATTTTATGTTTAATTCATATATCTTATAGGGGACCCTGTAATTTTTTTACCCTAACCTGTATCAAATTCATTAAAAACCCGTCTCTTATCCTCAGAATTCTTAAGGGTATGACTATTTCTTATTTTTTCAATGAAGCTTTTTAAAACTTAATAGATTTTAGTATAAATATATATATATATATCACCATATGTATATATGAAGAGTAGAACCTATATAGGACTACACGAAATAATTCGCATACATTGACGGGTTTAAATAGCTCATTTCATACATTTACCTACCCAAAATGTGTCAGAACTGTTTAAATTTGAGAAAAAGCCCAATAGCCGCATTTCTTATCGCGAGTGATTCATCGTGACAAAGCAAGATGTTCGCTTATCTGCTAATATGACTCATTTTGATTCAGCGATATGTATGTCGAGGGGATACTGGATAGCCGTCTGTTTTTCTTAATTTCATTTCTAAAATATATTTTGAACTTTAAACTAAAAATACATTCGTGTAAAACTTATTTTTATATTGTATGAATACGTACTCATTTGAGAATAGCACTCTATTTCTTAAAATAACTGGACAATCATAGTATTTTTACAGGGTACGTGAAGGGGCCCTTTTCATTCAAACAGCGGACCATGCATTTTTATGAAAGGTCAATATCCCTAATATTTATGTCGCTGTAAAATAACGTGAATCTATTGGATTTATTTTGTGAAGGGCGAAGGGATTCGAATAAGGTTTTATTATTTGTGAAGGGCGCTGGGTAGTCGCATTATTTTATGAGCAGGGCTTAAATCTTTAACTTTTTCTAGTTTCTTTTGAAGGATTTCAATATTTGGAACCTATCGATGTGTAAGTTATACTTTTACCCTAACTTGAATTTAAAAAAACAGGGTAAAGTGTAAATTATCTGATTTTATGAAGGGTCCTTATGCATAATTGGATTTTTGTGAAGGGCGTCTTTTTATTCCAAAAGGGAACCCCTACAGTTTTTGTGAAGGGCTTTTTTTATTCGAATAGGGCATGTATCTCATTTATTTTATGAAGGGGCCCTATAGTCTAATGCGAGTTCACACTTCGAAGGGTCCCTGTATTTTGAACCTATCGATGCGTAAGCTGTACTTTTAGCCTAACTTGAATTGAAAAAAAAAAAAGGTAAGGTGTAAATTATCTGATTTTAGGAAGGGTTCTAATGCATAATTGGATTTTTGTGAAGGGCGCCTTTTTATTAAAAAGGGGATCGGTTCGCTATGCACTCGATGGTAAAATTATGTTTTGTTCATATAACACTTCGACAATGTTGGAAAGTGATTCATGAATTATGGCGCTACGCATGATTTTTCATATTTGTTTATTTACACTTTTATATATACGTTAAAATTCTTCTTTTTTACCACTATGTATTTTTTGAAGTGCGTATTGTTAGTCTATCGAAGGGGCCCTCTGGGTAAAAAAAGTGGCGAGGGGAAGGGGGAGGGGGGAGCTATTAAATTGAATACAGTATAATTCATACGGGACCCTGTATTTTTTACCACAACCTATATCGAATTCATTAAAACGCGCCTGTTTGCCCCAAAAATGTTGAAGTCCCGCCAATTAAAATTAATTAATGACCCTTTTTAATTACTAGCATCTACCATTCTACTGCACATGCAAACTGCGTACTCTCGTTGAGGGAGAAAAAAAAATCTCGCGAAAATTCTCAAGTTCTGCAATTAAAATTAATTAATTACTATGTTTAATTAATATTTTTAATTAATTAATCATTCACTTCTACTGCATATACTCCTATTCAAACTGCATACTCTCGTTGAAAAAAAAAATTGCTACGAAAAATTTCTAAGTTCCCCAATTAAAATTAATTAAAATTAAAATTAATTAAATTTCTAATTCGCTATAATAAATCCGTTGACATTCACTTCGTACACCAATTCTCGCGAAAAAAAAATGCGTTGAAAAATTTCTAAGTTCCTCAATTAAAATTAATTAATGACCATTTTTAATTCATATTTTTGCTACAAACCGAAAAAAAAAATCGAAAATTTTCAAGTCCCCCAATTAAAATTCATTAAAATAATCATCTTATAGTAGAAATCCTTATCGCACCCCCCTCCCATCGAACCCTCCGTTCTTATCAGTGCTCATGCTCTTATCGCCGCCTTCCGCCTGCGCCTTCCGCCTGCTCCACCTGCGCCTTCCGCCTGCTCCGCCTGCGCCTGCTCGACTCAGGTGATGTGGAACTGCCAAATATACACTACTTCCTCTTAAATTTAGTATTAATCCTCTTAATATTATCTAAATCTTTTATGCTGACAAGTTTTTTATAAAACCAACCCTTATAGCAAAAAAAAAAAAAAAAAAAAAAAAAAAAAAAATTAAAAACGAAAAAAATCCCTGCTGGCTCCGCCTGCAAACAAGTTAGGTTTCGAAGTGACCGGTTCCAATCTGCCGTATCATGCAAAAAGGTCATTTCTTCCTCAATTCCCAACAAACAGGTGCCCCACAGTCTACATCTTCGAAATCTACCTGTGCCTGTAGGCCGAGCCGTCAGGAATTTTTTAAAACTGTAAACGTTACATGAGTTGCAATTTATCAACTGGGCGAAAAATGTCCGGGCCAGGATTCGAACCAGGGATCTCTTGGCTGAAGCTGTCAATGCTCTGTGAACTGAGCAATCCAGGACGAATGTGGAAGACCTAATTCACTCAGCTAACATTATTGATCTTAGCATCTTATATCTGAATCAGCTCAACAGAATAAATCGCAGGTAATGAGACTCCAGTAAATGCTGGATACGTAATTACACAATATTAAATTTAACACAATTATTCTGTGGAATACAACAATTAGTGGTTGGAATTCCAACAATGCTTTTCTATAGTGCATTTATCCAACTCTTGTTTCCGAACATAATTTTCATGTTCCTTCAACCTAAATGGAAGCGCTCGTTTCGTCTGTCCAATATAAGATTGTCCACATTCATAAAAAAATCTATAAATACCCCATTTAGTTTGACTGTCAATAATGTCCTTCAGATTGGAAAAAGCAACTTTATTAATTAGAGAGAAAACAACCTTGAAACTAAACTTATTGTGAATACGTGAAAATTGAGCACTGATTTTTGGAAAATAAGGTAACACAAGAACATTTTTAAATTCCTTATTTGCAGAAAAATAATCAGTGGCTTTGGGGATTTAAATAAAATACTGCCAATGATAGCCAAAGGAAAACCATGATCGATAGCAACTGCTTTGATATAATAAATTTCACTATTAAATAATTCTGAATTTAAACAGATGTTACGAGCATGTGAAAATAAGAGTACTGAAAGCAGTTAACTTTTGTTCTGGGGATGGTTTGATTTAAAATAAGAGGACAAACCAACCGCAAAATGTTTAGGAAAAGCTGTTGTCAAAAAAGCAAAATCATGTCGAATTACCAGGACATCAAGAAAATTAAGACATTGTTGACTTTCAATTTCAAAGGTAAACTGGATGCATGGCAATTGAAGTTAATAAATTAAGCAAACGTTAATGATAAAAAAAAATCATCCGGAATCATAAAACGGAAACTGTAGTAAATTTAAACACATTAACTTCAAACTAAAGCATATATATCACTTAAGATGGGGCTTAAAGGGTTGCCCATAATTAAATCATCAGATATTTTGTAAAACTTCTCCTGGAAAACAAAACCATGAGATATTTTGAGAAAAATTTAAAGAAATCAGGTTATGAATTTCGAATTGAAAAAAAAATGAAATTCATTCAATCTATTTCTTAAACAATCCAAAGTACTCTGCACGGGTACTTTTGTAAAAGGAGACTTGACATCAAATGAAACCATACTATAGCCTGCTGAATTAAAATTACGAATTCTATTGGCACATTGAACTAAGTTTTTCAAAGGGTAAATATTGTTAACAATGAGGGAAAAAACCTCGAAGAATCTCGAGAAAAGCTATTTCCGTCTGTTTCATAATGCACACACTCACTAGTCTACATTCAAACAGCATTATAGTAACAGATGTGCCGACCGTTTTTTCAAGCTAAATGCAGGCTAGATTTGGACTGACAACAAGCTAAAAATTAATTCGATGATCCGCTCCATCTATTGACGGTTAATATAATTAAAAAGGGAAAAATCCTATTTTTAGGTGCGTTCGTAATTATATAAATACGTAGCACATATTGGCGTCGCTTGGTTCGTACGTCTGTCTGTCCGTCCGTCCGCATATAACAACGCAAAAATTACCCAACCGAATGGTTTGAAATTTAAGATATATTATCTTTACAGAATATTGTCGAGACATTTCAAATTTTATAAAAATCGAATCAAAACTTTAGGAGATATTAATAAAAATATTTATTAAGAAATTTGAATAATAAAAAAAAAAAAAAATCGGTGCTTTCTTGTTACAGGAGCTTCCGAAGTTTAATCGTCAAGCGACCGAGATACTTATTTTATGACAGAAATTAATCTGCAGACGATATAATTCATTTCACAGAATTAAAAATCATCAAGATATGAATATTTATATAACTAGCTGTAGTACGAACGCACCTCATTTGTCACGTTTGACGTACAATTTCCAACTTATTGGATATGAAATCAATATATGATCTTCAAGTTCACTTTAACACGGCCCCAATCAAAAATGGTTTGAGTAGTATTTGTTGTCCATGTACAGGACTTCACAAAAGTCATCGGATCCATCGCTTTCGATGTGCGATAATTGTTAGAAGTAATACATTTTAATTGACATGAGATGCCCTGCTTTCAACATTGCGAAAATTATATATATTGTTGATATACATTATGTTAAGTTTTTATGAAAAGATGGTGTGCTAGACATTTATTATTCATCTACAGGGAAAAGTAAAAATATAAATAGCATAACTGCAATTGTTTGATGTGCGTGTCCCCGATACTATACTATTTCTTTGATAATTGAGATTCTGATATATGCGGTTCCTATAATATTTTAAAAATGAAACAATGCATGTGTTAGATTTAATTTTGTTTTACAGGGCTGCACAAAATAACTCAAATATACTTTCGTCTACGAATTTCGAATGATAACTACTGAAAGGGCGCTTTCTATTGCGTCATTCATTTTCATGCTTAACTAAATTTTCGTATATCAAGGAATGTTTATACATTGTATGTATATACAGAGCTAGAAAAAAAAATGTTCGAAGGCGCTGACGTATAAGAAGGTAGTTGATGAGACTACTTTTTAATTTGTTTCCCGATTTTTATGTGAACTAAATTTTAGTAAAGTATCTTGTTCGAAAAAAAAAAACAAAAAAAACATATACATGGTTGTAGTAAAATATGTGGATACATTGCTGACAATGGTTGTTATCTGCTTGAAAAGAGTTTTGTTATGCGTTTTTTAGCTAAATGAAATTTTAGTACAATATGTGGTATGGATAAAAATATATAGATAATTTAATTCGGTTCTGAACTAAATAATTCGAATGTATTATCGTCTATGGGCAGTGCTTTAACTTTGGTAAAAATGCATAGAGTGGCATAAAAATGAAACGTGGTATTAAGATTCATTGTAGTATGTTCCCGCTTGAAAGTGAAGTGTATTAATTATATGCATTTCAATTTTTTTCTACACAAAATAGTATGAGTAGCATTTATAATTCATTTAAACAGGGACACGCCATGGACTATATTGCATAATTGCATTACTGTCCGAAGACAGTTGTTTGATGAGTGCCTTATGAAATTGGCATGCGTTATTAAAGTTGAGCGATAACATCTTCCGTAAACATAAAAATATATGTAATATTTAATATATAATTTTTTACGGAGTGCACAAAAGAATTTCATTGCATTTTCTTTTATGATAGAGAAATGTAGGAAGGCGAGTTGCAATCGAGGTCAGGGTAGTTCCACCAATCAGAACTGACTATTTGTAGTGTGTGACCTTCCAGCATGACGTCAATTGCAGCTGCCCTATTATGCATTTTCAAGCTTAACTTATTTTTGGTATATTATGCAGTGTGTATCTAATTTATAGAATATATATACAGGGTGCCCAAATAAATTCAAATTACTATCTATGATGGATAGGAACTTCTGACAATACGTTTACAAATGTGTTACGCGTTTTTTTTTAAGTTGATCTGAAACTTGCTGAAATGTTGTGTGAATCTATATAATTAATATTATAAAGAAGTAACGTTTGTTTATTTGTTTGTAGGGGATAATCTCTGGTACTACCAAACCGATTTCAAAAGTGATGGTGACAGTTCCTCCTCCAGCATATGCTATATTTTATGTTGGTGGGGTACTACACGGGGGGGAGGGAGGGGTGGCAAGAGTGAAAAACGTATTAAATTGCGATTCTTGCGATACTGAAGAATCTTGAAACTTGAAATTTGGCATAGTAGTTACTTATAAATTTTCTAAAAAATTCAAAATTTAAAAGGGTGAAATGAAAGGAAAGCGGTTTAAAAACATTCTTAATTACGATATCTATCGAATCGTTAGGCAGGGCCATAACTAGTATTTTGTTCATCAGTCGCAAGTGTGAATTTTTGGTGCCCCCTCACCATTTTCCAAAATTAATTTATAAATAAAAATTTTCGATTCATTGATCTTATTTTTTGTTTTAAATCTGAAATAATTGATAGAAAGTATATTAACCTTCAAATGTTTAGGTTGATTTCTTTAAACACCGACCTATCACAATCATTTCGTTTATATATTATATATGTATAATGAAAATCTTGTCATTATCATAAAGTGTGAAGTACTGAATCAGTTTGAAGCTAATGAGCACAGTAAATTAATCTGTGAGTATCGTGGATGAATTCGTTAATCAAGTTATAGTTATAGTTCGTTTAGAAGGACACAGAAAAGCACAAAAACATTTAAAAATTGTCACCACGATAACGTCCGAAATACTGAACCAATTCTAACCTAATTGGGACAGTGTATTAATCGTGTGAGTATCTTGAACGAAATCGTTAAACAAGTATTGATTAAGAATTTTGCCCCTACGTTATCACATAATGAAAAAAAAAAACAGCCCTACTAAAAGAAAAATATATAAAATCAATTAATACATTTTTACTTTGGGTTATCCGATTGCAAGTTTTTTTCTCTAAATTTCGTTATTTGTCTTTTTGTACCGAAAGTCGAATCAAATCCTCTTTTCGCGCTCCCTTCTACACTTACATCCGGGGCATATGCCTCCTTTGTTCCCCCTATTTTCGGCCTTGTTTTTAGGTATAGAAGCTTGAAATTCGACATGACTATTACTTTTAACACGCAAATGCACAACATAGAACAGTTATTTAAAAAAATTGAAATTAAAAAGCGTTTCTAAATAACTTTTTGAAGTGAAAACTTCTTTAGGCGCGTTGGGTATGTTTTGAGATGCGAAAAAAACATTGAACGCGAGACATTGTTACTGTAACCAACACCTCTGTATGTAAGTATGACATGTATTGTGTATAGTTCGGTATGAAGTAGAGCGGGGTATGAAATGTTTGAGTAGTGTGAACCAGAATTTTTAAATAATAAACTAAGCGACATTTGAAATTCAGTTCCTAGCGGAACGAAATAAATCAAATTTTAAAGATGTATAGGGATAAGTCTAATTAGTCATTTAACGAAGGGCACTGGACCCCACGCCTCCCCTCCGGCCCCTCTTTTACGGTGTTTTAACTAACTATGCCTCGTTTCCATATCTCAACAACGGATAGTCCAATTTCAACGCTACTGATTTCAAACATTATAATTCACTGAGTAATGAATCGCCGTAGCATTAAAATAAATGTATGAGTAGCGTGAACCAGAAATTTTAAATAATAAACTAAGCGACATATGAAATTCAGTTCCTAGCGGAACGAAATAAATCAAATTTTAAAGATGTATAGGGATCAGCCTAATTAGTCATTTAACGAAGGACACTGGACCTCCCCTTCCCTAATTTCATTTAGCAACCAAAAAAAAAAAGGTCACGTTTTTTATAAAGTATAAAATTACTGGTATATTTTTCTCGTTTTTTCGAATATCTAAATTAGTCCGATAGCGGGCAAAGCCCGCTATTATATTCTGTCATAATAATATCTGTCATGTGGACTAAATGCAATATTTTTAAAAAAAATTCAAAATTAAACATGTTGTACACATTCAAAATGTTAAAATATACGGATATTTCCGTAATCGGGTTTTTATCATGATTCAATACGTTCCTCAAACTCATATATTTACTACATTAAAGACGTGAGTATAAAACATCACAAATTTACTGAATGGTGTAAACAAACGTTTTGTATACACCATTCAGTAAATTTGTGATGTTTTATACTCACGTCTTTAATGTAGTAATGTTTCATGGTGTAATCGCCCAGCATTTATATCATATATTTACTATTCTCTATTACACATATTGATACTCGCTTTGTATTATTCTGAAACATTTAAAAAATCTGTTAAACTTTCGATAATATGTCAGATTTTCTTTTTAATTCTCTAATGACGTGATATTAATCTGCTTTGTGTACATACACATACTCAGACTTCTTGTATTATTCAGAAATCTTTCCGTTTTATTACCGCTATGACGTCAATAAATTTTATTTCATATTAATCTTTTTTTTTCAATTGGTGAAACTTTTTATTTCATTTTCGTTTTTCACGTGGAAATCGTTTGATAGAAAAAAAAAAAAAAAAAAAAAAAGGGCACTCCGGGAGTGCTGACAGAAGTGAAAACTTGAACAACTACGTGTATATTTTTTGAATCGTCAGGAAATGTTTTATTGTGCAGGAAATACTTTTAAATGAAGTGTTTTTTTATTCATTATCATAAACTACTACTACAAAAATTATATTACAATTTTTATTTAATGTACTATACTGTCCGTTGTTGAGATATGAAAACAAGGCATAGTTAGTTAAAACACCGTAAAAGGGGGGTCGGAGGGGGAGGGGAGGTCCAGTGCCCTTCGTTAAATGACTAATTAGGCTGATCCCTATACATCTTTAAAGATGGATTCATTTCGTTCAGCTAGGAACTGAATTTCAAATGTCGCTTAGTTTATTATTTAAAAATTCTGGTTCACGGTACTCATACATTTATTTTAATGTTACGGAGATTCATTACTCAGTGAATTATAATGTTTGAAATCAGTCGCGTTGAAATTGGACTGTTCGTTGTTGAGATATGGAAACGAGGCATAGTTAGTTAAAACACCGTAAAAGGGGGGCCGGAGGGGAGGTGTGGGGTCCAGTGCCCTTCGTTAAATGACTAATTTGACTGATCCCTATACGTCTTTAAAATTTGATTTATTTCGTTCCGCTAGGAACTGAATTTCAAATGTCGCTTAGTTTATTATTTAAAAATTCTGGTTCACGGTACTCATACATTTATTTTAATGTTACGGAGATTCATTACTCAGTGAATTATAATGTTTGAAATCAGTCGCGTTGAAATTGGGCTGTCTGTTGTTGAGATATGGAAATGAGGCATAGTTAGTTAAAACACCGTAAAAGGGGGGCCGGTAGGGTGCGGAAGGTCCAGTGCCCTTCGTTAAATGACTAATTAGACTTATCCCTATACGTCTTTAAAGATTGATTCTTTTCGTTCAGCTAAGAACTGAATTTCAAATGTCGCTTAGTTTATTATTTAAAAATTCTGGTTCACGGTACTCATACATTTATTTTAATGTTACGGACATTTATTACTCAGTGAATTATAATGTTTGAAATCAGTCGCGTTGAAATTGGACTGTCCGTTGTTGAGATATGGAAACGAGGCATGGTTAGTTAAAACACCGTAAAAGGGGTGCCGGAGGGGAAGCGTGGGGTCCAGTGCCCTTCGTTAAATGACTAATTTGACTGATCCCTATACATCTTTAAAATTTGATTTATTTCGTTCCGCTAGGAACTGAATTTCAAATGTCACTTAGTTTATTATTTAAAAATTCTGGTTCACGGTACTCATACATTTATTTTAATGTTACGGAGATTCATTACTCAGTGAATTATAATGTTTGAAATCAGTCGCGTTGAAATTGGACTGTTCGTTGTTGAGATATGGAAACGAGGCATAGTTAGTTAAAACACCGTAAAAGGGGGGCCGGAGGGGAGGTGTGGGGTCCAGTGCCCTTCGTTAAATGACTAATTTGACTGATCCCTATACGTCTTTAAAATTTGATTTATTTCGTTCCGCTAGGAACTGAATTTCAAATGTCGCTTAGTTTATTATTTAAAAATTCTGGTTCACGGTACTCATACATTTATTTTAATGTTACGGAGATTCATTACTCAGTGAATTATAATGTTTGAAATCAGTCGCGTTGAAATTGGACTGTCTGTTGTTGAGATATGGAAATGAGGCATAGTTAGTTAAAACACCGTAAAAGGGGGGCCGGTAGGGTGCGGAAGGTCCAGTGCCCTTCGTTAAATGACTAATTAGACTTATCCCTATACGTCTTTAAAGATTGATTCTTTTCGTTCAGCTAGGAACTGAATTTCAAATGTCGCTTAGTTTATTATTTAAAAATTCTGGTTCACGGTACTCATACATTTATTTTAATGTTACGGACATTTATTACTCAGTGAATTATAATGTTTGAAATCAGTCGCGTTGAAATTGGACTGTCCGTTGTTGAGATATGGAAACGAGGCATAGTTAGTTAAAACACCGTAAAAGGGGTGCCGGAGGGGAAGCGTGGGGTCCAGTGCCCTTCGTTAAATGACTAATTTGACTGATCCCTATACATCTTTAAAATTTGATTTATTTCGTTCCGCTAGGAACTGAATTTCAAATGTCACTTAGTTTATTATTTAAAAATTCTGGTTCACGGTACTCATACATTTATTTTAATGTTACGGAGATTCATTACTCAGTGAATTATAATGTTTGAAATCAGTCGCGTTGAAATTGGACTGTCCGTTGTTGAGATATGGAAACGAGGCCTAGTTAGTTAAAACACCGTAAAAGGGGGGCCGGAGGGGAGGCGTGGGGTCCAGTGCCCTTCGTTAAAAGACTAATTAGACTGATCCCTATACATCTTTAAAATTTGATTTTATTCGTTCCGCTAGGAACTGAATTTCAAATGTCGCTTAGTTTATTATTTAAAAATTCTGGTTCATGCTACCATACATTTCATATCCCGCCCTACTTCATACCGAACTATATACAATACATGTACATACTTACATACAGAGGTGTCGGTTACAGTAACAGTGTCACGAGTTAAATGGTTTTTTCCCATCTCAAAAAATGCCCAACGTGCCTAAAGAAGTTTTCACTTTAAAAAAAAATGATGTAGTTGACTGTAAAAACATACTAAAATTACATTACAGTCAGCGTTCTACAAATGCCACATTTAACATATATTCGTATTCTTTTGTGCTGCCCTGTAAAATAATTATAAATACAATATTCATCCTCTTCAAGAAAAAACATGCTGTAGTTGACTGTAACAACGTACTAAAATTACATAACGGTCAGCGTTCTAAAAGCCCCGGATTTAACAAATATCCGTACTCTTTTATGCAGCCCTGTAAAATAACTACCAATGCTATATTCACCGTTTTCAAGGGGAAAAAAACATGCTGTAGTTGACTGTAACAACATACTAAAATTACATTACTGTCAGCGTTCTAGAATGCCACTTTTAACATATATTCGTATTCTTTTGTGCAGCCCTGTAATATAATTATAAATGCTATATTTATCCTCTTCAAGAAAAAACATGCTGTAGGATAGATAGACAGACAGATATAGAAACAGACATATAGAAAAAGAACCTCCCGGAGCAATAAGTACTTATGTACTACTGTGCTAATCATCCTTAATCCTGTCTAAATTTTGTTGTTGCGTATTTAAAAAAAAAAAAAAGTTTTCTGGAATTCCGTCCAAAGGATTGTCAACCTTTAGCCTGACTTTTTTAGCTTGATTTAGCTTGTTGTAAGTTCTACAACAGGCTAAAATAGCTACAACAAGCTAAAAACGGTCACACTGGTGCCAAGTTCTTATTAATATTTCCTAATATATCGATTAATTTGACTCAGGTTTAACACATTTCGCACCAGAAAATTTTTTAAGAAATGAAATTAAATAAACTCCTTGTAGAAACCGGAAATTATATAAATAAAGATTCATCCAATAACTTTTCTGGTTTGAAACGTTGTTAAACTGGGTCAGATTAAAAATTTCAGAAAAAAACATTTTTTTTTGTTCAAAACGTCTGGTGATATATCTTTTTCATTATTTTTTCTATATCCCTTGCTCAATTTTACATATAGTATATGAACAATTTTTGAAATTCAATATAGAAAATAGTGCGGTGAAGGGTTTATTTTGAATAAATCCCTCAACTTTGTTCCGTAAAAATTTAAAATACTATGCATCACACATATCTAACGAAATTTCTTTTCATAAATCAGCTGCGACATCAAAGAATTGGAAATTTCTAGGAAATATATTTGACTTTCTAAAGCAGAACGCGTTTGACAGCTATAAGTGAAAAAATTTTAAAGGCAAATTTATCTTAGGATATACCAAAGAAGAGAAGTTGCGTGAAAGGGGAGACCTTTGTACCTAAAGCGGCCATAACGAGCACTACTCTCAAATCATATTTTGATCTAAGTTTTATTACTTATCTGGGTGAGTGGCCAGATCAGTTATTGTTATTACAGCCATTTTGAATTACAGAACAATGACATTCTGAGAAATGAAAGATGAAAAACTGTTTTGAAAGCATAAAAGTAAAATTTTGCATGTGAATTCTTTTATTATTTTACAAAGGTAGGAAAAAATTATTTTAACTACAACACCTACTTTTAATTGTTATCAAAAGTACTAAATGCGATTTCGTATATATCTATGCAGAATGTTTAATAGAGTCCATTTTGTGTGAAATCACACAGTGGTGGATACCTTGTTACATCGTGTTTACGTAAAAAGAATTGGTTTTACGTACAAAGGTGTCTCTTACATATAGAGACATAAAATATCACATAAGTGGTCAGTAAAAACTATTGCAGTTCTTGATAGTTCGTATCTTTGACTAGAAACCCGAGATATTTCTTCTCTTCACATAATGCTGGATGCTATATAAACGTACTATTTATATCTAGAAAATAGGGTTTGATTCATGTTTGGTTAAATTAGAATAACTCATTTTCGAAGATTAAATTAGGAAGGAAAATTTGCACAAAGGATTTTTTCGCTGAATATAATACTTATTAACTCTTATCTGCTTGTGATAAAAGTTTTTCTAAAATATCTATAAAAAAATCTATTTAAAGTTGTGCATTTACTAGCTAAAGATTCAGCAGTTGGTAGTTTGCCAAAAGTTGTTCTCAACGTAACAACATAATGCAGAATTTCCTAAAGTATGGTATGCCGACAGGTTCCTTTAGTAGTACGTGTACCTGTTGATAGATTAAAATAAAAACTTGATTAAAATTTGATCAATAAACTTGCTGAAAATTACCAAAAAATCTGTTAAGTTATAGGTTTTAAATAAACTTAATTTAAAACTATATTTTCCATGTTATCCGCTACTGTAATGATTGTACGAGGGCAATTCGGAAAGTAACCTCCGTTTAGGAATTTAAAAAAAACTAATGAAAGGAAACATGTTTTATTACTTACGTATGAAAGACACTTTCTTCAGCTACTTCTCAACATAATTGCCGTATTAATTAAAACAATTATCATAACGGTAAATCAGCTTTGAAATTCCATCGTCACAGACCTCTGCCGCCGGCCTATTCAACTGCGATTATTTGTAAATTCAACTCGCACCACTCTTTCAATCCAAAGAATTTTAACATATTTTTCTATATAATTTGCTGATAAATAAACTATAAAAAATTTTAAAAAAATAGTGGGTCAAGTAAAATATTACGAGAGCAATTCGGAAACTAATTTTCGTTTTGTTGTATAAATGAAAAACACGCCTACTTTCAACAATTTTTTTTATTTACATCTCAAAGGTACAGCTCTCTGCTATTTTTCAACATAGTCACCATGTACATTCAAGCACTTGTCATACCGTTTTACCAATTTACCAATCCCTTCTGAATAAAACTCAGCTGTCTGCAAATTCAGCCAACTTGTCACAGCGGTTTGAAGATCCACATCGTCAGCGAAGTGCTGTGCTCCCAGCCACTTCTTCATTTCCTTGAACAGATGAAAATCAGAAGGAGCCAAGTCGGGGCTGTAGGGGGGATGATTAAATACGTCCCATTCGAATTGGCGCAAAAGATTTTGTGTTCTCTGAGCACTGTGAGGGCGAGCGTTATCGTGCACGAACACAATTCCAGATGTCAGCAGGCCACGACGTTTGTTCTGGATGGCTCTTTTCAGTTTCTTCAAAGTGTTACAGTAAACTTCAGAATTTATTGTGTTACCACGTTTCATGAATTCGACCAGCAATATACCATGAGCATCCCAAAACACGGTTAACATAATCTTCCTCATGTCAAAGTTTGACAGGCTTTCCTCAGCCGGTTTGGAGAACCGGTATGACCCGATGCCATTGACTGTTGCTTTGTTTCAGCATTTACATACGCAATCCAAGTCTCGTCGCCAGTCACTATTCTTGACGTGTAATCACAACATAATAATTACACAGTTCAAAAAATAGGATAAGTAAAATTACTCACCCTTCCAAGGTAGGACGCCTTCTTAAGAATCAGGAGTTTCGATTTTAAATAGAGACGGTCATTTTGTGGATTTTTTAAACACAAGACATGATGAAGAGACTCTGGTACAAATTTCTAGTACTTTAATTCACACCTATTTACATTCTTCTATTTACATTATATACAACATTAATTAAATTGAATTTAAGACATTCGTTCTTATTTCGCGGTAAAACCGACATCGTTCACTCAAGTTACTTCTCAGAATAACAATAAAGTCTCTGAGTTGCCAAATGACAAAAACAAAAGTTTCTTTTAGCAATGAAAAAAAATGTTCATGGAGGCAAATGTTTAGAGTCTATGCACACAAAAAAAATGTCCAGTTCATGGAATTCGGTGTTTTGCGACATCCTCCCACCTTGAGGTTCGGGAAACTAACGAAGCTCAAAATATTTACAAATCAAGTCTCTGTGGCTGCTTCAGATTTCTACCAGCTCGAGATCGCCGATTGACACCTTCAGGCACAGAACATTCGTGCTTAAGATCAGGGACAGAGGCACAATCAGGTACGGAAGACTCATGCTCGAGATCAGGGACAGTGGCACCAGCAGGCACAGAAGACTCATTCTCAAGATCAGGTCCAGAGGCATCATCAGGTACGGAAGACTCGGTCACAGTAGCAGGATCAGCCATGTCATCTACAGAAACAGGAACGCTATCTATTAAAAAAGGATAGATTAGTTCATGATTAATCTCTAGAGGATATAGTCTTTTAATAGGTCTCAAAAAGGAACCTGTTTTTGTTTTAATTTTGGCTACACGAAATTTGCCATCTTTAACAGCATACAATTCTTCAATTTTGCCTAAAGGCCAATTAATTCTTTTTGAATTATCATCCCCAATTAAAACAATGTCATCCCTTTTTAATTCAGTTTCTCTTTTTCTTTCCGCACTCTCTCGAAGCTGTCCCAGGTACTCTACTCTAAAGCGTTTTCTTAGATCTTCTCTAACCTTTTGTTGATAAGCAAATCTTTTTCTAATTTTTGTTGTATCAATTATGTCGAATTCGGGAACTCTCGAATCTTTGAGATCTTGCAAGAACATTGCGGGGGTAAGAGGATCAAGATCATCATCATCTGCAACATATGTCAGCGGTCTAGAATTTATTACGCTTTCAGCGTCACATAAAACAGTGTATAATTCTTCATAATTTAGGCTGGCCTTTCCAAGCACTTTTCGTAAAATATTTTTCAACATTCCTATCATGCGTTCAAAAAAACCTCCCCACCAGGGAGCTGAAGGTGGATTAAATTTCCATTGAATTTTTCTTTCAATTGCGAATTTTTGCAAACTCTCAATATTTACTGACTTTAATTCTGTAGATGCTTTCACTAGATTTTTTCCATTATCAGAAATAATGGTAGACGGTCTCCCTCTTCTTGATATAAATCTTCTCATAGCTAAGATGAGATTTTCCGTTGAGAGCGAAGATACTAATTCTAGATGTATCGCGCGAAACACGGCGCATGTAAAAAGTGCTACCCAAACTTTCGAGCCATTCCTTAAAAATAATGGTCCGCATAGATCGAGACCAACAATTTCAAAAACTGAAGCTTCTTTGACTCGTTCTTCCGGAAGAAGGGCACTAGGTGTCTCAGCGGGTGATGCACTGAATCGCCTGCATGTCACGCAACCTTTTATTATTTTTCGAACCGTTCTTCTACATCTTAATATCCAAAATTGTTCTCTCAAAACTGACATTACAATTTGTATTCCTGCATGGCTAAGTTCAATATGTTTTCTTCTTATGAGCGAATAGGTGATATTATGATCGAAAGGCAGAACTATCAGGTATCGGAAAGAATGGGAATCTTTTCTCATTGCAATTCGTGTTTTTACTCGGACTAAACCTTGATCATCAGTAAATGTCTGTAAAGAGGTGTAGCACGGTTTGGATTCACCTATTAAACACCTCTGAGCATATCTCAATACAACATGTTCTGCGTGAGTTATTTCTTCAACTGTTAACATTTTCTCTAAATTTCGATCATTCCGCGTCTTTCTGATATTTTCAAAAAATCTATATATCCAGGCAGTTATTTTTAACATTTTCCAATATGAAGATGTATTTTCGTATAACTCAATTGGGGTTTGAGAGACATTTACTGAAGTAATAACTGTCTTTCTTTTTTCAGAGTTAATTATTTCAAAATCAGGATTTAAACTGCCTTTAGGCCAAAATTCTTGAGGACTTTTCAACCAGTTGGGGCCCTCCCACCAGAGGGATTGTTTAAGGGATTCTGCAGAACATCCCCGGGAAGGTAGATCGGCCGGGTTAAGAGTTCCGGGCACATAGTACCAATTTTCTGGCTTACTCAGTGATCGAATTTCTTTAACACGATTGTATACGAATGGAGCCCAGTTTTCACTTCCTTTTATCCAGTATAATGCATTGCTAGAGTCTGTCCAGAAAAGTGTTAGAATATTTTCTAATTTCAAATCGGACTTAACCCCTTTTGACAATCGTGCACCAATCGTACACGCGAGAAGTTCCAGTCTAGGAATGGTAATACATTTCAGCGGGGCTACTCTACATCGTGCTTGTATCAGCTGACAGGAGATTGATTTTTGATTTTCATTCCGTAAATATATGCATGTAGCATAGGCTACTTTGCTCGCGTCACAAAATACATGTAAACTTAAATTACCGATGTTATCTGGATCTTCGATTAAACATCTCGGTATAACAATATCTTTAAGTGAGCATAATTGTTGTTTCCATTTCCGAAATTTTTGGGCAATTGATGTTGGTAATTCAGAGTCCCAAGTTACTTTATTTTTCCATAATTCTTGCAATAGTATTTTAGGGAAAAGAGTTACTGGGCAAGTATAACCGATGGGGTCAAAAATTTTGTGAACCTCCGACAAGATTTTCCTTTTCGTGACGGGTTCATCGTCCTTATTAATTTCTCTTATATCTATGGAAAGACTATCTGCGGGTAATAGCCATCGTAGGCCTAAAACTGGAACAATTTTGTTTTCTGGGGAGGGAATTTGTTTCATCGGGGAATGAGAATAACTGTGTTCCCATCCTCTGAGGTCAAATTTAGCTTGACTAAGAATGTATTTCGATTCTGTTATAAAATCATTGAGTTGTTCCTCATTGTCCAGACTAGTGAGGCAATTGTCAACATAAAATGATTCCGACAGTCTAGAAGCTGTTTCCTGCATAGAGGGAGGTGACTTTCTTAAATGGTATTGTAAAGTAGCTCCCAACAAATAGGGACAGCAGGTAAGCCCGAAAACAACTCTTCTGTGTTGGAAAATTTTTGTTTTTTCAGAATTTCCCTCCTTCCACCATAAAAATCTTGAAAAGGGTCTGTCCTTTTCATTTAAACTAATTTGTAAAAAGGCTTTTCTTATGTCTGATATTACACCAATTTTCCTCAATCGGAACCGATTTATCAATGAAGGGATAAGTTCTACTAAATTGGGGCCTTTCAACAAGCAATCGTTAATAGATGGTGAGCCTTTTTCCCTCGCTGATCCATCGAAAACAGGACGTATTCGAGTTGTGGAATTTTCTTTTATGACAGCTCTGTGTGGCAGAAAAAATTCAGGTTCCGTTCCCGGAGTTGATTCGACCTCCTCAATAATACCCTCTTGAAGCCACTCATTAAATACTGATTCATAGGCAGTCAAATTGCCAGATTTCTTTAATGAATCTACGTAGTTTTTTAATCTACGTTCTGAAATTTTCCGAGCACTGGGAAGAGGGGGGTGACCTACAATCCATGGGAGACTAACCTCATATCGCCCTTCATTATTTATTTGAATATTTTTAGTAAAATGCTCTTTTACAGCTTCTTCGAGTTCTAAACTGGATCCTTTATCACCTGGATCAAGAATTCCTAAAGTGTCTAATCGCCATAAATCCGTTAATTTTGCTTCATTTACATGTAACGATAAAACTACTTTCGTAGAATCGTTATATTCATTAGTTTTACCAATCAATGTCCACCCTAGTTTGGTATGGATTGCAGTTAAATCACTATTCAAGGATTTTATTTTTCCTGTTACTAATTTCCCATAGATATCAGCTCCGATAAGTAAACTTATTTCCTGTTCATTTTTAATTTTTGGAATCCCTGTATATGTACCATAATCCGAGAATTTTATCCCATTTCTTCTGGCTTCTTTAATCCAAGGCCCATATTTTATTTAAGGAACTTCAGTACATATTTTGTCTTGATCATAGACATCGAAATTGCAATTGAAAGTGTTCTCTAAGTTACTTAAATATATTTTATATCGTTTATGAACATGTGTCTCTTGAATACCCCCAAACAAACTATGAACCATATTTTCTTCTCCCACCGCTTCATATCCCATACGATTAATAATATCTTTCGTTAAATAAGACCGTTGGCTGCCAGAATCAATCAAACATCGCACTAACATTTGTTTATTTTTATCCTTTAATTCTAAACGGACAGTTAAAGTCTGCATTAACACTTCACGATTACAAGTTTTGTTTGATAATGACGCACTTTCCTTATTTTCTGGCGCATTTTCTTTTTCAGGACACATAATTCTATAATGTCGTTTTAAACAAGCGTTGCATTTAACATATTTTCTGCAATTTTTAGCAACGTGCCCCATCTTGAGACAAACGAAGCAACATCCAAACTGCTTCAAAGATTCTTTTTTACCCTGTAACGATTTATTTTTAAATAATTCGCATTCAATCAATAAATGTTTCTCTTTACATTCTGGGCATCGAATCTGTTTAGAAAATGAAACACTTTCATTGATCAAACCAGAAGCAGTCGGAATATTTTTTGACGCCTGTTTTTCTCGCACCTGCTTCCCAGACATAGTGTCGACATTCGAAGAATCTTGATTGCAGATTAAAAACGCAGTTCTTTCACGTGAAATAACTTCCAATTTTAGAAAATCTATTATTTCCGCAACTTTTAATTCTTCGTCATTTCCACATTTTTTTGTTATCTGTAATACTATGTCAGACGGTAATAATTTAATTAGAATAGGTGCGAGCAGCGCTGAATATTTTTCAATCTCTAATCCAAGAGATTTCAAATTTCTGATTTCGGTTTCACAAATATCCAGTAATCTGCGTAATGCATAAACATCACTGGATTTCTTTACTGAATTAAGCGATAACAGTTTATTGAGATGTGAATTAATAACTAAATGTTTTTTGCCGAATCTTTCTTTTAAAGTCTCTATAGCCGATAAATAGTTGCTATTAGTTAAACTATAGCCTTTTATCGAACTAGCTGCATCTGAAGTTAGATATGACTTCAAATAATTGAATTTTTCGACATCCGATAAATCTGTATTTTTATGAATAGTAGATTCGTATTGGTCCCAAAATCTTTGCCAATCTGAAGGATCGCCGTTAAATTTTTCAATTACTAGTTTGGGTAAATTTATGCGAATGGATTCTAAACCCCGAACTACGATTCTTTCTTCAGAATTATTTACTGTTGTAGTAGAAACATTTAAACTAGATTGAGATTCTAATTTCAATTTGGCTCGTTTAACTTTCGTTTTCAAAATAACTAAATTCGAATTATATTCATCACATTTTAATACCTCAGCTTCTATCTCGTCTAATTTAAGGTTTTTCTGAATTTCAGAATCGAGATATTGAAGCTCTTTTTCCTTCAATTCTAACTCAGCGAGAAATTGTTCTAATGTCTCTTCATCGGCACTGTTTTCTGAAATTGCCGCCTCTATTTTATTCGTTAATTTAGTAGTTTGTGATCTGACAGTAGTGCGTTTCGCTTTATTAATTGCATCCATTATTTTAAATCAATATTCACTATTAATTTATCGAATAAAAATATTGCAATTATCTCATATTCAAAGCACTACGAAACTACAATAACGATATTTCTGATTCAATTTATTTCTAGGCAGTCCCTGTTCGGGCGCCAAATGACGTGTAATCACAACATAATAATTACACAGTTCAAAAAATAGGATAAGTAAAATTACTCACCCTTCCAAGGTAGGACGCCTTCTTAAGAATCAGGAGTTTCGATTTTAAATAGAGACGGTCATTTTGTGGATTTTTTAAACACAAGACATGATGAAGAGACTCTGGTACAAATTTCTAGTACTTTAATTCACACCTATTTACATTCTTCTATTTACATTATATACAACATTAATTAAATTGAATTTAAGACATTCGTTCTTATTTCGCGGTAAAACCGACATCGTTCACTCAAGTTACTTCTCAGAATAACAATAAAGTCTCTGAGTTGCCAAATGACAAAAACAAAAGTTTCTTTTAGCAATGAAAAAAAATGTTCATGGAGGCAAATGTTTAGAGTCTATGCACACAAAAAAAATGTCCAGTTCATGGAATTCGGTGTTTTGCGACAATTCTATTCAAAAACTTCTCCCCTTCCGTGTTGTACCGGGAAAGAAAGTCTAAGGCAGCGCCCATTCGAATAATTTTGTGGGTCTCCGTGAAAATCTTTGGTACCCATCGAGCACAGAACTTCCGATAGCCTAATTTTTCGGTGATAATTTCGTACAAAACAGTCCGAGAAATGTTCGGAAATTTTTGGGAAAGTTCCGAGATTGTGAATCGACGGATCTGACGAATTTTGTCTTCAATTTGTTCGACGAGATTATCACTCACCCCACTCCTTGATTCATCATGGATGCTTGTTCTTCCTCCTTTGAAAAACCTGACCCATTGACGCACTACACCTTCACTCATAATGTTTGGGCCATATATGGCACACAGTTTACGATGAATGTCCGCTGCTGACAGTTTTTTCGCCCAAAGAAATCTTATTACTCCTCGTACCTCGCATTTAGCAGGATTTTCAATAGCAGCGCACATTTTGTGACGTTATAACGAGGAAACGCGCGGTAGTTCGACACTCTCCCTAAGATTGCTGAAATTTTACGGAATTACGGATTGCTTGATTTAGCAATGGTTGCGCTCCACCCACTACTAATAGTGCCACGCCTCGACGGAAGTTAATTTTCGAAATGTCCTTTTATTACAAATTAAAAAAAAAAATAGTGGTGTGGATAGAATAGAACGAACAGCCCTGTTGAATAGGCCGGCGGCAGAAGTCTGTGACGATGGAATTTCAAAGCTGATTTACAGCTATGATAATTGTTTTAAATAATACTTCGATTATGCTGAGAAGTAGCTGAAGAATGTGCCTTTCAAACGTGAGTAATAAAAAACGTATCCTTTCATTAGTTTTTTTTAAATTCATAAACGGAGGTTTCTTTCCGAATTGCCCTCGTATTTTTTGAAGAACGATAATAAATGCGGTCAAAATTGATGGTGCTCACAAAATTCTGATAAAAACTAACTTCAAACATTGAACAATAACGTAATAAAAACAAAACTTTGATTTAAAAAAAATCGAATTTTTTTTTTTAAAGGTTGATTAAAAAATAAAAAACTAACTTTAAACATTCATAAAAACAATAAAACATCCCAGCCGTTAATTTTGAAAAATCTTTTTAGAGATTCTTTTCAAAGCCCCGAAAACATATTTTCATGATTTTAAATATGCTGTCGAGTGCCATATTTACAAACGCTATATTCTACAGCATGCTTGGCTTGATATTACACAGCCAAATTGTTTGGCGAGAAAACTAATGTGATGTATATACGCGTTTCTCTAGTATGTTTGCCACTAACTTCATATGCCTGATCTTTTTCGATATAGCAGTACTTCGCTTAGCAGTTCACATTTAATTTCACTGAAAAGTCAGTTTTCTTAAAACTCCTTTTTCCAAAGAAAAATTTATTTTTAGATTTTTCTTATTTTTACTTATTACAGATTTTGCAGAAACCTATCCAGAAGGTAATTTTTGTTGCTAATGGTGTAAAAACCGAGCATGAAAAATTTTCTTTAGAAATACAGGTAATTAAAAGCGGACCATTGGAGTCCCTGTACTAATTAAAAAATTTTATAATAAATATTTTGTTTTGCAAGCGGATAGCTTTCCAAATATATAAATAAATGTATGTTCATTCTGTATTTTTTTCACACTGTGTAGTATGGAATTTAATGCATTAACTCTAGATTGACAATACTTAACAAAGAAAAAAAATGCGAAGTGCCCGAATAACTTAAAACGTAAGTTATTGAATTTCTCCTTTATGTAGATAGATCCAAAATTTAAATAAATATAATTTAGCTTCATAGAGTATATATATAAGCTTCAATATTTTTTCTTTTTTTGGCGAAAATCCACTTATTACTAGAATTCGCTAAGTAAATGTTGTGCTCGTTAGATGAAAACAGAAAAATAAACAAATAAACATTGGATTTATTTTATTTTGCCTAAACTATTGAGGGTTACAGACATTATAATTTATTTTCAATGCATTCATATGTTGCAAACATATTGACATTTCCATTTTCTATAGAAAACATATTAAATTAACGGAGGCTATAATAGATTGTATAAAGGAACACTGTTTGGAACACTGTTTTATTTAATGTTACAGCCATATTCCGGAACCTTATATTTAATTTGATTTATTTGTCAAGTATTTCTAGTTGAATAATTTGATCACCATTGAACTGAATACTTTACTAAGAAAAAAATAGTGGTAGTCTGAATAAATTAAAATGTAATTTATTGAGTTTCTCCTTTCCTTTAGAGAGATCCAAGATTGATATATATATATATATAATTTAGCTTTTGAAATTCTCTGGAGAAAACTTGCAACATTTTTGTTTGGTGAAAATTCACTTATTAGAAGAATTCTCTCCGTAACACGTTAGCTACAAGCAGAAAAGTCGACAAATATTCAATTAATTTTATTTTGCTTGAACATTCGGGAGGTGGGGAGGTCATACGTAATATAGTTTACCTTCATCACTTTAATATGTTGGAAATATATTGACATTTCTGATTAATATCGAAAATAGATTGTATTTACGAAGTTATAAAAGATTGGATAGAGTTTTCTTTGAAGATTAACTGTTTTATTAAATGTTGCAGTTATATTACCGAACATTTTAGTTAATTTGACATATTCGTCGCGTTTGATATTTCTACCTGAATATTTTCCACCTCCTTTAAGGTGATGAATATATATATATATATATATATATATATATATTATATACTTACTCAATATTTAATTTAGATGCAACTGACGAGAGAGACCGCCTATGATACTTGATGTCACGTGATCAACTTAAGCTGAAATGTACCGTAATTTCCGGCGTATAATCCGCGGATCAAACAATCATGTTTCGACCCAGAAATTTCATTTTATAAAATGTAACTTTGTAGATCGCTGAAACATTTCAGTTGAATTATTTAATAAAATTTCTGGGTTGAAACAGAATTGTTTGATCCGCGGATTATACGCCGGAAATTACGGTAGTTTGATTATTGACAATATCCAGCCTATGTTGATAACAACCTACACTATATGACCAAAAGTCACCGGACACTTTCAATTTTATACGTTTAGTTGAATATCTAAAGATATACTCGATGAATTCTTCTGAAACTTCAGAAATATAAAGAACATGATAGATCTTAGATGTTTCAGCTATGGTTTGATAACGAGGGAAATTAGGGGACGAATATCAACGTGAATTAAAAAATAATATTTGCGATCACCCTTGTAAAATAAAATGCCCAAAATAATCTTAAACTGTAGCACAGGACTATGGGGATCTAGTTCAGCATTTGTGTTCATTTTTGTAAGAATAGCACGTATATACATTGGATATATAAAAAAAATATCAAGAAATTTCTGCATGTTTTATATTTGTATCATGTAAGATACAAATTTAACGCCACTTTCAAGAAATTTGGCAATGTATAGTAGAAACAACATACTTACAATTACAATATACATATATTAAATATTTGATGAGCTATGAGCATTTGTATGAAATAATTTTAAGCCGAAGATAATGTTAGCTAAAGATGCTTTTAGCTTTCTATTTAATGCTAGCCTTCCATGACATTAGACCGGATAGTCGAGAGTCTACCGTAATTGAAAAATGAAGTTGTTCCTTGTATCTATAAAAGTGAAGAGTTGATATATTGATTGACAGAATTATAAACCTTTTTATTAGTGGATTACTGTTTAATGATCAAGACTGTCTAATTAAGAAATAATACCTGATTTTGCTTATTAAGAATCTTATCTCAAGTAAATTTATACTTAGTTTATTTAATTTCTTAGCCTTTTCCTAAACTCGTGCGTTGATTTGTAACGAACTCCCTGTTTATTATTATTATTTTTTAGGTTAGCAGCCTTAACTGTGAATGGAGTGTTAATTTATATTTCTGTTCACGAGTGAAAATTTGTTTGGTTAAAGTATTTTTCTATATGAAAATCCTTTTTGTTCAATTACTTGTTTATGATTTTCTATATTTTTAATAGATATTTCATTTCTTGTTGAACTGTCTGCAAACACAAGATGGCTATAAATAAAGATTAGACGTGTAGAGCTCGATTTAAAAAAATCTTCTGTGCCATATGGAATATTTCTGAAATATTAATAAAAACTCCGTTAAGTAATCTATATATTTAAAACACTAAGCGTTTTCTTTCGACAATCCGTGAGAGCAAACTACTGCATCAAATTACACCATTCTTTTTTAAAATGAAAGATATTTGGACACAGATTTGTTATCGTGCATTCGTTCGTTCGAAAATTTAATTAACTAGCCGTAATTTTCAATTAAAGTTTTACTTCTGCTAATGACGTCATAATCGGATAACGCCGATTTTATTACAATTAAATACTAAATATATTTATATTTTTATGCATAGTGTTTAAGCATTAATGTAACGTATATGAAGTACGTGTGAAAAGTTTGCGCCGGTGAAAATGACGTTATGCTTAGCTTGAAATGCATTTTAACATTGAAAAAACTAAAGAGAAAAATTTATATGATTGTGTCGATACGACGTAATTTTAACTGATTTTTCTATTCATAAAGATTAGAATTGGAGCCGTCATTGATTTTTTCATCTTGATTGCATACCTTGATTAAATATTACCAATTAATTTTTTTAAATGATAGGTTAGGAGTTTTTTTTTTAAATAAAATAATCACAAAAGTAAAGGATTTCAGGAAATTTAAAATTATTAAAAGTAGTGTTATGGTAGAAAAAAAATCTTGAAATAATGATTGTATTTTTAGTTAGAATAAACAATGAAAGACTAATATTTCATAGGAATTATATTGGTAGATTTATTATAAGCTCATTTAACAGTTCCTTATTAGCGCAAAGTCCTATTTCTTTCACTGTGAATTTCTCTTTAGATGTCAAAAAATGGTTTTCTACTTTTGGACGCCAGCCAAAATACAGTGGCAATTTTTAGAAATGCACAACGGTTGTGACAACAAACGGCGCTATCGCTTTAGCTTTCATCGCGCTTACATTCCTTCTAAATACTACAAATTTCTATTTTTTACTACATTTTACTACATTTTACAATTTCAATTCTTACATCATCAATTAGAAAAAAAAACTTTCGATTGAAATTTATTTGAAAACTGTCGCTTAATTTAACGACTTTTTAAAAAATTATCAAGCATGAAAAGTTTTTCAATTGTATCTTATCAATGACCACCAGTGTGCTTCAATAATGTAAAATAGCCCCTGGGAAAGTTGCCACAATTGAAAATAGTTTTCCCTAACCACCATAAAAAGTGAATAATAATAATAATAAAAACAGTGATAAATCATAAGATCAGATTATCCATAAGATAGAGCAGTTTGACGTTAAACTGTCAAAAAAAAAAAAAAAAAACTATTTACAGTTTATGTTGAACATAAAATTGATATGTTGAATTTGTTGATGTATATGTTCCATCAGATATCAGGATGTGCTAGAAATTGTATTTATTATTTTTTTTTTACATTTGCCAACTGTATAAGAGGGAAACTATCCCCGACTGTGATGGAAAAGGGATAATCATCCTGATTATGTAAAGGAACCGAAGAAACCATACAAATAAATTACACTTGAAAACATTAAAAATCTCCCTCATCTGCAGACTGATTTATTACTATAAAAAAATTCTTTATCTTTACATACAAATTTATTAGCTTAAAGCAATGGATGCGTTTTAGAAGATATGGATTGGAAACGAACAATGGTTAAAGAGGACATTTTAAAACTTTTAATTTAAACATTTTAAAACTTTTTTAGCGTCGAATTTCGACGGTGCTTTTGGGCAGATGCAATGCACCTGCGTATAGGAGATCATTCGGTTGCATTATCACAGGGGGGGGGGGATGTGTGCTTTATTTACTGAATATGATATGAACGTAGAAAGATACTATTAGTATATACTTCATAGGTCTATGAAATTTCTTTCTTGCCGTGGGGAATATGGCGGTAACATCAAACTGATTTGCATTACACAGTTGTTTACGAATTGTTTGTTTGGAGTTTGCATCGGAAATAGTACTGTAGTTGACTGGGGAAAAAACTTTTAAAATAAAATATTTGAAAGACTTTTTTCATACGCACCCCTTCATAAATAATAAAGAAGCTTATTTTACTGATATTGTTATAGTATTTTTTTTTTCCGTCAAGTTTTGAGGAGTTCCGTCTAGTAGTAATAAAAACGATTGCATTGAGAATACTTTGCCTAAACTTTTAAAAATAATTCTAAATAAAATACACAATAATGAAATATAGGAATAACTTAGCTAATGAATGTCTCTGCTAACAAATATTTCGGCTAACGAATATTTGTTTCACTGTTTTTTGACTCTGTTAACAAATATGAAAAAGACTAAAGAACGTTTTATCGCAGGCGCACGGCGTTGCATTTTAATTGGACGGAAAATCGGATTTCGCATAACGTAATGCGAGTCAAATAAGAATTATTTAGTTAAGTTTTATTAAGAAGTTTTTGAAGTCTGCACTCTAAATTATTTTTATATTATTATTATTATTACTACTACTACTACTGGTGAATATTTAAATTTTTATTTCACTTATTTGGTAGTATTTATAAGCATCATCAAAATTTTAAGACTACATTATCCCAGTATATTTTTTTGATATTCTGAAGTTTTCTTTATAATTCACTTTATAATTATTAAAATAATAATTAATAACATATAAATACGTTATTACTTTATTTTTTCAAATTAAATCATTGGGATACATTCGCTTTCGGTGCCGGAAATATTTTACATATTAAATAATATTTAGTATATCATATATATTATTTCTGTTGTCAACATCACTTTTTCAATGAAATTATGAAACGCAAAACAATGAATGAGGTATCATTCGAAAGGTTTTTGAAGCGGCGTCTGACATAGTACACTCACGTTTCGTTAAAACATGTTTTTTTACTAAACAGTGCTGTTAATTAAAAAATTAATCGGCATTGTTTTCATAAATGAAATGAAAGATTTTCCTTAAAATAGTGTTGCTACAAAAATAAAATACCGTATTATATGATGCTCAACAATGATTATAAAAAAATAAATAAATATTAGAAATAAGATAAAGTATGATTTTTCCCCACGGGTTTGTTTTATATTTAGGGTTAAAAAGGAAAATTGAAATTGAAATGTTTAGAAGAAAAAGTCACCATCGATCGATCGAAGCAATGGTATCAAAGCACGGGTAGAATAAAAGGTATGCTTTGTTATATTAGATTAAACTGTATTTTAAATTCATATTTAAAATACAATATTAATTGTAATTTAAATGCATTCAATTTATTTTTCTTTGTTTCATGTTTTTCAAGAAGCGGATGACGTCATCTTCTAATACAGTTAAAATACGATTGTTATTTTTTTTTTCTCGCGCTTGCCTTTTGCTAACTTTAATCAGTTTTTACCGTAACTTTGAGGGAATAAATGAGACTTATGGAATAAATGAAAATTTTCTGGATTGACCAATGTTGTTTGCAGATAATCTTTAATTTTTCTTCAGAAGTTAAAACCTGCATCTAAAAAATATTAGATACTAGAAAATCCCGCAGCTTTGCTCGTATAATTCTTGAAAAATGCCAAGTGGTATTCGTTGGCCTATTTTCATTAGAGGAAATTTGGCTGCCACAGATAATTAAGAAATTACTAATTAAACCACACTACTGTCGAAAAAATCGAAAATTTAGAACGTTCTTCGCTCTTTCACCCCACCTCCCCCTGTGGTAGTGTCACCGATATAAAATATAGCGTATGTTACTGCAGGGACTGTTACCATCACTTTTGAAACTGGTTCTGTAGTTCCAGAGATTCCATAGAAATTGTAATTTAGAATGTTTTTACAACGCTTTTCGCTCACCTCACCCTTTTAAATTTCGAATCTTTTAAGAATTTGTTCGTAGAGAGCATTTACATATTATAAGTAACTACCATGCTAAATTTCATGTTTGTAACACCTTCAGTATAAAAAAAAAAATCAGAATTTTAGAACCTTTTTCGCTCCTGCACCCCCTTGGGAGTAGTGGCACCGACATAAAATATAGCCTATGTTACAGCAGGGACTGTCACCATGAATTTGCTACGATAACTTTTGAAAAGGTTCTGTAGTTCCAGAGATTCCATAGAAATTCTAATTTAGAATGTTTTTAGAACGCTTTTCGCTCATATCACCCTTTTAAATTTTGATTTTTTTTTTAGAATTTGTTCTTAGAGAGCATTTACATCTTGTAAGTAACTACCATGCCAAATTTCATGTTTCTAGTTCCTTCAGTATAAAAAAATTGCAATTTTAGAACGTTTTTCACTCCTGCACCCCCTGGGAGTAGTGGCACCGATATAAAATATAGCCTATGTTGGAGCAGGGACTGTCACCATCAATTTGCCACCATCACTTTTGAAAACGGTTCTGTAGTTCCAGAGATTCCATAGAAATTGTAATTTGGAATGTTTTTAAAACGCTTTTCGCTCATCTCACCCTTTTAAATTCCAATTTTTGTTTAGAATTTGTTCTTAGAGAGCATTTACATCTTATAAGTAACTACAATGCCAAATTTCATGTTTCTTGTTCCTTCAGTATAAAAAAAATCGAAATTTAGAACGTTTTTCGCTCCTGCACTCCCCCCTGGGGGTTGTGGGACCGACTTAAAATATAGCCTATGTTGGAGCAGGGATTGTCACCATCAATTTGCCACCATCACTTTTGAAATTGGTTCGGTAGTTCCAGAGATTACCCCCTACAAACAAACAAAAAAACAATCTTCACTACTTTATAATATTAGTATAGATTACTAAAAATTATTATATTGCAGTGCTCGGGTCCACTGGTTATCAAATATATTATTTATTTGTGTCTTTGGGGTTGTTTAAATTGGGATAGAAAACTTAATAAATAGATGGTGGCATTTATACGGTGACTAAGCCGATTAGATACTTTTTTAAGGAACATATATTTCACAATACATACATTTCAACATACGTGAAAAAATTAAATTAATTATGGGTACCCATAATTTAAAAAATGTGTTATCCATTAAAAAAAAAACCCCACAAATATTACTCTTTTAATTTGACTATAAAAAGGCATAAGATGATTTAACTTTATTTTGAATATTCAATTTCCCCAATATGTAATAATATTATTACAGGTAATTGTTTTTATTGTTAATTTCTATTTTCCTTTTTGGCAACATTACCAAGTTCATAAGATTATCCTATTTCACTACGGAGTTCACGTTGTAAATTTATTTCCTATTTCATTTTTAAACTATGCCATTATTTATTATTGATGTTAATTCATCGTCGAATTAACTAATTAACTAATTTCACTCTTTGACGTTATTAAACAATTCTAATTTAGTTAGAGTTTTACATGAAAATGAGCAGACATGGCCTAATACGTGAAAGCTTGACACAGTGTAAGAAGTAAAAACAAGATTAAGGTACTTTACGTTAAGGCTTTTGAGGTTTTGAAATGTTATTATTGATTTATTAGCTATCCTTTCATTGTTTATTTTATTTATTACCATATGACTTATATGTCATTAAAACTTTCAAACCTTCCGTTTTGATTAACATGGTTTCTGTCGTGTTTGTCAATTGTAACTTATCAACTGTAACAAGTAGTTACAACTAATTAACTAACCGTATTAAAATTTACAGAAGGCTCCAAATTTAGTTAAATGTAAAAGATAAAAGAGTGGATGTAGGTGTATATGTCAAAACTTTGCGCATAATAACGAACGCAAATAAGGTCGATTCTCCCACTAAAAAAGTTTCTTTTCGGATTTCAAAATTTTATTAGTAATTCATTATTTACAGTTTAATTATTTCATCTTAAAAGATTTAAATATTTATTTTGAGTTGTGTAACATGCAAACTTGACAAACTATTTTCGGGCTAAATTTGAAAGAATTGTACAAAATATATGTTTCTGAGAACACTAATTATAATATAAAGTTCTTTTGTAAAAAGTATTATTTAATGTGCAAGCTTGTTTATAATTTCTATTATTTTGCCAAAGTTGTAAAGTCAACTAGCACAGATAAACCATACCTTTGAAAATTAACTGTTTGGCAAAAATGCATTAGTTTCATTGTGGGTTTAATTATGAAGGAATACTTTAGAAAGTTTGAATAGTAATAATATTTTACACCTTGTTGTATATTGCTTAGCAGATTAATTATTCAACAAAGAGACTTCATTAAATTTGTAATTTGATAAAAACGATAAAATACAATGATGTATATCTATTTTTCAGTTTTATGTTATTAAACATGCAAACTTAACACTCTAAAGTTGAATTTTACACAGTCCGAGTATAAATTAAAGCTTTCTGAACGCTATTAAAAGTTTAAAATCTTTTTTACTTTTAAAGAGATTACTTTGATGTAAATAATTCTTTAGAACTTCTATTATTGTCTTACAAATGCGAAATTAACTAGTTTACAGAACATGAGTCAGATACTTTAAACTTCACTATCTCAGCAAAAATACGTTTATTTCGTTAGAGTGTTAATTAAAATTGGTTATTTTTCAAGAGTGCATAGTTAAAATATGTTACACATTATATTTAAATTATAATGACATTTTGTTTGGCAGGTTAGTTAATTTTGGCAGGTTAGTTAGTTTTTGGCAGGCGCCAAAAAAAAAAAAAAGGAACCTGTTAAATTTATGGTTTGATAAATATCCTACACAGTCGTGATGTCTATGTAATTTTTAGCACTTTCCCAACATAATTGAAAAGTGTTTATTAGCCCTTTCCAACATAGTTGAAAAGTGTTTATGAATTCGGTTTATTTGGCTGTCTGTCTGCACGTTTGTCCGTTCTCTAACTCGTTTATATATACTCGGATTGTATTGCAATTGATATATGTTAGTGTATTTTGCTGTGGCATGTTCGGTATTCAAAATGAAGTGTGTAGCATTTATAGTTCGTTTACAAGAACACTCAAACGAATTCCGTTCAATTACGATCTGTGGGGAAAATCATTTGAGAAGTGTATTTTAATAATGTTACAACACTAAACATCAAACATTTGAAATTGATATATATCTCTGAGGTGCACTAGAAGATGGTTATTATAAAATAGGGAGTGCATAGCCTTCCTCGTTCATTTACAGCGGCACACAAAATAATTCGGTTACAGTAGTTTGTACGAACAATAATTACTAGACGTATGTTTTCAGTTGTGGTACATGTTTTTAAATTTAATTATTTTTTTTGCATATTACTTGGTGAGTATATATTCCATAGATAAAATACAGGGCTACACAAAAGATTTCAAGTACATTTCCGTCTATTATTGGAAACTGCTCAAGGAGAATTTTCAACTGTGCTATGCGTTTCCTAACTTAAATAAATTTTACCGTACTATGTAGTACATAAATAAATATATAGATCTTATACAGGGATGCACAAAAAATTATGATATTTTTTCCGACTATGAATGGTAATGGCTGAAATTGGGTTTTCAAACGTGTCATGTGTTTTTCAATTTTTTTACTTACACCTCATCTTTCACTATATTAAACCGTGAAGTTTCATTACAATAGTCCGAATGTGTTGGAAAGTGTTTCATAATCTATGCTTGACGCCGGATTTTTTGTTCTTCTTAAACATTATCCTGCTTAGTTAAGATTGATTTCTCTTTCAAAGAAAAAACACTTTTCATTTCGTAATCAGATAATGCATATAACACCAAACAATCAGGAAATAAATTGGAATTAACAAAAATAAAAATAGTGAATAAAATATAAATCAAACTATAAATAAATGCAAGAATTAAACAAAACCTTCATTAATCCCGAACTTGATAACTTGTATTTTAAACATTTTCAGAAAACTAAAGTTTTGGGAACAGTATTTTAAGTTTATTTATTTATTTATTTTAGTTTTAACGTGATTACTCGGATCTAAACATTTGTTTAGAATGTCTGTAGTTTTATTACAATTGTAAAATTAAATAATAAGTGAGGTATTTTTTTTTTAATTTCCCTATTTATTCCCAAATTTAGTAATTTTATTATACTGTTAATTAAGAAAATTGCTAATTTACAAGTTTCAATAGTTAAAGTATGTTACGCGTTATATTTAAAATGCTATGACATTTTGTTTGGCAGCATAATTACAAAATATCAGGACGTTGTTAAATTTGAGGACTGATACACACGCGAAACCGTCGTGATGGGTATCTAATTTTTAAACATTATCTTGATTAATTAAGGTAGGTTTTTCTTTCAAATAAATAACTCTTTTCATTTCGTAGTCAGACAGCTCATATAACAGAAAAAAAAAAGTCAGGTGTTAATTTGGAATTAACCAAAATAAAAATTATAAATAAAACATATATTAAAATATAAATAAATGCAAGAATAAAAAAGTCTTTCCAGCATGTTCCGGAAAGAAAAGGTAGCATCCCCATTGCTTGTTCTTAAGGATTCAGCTAATTTCACTAAAACACACGAAGCTAAAATGCTTGAAACCCGATTATAGAAGATTCCCAATTTTAGTCCATATTGAATTTGAATGGAAATTTCAAAAAGTTGGTCAGCTATTGATAAATTGACTTCACTTTTGGCAACCTATTTTTGTTGTCAAATTTAGCAATATTTCGCCAAGTATCGCCAAGGTCGGTGAGAAATCGACGCGGGGTATGACAAGCGTATGAAAGTTGAAAGAATGGTTACAACATTAAAAGAAAATTTTCGAGAAATCACGTTCAATAAAACTCATAAATTTCCCTCGTTTATGGAGGAATCCTTTATTTTTAACCTGTTGTTTCAAAATGTTAGCCACCCTAGAATTTCAAACTGCTCTATCTCAACCATTTTTTAAGACGGTGGCGAAACAAAATATGCTTAGGTATCGTCGTATAAGGGCCAAACACGTAAGATGAAATATGTTTTGGATATCTTTTTTAATTTGAAATCTGTATGCGGTAGCCATTTTGAAACAAGATGGCGGATGAAGCTGGCGTACAATCTCCGTCGAGATCTTGGTAACCCTGTACATATGCTCAGTCACATTCAAATTGGCTCATAAATACGGGTGATATCGCACATGACAAAAATAAAATATATAGTATGTATGTATGTATGTATGCATGTATATATGTATATATATATATATAAATTAACATTTGAACGTAGGGTGTTTTAAGGTGTAGGGGACATAATCGTTTTAAATATGCTGAAATTTTCTGAAATTGCTTTATTCTGGACACGGCCGCAATACATAGCTTTTCACAATGAAATAAGCTATCCAAAAATGCTTTATTGCCATATTTTGTTTAAGATGTAAATTGGTATCTTAATATTGAATTCAGAAATCAAAGGTTTTTTTTGCGAACAGTATTTAAGATTTATTATTATTATTTTACTTTTAAAGAGATTATACTTTCATCTAAATATTTGTTTTGAATTTATGTCATTTTATTACAATTGTACAATTAACTCATTTACAAAACATAAATCATGTCTTTTAAATTTCACTATTTCTCCCAAAATTCAGTTAGTTTCAGCATACTGTTAATTAAAAATGGTTATTTTGCGAGTTTGAATAGTTAAAACATGTTACACATATTTAAAACGTTGTGGCAGTTTGTCTGGCAGGTTAATTACAAAATATGTTGATTTTGTTAAATTTGTGGTTTGATAAATATGCTAAACAACTGTGATTTCTATCGAATTTTCAAAAAAAATATCTTGGTTAATTAAAGCAGGTTTCTCTTTCACCCAAATGACTCTTTTCATTATGCAGTCAGATAGTTAATGAAAATAAATTGAAATTAGTATAAGTATAAATAATGTATAAATCAAAATACAGGGTGTACTAAATTGGACTGAACATTTATAAAATTCAACGCAAATAAACGGTAAAACTATTAACCCTTCTCTGCATGAGTTTTTCTTTTACAATTGTGTTTTTTTATACATATATTAAATATTAGACACCAGAAATTTTAAGACAGATTTTTAACTTCGTTCAGCAACATAGTTCACGGAAAATTTACTAAATAAATATTTCTATATAAATATAGTGTTGGCGAAGAAATTGATTTATTTATTAAAAGTTAAATAAACAGTTATGGAAATTTACATCACTATGCAATTAAGGGTTAAAGTTATTCTTACAGGAGTGGTCATGTGTGAAGTAGGTAATTTCTTTACTATAATTCCTTGTTTTAATTCCAAAATCACCGATAAATGGCTCTGAGTTGTCTCAAATTGTCAGAATGTTCAAACTAGTGGCGGCTCGTTACTAGTTTTTTGGGGCACTAAGTGCATGGCTGACAAAGGATCAGGCTCCATAAGCAGTGTTTTTGGCCCATGAAATAAGACTAAAATTCGATTTTGCCACACTGACTTAATTATTTCACTTTTTAATAATAAAAGGTACTAAATAATAATACCCTGTACGATTTCAACAATAGTTTTTGCATTTTGTTTGGATTCATATGATTTGCACAAGCTCAAAGTTCGTATTATTCGTAGTTTTCGATGAAAAATACACAATTTCTCCTAATTTTACCTCAATTATTTATATGAGCGCAATCGTGCAACACTTTCTTCTTTGCATACATTATAAAATACATCAAAAAGTACAATATATGTAAAAATAAAAGTGTTGCAAAGCTGCGCTCATAATAAAATATAAAAAATAGAGAATTTATTAACTGGATTTCTTCACGTCACTAAGAGACTTTAGGATACAGAGACGTGTTTAAGCGTGCTAAAATGAACTATTGCTATTGCTAATGTAAAGGAATGCAGTTATTAGCAATAGTTACGTTCATTTTAGCACGTTTAAACACGTTGCTGTATCCTAAAGTCTCTATTTTTAATATTTTACTATGAGCGCAGCTTTGAAACACGTTTATTTTTACATATATTGTACTTTTGGATGTATTTTATAATGTATGTAAAGAAGAAAGTGTTGCACGATTGCGCTCATATAAATAATTAAGGTAAAATTGGGAGAAATTGCGTATTTTTCATCGAAAACTACGAATAATACGAACTTTGAGCTTGTGCAAGTCATATGAATCCAAACAAAATGCAAAAACTATTGTTGAAATCGTACAGGATAAACCTTCTATTATTAAAAAGTGAAATAATTAATTCAAATGGATTCAATTGTGAAATAATTAAGTCAGCATAACAAAATCGAATTTTAGTTTTATTTCATTGGCCAAAAACACGGCTTATGGGCCTTGATCCTTTAATCTATTCTTACCATTATTTTTTCAAAGAAATCTTTTCCTTGTTTTAATGACAGAATTTTCTTCCAACAAATAAGGCAAATATTCCTTTTACAAAGTAGTTGTAAGGAAGTGTTAAATTTTGCAACCATGCATATAGTGCCGCAAATAAAGGCAGTCACGAAACCCCACTTGCTCAAATTAATATACAAGAATGGATAATTCATCTTTTAACCTTCATTTTTTTTAGCTGTAGAAACGTCAAACAAATGGTTACCCCCCTTTTCCTTACCTAGCCTCTAAGTTAAATGATTTTAGGATCAGTGATTGAAATTGGACGTTTACATGTCTGTCATTGTGAGATATTAACATGTCAGTTGTGTGATTTTTTTTTTTCTACGACTTACATAAAAAATATCGCCATAACTCTATAAGCAAACTATATTAGCAAACAATAATGGGTGTATGTGTAAAATATTGATCTTTACAAATATTTTATTAGGAATGTTTTACAATTTCTTTTATAATGACAATTTAAATTATAAAATGTAGGTGAATAAATGAAAGTTTGGTGACTTCTTAAAATACCTTTACATAGTAAAAATATTAAGAATCTATTTCTGCAAATTAACAATATAAAACATGAGATTTCTCTTTTCGTTAGAGACATCGTACGAATGAGATAAATCTAATTTATTATCATAAAATTCTCGAGAGAAAACTTGAGACATTTTATTTCCCTACCAAATGTGATTACCCGTAAAAACTTTCCCAGTTTTGATCAGCTAATGCGGGGATGGTTTAATACAAGTAAGAAAGAGAATTGTAACGATTGAATAAATGTATTCGCGTTGAACTGTTTAGAGTCATAGGTAATAACATTTATTTTTTAAGATTTAAGATGTCGCAAGCATGTTTATTTCTCTGTTTATGACTGGGAGTTATTAGTTTGTTAGTATTAACTAATTAGTTTGTTAGTATAGGGAAATAAAAAAATAAAAGTTTATTAACTGAGGGAATATACCGGGCGCCATAAGTTCATTAAAACTTTAAAAATTAATTAAAAAGGAACAAACGATGCTAAAAATTTGCGGTTTGCGGGAATGGGATTAGAGGGAGATTGGATTTTTATTAATAACAAAAAAAGTTGTGGTTCAACAAGTTACCGATAGATGGCACTAGTAGGCATAATATGAAGCAGACGTGTGGAAATTAGGTTTATAGTAAAATACCTATTTCTGCGAAACGTCTGACAAGCTTCAGTATCCCAGCACATCAGACAGGCTCTTTTCTCGTCTTCTGTGATTTTGCCGTGCAGAATTTTCGTAATGCGCCAGTTGCTGATTCCCTGTTCTTGCAAAAGATTTGAAACAACAGCGCTTGTTTTGGTAACGCATACTGCTGGCATCAAAGGAAGAATCTGTGTGCATTGAAGGGTTTCATTGAGAGCCTGATTTGGACAAATCTGCTTCATATTACGCATAAAGTGACATCTATTGATAATTTTTGAACAATTTTTGTTATTAAAAATAATCCGATTTCCTTCTAATCCCATTCCTACAAACCGCAATTTTTTAGCATCATTTGTTTCTTTTTAATGATTTTATAAAGTTTTGAGGAACTTATGGCGCACTCGGTATTAACTTAGATACACGATCATTTAAAAAGCATTTTACTTTATTAACACTCATAATTAATAACGCACTATTGTCATTGGATGAAATTTCCCATGGAAAAAATCAATTTGCTGTCCATATCCGGTAATGTGTGAGAAGTCTTTCGTGTAGCCCTGTATGTCATTTATAGAATTTATGCATACCACTTAATACACTCAAAATTAGATAGTTTAGAAATGCATATCCAAGTAAATATCGATCTTAGTCAATCCTTTAGGCGAATTATTTTGTGTGTCTCTGTAAATGAACAATAAATGCTATGTACTCTATAATCTATAGCAGTGGTTCCCAAACTTTTGGGCTCGCGGAGCCCTTTTTGGGAAGAATTTCTAAGGCGGAGCCCCTTAACCCCACAGTACTCTATGGTTTACAATTAATGTTTTTTTATGCATAAGGAGCAGATAAATATGTGCTAGATAAGAATACGAACCAGTAGTTTCGAACATGGGGCCAAGGTTCTCAGTTTGGCCCTTTTCTTGATACAGAAATTCTGAATTCATACTAGAAATTTTGAAAACCAAATTTTCTATTATTTAATCCTTTAACAGTTTTATTTATTATTACTATTATTGGACACAATAAATTAAAAATAAGGACTAAAAACCACTTTTTTGTATTAAAATAGCTGCCTTGTATAATCGAGATATGTCCACCAACTACCGCAAAATTTATGGTTAAACATTTGTGGTTTCTGAAAGATTTTAGTAACGAAGAAAACAAACTCTTCTTACTCGAGCGACGTTCCAGCAATACGGTTAAGTGGTTAATGACATCCATTTTTAAAATAAAAAATATTCTTTCGGGATTTCCAGTACTTGGAATTAAACTTGGAATTAAACTTGGAATTAACTTGGAATGTGAACTTGGAATTAAAGATCAAAATGGTAACCCTGTCTGGGCCATGCATTGCATTGGGGATTACGTGAAACTATTATTATTTATGACGAAAACCACACATACACAGAAAAAACGATAAGTTGTACAGTTTTCATTTACAAAGAGAGACTACTGTATAATCCAAACAGGCTACTCGTGAAAAGAAAGAAAATGCGTAGGCTCAGTCGCCCATGAGTAATTATATAACACGTTTTCACTAGTCCTGCCCACTCTTAATAGAATCGTGCGATTTTTTTCGTTCTTCTTTACGTTTCTACTACTTCTAAACATGCATCGATAGCGAATCGCCTCTGAGGTTCTTCTTTTGAACCATTTTTTAAAAATACATTTAGAAGCAGAACTTCGTTTAAGTGGGCCGGGAAAAATCTATAACCTGTATTATTAGGTGCAGCATCGTTCACTTTTTTTATGTTTTTTTTAAGCATTTAGCTATTAATTATAGTTTTGAAAGAAACTTTATTTCAGCATTGTTTTTGCCTCAAAATAGATATATGTTAAAAACTACACATGTTAAAAGAACTGCAACTAGTAGAAAAACTTTACTAACAAAACGGGATATATGGGTGGGGTTAAATTTATATCAGGACGGGTACTCATTCACGAAAAGTCTAAGCAAGGGGTGGAGCTAAGCAAAAGTTTAGATTGTTAGTGTGATGACAAATGTAAAAAACTAATATATATTTTTTAATTGCTACAGCCTTATTTCTGATAGGAAAATGTGGCATTATAATATGGGAATCTTAGCCAATGCCGAGACCAATTGAAACAAAATTTTTAAGAGTGGTTAGAGTGATACAAGTTGTTAAATAAAATGCGTTTTTAGCAACATACATTACTTTAAAAATTAAGTACAATTATGTAAAACAGCATAGAAAATTTAAATAACTAATCTATACTAATAAAATAAAGTTTCGCTGTGTGTGTGTGTGTGTGTGTGTGTGTGTGTGTGTGTGTGTGTGTGTGTGTGTGTGTGTGTGTGTGTGTTGGAGATGGCTAGCAAAATCTAGCCCACCTAGAAGCCTGGAATTTTAGATTTAGGTAGTCCAAACCCTCTCCTGGTGTACCTGAGCCTCAGAATTTTAAAATTTTGAAAATTAAAGTAGTTATTAATTAAAAACTGATCAAAGATCACAAATAAAAAAGTCATTATTCCGAAGCTAGCTGGCTTTTTCTCAGAAACCAATATCCGTATCTTCCGGAATAGAAGAAAGAAAACACAAGACATCCCGTTTTTTTTTTTAAGTTTTTCTAAATTCGCCAAGGGCAAACGGCTAGAAATACGGAGAAACCGTTTACATATGCTGAAAGAACGTACTTTTACGTCTCGAACGATCTTGTTGGTTTGAAATTTTTTTACATTTAACTCTTTCAAAAAAAAATAATCAAAAAGCATCTAATTCGTGTTTTTATTTTCTCCCGTTTTCCGAGCCTTGCATCCACCGTAATACAAAAGATACGGAAAAACGAAGGTCACCAAATTAAAGAACTTACTTTGCCCTTTTCAAAGCCACCTTTGGTTTTAAAAAATATACAAAAATTAACCCTTCAAAAAAGTATATTTTCTGTATGCCGTTTTGCAATTTTTGCGATTTTGGCAATTTTTAAAAATTCACATCGTCGATTCAAAGAAAGTTACGAAAAATTAAAAATACCAGACATTATCTATATTTATTCCTTTTTCGATATCTGTATTTGTTTTTGAAAAATACGAATATTAACCCTTCAAAAAAAAATTCGTGCGCAGGACTCTCTTTTGCAAATTCCGATTTTCTGCGATATATAAAATCTGGCATCGACTTTTAAAATAACCAAACAAAAAGCAAACACACCTAAACACATCTACATTCTATCGGGATTAGGCAGAAACCTTTAGTTTAAAAAAAATCACGTTGACCCTTTCGAAAACGTTTTTTACCATAAGTCAATTTCGCTTTTTTAACTGTTTCTCCTATCTTTAAAAATCCGAATTGGCGTTTATAAACAAGATACGAAAAACTAAAAATACCGCGCCTAATCTACATCCTTTTGTTTTTTAAAATCTGGTATCCGTTTTTAAAATTTTTAATTTTAACCCTCCGAAAAAAAATCCTTTCCAAAATTCACTCACGCGATTTTCGTTATTTGGTCCAGAATTAAAAATCGGCATCAACTCGGGAAATGCGAGTACGGACAAACAGTAGACTCCAGATCACAGATACGTTCATTTTCTTCAAAACGCACCGTTAAGTTTTTAAAAATATCTACATTAACCCTTTCGAAACCGATCGTTTACGTAACCCGCTTTCGCGATTTCCGCTATTTGGGCAATGTTTACCTGTGGTTAAATTTCAATTCTACTAGGAAATTTGGTTGAGTTGAGTGCTATGAAAAGGCCTCTTCCAAAACAGACTGCGCCCCCTGGCGGTGGAAGGTGGAACTATAGGAGTATCTTTGGTTCTATGTGCCCGATTACGACGGGGTTTGGCTCATTCCCCGTTTGGCATTTGGATCATAATGTATGTAATCCTTTTGTGGATTCCTCTAAACGAACTATAAATGATACTTATTCTATACTCTTGGTAAAACATGTTGTAGTCCTTATCAATGATGTACTTATAAATCTCATTATGTTTGAAATATCGTAACATCAATAAAATGGACCGTAAACGATTTTTTCATAATGCAGCTGAATTATTTTGTGCGTCCCTGTAAACGAAGTACAAATGCTATGTACTTAATACCGAACATTATATCGTAAACCCCAATAACATATAAAAATATCATAAAAATCCGAGCATATTTACGAGAGTTAGAGCAGGGACAGTCAGACGGTAAAAAGGCTAACCGAATTCATGAACACTTTTCAAATATGCTGGAAAGCGTTAAAAACTACATCTCCATAAACATTTGATTATTATCTCGTGATCATGTTTATTTGTAATTTAGAACTATTAAATATTACTGTATTCTCGACTTTCTATTTTTTTTTAAATTTAATAATTTAATTAACTAATACTTTAATAATAATTTAAGAATTGAATATAAAGTATAATGTATTATAAATTATATATTTTATTTTCTATTCAACTGAAGAAATAAAAGTTAGAAAATAACTTACGTAATAAAAATATCGAGAATCGACTGCTGCAAATTAAAATGAAAATCGTAAGGTCTCCCTCTCTCTCATTTTTTTGTTTTGTTAAAAACAATGTAAAAATAAGATAAATCTAATTCATTACCTTGAAATACTACAGAGCAAACTTGAAACATTTTATTTCTCTGCAAAATGTGATTACCCGTGAAAATTTAATCAATTTTGATCTCTAAAGCAGGGATGGTTTGATACAAGGTAGAAAAAGAAAGTAACAACTAAATAAATGTACCTGCTTCAAGCTGACTAGAGACATAGGCAATACAATTTAATTCCAAAGCTTAATATGTCGCAAACATGTTTCCTTTTCTGTTTACAACTAGGAAATACTTATGTTAGTAAAGATAAAGATTCGATAAACGTTTATTAAATGTGAGCAATTTTTTACAGAAACTACAAGTGCAATTTTAAATATAAGTTGAAAGTATTTTAATTACAAGCAACATAGTTTGAAATAAAAGGGTATTTTTTTTTTAAATATTACATTTTGTGTTCTTTATTTTTTATTAACCATTGGGAAAATGGTTGTCGTTTTCGATCGAGAATGGACCTCTTGACGTCGTCGTCACTTTATTTTTTTAAGCATTTTTAACGAAATTCTGTAACTTTAGAAGAATTTATCTTTGAATAGGCAATAGAAATGCATAAAATCGTTACAAAAATGTTAAAGTTACAAAAAGGATAGATGCAAACTATCCGATATGGAAAAAAAGCCGAATTCAAAAATTGACATTGGATGAGAAATCATCTTATAAAGCAAAAAACGTGGTCTTCAATTTTAATTTCCTCAAAATACCTTTAGCTCAGACATCAATCTAAACAAGAGTTAAAGCAATACTTAAATTTTGCTTAGGGGATGGTCTACAAATAGAAATTGTACCAAACTTTAATTTCAATGCTAACACCTAAAATTGCCATCATATTTGGATATTTCGGTTTATTCTACCTTCGGATACCAAACGGGAAGTCAGTAGATGGGAAATTGGACTATTGCATCAACAGCAGGCGGTGGCGGTGGTGCGGTGGTAACACCGCCTGCTGCCAAGATCATACTATAGTAGGTGGGTGGGATAGCTAGCGTGGGTAAGCTATGTTATTTTAGGGTGGGGCGAATACGTTTACTATAAGAGGGGGGTATTTTAGGGCGAGGGAGCTAAATTAATAAATATTTAAATGTCTTATAGTACGAGGTAACGGTTATGGTAGAGTCCGAACACTGTCCCGCTGCATTTTCCCAATGGTTGTTGTAATTTGTTAAATTAGAATTTTTATTTTCTATTTTTAGTGTTTAAAGTATTTTATTGTTGTAGTTTCACAGCCATGGTTGACATATTTTATCGAACGTGGCTTGGCGCATAATTAACTCCATTGCTGTAACTCGTATATAATTGTAACCATATTATTTATTTGGTGTTGTATCAGCTACGCTCGGCAAACGGAAAAATGCCTTAAAATTAGTCTATAATTAAGTTATAAAATTATTAACATGTTGTATTGCCATCGAAACAGACCTGAGTACATATTTGTTTTATATAATTCTAGCTCATACGGGAGTAAGTGAAAAATCAAAAACAAACTTCTATCTTTACATACATGAACCAAGTCAAGTTAAATAAGAGTGTAAAAAAGGAGGCTTTGATTTAATGCAGCGAAATCTGTCGATAACGATAATCTTCACGGCTCCGTCATATGTCGTATGATAACTAACGTATTGCAGACCTACCTATACCAATGATTTGTTTTGATGTAAACCTGTTTATCACAATAATTTGTCTTTTTCGAATTGTTTATTTTGGTATATAGGAAACATTTGTACAATTTCGAGAAATTTGATTTTTGGGGGACTTTTAAGTAGTATGTTTTCAGAAAAAATTAGCTTGAAAGGTATTATTTAAGGAAATGTAAATACAAATATGTAAAACTAATTTAACATTAAGGTGTCAAAATTATAGGGCATCAATTTAAGCGTAGAATAAAGATATTTTGACAAAATTGGATGATGGTACTAGAAATTTAATAAATTATTTTTCTAATTCCATGTCTGTAAATTTCTGATACTGCGAGCTGGACCTGAGTTCCGACACTAAAGAAATACCTGTTATTGTACACGAAATGCGATTTTCTCCTTAGTTTCACAATTGGACTTTTTAAAAAACATTTCAGATAGACGGTTATTCTTCTCGATTGTTTTACCGTAAAATAAATTGTTGCTAATTCCGCAACAGAAAAACAGAAACAGAAATAGTTCATTGGTTCAATGGGATTCTAAGTTGTAAAACAATTCCACTCCCGATATTTGAGAAGTTGCATATCATATCATACAATAGCATCGAGGAAATAAAACATGTATATGTTTTTCAATTAAAATATTTTTTACTAATTTTTCTGGTAGAAATATTTTTGTGCAAAAAGCAGATCATGTCACATATTGATTTTATTGTAACTAACATCTTGAATACTATAAAGCTTTTAATTGACTTGTGACAAAACATTTTAAAACTATTAAATATTACACAAAAATTTAAAATTCAAAAGTTTAAAAAGCCATTTTTGCGAAAGCAGCCTTGATCTATTTCACCTTTTATTCATTTTATTGCCTTACACTTACAATACCGACGATAAACAAGTTATGAGAATAAAGATCCGCGTGCATGCTCGCTCATAAATAAAGGATTCTTACATAAATCAGGATGAACATTTTATATTCTTCTAAGTGATGTCTCTTGTTTGATATGCACTTTTAAAAATGACTGCCGAGATCCTGAAAATTGCTCATTTCAGTTGTAAGAACTGAAATAAGTCTGCTGGAGCTATAATGGAGTGCTACAATTTTGTCTACGAGCCAAGTTTTTCGTGACAATATGATGACAGAATTTGGGTAGGTAAATTTAAAATCATGTGTCGAGTGTTTTTCACGCGATACCTAATGAGGACCTTTCCCGCAATTTTCATGAATTCTACAGTCGTTGTCATAAATGTATTGCAAACGACAGGGGAAAGTAAGTAAAGTAAAAGTAAAAGTAAAAATAGTTTTCTTTTTAAACACATAAGCATTCCATGCTTATCTTAAAACTCACACGTAATTTCATAACTCATGTATTTCCAAAAAAGTTCTGTTACAATACGTTAATTTGGGCGTAGACACCGATTACTGAAATTTTATCGCTTTGATTTATGCTTAATATAAAGAATAAACGAGTAAATTTTTAAAAAAGAAGTATATATATATATATATTTTACGATATGGCAACAGGAAGGAAAAAGCATTATCTAAACTATATATTAAGAATTTATAAGGGTCCTCCATGGCCGAGTGATTAAGACAGCACTCCGCTAATCACTTGAGAGCGTAGGAGTCAGGGCGACGGGTTCAATTCCCGTCACCTCCATTGCACACTCATTGTGGAGGTCCGGGATGTAATTCTTCAGTGTAATTTCCTTCATTGTAATTTCCTTGTGTCTATCCCGTCCTCATCAAGAAGATTTATGTAATTGTCATGTATGTGTTTCTGTGAATAAAATATACGGGTCATTGGAGACAACAGCTTGTGCAGCTATAGGTCTCAAAGTAACACTTCTTCAAAAAAGAAAAACAAGTTTTCTAAATGGCTTTCTTAACTATAATAAAAATTTACTTAATATTAATCTATTAATTAGTAATTATGTTTTGAAAATATATAAATAGTGTATTGCCATTGAGGACACACAACAGTACGCTGTTTTTAGAACTCTAGCTAATCATGAAATGGATGTACAAAATTCCAACTTTACATACACGAATCAAGGCAAGTTAAATAACAGCGTGTAATAAACATGTTAAAGAGATTCAATAGAGCAAGCAAATGTGATGAAGATTGTAATCAGTTTTTGCAAACTCTGAAATGAAAATATTCTTTTTATTAATAAACGTGTTTAAAAGATACAATAAGACATGTAAATGTGATACAGAGACTAGTCCTTTTTTACAAACACTAACATGCTATATATATATATACATAATTTATTTTTAAAAAAGAAAAAAATCGGGTTTTATGCACTTAATCATTCCATTTACATTACAAAATCATTTTTACAACATAAATTATAACACTCTTCATTTTACTCACACAATGTCTCATCATACATTGCTAATTATTGTACTTGTCTTCCCATTTCATCTTTATTATATTTAAATCTTATTTATTTTCTTTAGTTTCCTCACATTTCAAATATTATTTGCTTTGTCAAAAAAAAAAAAAAAATTATTTTGCTTCTTTTTCCTCTTTATTCATAACAGATGGCAGCACTAGACTTATTATTTAACTTGTCTACCATTTCAGCTTTTACTTATATTTTTTTGTGTTAGATGACAGCTCTCATCAATTTAATTCCTATTATAATTTTTTTTTTCAAAGCAATGTTTGCATAGCTATAGCAACCATTTTGAGTTAATGATGACTAGCTGCTGGTCAAGTACTTATAATCTTGTTCAATCTACAGTAACATCAGTCTTTTTTTGTGAGTCTTGCACATTATTTTATGCTCTAATTTCTATTTAAGTTGAATAATTGTTTATTTATCTTATTTCTATTTAAGTAGTATATTTATTTATTTATTTTGTTATTTGAACTCATGTAGGTTATTGATTGTCTTGTTTCACCTATATATGTTGTTAGGGGCTTAATATTGTCGATTTTAGTCATAAAGCTAACGATATTTGATGAAATAAGATATATTTCCTATGAATATTCTTATAAAGCTCTTCTGAAGATTCTATAAGATATTCATAGTTTTCCATTTTTTGCTTTTCCATCCTGTCAAGTATAATTCCTGCAGTGTCCATTCCATTACTTTTTATAATGTCTTATCCCTTGATTTTCACATGTGTTTTCATATATATATATATATATATATAATAAATCTCATAAAAAGGTGCAATGGTGCATACAAATGTGATACAGACACTACTTCTGCTTTGCATTCACTGATATTAAAAAAGTTCTTATTTTTTTTAAATAAAAGTATTAGAAATAGAAAGATGCAATAACGTTTACAAGTGTGATATAGACACTAATCCTCTTTTTAAAAAGATTAAAATGAAACATTGTTTCAATAATAATATAGGGAAATGTTACAGAGACACTAATCCGCTTTGGAAAACGCTGATGTGAAATTTTTTTTAAATATTTAAAAAGATGCAATAATATAAATGGATGCAAATGCGATTTACATACTAATCAACTTTGGAAAACATGGATATGAAATCGTTTTTTAAATAAATATTTTAAAAGATGAAATCCTATAAATGGATGCAAATGCGATTTATAAATCGATATGACATATGGAAAACATTGATATAAAATACATTTCGGATTAAATTATAAAATGTTGAATTTAAAGTGATCTTTTATTTGTACAATTTCATTACATAATACACAATATTTATTATAAGATTTTGAAATACGATAAAAATTTCATACTTAAAAATCTCTTATAAAAATGTCTTTATATATAAAGTTTGGAAAGATTTATTTTTTTTCTTTGGTGATTACTCTTTACATTATAAATTTATTGTTGTCTCTTATTCTCTCAACATATTTTTATAATAAAGTATTGAAGACAAGTATATGTTATGGGGATGGTGCGGCGGACTTAAAAAATACTTTTTATTGCAATGTTATACCAGCGAAAAATTTTCCAAAAAGTATTCTGCACCATTAATTTAATAAATATTTGAAATTTTTTCCATTAACCAAAATTTAAAAAAAAATTAAAGCCTTTAATTACATTTTAAAAACATTAAGTGTGACACGCGTTTCAATTTTCAAAGTATTTTATCCGTTTTTTTTTTCATTTTATTAGTTAAAAGATTTTTAGTAACCAGGAAACCAACCCGGGCAGCTTTTTCAGAAAGCGTCACATTTTCAGCACCAGCTTGGCGAATTGGCGAAAGAGAGAAAGCTCAACCAGCTCTATCCCCAATCGTTGTCCATCTTTTTTAATTTGATCTGAACCTGAACTTGAATGTGAAATGGCGGCGGACAAAATAATCCCTGTGTGTATGTGTAAAAAAAAATGATACCTTTCGGCACCAGTGAAATACAAGGTTAGTCTAAATGATGGACCCATTTTCAAAAAAATTGCATTTATCAAAGTACAAATCCAAAATGAACAATATTTATACCAATGAAAAAAGGAAGTTTCAAAGTTTTCTTAAGACATTATAAATGCTCAATGTGTTCACCATTTGCTGCACGGCAAACATTTACGCGATAGCCAAACTCGTCCCACACACGAGAAAGCAAATGCGACTGCTTCTTCTGGGGTTATGTTAAGGAAGCTGTGTACGTCCCGCCGCTACCAACAACTCTGAACAATCTGCGGAACCGTATCACTGCTGCCGTGCACTCAGTAACAGGAGATAAGCTTTATGGTGTGTGGGACGAGTTTGGCTATCGCGTAGATGTTTGCCGTGCAGCAAACAGTGGACACATTGAACATTTATAATGTCCTAAAAACACTTTGAAACTTCCTCTTTTCATTGGTATAAAGATTGTTCATTTTGGATTTGTACTTTAATAAATACAATTTTTTGAAAATGGGTCCATCATTTAGAATAACCCTGTATATATATATATACACTTATATATATACACACACACATATATATACACACATATGTATATGTATATGTGTATATATATAATTGTATGTATATTCTGAAATTAAAAGCATCTAACCACGATAAAATAACATTTCCGCATATTACATTCTCCACTTGATAACATTTCGGGAAAAAACAAAACACTCTCTTTGACTTTCACATCAGCAAAAGAATAGGGTTGCTGTTTGCTATATGTATGACGTCACAAACAAAAAGGGTTACATATTCTATACGTAGCGTTGGATTCAGCATCACGTTAACCGCTGCATTCGCGCCAAGGTGCTGAAAACGAGAGACTTTCTAAAAAAGCACCCTGGTTATAATCGAGTTTAAAATGTCTGATATACTGCTGCCCGGTGTACAGAAAATGGATGAAAATCGTTTTACTTTTAAACTCTAATATATTTTTTTAACATTTAGTCTATTTTCTTAGATTGCCCATCAACTAGGCTAAAAATCATTTTTGGTAGTTTCTCATTAGCCGCATGGAATATTACTCGGAAATAAAGAAACGGTGACTTATTCACATTTTTTAAGTATCAACGTGTTAATTTTCCGTAATTGGGTTGCACGCAAATAAAAAATATTCATTCTTGAAAATTATTTTAAAAAACATAAAAAATCAATCGATCAATACTATTTAAAAAAATTGGAAATTATAGGATGCTTAGAAGTTAAAAAAATTGCAGTAAAACTGAAATATATTGGTCAGGACTTTGCCACCATCAATATGACATCAACGTTGGAGACGTCTTAGTTTTGTAATATAGATATTTGTGCATCGACTTTCTAATCCGACAGACAGCTATTAAAAATAAAATCTGGCATGAAACTGGACTTTCATTAAAAATTCACATTTTAATAGACTTGATTATTAATCTGAGGGTCTTAAAAGACAACATTAAAAAATAATTGCACATATATGTTGAAATATGTATAAAAATTGTCACTCGGGTAATTTGAAAATTTTAAAAAAAATTACAGTGTATGGAGCATTTTCAAGATGTAGATAGAGAGCAAAAAAATTCTTTAAAAAAGAAAAGAAAAAGAAAAACTTTGAAAGACATCCAAGGAACGTTAATTTTATTACTTACCATTAAGTGTGAAACATGTGTTTTCTGCCATGTATATGGCAATATCTTGTTATTTTGAAAAATATAATGAGATATTTTAAAACAAAAGCCGAAATTTAATTCGTATTTTCCGCTTGCTTGGGGGGACTTAAAATTTTGCTAATTTTAAAGTCCCCCCCCCCACCCCACCCTCTTGAGATTGTTCTCTGTTCTCAAATTCAGACTACTTTCTGACAAATTTCTGAATTCATTTTTGCTCAAAACGCATGAAACTGGTAAGTGTTTTTCTTCAGAAACTTTGTAATCAAACAGTTTTTTCTATTCGCCGACAAAGTCAGAGGATCTGTCAGGAAATACTATCAAAGTCGGCGTTTCCTCTGTTTATATAATTTACGGGCCCGACAGTCCTATAAATGTCGTCATGATACAACAATCGCTTATAACTGAAAAGGTAATTTATGTATAAGAAAATGAGAAAACTTTTCGATCACAAATTACTCCAATAGTCATGCCTTCAATAGTCATGTTAAACCTATGGGGGCGTTCTTTTCACATTTTTCGCTTGCATTTTAATATACTTAAATGATTTTTTTCACAGGATAGCTGATGTTGATCTCTAAACTGTGCTAGTTTTTTATTTTTCGATTTTTCTTACAGTTTCCTAATAGACCGGGAGGCGGTAGCACAGACAATCACCTCATCGAGTTCACGGCTGAATCTTTTGAAAGTTCCAATTCTCCGTTGTGTAAACAGTAACAGACTCAATCGGACAGTTTTAATGTTTCCATCTAAACATAAACAGTATTCTAGTGAAATGCTGATGATAAAAATAAATAGTAACCATGAAATCAGAACCCGATTAAGATTGTCAGGGGCCCAAGGCCCAGCAGTTTTTCAGGGCCCCTCTTAAAACAAAATAGTACCTAGAAATGTTTTTTGGAAGTATTCGGAAATTTTCCTGCAGTTTATAAAACTGTTGATGTAACTAAAGGTTATACTAAATTTTCTTTTGCTGTTTATTCTATAATACTTAACTATCTTTTCATCTTAATTATTTCTTTAAAAAAATTTCCATAAACGATATATTGTCTATAGCATTCCTAATTAAAGCTGTTTTTGGAGAACAGAAAAATACAGGCAGGGCATTTATAGAGGAATCCGTTTCTTAGATATTGATGATTGAAATTTAAAAAAAAATGTGGGAGATTTTTTTTTCTAAATAATTTTACTCATTTTGGGGGCCTCGTCTCCAATAGGCCCAAGGCCGTGGCCTAGTTGGTTTGTGCGGTAATTAGGCCCTGCATGCAATTAGAAGTATCATATATGGTATAAAGAGGCAAGTGTACATACGGTGTAAACGTACAAAATGCTTAGAGCACAGGTTTTTTTTCTAAAACAGTGACACTCTAACCGGAAAATAGCTTTTACAGCTATCAAACGGTATTAGTTTTTTATTCTCCCGTATAGTATGCTGGTGGGCAGCTCTAGGTAGAGTAGAGATCCTACATTAGAGAGAGGCTGGACATTGACAAAATGCCCGCCATGTAAATTTCAAAGCAGGTGGAACGCAGCAGAACGAACTGTATTTTCATGGCTCTCTGACGGCAAATAAAATGAATTTTCCATGATTTTAATAGAATAAAAAGTGTTAGACGGTGATGAAAATCCACCTGCTTTGGAACTTACATGGCAGGCATTTCGTCAATGTCCAGTCTCTCTCTAATGTAGGATCTCCACCGCTAGATAAGTGGTTAGTGTTTACTCGTTGGACAAGTCGACAAGTTTTTCGTTTACAGTTTTCTCTTGGAAATTTCTTTCGATTTGGAAAGTAAACCTTTGATGTTTAATGATTGAATGAACATACGTATACACTGAGTGTCTACGTACAATTTAAAGTAAAGCCACTTGTGTACACTTGATAAACGGGGTAAGTGTAAAACCTTAGATTGAAAAGCAACAAATAATTTTTCAAATACTTTATGGATTTATCTCTTTATTAATCATTGTCGTATGAGTCTGGATTATTAATTTAACAAACAACTGACATATTTCACTATGTTTATGTAGATATTTGAAATAAAATAGTACCTGTAGATGTATTTACACGCGATTTCCTATGGAAATGACGTGTTTACATCAAACTAACCAGAAAATGTAGACTGTTTCAAGTACAGTACCATATATTTAACAAAGTTAACAAACAGTACAGAGCAAAGAGTCGAATGGTGATAACAACGTAAAAGAAGCAGGAAGTTCTTCATTGCAGAAGAGTTTTGAAGAAATAATGCCCACCCATGTGATTCTCACTCCTATAGTCTTCCAACAAACTGCAAAATTTCTAGAGGGTTTGCTTGGACGCTAAAATAATAACGTCGCTTCAAGTAGACAAAATTTTTCCTACAATGTAAAATTTGGAAAAATCCAAGAAGAAAACTAAACTAGTCGTTGGGGGCTACCGTAATACTTACCCATCATGGATATGCATAATATAAAATATGAAAATAAAACATGTGTAAACTATTTATAAAATGCATTGCAATGCGAATAAAATCCTGGCTTGATGACATCATAAGCTTTAAATGCTCTACTACACCAAAATTGATAATCATATTAACTAACGGTTTACTGTGTCGGATTAAGCGTCACATTTCCAAATAAAATATATCTTTGAATTGAAATTTGAATGAAATACAGGGTCAGGAAAAATCGAAGAGAGTGGAAAAATAGGATTACAAATATCTTGGCAACTCATTATCCGATCGACTTCATTCTTTATGCAAAATTTATGTTTTTTAATTGTCTTTTATATTCCCTCCTTAAAATAAACAATTTCGAAAATTTTTATTAACCTTTTATCAGAACAAATATTTCGAAAGTCCGAAAAAAAATAGTTCCAGATACGCGAGGTTACTGAAATTCAATAATCTTCTTTCCATTATTACATACTAAATACACACCAAATTTCAAGTCTCCATCTCGATTTGTTCGGGAGATAGAGCGTTTACAGACACACAAACACACAGACAGACAGACGGATGGCAAAATTTTTATTCTAAAAATATGTTTTTCGGAATATCCAGTGTCTAAAACGTGTAAATCCGTCAAATTTTTTTTTCGATTTTCAAAACGATTTCAAGACTTATCCTATACTACGTATGATGGGTAAGTAAAAAGCAGCGAAAAGCAAAGGTTTACTCAGAGCAGGGAACTGAAATGCAAAGTGACATGAAAGGCAAAGTGTTAACAAGTGTGGTAAGTGTGATCAAAGATCGCTCTAAGGGTTTCGTTTAATAATCCTTTCAAAAAACTTCATCCTTTCTTTAATAAATCCAAATAAATTTCATTTAGTAACCAAAAAAAAAAAAGTCATGTTTTTTATAAAGTAAAAATTTACCGGTCTATTTTTCTCGTCTTTTCGAATATCTTAACCAGCCCGATAGCGGGCGAAGCTATTATATTCTGTCATAATAATATCTGTCATGTGGACTAAATGCGATATTAAAAAAAATATTTCAAAATTAACATGTTGTACACATTTAAAATGTTAAAAGATGCAAATATTTCCGTAATCGGGTTTTTATCATGATTCAATACGTTCCTCAAACTCATATATTTACTACATTAAAGACGTGAGTATAAAACATCACAAATTTACTGAATGGTGTATACAAGACGTTTGTATACGCCATTCAGTAAATTTGTGATGTTTTAATGTTTCATGGTGTAATCGTACAGCATTTATATAATATATTTACTATTCTCTATTAATCATATTGATACTCGCTTTGTATTATTCTGAAACATTTGAAAAATCCGTTAAACGTCCGATATGAGGTCAGATTTTCTTTGCAATTCTCTAATGACGCGATATTAATCTGCTTTGTGCACATACAAATACTCATACTCCTTGTATTATTGAGAAATCTATCTGTTTTATTACCACTATGACGTCAATCAATTTTATTTCATATTAATCTTTTTTTCAATTGGTGAAACTTTTTATTTCATTTTCACGTGGAAATCGTCTGATAGAAAATTAATTATTGTAGATAGAATTCCATCGTGGATTTTTAATTTTTGGCATCGGCTATAACGAAAAATGTTTAAATTTAATAGGAAAAGGCTGTTAGAATTTTGGTTTTTTTATCTCTATTTATTAAAATAATACCAATTCTTCAAATTTTAATATTTTGAGCTTTTCATCGCTGGTATTCAGATTTGTACACAAAGTTTCAACTCTGTAAGTTACATAGTTTTTGAGAATGGCTCTGTGACGGACAGACAACGAAGCGGGAGTAATAGGGTTTCGTGAGATGAACGAAACCCTAAAAATAGGATTCAATTTGCTTGCAAATCAATTTACTAGATTAAGGTAATGTGCTTTAACACTAGAACGACCATGAGCAGTCATTTTGACGGTTACCAAATGAATATATTCCGATTCGAACCAGAAATTTCTTTTTAAAATAAATTAAATATAAAACTCACAGAAATACGTTAAATGAATAAGTTAAGTAGTTTTAAATAAAATTTCCGGCTTGAAATAGTTTTAAAAAACTTAAGTAAAATTTCCGGTAGTTCCAGTGTTAAAAGTGTTTTAATTTACTGATCAAATTAATGTCTTTTTTTCATTTGTATATTAGCCTGTAAAAATATCGAAATGTGTAATACATTGTTAAATATTTAATTTATAATTGTTATCAATATATTCAATGCTGATTTCTTTTTATATATGACAGAAAGTATTTCTTTAATTTTGAAGAGTTTAATAATAAAGAAAAGTGTGTATACTATTAATAAAAATGTATGCGTATGTTTTCATTGAATTTACATTTATTTTATTCTGATTTATTCTGTCTGAAATGACAACGAAATCTCACAGAAACTGAATGTGTACGGTTGTCCCGAAAAATGCAAAATCGCGAACCAAGTGTATACATGCGTATTGCAGTGTAAATTTCTTTGGCTGTTTAATAAAGATTCATGAAAAACTATCTTGTTAGAAACTGATTGAAAAATACTTACACTCAGCTGAATTTGTTTTGTCTGGAATAAAAATACGGTTTCTTGCACAACGCAAAATTTACCATAGATTTCCTCCAATGCATACACTTGTATCTTAAATTTAAAAAATATGGATTTGCTGAAAGGGATAATTTGTTTAATGAGGTTTTTAGTGCAAAAAAGGACACATACCCACTTAAAAAATGTTGCATCTTTCTGAATTAGAGAAAGACTTTTAAATTCAGTATGAAAATCTGCTATGAAAATTTATATTTTCTAAATTTGAGAAAACATCTTTGAATCGTGTAATTATTAAAATGCATAACGTTTATTTTTCTTTCAACTGATTTGGAATTTTATTGAATTTATGCGACTCTTTAAGATTGAAAAGATGCAATAAGAAATGCAAATCTTTTACATACACTAATCCGCTTTTGAATTAAAAGAAAATTTTTTTTATATAATAAACATGTTAAAAAGATTCAATAATACATGGAAACGAGATGCATGCATTAATCTATTTTTGTAAACAATTCCGTAAAATAATCTTTCTTTTCCTTTTGCCCCGAATTTGTCAAATGTTCGAAAGATACTGAAATAACTTTTATTCAAATTCTTTGAATTTGCCCTGCTTAAGATTTAAATTCTTGTTCCCCGATGTATAAATAGTGAAACGATCAATCCGATGCCTTGAACAAAACATAAATAGTATTCTGGATATGGTAAAATGCTGATATTAAAACTAGACATGAATCATGCTATTAATGGGATTGGAATTGTCAAAAATTAATGGATATATGAAAGGCAGAATTTGTTTAATGGGGTTTTAAGTATAGAAAATATCCACTTGAAATATGTTGCTTATGTGAGACAGGGGAATTATGAACTTATGTAAAAATTCCCTGCTATTTTCTAACTAGAGTGCATCTATTCTATTCGGAATTATAGAAGATCAGAAAAGCTTATGATATACATTAAGAATGATATATAAAATAAGAAGAAGTTTAGGATACACATTTATATAAAAAAAAAAATAAGATACAAATTATACTTACTGAAATTCAAATTTTTCCGATTAAAACAGTGGAAAGCTTAAATCGTCAATTGTTATGCTTCGAACAAAAGATAAATTGTGTTTTGGATCTGTTAGGATGGTTAAAACTAGATATGAATACTGTATGCCCCCAAAGCAGAATATTTTGTAATGTTCTGCAACGAACTTTCAGCTGATCAAAAATGTTCTGCGGAAATAAAAAAGTAGAACACAGGGAGATTTTTCTGTGTATGTAGGAGTGCAATTTCATCTTGTATAGAAATGCTAAAGACATTTCGTAAAACGCTAACACACACACAAACAAAAGAAATGATGAATTTCGCAATTTTAAACCAATCTAATAACGAATTTTGCATTTTTTTCTCGAAATCGATTGACGATTTTTGCAATATTTTTGAGATTTTTCTCTCGGGTAACTGGCGAAATCCAAGATTTTTTCTCGGAACCGATCATCGAACTCTGCAATTTTTTTTCCACGACTGATTGAAGAATTTCGAGATATTTTCCAACACTTCACTGATTAATTTCGCTTTTTTTTTTACCCGTGACCGATTGGCGAATTTCAAATATTTTAGAAATTTTCTTTTGAGTGGCAAATTTTTCGGCTCTTTCTGAGGACCGATAGGCAAAAATCTTTTTTTTTTCAAACGATTGATTCCCGAATTTCTCGTTTTTTTTTTTTTTTTTTTTTTTTTTTTTTTTTTTTTACTCACAACAGATTGTTAAATTTTACGATATTTTCCTTATTGATCGATAAATGTTGCGGATTTTCTTGTGACAGATTGGAAAAAATTATAAGTTTTTCCGTGACTGATTGACGCATTTCGTGATTTTTTTCTGACGATCCACTGATGAATTTATCTTTTTAACATGCGACAGATAGGCGAAGTTCTATTTATTTTCTTTCTACCAATTAGAAAATTTTGTCTATTTACCGTGCAACCGATTAACAAAAATCGAGAGATTTCCCACAACTGATCGACTAATTTAGCGTTTTTTTTTTAGCCGCGACCGATAGCAAAGCAACACTAGATACAGGGCTTGTTCAATCATTCTCATGATGTCAAAAATAGTGGCTGGCCGTGACCAGCAATTGGTACAAAGCGATGCTCCCATTGTTTTGTGTCAATCGCCGTATGTCTTTCGTTGCGGCTAGCCATCATTTGTGACGTCATGATAATAAATGAGTACTTCTGCCGATAGCCAAATTTCGCGATATTTTCTTTCTGCCGATTGGCAAATTTTTCTTGTGACTGATTGAAGAAAATTGTGGGGGGGGTTTTTCGCTACTGATCGACGAATTTCACATTTTTCTCGACGATCTACTGACAAATTTCATATTTTTTTTTAACCATAACCGATTGGTAAATTTTGCGATATTTTCCTTCTACAGACTGGCAAATTTTGCAGCATTTTCTTGCGGTCAATTGGCGAAAATCATGGATTTTTTTCCGCAACTGTTCTACAAATTTTATATGTTTTTAACCAGCAGAAGAATTTTACGATTTCTCCCCATGATCGACTGACAAATTTTCCTGCGACTAATTGATGAATTTCGCAATCTTTTTCAATAAACGATTGAAGAAGATTTTTCGGTAATTAACAGACAAATTTAGCACTTTTTTCAAGGAATGAATGGTGAATTTTGTTGAAAATAAGAATTTGAAATGTTCTGCAGAGAAGTTAATTGTTCTGCGACGTACGTCGCACTTTTAAGCATATTCTGCTTTGGGGCTGTATGCTACATAAAAAAAACTTATATATATATATATATATATATATATATATATATATATATGTGCATTGTACTTTTTGGAATTCAAAATTTTCCGATAACAACAGAGGAAAACTTAATTAGACAGTTTTTATGCTGCGAGCAAAACATAAATAGTGTTTTGGATCTGTTAGAATGCTGATGCTAAAACTAGATATGAATCAGTTTTATTAATGGGATCAGAAGAGACAAAAGTTAATGGATTTCTTGAAAGGAAGAATTTGTTTAACGGTATTTTATGTTCAGAAAAAGGCTATACTTATATATACTTATAGCATGTTGCATCTGTGAGAATTATTGTGATTAAAAATATGTTGCATGTGTAAGACGGAGAGGAATTTTGAACTCTAGCAGGAATCAACTAAATCTGCTTTAACTGGAAATATACCTGTTGTGGTTCGAATTGTGGAAAATGAGAAAATATAATGTTATACGTTGAGTTTAAAAATAATTAACTTATATTGACATCCATAATTGTCTGGAATTTATAAGAAAATTCATCTTTTAGCACAAACTAATTTTCATTTTCATAATGTAACTTTAGAAAGGAGCAATAACAAACACTTTAGAAAAAGATGAGTTTATTCGTCTTATCTCAGGTATTTATATAAAAATTAGGTAAAAGATTAACTAGTAGATATTTATATATGTTTGCTAATGACATGTTGTTTAAATAATTAAGTTAGACTTGTATGCGCAACAAAAAGCAATAGGTATGCAGATAGAGAGACAGAGATAGAATATGATATTTGTTTCCTACACCAAATTGAGAAAATTATTATTGATTTTGTATATAGCATATTGATTTGTGTAGTATTATTTTATCACAATATTTTTGAAAATCAGAATTGCTAATGTAGATGACAATTACAAGAGGCAATCGAGAAATTGCCAGTTCCACAGAGCAATCATTTTAACCAAGATTTAGTAAAGATTTTTATTTTTTGTCATTATTAGAACTTTATTGTGTTTAATTTTTTAATTTTTTCTTTTTTATCAGAGCTGCAAGAAAACAAATTCCAACAGTCATTTGCCATTCACATTCTAACCCCCTCTCCCCCCGAAATGAAAAGAGTGAAAAAATCAATCTGATAGTTTTGAAGCTTCGAACAAATCATAAATAATATTCCAATAAAATGCTGATGCTAAAACTAGACACTAATCATGCCCTTAATGGGATCAGAAATGTCAAAAGTTAGTGGATTTGTTGAATGTTTGAATTTGTTTGCGAATAAGGATATACACACTTTAAATTATTGAACTATACTTTCAAGTTCAATCGGCCTGTTAAATATTTATTTGAAAGATTTAAATTTTATTGTTTGTCAACTGTATTTAAATTCTGTTTCTTTACTAGAAATTCATATTTTGACTTGTTATGAGTAGGTTGTTTATTTTACTGTAATTAAATATATTTTCTTTTTTAATTGCGCTTATTCTCTGTTTGCTTCATTTTAAGTAATGTGTTTTACTACAAAATGTCAAGGTGCATCTTCGTCTCCTAAAAGATTCTAAGAAGAACTTTAAGGAAATTGAAAAGCACCCCTAAGGACGATGTCAACCACGCCAAAGAAGCTGGAAATTCTTCATTAGGAAAGTCTTTTGAAGAAATAATGCTCACCCATGTCACTTTTACTGTTTCCCCTGAAACTGAAAACTCAAGAGAGCTTGCTTTGTTATTTTAACAGACTATGCTTCCCAGAGCTTATTTTTTTTTGTTTTAAAGTAGAAATATTTGTTTAATTAAAAACTTTTCAGAAGCAGTGCCATCTATGAGAAATTCATGGAATCAATTTTTTTATTTGTTTAAACAAAATTTCAGATCATAAGAAGCATTTCTGTCCAAATCTCACTCTCATACGCTAATTGCTTGATCTTTTATTGAATTTTAAAATGTGTCAAAAACTTTTGGGACACCCTGTACATAACAAGGTATAGTGAAAAGTACGTTTGGGCTTTCTCACATCATATGTCTATGTCTGCAAAAAAAGCTACTGTCAACATGTGCGACGCTCAAGTACTGCAATAAGTTTACTTTTTACATACCCTAATGGTAATTTCTCAAAAGGGCGAGCTTCTAAACTTGTAATTAAGAATCATAACTTTCTAAAGCACCGCACAGTAAAGCATAGCAACAAAATCACACCTGAAATTACTTTATCTTGACATTTTAGTTGATTAACAACTTTTAATTTATTTTGAATATAATCTTTCATCTTTTATGTTTTATCATATTTAATACTGTATTCTTTGAAAGAAAAGTTTTGTATTTAAGTGATTTTGTTTACACCCAGAAAAAGGAATTGATTAAAACAACAAAACATGTTTTGTTGAGTACATTTTGGTTGTTTTAGCAAAATGTTTAGTTGAAGTAAAAAAATTGGTTTTGTTGCTTGGACAAAAAAATATTGTTAACACTCTTACAAAATTTTAACAAAATTTCATCAATTTTACTTGAATTAACAAAATCTGTTTTTTTTCATTTTACAATAATTTTGTAATTCCAGCAAAATTTTGCTGTTTTTGCAAAATTTAAATTATTGTATAGTAGCCATAACTCTCTCACGTAACTCTATTTATTTGACTTATATAGCTATATAATTAAAGGATTAACATAATTTTTGGATAATAAAAACTTTTTTTTCATTGGGACGGACCAAAGTAGTTTTAAAAATCCCCCTGTCCCATTTATTACTTTCTTCTATCTTTACAAGAAGAAAGTATTGGAATCATGAAAATTTTCGACTTCCGGTTTCCGACGGATTTTAGAATGTCCTGAACACGATTTGACTGTTTTTAGAAAATGACTGTCAATGACTCTATCTGTCTGTATGTGACAAAAATTTTGTGGGCGCTCTATCTGAAGAACTAATGCACGGAATTTAATAAAACTTTATATTCAGTTACTTCCTGATATAAATTGTTGCTGATTAGTTTTTGGTGTAAATCACGCAACAGGTGGCGCCGCTATGTTGCATTTTTCGTGATTTCTGCAATAGCTCTATCTCATTTTCAGCAGTTAATTACGCCTGTAATCTTTGAATAATATTAAACGAATTTTTATCCAGCTTTTTGCAGGCGTAATTCACTGCTGAAAATGAATTAAAAATTAACTATGTGTTGCCGTATGCTGAAAATAAGCAAAGAGTGTTTTAAGGTTTAAAAAAAGATGATTTCTTGAATGTTTTACACTGGCATCATCTCCCCATTAAAGGCATTGAGAAAATTTAGAAGGTCTACAATTAAAAGGAATTTAACACTTATTAAAGTAACTTAGAGCGTAAATGCACTCATTCCAAAAATGTGCAATAAAATCTTTATTTACAAATAAGCTATCAGCGAAGGATTTGATTTGATTCAGTTAATCTAGCCCTGCATTTTATTTGAAAAATATGTAACAGAATAGCATCGTTTACAAATAACTGCTTCGTAAACTTTTGTGCATTTATTTTAAATACCCTATTAAATATTTTTTTAATTAAAATGACGCAAAGTAAAACAAATCTCTTTTTTTTAATAATAAACGTTCATATTATACTTAGATCTCGTTTAGAGATTTTTTTTCGAGATTTTAAAGTAACTATTTATTTTTTTTTTTGGGGGGGGGGAGGGGGAGTGGGTCTTTTTATTGTCGTCTTATGTTTGCCGCAGAAATTTGCGTGCTCCTGATAACATTTATATTTTGTGCTGCGGTTGCAGCCGTTCCGACATATATAAGCGTGAGGAATGCCAATATCGTTCCTTGTAGCTCAGTGGTCCTCAGAGCGCTGTTCTGAGGACCCGGGATCGACTCCCGGCTTGGGCAATTTTCACTCTCTTGCTTTGCGCTTGAAAAAAAGCAGGGTAAAATTAACTTGTTATTATTCAAGGTTTACAGGCGTAATTCACTGCTGAAAATGAATTAAAAAATAGTTAAAATTGCATATTTAGATTGGTTCATTTAACAAAAGTTTTTGTAGTATAAACAAAACAAGTTCGTAATATAACATATTTTATTATTTAAACAAACAAAATATATTTTGTTGAAAAAGGAAAATAGATTGGTAAAATAACACATAGCATATATCTATGTAACAAAAAGAATTTTGTTAATTTAAGTTAAATTGAACCATTTCACTTGAATTAACAAAACATTTTTTTGCTGACGATACAAATTTTTTTTTTGGAATTGCAAAAAAAAATCAACAATATTTTTTTTTGTTGATTCAAACAAAATTTCCATTGACCCATATTTAAACCATAATTTTTGTTGGGTCAGCCAAATTTTTGTTGATTCAACAAAACTTTTTTCTGGGTGTATAAACTTTACATAAAGAATTTCACATACCTATTACTGTTGCCTCATTTTTTATATGCATTACTTGATTATCCTCCGCAATTAATGCAATTTTCGCTTTAGTAAACTTGTTTGCTCTAATTCAAGCATCTCGATTAGCTCCAGCTTCAGTTGGTTGTTCCGATGTAATTACATCTCATAGTCCTTTATCGATTAAACACACTTTTAAACTTCCATACATTATAAATATTGTTATTTATCATTGTAAAGTTCACTTGTTCTTGAATCATATTTTTTATTCTAGATCGTACTCATACGCAAAACTGACAATTTTTAAGGTAATGGTGCCATACTCTTTGGAAATTCCAAGAAGTGCAACCCACCTTGAGTTTTTTCTTCTTTATTAGTTAAAATACTGTGGTCAGCTTTTACAGAAAACATTCCACATGATTCTAATTTGTCTGTAGGACACTTATTATTACCATTTTTCTATCTTTTGGAAAAATGCGCAAACCGTTGCAAAATATTGGTGGTATTTTGAATGATTTTTATCCAAAATATCTATTGCAACAAACATATAGTTTCGGTGGTATTAATGAAAAAAAAAATATTATACGACTTGTTCTATTTCTTTTTTTCTTCAAATCAATTCTAACTTCTAAACATTAAAAAAAAAAAAAAAAAAAAAAAAAAAAAACCTTTGATGGCAGTTAGCTTTGTATAAATCTTGTCTTATCTTAATTATAAACTTTGTCCCTATAGAGCAGCATTAGAAAGCCTTATTTTAAATCAAAATGTTATCTGGATTTTTAGATATTAAATGAAATAGATATTGAATATTTTTTTTTAGTTGATACTTCCTGGTACCATTTATATTATATTGATTAAGTAATCTACGATTAATATTAAAAGTTCGAAAATGAAACATACTTTTAATGCATGGACGCCATTCGGGGGAGGCTAGGAGGGGGGAGCAATTACCCCCTCAAAGAATTTTATATTTTAAAGTGTATCACCTGTCACAAATCAGATTTTTTTTTAAATCTGAAAATGCACAAAAGCTAAAATAATTTGTAATAGTTGGTGATTCCTGGTACCATTTATATTATATTGATTAAGTAATCAACGATTAATATTAAAAGTTCGAAAATGAAACATACTTTTAATGCATGGACGCCATTCGGGGGAGGCTAGGAGGGGGGAGCAATTACCCCCTCAAAGAATTTTATATTTTAAAGTGTATCACCTGTCACAAATCAGATTTTTTTTTTAAATCTGAAAATGCACAAAAGCTAAAATAATTTGTAATAGTTGGTGATTCCTGGTACCATTTATATTATATTGATTAAGTAATCTACGATTAATATTAAAAGTTCGAAAATGAAACATACTTTTAATGTATAGACGCCTTTCGGGGGAGGCTATGAGGGGGGAGCAATTACCTCCGCAAGAAATTTTATATTTTAAAGTGTATCACTTGTCACAAATCAGACTTTTTTTTTAAATCTGAAAATGCACAAAAGCTAAAATAATTTGTAATATTTGATTAAAATAGGAACATTTGTATTATATAAACACTTTAAGTGCAAACTTAAATGTTTAAACTTAAAAAATATTTGTTTATGTTGGTGATTCCTGTTACCATTTATATTATATTGATTAAGTTATCTACGATTAATATTAAAAGTTCAAAAATTAAACATACTTTTTAATGCATGGACGCCATTCGGGGGAGGCTATGAGGGGGAAGCAATTACCCCGCAAGGAATTTTATATTTTGAAGTGTATCACCTGTCACAAATGAGATTTTTTTTTTAAATCTGAAAATGCACAAAAGCTAAAATAATTTGTAATATTTGATTAAAATAGAAACATTTGTATTACATAAACACTTTAAGTGCAAACTTAAATGTTCAAACTTAAAAAATATTTGTTTATGTTGGTGATTCCTGGTACCATTTATATTATATTGATTAAGTAATCTACGATTAATATTAAAAGTTCGAAAATGAAACATACTTTTAATGCATGGACGCCATTCGTGGGAGGCTATGAGGGGAGAGCAATTACCCCCGCAAGGAATTTTATATTTTGTAAAGTATCACCTGTCACAAATCAGATTTATTTTTTTTCCTTAAATCTGAAAATTGACAAAAGCTAAAATAATTTGTAATATTTGATTATAATAGAAACATTTGTATTACATAAACACTTTAAGTGCAAAAATGAATAAATATCAATATTTTAATGACGTGTGTGATTTCAGACGTGCAAACAGGAATCAGGTGGAAGTTGGGTAAAGTAACACGCTAAGGTTTCGCATTTTATTTATTTCATACTTTTAACTTTTTCATTCATTTTCATTCATTTTTTCATTTCATTCAAAATTAATTGATCAATTCAATTAAAATTTATTAATATTTTAAATTTCAATTTAAAATCTTTAGATAAAAATTTTTACAACTGCATTATAAACTGTAATACTCTAAAAGAAAAATAATAAAATTGTAAGCAAATACTATATAGATATTCTAAAAAAAGTACTATCGAGCAAGTATTTTTTCTAATACAGTAAGGCCTGTTTATAACGGAATCTTGCTATAAACGAAAAAAAAAATCACGGTCCAATAAAAAAAAAAGAAAAAAAAAAGCATGCAATTATACCTTTTAAAACGAAAAAAAAACTGTCGAAAACGGAATTTTCTACAGGTCATTTGCGTTTTCGTTTACGCAAGCTTAATTGTATCATACTTATAGTGGGGGCCCGAAATCGGAATTATTACCAAGGCCCATGGTCCCTCTGTACGGCCCTGTAAATAAACTAGACTTTCATATACAAACTAAAGAAATAGATACATAAACAGCGAGACAGAGAGGGGGACCTGTTTACGAGTAAATCAATATCGAATTAATTATTACTGATGTTAATTATTACAATATTTTTGCCAATCAGAAGCGCTTACACAGTATTTATATACAGTCACTATAGAAGTAATCGAGAAATTGCTCATGCCTAAAAGCGATTCTTTTAATAAGTACTTTTCATAAAACTTTTTCTGGGTGCTATCATTTACACTTTCTTGTTCTTTACTTTTCAATTTAAGTTTCTCTTTGCTATGAGTGTTGCATAAAGACAAATTTCAGCATTCATTTGCTATTCACTTTCTAACACTCCGAAATTTAAAGAGTGAAATGCATCAATCCGACAGTTCTGATGCTTCAAGTTAAACATAAATAGCATGCTAGTAAAATGCTGATGCTGTAACTAGACATGAATCATGCTAATAATGGGATCAGAAATGTTAAAAGTTAATAGATTTATCGAACGGAGGATTTGCTTAGCGGAAGTTTAAGTGCAGTAAAAAGATATATCCACTTAAAATATGTTGCATGTCTGAGACTTAGAATAACTAATAATATGTTGCGCGTGTGAGACTGGCAAAAGTTTTGAAACCAAGTAAAAAACATCTTATTTTTTTAAAATGAGAAATGTACGTTTTTTTTTTGTATAATAATGAAGAGAGGAAAGTTTTGTTTTTCAACTAGGTAAATCATATTCAATGGTTGAAGTATCATAGTTGAAATTCATTCCAACAGAGCGTAAAATGCCGGGACCAGGACTCGAACCTGGATACTTCGGTTGCCGTGCAAACGCTCTTCCTACTGAGTTATTCCAACGATATCCTGGCTGGCATAATTCACTCTTATTTGTTGGACAACAGAGCTAATTTTCAATCGAAGTATTTTACATGATGAATGTGATAAAACACGGAAACTTTTGTATACCATGTAATTAGATCGGAGGTATGATCTAATTACATGGTATACAGGAGTTTCCGTGTTATATCACATTCATCATGTAAAATGTTATAGTTAGAGCTCGGACGAATGAAAATTAGCGCTGCAGTTCGCAGCCATGTCAAACAAATAAGAGTGAATTATGCCAGCGAAGATATCATTGGGATAGCTCAGTAGGATGAGCGTTGGCACGGCAAGATTAAAGTATCGTTTCTAATTTGCACACGCGAAAAATAAAAGCTGACAATTCGTTTCGAAATTTGATCCATTAAATATTATTACACGAGTTCAACTTACGTCAAGAAAAGATCCGGAAGGAAGTTGAGTTGTATAGAACAGAATTATGGTAAACATTGACTGTCTCACTGGTGCGGATTATTTTTTTTTACAGCGGTCCAAAAATTCATGGTTTAATATTTTAAACGTTCACAACGAATGAATCTTTTTTTTTTTGTTGTTGTTGTTTACTTTCATGGATAGAGAATTTGAACTGCGAACCTAATTAAAACTGAAATTATTGCAGAATGTATACATAATTGAAAGTAAATCATCTCTCAAATATTAATTTTTTTTGAACGATCTTTCTAAAAATGTAACTTTTATGCAGTTTTATTCGAAAAAATAATTTTGAATAAAAATGGCCGCCTGGCATATGAAAAAGTGAAGCGGGTATCCCGGAACTGTTGATGACAGTCACATGACTTACGGTTTTATTATAGAGATATATTCATCCTTCTATATTAAAAAAAAAGCAATCTGGAGCTCAGCCAAAAACGAAATGGACCAATCAAATTCTGCGTAGATATTCCAGGTTATTCTCATCGCTTTTTTACTAGCGACTTTTTTGAGGAGCTATTACTTTTTTTCTAGCCATCCTACGGATTCGAAAATTATACCACCAGACGCGAAATATAACAAGCTTTCAGAAATTCAAAAAATTATCACGGTCGGACAATAAAAACTCAAAAAAACCTTAAAAATCGAGTAAAAAATCTTTTATTGAAAAAGTCATTTTTTTATATTGTTGCCAATTTCTAAATAAGCGCAAATGATTATATTTTATCTCAAATAAAAAATGTATTTGCGTGAGACTATTAAAAACAATAATGAAAGTTTAAAATAATAATTAAATGATCACGTATTGAAAGCAGGAAATAAAGAAAATTACGTCATAAAAATCGTGTTTACACATGAATATTAAAAATAAAAAAGATGAATTAAATGAAACCAGTTAATTATAACTAGTTAAATGAAAAAGCATTATAACCGGATTACAGAAGATAGTCGCCGTTCGTGATATCATCATCATCATCATCTTTTTAAAACAGGATACATTGCATTTACCAGGTTTTAAGAGGCTGTGAAATCAGAACGGGGGTTGATGAGCGTAGCGAGCAGGGGGCAGAGCCCCCTAGTATTATAAATAAAAAACCTGCTCCTCAGTAACACTGAAGTTATATAGAAGGTGGCAACGACCTGAGAAATCAATTTACTTTTTATCGGAAAATTATTTATTTCTAAACATTGTACAATTTCAATTTTTACATTACCGAATAAGAAAAAAACAGTACCATTCTGAAAAAATGAAAATGTGATCACTTACTCATTAATTATACCGCAAATCATAGTATAAAAATGTAGCCGAATCAATCGATTAGTAATAAGGTCTACTAATTAAGGCTATACCTAATTTTTGCTTAGAGAGTCGTCTACATATAGAAATCACACCAAACATGAAAACTTTTATTACTAACATCTAATTTCGACATCATATCTGAAGACAATTAATATTTTTTTAGAAAAATAATTTTAAAATTATATATATTTTGAAGTTATTTTTGGAGAAAATATGAATAGTAATCAATGAATTGTTTTTAACAGAAATTGATGCCTAGAAGCTTCAACTATACGAAGCTTCTAGGCTCCCCAAGTAGTTTCTGAGTTATGCTTAAAAAATTATCCGCATTACATCTGTTTTGCAACGATTAAAAATGAATTTACCATTAGAAATTCAACTCTTTAAATTTGCATAATTTATAAACTACTTGAGGATTGTCTTGTTGCTTGGTATCCATAGCTAAAATTTACCGAAGAAATCCAAATATGATGTCAGACTTAAGTGTTAGCATTTTAATTTTTCAAGTTTGGTACAACTTCTATATATAGACGACCCACTCAGCAAACTTTTAGTATAGTTTTAATTAGTAGATGTTATTACTAATCGATTGCTGCCAGCAGTGATGGCTCGGGATTGGCTGTTTGGGGGCACTAATTGCCTGGTGGAAAAAACTATTATTTTCTTACCATTATTTGTTTAGAGAAATTTTTTGTTGTTAAAAAGCAAAACTTTCTGCCAATAATTCTCCGTAAATTACCAAGATATTCCAGCATTATGGACTGTGAGAATTAGTGCTCACCATAATGTAAATTTCTCTCTCTCTTATTTTTTACTCAGTGATTTTTTCCACATTATAACTACCTAATTTCTTAATTAAAACTTAATATCTATGCTATACGCCCCCTCCCCCCAAAAAAGTATGGCTTTTTTGAGTGCCTTTTCACCACCTGGAATTTATGTGCTGTTTCACGAACATGTTCCAAACCCTATTTTTAACTTTTTCAACTTCCTTACAAATAGTTAGTTATAACTACAGCTCACTTTCTTCTAAATTTTTAGACTCTATCCTTAATCTCTTTCGCTTTACTTTAGTATTCCAAATTTATTAACATCTCATTTCTTAATTTTAAATCTATCCTTTTTATTGTAATTGTTCCTTTATCTTGAAGTTAATACTACATCTTAACTTTTTTCTAAATTTTTAGACTCTATCCTTAATCTCTTTCGCTTTACTTTAGTATTCCAAATTTATTAACATCTCATTTCTTAATTTTAAATCTATCCTTTTTATTGTAATTGTTCCTTTATCTTGTAGTTAATGCTACATCTTAACTTTTTTCTAAATTTTTAGACTCTATCCTTAATCTCTTTCGCTTTACTTTAGTATTCCAAATTTATTAACATCTCATTTTTTAATTTTAAATCTATCCTTTTTATTGTAATTGTTCCTTTATCTTGTAGTTAATACTACATCTTAACTTTTCCCAACGGCTCAATTTAATACAAGATACTCTACTTACAATAGACTGGGCGTCAAGTTGATTGCAACTCGGAAGCTCCTTAACCCTTTAACGGATAAAGCACTTCAATTGTTAAGATGTTGAAATAAATGATTGACACCGGAAATTATGAACAAATTAATTTTTATAGAATAAAAAAAAAAAGCGATATTTCACATATATAATAAATGAAAAACATATCTATTAAAATTCTGCTGTCATTGTTGAGTTTCGTAATTAAAGTTTTGTGGTTTGTGGGGAAACCGATGAACGTTAAAAGTTTAACCGACATTAAGTGTTCAGCATCTGTAAACAGCGAAACAGATTAACGTTTCTATGGGATGCCTAGTTAAAAATAACTCCACTCCCTGTATATGAGTAATAGTATAACACATCTTAAGAGAGCCATGTGAAGAAAGTTTATAATAATTTAAAGTAACAAAAAAAAAATTGTAAAAGAAAGCATAAAAATGCGATATAGGACAGTCTATTGCATTTAAGGATATACAGTCTTGCCAATAAGTAAGACAAAGATTTAAAAAAAATAGTGGTAAGGAAAGAATAAATTTGGCAGCCATGCATTTGGTGCCCCAAATAAAGTCAGTCACGACTATCCACTGGCTGCCAGCCATATTTTTATACGATGATTTGCGGCAGAGTTAGTAAGGGGTGATATTTTTTGCGTTACAAGGTCTAATATTTTCAAATGCAATTTGTTTGAAAATTGTAGCTCACTTTACTGACTTTTTATGGTTTCAAAATAATTTTCAAGCTTGGTTAAAAAAAAAAAAATCTATTTCTATCGCAAGCAGCCTGATTAGAGAAGATTAACCTGTTTGCACTTAAAACAATAAAAATTGTTCAAAATTTGTTATAGGCTAATAATCTATAACGAAAGAAAAACGTCACTAAATAGATAAATGAATAATTATTTAAAATAGATAAAACACAAATTTAATAGATGTGTATCCGAAATATGCACTTAAACATTGAAACAATCAGAATAAAAAATTTTGTGATAAATTGTGAAATTTTATGTTTAATAACTGCTGACATACGGCTAATACAAAAGAATTACTTTCAATGAATTTCAAAACTTCATTTGAATTTATACTTAATATTTTTCATATACAAATGCTTTTTTTGGTGTTGTTAGTAGGTAATTTAAAAAATATATATATTAAATGTAAAAAATCTATTAGTTTTCAATTAAAAAGTAATTTTTAACTATGTTTTTACACAGAACAGTGTGTTCTGTAAGCCGGGAATCCCGGGTGGATCACCTGGTTTGTTTTCATTCATGATTAGTACATGACACGTAGTTAAAAATCTCTTTTGTACAAATTTCTTTTGTACAAAAGAAATTTGTACAAAAAAATTACAAGAGATTATAGTTATTATTATTATAATCTCATAAAATTATTTTGAAATTTTGAGATTATTATTATTTTTTACATACTAAATTTGCAAAGGTGATTTTGCTAGAGGTAATTCTTTACATCATATTAAATACTCTTTTTTATTTAACATTATACATCACATTAAATACTCTTGTTTATTTAACATTATATATCACATTAAATTCTCTTGTTTATTTAACATATCTTTTGATTAAAGTATTGAATGCAAATGTAAATTAAGTGAGGGAAATAGTTTTCATATTATTAGTTGTAATCATTAAGTTATTCTTTCATAATTCGTGCAGAAAAATAAATCTGTCGTTTCCTTTTGTCACTAATTTGTCAAAAGTTCGATGGCCGCGTAAAAATTCTTGCTGGAGTAATATTTATTCAAATTCTTGAAACTTACCCTTATTGAAATTCAAATTCAAATTCCCCGATGCTGTAAGCATTGAACACATCCATCCGACACTTTTTATATTTCGAGCGAAACATAAATAGTATTTCAGTTTTCTAGTAAAACGCTGATTCTAAAGCTAGACATGAATCATGCCATTAATGGGATCGGAAATGTCAAAAGTTAATGGATTTCTTGAAAGGCAGAATTTGTTTAATGGGGCTTGAAGTGTTGAAGGGGGTATAACCACTTAAAATATATTGCATCTCTCAGATGGAGAGAAATTTCGAAATTAAGCAAACATCAACTAAAATAAGCTGTATTTATTCGAATCCAAAACACAAAAGATCAGAAAAACTTATGATATACATTAAGAATAATACATAAAGTCAGAAAACTTATGAAATAACATACGCAGGGTTATCCAAAAGATGCTAAGCAGTAAGGATTTAATAATTTGAAACTTAAAGACAGCACAATACGATTTTAACATAAATGCATAGAAAGACGAGAATTTTTTACTGCAAAATAATTATTGCTGGAACATCTGCATATATCACAACAGTTAGTACTGTAGTGATACCAGAGCTGCTGCCCGTTGCTAGTTAATTCCTCGTTTCACGGAAATTAAGAGTAGAAATCCTTTTCAATGATCTGCAGAGTGTCTTGCTACATCTAAAAGCTATTCTAATTAATGGCTGCCACCGTCAAATTCAACGTTTGTAATCCTAGTTACATTGTGAGCTGTAATAACTAAAATATCTTCTTAAAACACCATCAAAATTTTTAAAATGCGCTAGGCCTTTCGAAAGATCTGAGTCTTTCTTCGTCAGGCGCAAAAAGACATGCTTCTACTATGAAAGCAGCAGCAAGACTGAAATGAGAGATAAGGGAGAGGAAACAAGCTGAAACAACAGCCAATAGGAAAGTAGAAATCAACAGCCAATAGGAAAACAGAAGGAGAGGACAACAGCCAATCACAGAAGAGTAAAATCAAGACAATAGAATACAAAATAGAAGGGGAAAAAACACAGATATATTAAAAAATGGAAACAGATGAAAATTAAGAAATAAATAAGTAACCAAAATATATTAATATATACAAAAACAGACTAATATTAATTAATACAAAAATAAATTATATGGTAGTACTGAAGTGGTTTTTCCAAGCAGCAGAGAGCATTGTGGAATCAGATATATCATTAACAATAACATCACGATTAAGATAAATAGCTAAATTTTCAAGAAAGTCCAATTCAGAGATACTATTGGCATTAAAGATAATTTTAGCATTTTTAAAATTAAAACAATGGCCGGAATCCCAATAGTGCCGGCACTATTGGGCACCTTTTTCTTTTGTACAACAACAGAAAAAGGTTTTTATAGAAAACCTTTTTCTGTTTCTAACCCACCTCATGCTCTCTCAAATCATCCTGTCAACCAAAAAATCGGTGTATTTTATACGTATGTAAATCGTGCTCTCAAAATTTGTTCCGACTCTGCATCCCTTAAGGATGAACTTAATTACTTAAAAACTGTTGCTGTCAAAAGAGGTTTCAATCCTTCTGTTATCAATAATGCTGTGAAGAAATTCAATAGACCATCTAATAAATCTACTCTTTCCAAATCTGTAAAAAGCAAACCTGATAATTTGGTTGTCCTCCCTTTTTATCCTCCTTTATGTTTCAAATTAGCTAAAGTTTTAAAACGCTACAATTTTAACATTATCTTTAAACCTGTCAATAAATTCAAATTCCCCTCCACCAAATCTCCTGTTCCTGATCTTCGTAAATGGGGAATTTATAATGTCCCTTGTAATGGCTGTGATTTATCTTATATTGGTCATACTAAAAGAAATCTCGAAATCCGCTTAAAAGAACACTCTCGTTATGTAACTAATCAAGAAATTTCTAAATCTTCTATTGCCAAGCACTATTGGGATTCCGGCCATTGTTTTAATTTTAAAAATGCTAAAATTATCTTTAATGCCAATAGTATCTCTGAATTGGACTTTCTTGAAAATTTAGCTATTTATCTTAATCGTGATGTTATTGTTAAAGATAAATCTGATTCCACAATGCTCTCTGCTGCTTGGAAAAACCTCTTCAGTACTACCATATAATTTATTTTTGTATTAATTAATATTAGTCTGTTTTTATATATATTAATATATTTTGGTTACTTATTTATTTCTTAATTTTCATCTGTTTCCATTTTTTAATATATCTGTGTTTTTTCCCCTTCTATTTTGTATTCTATTGTCTTGATTTTACTCTTCTGTGATTGGCTGTTGTCCTCTCCTTCTGTTTTCCTACTGGCTGTTGATTTCTACTTTCCTATTGGCTGTTGTTTCAGCTTGTTTCCTCTCCCTTATCTCTCATTTCAGTCTTGCTGCTGCTTTCATAGTAGAAGCATGTCTTTTTGCGCCTGACGAAGAAAGACTCAGATCTTTCGAAAGGCCTAGGGCATTTTAAAAATTTTGATGGTGTTTTAAGAAGATATTTTAGTTATTATTGTTTCACACCAGTTTCAACTTATTTTAATTGTGAGCTGTGTTGCGCCTCTGTGTGAAATGCTTACACAATCAAAACGCTACTTGTTAGTGGAAAATGAAATTACTCTGTCAATATATTTTTTCTATTATAAAACACACATGTCTTTTTGTAGGGGAAGGTGGCCTTAAATGATCCTAATGCGCAAAACGATCCACATATATTTTATTATAGACAGGTCACGCTATCTACAAGGTAACACATAAACTAGTTGTGATAAGAGAAAAAGAAGTAATGGCGGTATTCAAGCGATCGCAGAATTATGCGTCTGAAGAAAATTCTTTGAAAAATTGGGTGTTATAACGTCTGTTATAAGGTAAGCACTAACTTTTATATTTATTTAGATATACAGTCTTTCATGTGTAGAAATATGACTTGGTTTACTTAATGGAGTATGTTTTCAGATGCGAATTACACTTATGTATTGTCATAATTACTTTTATATTCTTTATTTTGCCGATAAAAAACAACTTACAATTATTTTTAAATGAAAGATCATTTTGCCCTTTGGTGAGGGTAAAATGATCCTTTGGACACTTTAAAAAAATGTATATTTTTCATTAATCAATTTGGGTTTAAAATATTATTAAAATAGGTTTATAATGCAAAATATAGTATTTACATTTCAATGAAAAATGCATTGTGCAATTCTCTATAAATTTTGAATAACTGAAATTTTATTTATTTTGTGACTTTTTTATCGTCCGGTAAACGATGTTTTTCAATCTATTTTATTTCAGAGCACACTTGGACATATGATTCAACTTCCGCCGCACATTAAACGTACTATGACAAAAAAAAAAAAAAAAAAAAAAGAAAAGAAACATGAAAAGAATAGATGTATGTTTAAATCTGTATAATAAAGCAAAAACCTATCCGTGAATATTGCTGACATCATGTTGACGGTGGCAATACCTGACCAATAAATTTCGCTTTACTGCAATGTGTTTTTTTAACTTCTAAACGTATTTCAATTTTTACACAATCAAATAGAGGGTAAAATGTTCTTTCAAATGCAATTTGGGGAAAACTGTATCTAGATTTACTGATTTTTATGGTTTTAAAAATAATTTCGAGCATGTTTTTTCAAACAATCTATCTCTATCGGGTGCAGCCCGATAACGAGTGATTAACCCGTTTGAACTTAAAACATTATAAAAAATTGAGCACTTGTTTCCGGCTATTATTTCGTAATGAAATTAAAACTTCATCAATTAATAAATAATGTTCTAAAATAATTTAAATGAAACACAAATTTAATAGCTATGTAATTCAACTACGCGCTTAAACCACTGAAATTATCAGAATCAAAAAGGATGCTGTAAGTAGCAAAATCTTTTGCGATTTTTTCGGCTATTAACTCGGGGCCATTTCATCTGGCCGCGGGGCGAGAGATGGCAGGCAAGCGGTCATGGCTTAGGAGTTTTTAATTCGTTTTTACCTTTTGAGTTGGCACTGAAGATGGAGCTTAAGGGCTTTGAAACAGCTGTTTGCCATTAGAAATGATTTTAATTTGTGCTAATTTAACGTTGCACATTTATTTTTAATATAACGGCACAAAGTTAATCCACCTTTTAGATATTAACTCCTAGCTTGTGGCAAATAGGAAAGATACAAAAGTATCGCATTTAATAAATTTCAAAACTTTATTTAAATACGCTATTGATATTTTTCATATAAAAATACTTTTTGTTGTTGTCAGTGGGCAATCTAAAACATATATATTAAACATAAAAAAAATTACTATTGTTGTTAATAAAAATAAATTATATTCCTGTGACCCCGGAATATACCAAATACTACAGCCAAGAAAGTAAAATATTTTGTTGAAATTTGTTATATTTTATGTATTTGTATATTGTTATATTTGGTATATACATTTCTTCTTTTTTCATTTTTTTTTTTTTAGAATATAGATAGAATTTTCGGATAAACCCATATTTTTAAATCTTCTTCCTAGGATTTGACCGAGATTTATTTTAGTTTTCAAGACTATTCGCTGCCGAAAAATTCCTTCTTCATAAAGATTTTCTTTGTAATACTCGCAAATTTGCAATTAAGAAAAAACAACACATTGTAATATCCGTTGTTAAATTGTTTTCATTGTATTTCTCTTGTCATTTCAATTTTTCCATCTCTTTAGGGATATTTAAATTCGCTAAATCATATCCTTAAGTCATTTAAAACAATGGCTTTCTTTTCTAAACTAGAGAGGATTGTTTCAAGTGTTGGTGGGTGATTCTTCAAAATTTTACTACGATAAATCTAAAGTTTGTAAAATTTTGTTCAATAAATTTTAAATATTTTTTGTTAATTCATAAAATTTTGATAGAATTTTACTGGAAACTTCCGCGGCATATCTGAGTTCTTCTTACTGGATGGCGCACTAGTGAGCCGAAACGAATGGTTTCCACGACATAGGTAAAAATTCTATGTAATTGAAATACATAGGATGTGAATTATCACTTTACTAAACAGCGTACAACCAACAGAGAGAAAAATGTCCATACCGGGGTTCGATTCCGGATCCCTTGGTATAGCGCCCCAAGTGCTTTACCAATTAAGCCATCCGGTCTAACATTCTCTCACTGTTATTTGGCATACATACTCCTAGTGGCATACATGAGACAAATCAAACCACTGGGACATTTTTCACTCTGTTGGTTGTACGCTGTTTAGTAAAGTGATAATTCGCATCCTTTGTATTTCAGTAATTTACAGCGTAATTTCAGCTCTGCTGAAAAATTAATTGGTATATAAATATTCACCGATACTGAGTTTGATTTGTCTCATGTATTCCACGAGGAATTGTGCTCATGATTGACTTTGCATCTTGTGCTGCAAGGTTGTAGCCTAGCCAAATAACAGTGAGAGAATGCTTGAACGGATGTCGTCCGGATGGCTTAATTGGTAAAGCACTTGGTGCGCTATACCAAGGGATCCGGGATCGAACCCCGGTCTGGACATTTTTCACTCTGTTGGTTGTACGCTGTTTAGTAAAGTGATAATTCACATCCTTTGTATTTCAGTAATTTACAGCGTAATTTCAGCTCTGCTGAAAAATTAATTGGTATATAAATATTCACCGATACTGAGTTTGATTTGTCTCATGTATTCCACGAGGAATTGTGCTCATGATTGACTTTCCATCTTGTGCTGCAAGGTTGTAGCCTAGCCAAATAAGAGTGAGAGAATGCGTGAACGGATGTCGTCCGGATGGCTTAATTGGTAAAGCACTTGGTGCGCAATACCAAGGGATCCGGGATCGAACCCCGATCTGGACATTTTTCACTCTGTTGGTTGTACGCTGTTTAGTAAAGTGATAATTCACATCCTTTGTATTTCAGTAATTTACAGCGTAATTTCAGCTCTGCTGAAAAATTAATTAGTATATATTCTATGTAATTGTATTTCTAAGGTTTGTCAACTATGTAGAGTTGCACTATAAGTGTCGCAGTATGAAATATCCTACATGAATTTTTCCTCTGCATACCGTCTAGCCTCATTTTTAGAACAAAATGTAAAGAAAAAATAGGAAAACAGTGAAAAAAAAAAAAAAGTAACTGATGAAAAAAAAAATATTATTAAGTCCAATTTTTTATATTGTTATAATTTTTTTTTCATCTTGTGAGCAATACTCTGAACCCATTTTTTTCTTTATTCTTATTTTCCTATTTCCTGTTTTTCTCTTTAATTACCCCAATTATTTCAAATTACTGAAATCTTATACATTTTGTAACTTCTGGATAACCCTATATATGTTATATAATAAGTTTTCTGACTTTATGTATTATTCTAGATTATTTTAACACAATTATTCAAATTTGTAAAGAAATCATATGAGTTGTAATATTCCAACTGGACGAAAAATGTCCGGGCCAGGATTCGAACCTGGGATCTCTTGGCTGAAGCAGCCAGTGCTGTACCAACTGAGCCATCCCTATCGAATCTGGAGGACTTAATTCATCCAGTTAACCTTATTTATCATACCATCTGGTCTGATATCTGAATCAGCTCAACAGAATAAATAGCAGGTAATTTGGAATTCCACTAAATCTGGATACGTGATTACACTAGATTAAGTTTAACACAATTATTCAAATTGATAAATGAATCATCTGAGTTGTAATATTCCAACTGGACGAAAAATGTCCGTGCCAGGATTCGAACCTGGGATCTCTTGGCTGAAGCTGCCAATGCTCTACCAACTGAGCCATCCCGGTGGCTCAGTTGCTATCCCGGAGCCAACCGCTGTCGCTCAGTTTTGAGCAGTATCTTTAGTATATTCCGGTATTTGATGTATTCATTTTTTATAGTAGTCCGTTTTCTAATATGATAATAAATTGGTACTTATTTTTCTGTTTAATTTTAATATTTCATTCTTCGCTTTGTATACGACCCCTCAAAGTCAGCTCAAATTTTTACATGAAATAACCCTCTTTGGTGATACACCGATTTAGCGATACCGGATAAAGGTAGTTTTGCCGTAAAAAGGACATTGCACCCTGATTTCGATCTCGAATTACATTAATTCATTTTTTAACTGATCTCTGAATGAAAGACAAAATCATGTGAAAAAATCTCAAACTTTAAAATTTAATAACTGTGTCAATTTTTGCCGTACAGAAGTCAAACTTTTTGTGTTATATTTGTTATGATATATGCAAACATTTACTACATATAACTATAGGGACCGGGGGACCGTATAAAAAGTTAGATTTCGTAATTTTTATAAAATTGATTTTTTACGTTAATTAACGCCACAACATGAATATTTACCTCATTTTAAACGCTTTTGTAATTGGAACTATATGTCTACAACCAACGGTTGAGAAATTAAAGGTCGGCGATAGATAACATTTTGCACCCTGTATATTCCCGATGTTGTTAAATGGTTGAATTTTTTTCTGTTTGTTCTTATTAATTTGATTACTGAGGTGTCTGAGGTTATTGATATATTTAATCCTAGATTTTAAATTCTCTTTTAATTTTTATTTTATTTTTTTAAAGGACTGACTGCTCCTATTTGGAAGACAGTAACGTATGTCTTTGTAAATGAGATCTAAATTAGCTTTATATGTCAAATTTGTTTTTAATGTCTGTAAATGGAAGAGTAAAGTAAATATATATATATATATATATATATATATATACTAGTTGACATTATGGTAAATAACTTAAAAAACTAACATTATACTTAAATGAAATTCAATATCTAATTCATCCGGTGTGTAAACAATGAAAAGCCCAATCCGACAATTTTAAAGCTTCGAGCGAAACATAATAAGTATTCTAGTAACATACTGACGCTAATACTAGACAATGATCATGTCATTAATGGGATAAGAAATGTCAGAAGTTAATGGATTTGTTGAAATTGGAGAATTTTTTTTAATGGAGTTTTAAGTGCACAAAAAGGGTATATGCACTTATAATATGATATATCTGTTAGACTTAGATATATTTTGGAATTAAGTAAAAAAAAGCTAAAACATTCTAACGAGAGATGTACTTATTCTATTTTGAATTGCGAAAGATCTAAAAAGCTCACGATATACATTAAGTTTGAAAATATTTAACTTAAATTGAGTCGCATAATTTTCAGCGGCATTGTTGGAATTTATTCGGAAATTCATCTCTGATCACAGTAAACTTGCATATTCATAAACGTAATTTTCAAATAATAAATATATATATAAACAAATAAAATAAAATAAATAAAATTGCTTTAAAATACAATGAATTCATGGGTTTTATTTTAACTATTTAAGTAACAGACACAAGGATAACTGAATAAGGATAACTGAGATAAATAAGGATAACTGAAAAACAGGCATTACTCCTGTTTTTTAACTGATGATATTTTGCTTATTTTTTTAAGTAGGCTTAGACTGTGAGTCTGAAAAACTTTTTCATTGTAGTTAACAGCAACTACAACTACTTTATTGAAAATGTAGTAATACTTTAAGTTAATTACAACTTGCTTGTTTTAAAAAGTAGCGACTACAAACTTCTTTTCGAAAGTAATCACTATTTCGCTACTTTCAGATTTTGTCAAAGTATTCAATTTACACTCAAAACTGAAGACACATATTAAATAATACAGTAACCCCTCGTTGTATTACGTCTGACGGGATACAATTAAAAAAGTGTGATATAACCGAGGGCATTAAAAAAACTTAAGAAAGATAACATAGAAGAAAATGTTTTGTGTTTGTCTCCAAAATGTTAGTTTATAAGCATATTAAAAATTTCTTAGCGAAATTAGGAGAGATAAATAATACAATCAATATTTAAATACAATTATTTAAAAATAAGAACGGAAAATTATGCCCTAAACATAGTTTATGAAACATTTTCAAACACTTCCAGAATAGTTTAACAAAGCTACGCCATTTAACTCTCCTAGTACCATGTTTTAACTTTTGATGAACTTACGTAGTTTTGCATGATTTGAGCCAGAAATTTAATTCTATTAAATGTATCTTCCTTCTACGACAAAGCCATTAAATAATAAGCCCAGTCAGATAAATGGGAAACTTTTCGCAAGTTGAAAATAGCGCCATCTAGCGGTTGGGAGTGCTGCATTCGGCACCAAGAATATTTTAATAAAATTTTGCTTCTAAAATTAAAGTTTAAAATAAGGAGTTCATATTTTCTAAGAAAGTCTTTTGTAAATTCCGGTGTCAGTCAGTAATTTCACATTTTACGAACATAATTTATCTGTGCCGGAAAGGGTTAATTGCATAGTGATGTAAATTTCCATCACTTTTTATTTAACTTTTAATAAATAAATCAACTTCTTCGCCACCAATTATAGTAGAAATATATACCAGAAATATTAATCCAGTAAATTTCCACATTTTCTTTTCATTATAGTTTTAGCTTTAATGTAAAAGATCCCAATAATTAGCAAGCTTTTAAAGGAAGTGCAAAAACAAAACATCGATAAAAATCGTATAAAATATCGATATAAATAAATCGTATCGTTTCTCTGCGACCCACTTCTGTTTTGTCCTCCTTCCTCAGCAGAGGTTTGGCGCTAGTGTGTCGCTAACAAATTTAACACTTTCTGACCGGACTTATTATTTAATGGCTTTGTTCTACGAAATGTCTGTACAATTTCATTTATTAAGTTTAAGTTTTTTTTTTCTGGTTCAAAACATAAAAAACTTCAAAACACAAAATAATGGGGTCAAATAAGACCCCAATGGTACTAGGAGGATTAATAAGGTGAAAGATGATGTATAAGTAAATAATTTGGAAATCTTGTAACACATTTGAAAACCAGTTTTAGGCATTACCATCAATAGTCAGAAAAAATCCGAATTATTTTGTGCTGTCCGTATATGATCTATAGAATTTATACACTCCAAGTACTAGACAAAAAAATTAGTTAAATTAAAAAACGAGTATCCCAAACTGCAAACGCACTTCCATCAATTATTCTTAATAGACAGTACTGTAACAGAATTTTTTGTGTGTCCCTGTAAATAACCGATGAATGGTATGCACACTATATTCTATACTGTGTCCGAGAATTATTGAATACATTACGAAATTATGAAAAACAAAAGCTAAGAACAGTGGTGGTTTTTCGATCTCACGTATTAATAACATGTTTCCGAAAGTTTTTTTTTTGTATCATTGTTATTCCTAGAATTTTCCCCAAAAGACAGATTGATCGTGGGGGGTCCGATTCCTTGGCTTCCTTGATCATCAGATCTAACACCGTTGGATTTTTTTCATGCGGGATTATGTGAAGGATTGTGTGTATCAGACGCCTTGTACTAATTTGTAGGAACTGAGACAGCATATCACAGCTGTTGCTCCATCCATAACTCTTCAGACGCTTTCAAATACATGGAATGATATCGAGTATAACTTGGACATAACTACTAACGTAACGAAGAGATCTCACATCGAGATGCATTAACTTTTGAACTTCTATTGTAAGTTAGTAAACACATTTTGTTTCGATACTATCTAGTTTTTGTTTTACATAATTTTGAAATGTGTCCAATAATTTTCGGACACCCTGTATAGTAAGCTTCTTGTATTGCATCTCAATGATATATATTCATTTCAATATGTTTGAAATAATATAACATCATTGAAATACACCGCAAACGATTTCCCTCCCGGAAACCGTAACATAACGGAATTCTTTTGAGTGTTTCCGAAAATGAACTGTACATTTTCAATATCGATCGTGCCCCAATAAACCTCAATAACATCTATCAATTGCAGGGCAGTCCGAGTATATTTACGCGAGTTAGAGCACGGACAGACAGACAGACAAATCGAATTCATAAACATTTTTCAACCATGTTGGAAAGTGTTAAAAATCTGGAGTAACTCCACTCGACATTCCGTACAGCTTATAGTTATTACTGTGGCATCATATAAATAGTAATATAACAATAAATAAAAACCTAGATCCTAATTTCACTAAGGTGAGCTCTAGAGACCTGAAAACGTGAGGAAGGTTTAATATAGGCGCATACATCCTTCCAATATGAAATCATTGTAAAAATAGCAAAATCGAGTCAGAGTACCTCAAAATGTAAAAATATACGTACATAATCGGGTTTTAATCATGAATACAATGCTTTTCTTACACGTGTATGTGTACGAAAATTAAATTAAAAATGCGATTGAACTACAGCTTTTTTTTCGGAATGTACAAAATCAGAGTGCACAAAATCAATATATATCAACTAGCAATATAAAAAAAGGCTACACTTGCATATAATATATTTATGCACAATCATACCACTGCATAAATTTTATTTACATTCTTTCAGTAATTATTACATTGGGATATAAAATTACCGTTGATATGTATTTACCAATAGATTTGTTTATTGAACATACCTGTACACTCTTAATTGTATTGTTGTTTGAGAGTTAATTATATTGAGTTGTCTAATTTTTTTAATGTAGAAAATTGTAGAAAAACAACTATAAATGGAAATAATAAATAAGTGTGTAAATAAAGCAATTTAAAATACTAAGAAACGCAGCATTAAAACGTAAATACCTATTAATGAGTAAATAGACAAGTGTTGCTAGCAAAAAAATTAATTTCCTTGGTAGGCTAGTACTTGATTTTAGCAGCTAATGCAATTAGCTGTCAATGAGAAAAATCTATGACTTCACGCTATGCATTGCTGTACGCTGTAGCTGAGATTCGCAAATTATTGAGCAGAACAAATCTTGCACAAAAGAAGCAATTTACTCCCACGTGATTTGTAGATTGGCACACCTTCTCCCGCTGAAATAGCGTTAAAAGTATTGTTGGTTCTCGCTACAAACTACTGTTTATTTTGTATCGTGCTACTCACTACCTTACATTGTTTAAAATGTAGCGCACTACACTACACTACAAACTACTGTAAAAAGTAGCGACAACTGTAGTTTCAGTACTTGTAGCGCTCTACTTCCTACCTCTGGGCTAGAGTTATAAATTTAGATAGACAGTGAGAGGCAGATAATAGATGCACACTCACGCAAACGTGCATGCAAAGAAACAGTAAAAGATAAATTTATTTCACTAAAAAACTTTTTGCTATAATTCTTCAGACACGCACACAAAAAGAGGTATATATAGCCTATATATATATATATATATATATATATATATATATATATATATATATATATTTCAGAAAATTACGTTTCGCCATACTGCTCACTCATACACATCCAAACATACAGACCGAGATTTATTTCACAAGATCACTTTTTGCTATATTAGTTTCAACACGCATACAGAAACACACCCACCTACCGAAAGAGATTTCTCCAAATAACCTTTCAAGATACTGATTGACTGACACACACAAACAAAGAGGAAGACATATAGATTTATCTAACAAAATTGCTTTTTGCTATATTGTTTGAGACACACACACAAAGAGAGAGGGAGAGAGTTATTTATTTCACAAATGACTTTTTGCTATTCTACTTTAAACTTATGCACATAAAGAAAGAAAGAGAGTGAGGGAGATTTATTTCCCAAAATTAACTTTTTGCCAGAAGGATTTTTTCGCACACACATATACGATGGAGGATCAAATGAAAACCGCAATTAATTTTTTCCCACTATTTTATTGCGGGGATAATGTTTGGTGGTACATTACTTTTCTATATAGCCCCCTCCCCTTTCAATGCACTTACGCCAGAGCACAGGTAGCGAGTTGATACCGCGTAAAAAGAAGACTTTTGGTTAGCTGTGTAGGCGACTCATGCACCGCAGATTAGACGTCTTCATTATACATGAATTTCTGATCTCCGAGGTGATCCTTTAATGGATCAAAGATGTTGAAATCTGATGGTGCCAAATCTGGCGATTACAACAGATGTGGAAGGCAGTTAAAAATTGGTCAATAATGTCGTACCGTTTGCGAATTTCTTGCACCATTCTTAGACTTCACGCTGTGACAGACAGGCGTTCCTATACTTCATCTGCTATGGATAGCAACCGATTTCACACCTTTAATCCATAAAAATCGAATGACTGCACGATGTTTCTCTTTGGTGCAACTGCGTAGTGGTGATGCCCTCTTTAATTAGCTGCTCGCACCTCCAACCCTACCTTCCCGCACTGCGTCGTACCTCCAGCTTGAGAAGATTTCATGGACCGTGTCTACCGCCAATTTCCAACCACCTAGAACGAAAAACATAATTTTAGTGACACTTTTGCGATTTTCATTTGATTCCTCCTCGTATTTATATATAACAATTTAAATATATTTTACTTTAGTCATATTTTATAGAAAAACTTTTCTGTCTTAATGTGAAAAAATCTTTTTTATTATTTCGCTTTATCTAAAAGTCTTTTTTATGTGGTCTAATGTAGTTTATTTAATCTACAAAAACAACTTTTCAAAAGTAAAAAAAAAGCCAAGCATAAAAAAAAAAAGTTGTGGCTAAAAAATGGTGTGATATCAAATTTCCAAGCTATTATATTACTTTTTAAACTTTTTTCCATTAAATAAGTTATCATATATATAAGTCGAGTGCCTACGTATATGTTAATAGAAATCGTTTTCTCCTGTACTAAATACATCCTAACGAGTTTCTGAAAATTCAATTTTTTTCAAATTATGCATGATGGGATTGGCGGCCATCTTTGCATATTATTCACAAAATTCTAAGCATCCAAATCCGTAGTTAAAATCCGAAGTTCAAAATTGTTATTTAAGCAAATATTTTAAGCGTTTCATTTATAGATTTGTATGATCTGAAAATTGTGTCTTAAGATAATGATGACTTATCTTAAAGATTCATCTTATGATTTATTTTTTACAGTAATTAATAATTTCAAACTAGTAAAAATGAATTTCTCAAAATATCAGTCTTATCTAATTTATCTGTCCGTAGTTAAAATCTGAAGTTCGAAATTGTTATAAACATATTACATTGCAAACATATTACGCTTTTACTTTAGAAATTTGGGTGCTTAGAAATATGAAAAGATGGCCGCCAAGCCCATCATGCATAATTTGAAAAAAATTGAATTTTCAGAAACTCGTTAGGATGTATTTAGTACAGGAGAAAACGATTTCTATTAACATATACGTAGGCACTCGACTTATATATATGATAACTTATTTAATGGAAAAAAGTTAAAAAAGTAATATAATAGCTTGGAAATTTGATATCACACCATTTTTTAGCCACAACTTTTTTTTTTTATGCTTGGCTTTTTTTTTACTTTTGAAAAGTTGTTTTTGTAGATATCATTTCTTTTTTTTAAAACAGAATAAACATAATTTAAATAATCTAAACTTGAGAAATAATTTAAAATTACATTTTACTTTCAGTCATTGTTTAAAAGATTAACTAGAAATACCAGTAGATTTTTAAATTAAACTAATAACAACATACTAAATGTGGCTTGTTATAATACTTGTTATCCCCCGTTAAAAAATATCACTGACTTATCGATGAAATGAATAAAAATGCAATACGTACATAGCGTGTCAGCTCTGCATTTGAAATCAAACGTGATATCACGCTCTTTTATTATTAACACTAGCTGGCTTCGCCCGCTAGCGGACCCCTAATTTATATCGGGGCCTCGAATCTTGTAAAACCTCGAATAAGATAAACCTCGAACCAAACGAACCTCCGACCTGGTTCTCCGCTGCCTTCGGCACCGGATAATCCCTTAATTTGCACATCGAATAGTATAAACCTCTAACCAAACTAACTTCCGACACGGGTCCCCGCTGCCTTCGGCGCCGTATAGCAGTCATGCTGCGCACGCTCAAGTTCCATCTTCCACCACCAGGTAGCGCAATCTGTTCTGTATGAACCTCGGGCACTGAAATCGTTAAGGCTATAGATGTCGAGTCGAATGAACTGTACCCCGTCGTGATCTAGCCCATAGAACCAGAGATAGAAAAGTGCCCCCTGGTGGTGAAAAAACGAACTAAAATCGGAAAGCTCTATTGATGTTGAGTCGAATGAGCCATACCCCGTCGTGATCCGACTCGTAGGAACAGATATAGGAAAGCGTCCCCTGGTGGTGAAAGCTAATCGCGCTTGGGGGGCAAAAGGGGGGATGAACACCGGAGATGCATAATAGGATTAAGCGGTCACAGACCTTTCCAACGATGTATCACATGAGGGGTATGTGCAAAATTTAGAAAATACCCCCCCCCCCCCTGCATATTATGATTAAGCGTTCACAGACTTTTCCAACGATATATCACATGAGAGGTGTCGACAAAATTTAGAAAAGTGCCCCCTTTGGGTGGGAGGGCTGAAAGTGGGAGGATGGACCCCGGAGATACATAATATGAATAGCGGAACAATTTTTAGAATTTCTGAAAGCTGATTTTTATTTATTTATTTATTTATTTATCTATTTTTTATTTTTTGTTTATTATTATTTTATTTTTTTTGCGTTGCCCTGTGCATGTTTGGAATTTCTTAGCAATTTCTTAGATTTACCTTATTTTATTCAATTAAACATTGTACTGTTACAATAAATTTAAATGGAAACTTCACTTCTAAAACAAAAATAATTTAACAACTGGATTTCATTAATTTATAGGAAAACTAGCAAGCTACGCCCGCTGCGCCCGCTGCGCTGGTCGGTTTCTACAAATGAACCCTGAATCAAACGAAATATATCGTTTAATTTGACCTTGTATTTGAAAGCAATCTGTATATTTACGTGGAATATCCTTCCACATTACTGAAAAATGACGCGATTGCGCTATTATATTTTCTAATGTGCAGTCAAAATTTTAGCTGTTAAGGACCAACTCTTTTATTTGGTCATTTACAGTTAGGGTTTGCTAAAGAATGATAAAACTATATGCAATATACTAAAACCATCACTAAAAATTATCGAAATAACAATGCAAACAAATTAACTAACAAAATCCATTCAGAAGAAGTTTTTATAAAGGCTAATCTTTGATAATCTGATTATTGAACTTTTCCACATAATTCTAAAACAACAAAACGATATAAAATATACTAAAACAATCCTTACAAATTATCTACTTAACAATGCAAGTCGCAAAAAATACGCCCAGTAAAAACTATCAAAAAGGCTAATATTTCGGAATCGGGTTCACTTGACTATATAACCTTCACACATAACTGTTGGACTAAGCAACGTAAGACAATATATAGTACATTAACACCATTTCTGAAATAGCATCTAACTAACAATACAATTCTCATCAAAATCCGTTCAGTAGAACTTTTTTAGAAGGCTAATCTTTCATAATCGGAATCAAATATTGAAAAGGCTAATATTTGATAAAAAAAATGGTCACCCGATTTTCGAATTTCCCCCTATAATTCTAGAACTAAGCAACGTTATATAATAAAACGTTCCCTAGAAAATTATTTAACAGTATAGGTTCCATCGAAATACATTCGGCAAAATCTTTTAAAAGGCTAATCTTTCATAATCGGATTGATCTGATTATAGAACTTCCCAGAATAATTATATAACTAAGCTACGTAGAACGATATGTTATACATTAAAACCTTCCCTTAAAAATTACCTTAGTTTAAGTTCTACGAAAATGCATTCAGCAGAACTCGAGTTATAAGCAGCCGGAACGAAATTTCATATATGTAGAAGTAAATAGAAGTATATTGCCATTAATATAGTTTGCATTTGAATAAAAAAAGGTACTTTTCGGTTAGCCGGGCACCAGTGATATATGAACACACACACACACACACACACACACACACACATATATATATATTCATACATATAAATGTATATATATATATGTATGCATATACATGTATTTGTGTAGATATATGTGTATATATGTGTGTGTATATATATATATATCACTGGTGCCCGGCTAACCAAAAAGTACCAAAAAAAATAAATACTGCGAAAATGCAGTCGTACACTTGAAAAAAAAAACACCTTTTGGCCTAAAATCTCTCATCAAAACTGTTTTTCTTTTTTTTTCTTTTCTTTCTTTTAAAAAAAAAAAATTAGTAACAGTTTTTTCTTTTATTTTTCCAGATGTATAGCCATTTCAATTCTTTCTGCAACAAAAAAAGACACTTTTTGGCTTAAAATCAAATTGTTTGGGGTCAAAAGTAAAATCAAAATCGCCAAAAACAAAAGATAAATCGCCAAATTTGTTTCAATAGAAATCTTGCCCCTTGAATAATGTTTTAAGCATTATGAACATTTCTAATCATGTTTAAATTAAATATTTTCGTTTTATAATATTCTCTCATCAAAACTCTTTTTTTTTCTTTCTTTCTTTCTTTTTTTTTTTTTTTTTTTTTTTAAATAAAATTAGTAACAGTTTTTCTTTTATTTTTCGAGATGTATAGCCTTTTCATTTCTTTCTGCAACAGTAATGATCGCCAAAAAATTAGCAATGGTAACCTTTTCGGCCAAAATAACAGAACTTTCTATCATAATTCGATAGCTAATATACGTAGAACGTTGTGTTACATACTAAAACCTTCCCTGAAAAATTATCTCTCGAACAGTGCAAGTTCCATCAAATTCCATTTAGCAGATCTCGAGTTATAAAGGAATGGAACGAAATTTCCGTTTGTGTTTTATATATATAGCGAGGCTAACGAAAAGGACAGGCTACCGCGGTGCGTTCCACTTATCTTTTTTTACAGACCGCTAGAGTGACGTGATGCTCTTTTCGTACACCTGCATTGGTGGATTCGAGCCTCACGTGATTCCCGCGGTCTGTAAAAAAAGATACGCGTAAAGCACCGCGGTAGCCTTTCTTTTTCGCTAGCCTCGTATATATAGTAGATGACGTGAAAGGTATTCCTGCGAACGAAATGCCTGTCCTTTACCGTGTTTTTTTTATTTTTAGAAATACATGAATCACATTTAAATCATTTCAAAATTTTTGTTTACGTTTGGAAAGAAATTTTAAATGGCGATTACTCTTAATGTATACATTTTAGAAGGTACATCTTTCCTCAAAAACTAATTTATTTTTAAAGATCTTTCTAAAAACGTAAATTATATATTTAAAGCATAAACACTACGTCTGATTACTTTATTTTACAATATTTATAAGAACACGCATTTTATCAGACAATTAAATACACTAAACAAACATGAGTGAAAAATTGACCTGGGCCTGGACTCGAACCTGGGACCTTATGCGTACCATACCGACGCTCTGCGACTGAGCTACCCAGATCCATATCCGTAACCGGCAATTTCTCATACTTATTCATGTTAGAAACAATCATCTGCCACAGTTTGCAGTCATATTTAATTATTTGATAAAATATGTGTTCTTATAATTGTGAAGTTTTATTTTAAAAAAAAAAATATCTTCAGAAGAAAATGGCTGACTTGCAGATGAAATTTGATGTGGTTATATTATAACCTGTAACTGATTTGTGCTATTTTAATACAGATGGTACATGGTCGTTGGCGGGTTTTATCTCTGTTTTGGCATAATTTTTTAATCGCCAAGTTAATTAACAGTTTTTTGCTAATTAAGGATAGAAAATATTTTTTTTTTTTTACACTGAATTTTATAAAAGCACATAGATTACGTAATTACTTGTCCAAAAATGCAATCCTTTTTTTATTCTGCCCAATATTAAGGCCTGCAGCTTGTTTGAAAAAAAAAGTTTGACGAAGAAAATAGTGATCATTTTAAGTAACTCGACGTTTTTAAAAAAAAGCTATATCTCTGTTTATAAATCACTTATGAAGATGAGTTTGGTCTTAAATTGAAGAAATTCTTCCTTAGATTCTTCTAGTTTTCGTTTTTTTTTCTACGACGCTTGGTTTGTTTGATATCTGATATTTTAATCTGGCATGTTTTGTCGATTTAACATTGCGAAGTTGCTTTCTGTATATAAGCATTAGCGGTCTTTATTCCAGTTCTTGGCGTTGTTTGTGTGGCGTTTTTTTTTTAAGCTTGGCTTGGCAGAGCGACCGCCCTGCTTGATGAAGGGATAATGCATTAAACTATCCGAGGTCTTCCGAAAAGTTACCTTAATTTAGTTTTCGCCGATAGCTGATCATAAAAAGAACTGTTGAATGTTTGATAATTCAGGGTTTTATTTAATTTATTAGGGGCATGTCTAAAGCAGTAAGTGCTAGGATAACTGTATTTTAAAACAATGTTGAGCTGCATTTTCTTAACACTTTAATTTTCACATGGGATCTACCGGAGATATTTTCACTTTTAACACGTTCGAATATAGTTGAAGAGTTATGAATTCGGTTTGTCTGTCTGCTGTCTGTCTGTCCTCTAACTCACGTAAATATACTCGGATTCTATGCAATTGATATATGTTATTGTTGTTAACTATGTCATGTTCGGTATTGAAAAGGAAGTCTATAGAGTGGTTATAATTCGTTTACAGGAACAATCAAAAGAATTCCGTTAAATTGTGGTCTACAAGGAAAATCATTTGCGGTGTATTTAAATGATGTTACGCTATTTCAAACATATTAAAGTTTGTATAATATTACTAACAAGGAGGTCTTCACAAGCGCATACTCAGAAAAATTTGAAAACCTTACAGAATATTCTTTTTATGAGGATATATATGTTTATAAGAAAAATTGCTGCGGAACCTCGATATGACGTCCGTAAAAAAATTATGAAAATTTCGTATTTTTGACGATTTACGGCTGGTTGGCAACATAATGAAAATAAAACCGCTTTTATGATTAATACTGCTTTTGGAAAAACGTTTCCTACTTTTTATACTGCACAAGTTTAAATTTAACTTAAATAACACTTTTATAACTACGGTTTTGTCACATACATTTATATGTATACATAAAGAAAATTAATGATCGTATTCTATTGTTTATAAGAAAATTTAAATTGATTAAAAATGCCTCAAACAAAAAATTAATTCCAGATTTTGAGCACTGTTAATTTGACTTCGATATTGTTATTGTCCAAGATGACAAGAGAAGGGTAGTGTTGTCATGGAAACAACGACTTATTCAATATTGAAAGGTATAAATCTAGCGTTCTTAATCGGGCTGTTAGTGTTAAAATACACGTAAAGTTTATCCAGCCTGTGAAATCGTATAAAATTAAATAACTTCAACAACACGCAACTTGTATATGTATATTATAGAATAAGCTTATAGAAAAATAATAAACTATTTGATTGTTTAAGTTTAAATTCATAAAGTACTGCACCTTTAAATACTCATTTAACCAGGAATTTTCAAATGCATTAAAATTGCTTGAATTTGGCGAGGGCAAAGTGTTTCTCGCCAAATTGCGTCTTTTTGCGCCAAATACTCGAAAGTATTTTATTTGTTTACAGATTTTCTACTGGGGATTCCGCAGCTAAATTTGACTGATGCTTTATTACGTACATGTGTATTTTCATTTGTATAATTTTTTCAAAATATTCAAAGTATGCACTTTAAAGTGACCTTTCTTGTAAGATGTTATAGAATATGCTTAGTATAAAACAGTTTGTGCATAGCATTCGTTGTTCATTTACAGAGACGCACAAACGGTTACAGTACTGTCTATGAATAATAATTTCTGAAAGCGTGTTTTCAGTTGTTGTACGCGTTTTCAAATTTAACTAATTTTTTGCGTATTTCTTGGTGTGTCTATATTCTATAGATTAAATACAGGGCTACACAAAAGATCTCAGGTACCTTTCCTTTTATTGACGGAAATTGCTGAAGGTGAATTTTCAACTGTTCTATGTGTTTTCTGACTAAATTAAATTTTAGCATATTATCATTATGTATTATATATAGAAAACTATAGATCATGTCACTGCTGCACAAAACAATTCGAATATATTTCCGCTCAATTGATGATAAATACGGAAATTGGGTTTTTAAATGTGTTACATTTTTTCCAAATTGTATACTTAGACAGCATCTTTTACCTTGTTAAACTGTGAAGTTTTGTTTCAGTATTATGAATGTGTTGGAAACAGTTTCATAACCTATGTTTGACGCATGATTTTTTGTTCTTGGTTAAATTTTTGTTCCCGATTTGGTCTCTAGTTAAAACATATAAATACATTATTTTTTATTTGGTTGTTTTGATTACTGCAAACTGCCATTGGGCACTGGAGTAATAATGCCTTGACAATTTTCATACACTAATAGGCTAAAACTGTTTATTATGATAACCATAAATCGTGATATAAAATCAGAATTCATATTTCGCAAACCATGGTGAACACAAAATTTAGGCAACGTCGAAGTGTTACGTGTCAGAAATACACGAGAAACTTTGAAAAATTATAAAAAGCATCTGGTTAAGACAGCAAGTATTGATTAAATAACAGCACCTTTATTGTATCCCCTAGAAGACAACAGATGACCCTGAACTTTCTTGTGGCGAAATTGTCAAGAATTCTGAAGCAAAACCGAGACGCACACGGGAGGGTGCATTGGTAACTGAAGTGTTAAATTCACTTGGATCGAAACCAGAACCATTATACAGGGTGTCTCAAAAGTCCTTGACAAATTTTAAAATTCAATAAAAGATCAAGCAATTGGCATACGAGAATGTGGTTTGGACGAAAATGCTACTTATAATCAGAAATTTTGTTTAAGCAAATAAGAAAATTAGTTCCATAACTTTCTCATATATGGCGCTGCGTCTGGAAAGTTATCGAATAGATAGAAAGACTTTATACATAACAATGGGAAAAGGCGCATAATGCGTATGCATAGTTTTGGTCCAAACTATGGCAACCCACATTCCTGAACTTAACAATATTCGTGGTTTGGACGAAAGTGTTTCTCATAACTGAAAATCTTGTTTAAGCAAATAAAAAAATTAGTTCCTAAACTTTCTCATATATGGCGCTGCTTCTGGAACCCACATTCCAGAACTTAACAACACTCGACTATCCATCTTCACTCGTCTAATGGAACTCAGGAGGCGCGTATTGTTCAGTTCTACCTATTCGATAACTTTACAGAAGCAGTGCCATCTATGAGAAATTTCTGGAACAATTTTTTTTATTTGTTTAAATAAAATTTTCAATCATGAGAAACATTTTCATCCTAGCCGTACTCCCGTACGCCAATTGTTTGATCATTTATTGGATTTTAAAATATGTCAAGGACTTTTGGGACACCCTATATTATATGGATAATGGTCGATAACTGATAATAAAGGTACTAAACAATCTTGTTCAATTCCTACTATTAGTTCACTCTCTCTATATATTTATATATCTTGTTCAAATTTTCAATCGTTAATAAAATACTTTCTATTCATCCACTCAAGTTCGAATACATTTTTTTACACTTGTAGTGGATGACACTTGATGTTAATACAGTTTTTTCAAACATTAATTTTAGTTTTATATGGGAGAAATAAAATTTCTCCCATTGTTTTCATAAATGAAATGAAAGATTTTCCTCAAATTAGTGATGCCAAAAATATAAAATACCGCAACGATGATTATAAAAAAATGTTCAATAAACATAACGTGGGACATTAATGCTGCACGGGTATATTTTGTATATTTATGATTAAAAAGTAGGAATTGACTTAATTTTTTTATATTACTTGTATTTATAAACTAAATTAACTTAAAACAGCTTTTGCCTGTTTATTTCTGCAACCACAAATATAAAATATTAAAGAAATACTTTTCACCTTAATATGCTTTTGCAAAGGAAAAAAAAAATAGTGGAAGTTTAAGATAATTTTTATCCCTTAATGGGAAAATAAGCTTTTTTATTGTTCGTTTTAGCGAAGAGTGCTTTTTATGTGCTCTAATGTGGTTTACTTAATGAAGGGATAATGTATTAAATGATCCTGAGGCTTACCAAAAAGCTGCTTTGATTCAGTTTTCTCCTGAAACACTTCGTAAAAGAATCCTGTGAATTTTCGATAGCTGAAGGTGTTATTTAACTTAATAGAAATATCTCTAAAGCAGCAAATGTTAGGATAAGTATACTTAAGGATTCCCACTACATTTGAATGCTATTTGTTTAATAAATAAAACAATTTTTTGTCAAATAAACTGGCAAGTAAAAATAGAATTGAATTTTTTGATTGAATTATTTTATGCTATTTCTTTATAATTTTTAAGCAATAAGGAAAAATGATGCAATATTTGATACTTGCCAAAAGTACCCTCACGACAGAAATAATGATAGCTTACAAATTGTTTTTTGCATAAAAATACAGTTTGAGTTACTATGAACATAATAAACTACAATCTATGGTACAAAATAAAAACTTCCATAAATGTACAATCGTGTACAGTCGACAAAAAAAAAAAAAAAAAAAAAAAAAAAAAAAACTTCATACATTTTAATTTCTAAATTGTCACAAGAAAAAAAACATTCGAGTAGAAATTACCTCTTCTTTCAATGTACGAGTGTGGATCAATAAGTAATGCCTCCTGTGTCTAAAAAACTTTATTAATTGAACATATAATATCAAAAGTTATTATAAATCATAGCCTGAACTGTCCTCTACACAAAATTACTGCTCAATATAGTCACCATTCATTTGCACACATTTGCGCCATAGATCAACTCAGATATCAAAACCATTTTAGAAAAATTCAGGGTTTTGCTTCTTGAACCAGGATTTTAAAGCTGTTTTAACGCCATCCAAGTCATTGAATCTGAAACCACGTAGGCTGTCTTCCATTGGTCCAGACAGGTAAAAGTCAGAAGGGGCCAAATCAAGGCTGTAGGGTGCTTCAAATGCGTTCAGGAGCTCTTGACAAACTTCAACTCTCCTTCTCCGATTATCAACAGTCAATTGCTTGGGAACCCACTTAACTCAAACTTTGTGATATCTCAAGTCAGAAATCATTCCCTGGGCAGAACCATACGAGACGATCAATGCATCAGCAACATCCTGAACTGTAACGCGTCTGTCGCCTTGAATCAGTTCATCAGCAAGTTCTCGATTTGCACCTGTGACTTATGTTGTCGGCCATCCCCTTCTCGTTTTATTTGCAATTTCTGTTTCTCCAAACTTCTTCACCCAACGCCGGACGTTGGTAATATCCATTACAGCGTCTCCATAAACATTCTTGAAGCGTCTATGAATTTCCTTAGGGGCAAAAATTCGATGACGACTCTTTCTTTTAGCTTTATATCCATGGTTCTAATCTGCTGATCTGAAAAGGAAAATACTATATCAGTATAGTAAGGTTACCTCTATAATATCAAGCATAGATAGTTCAGTAGTTGAGAAAGAAATAAAATTTATAGCAATGGAGGCATTACTTATTGATTCACCCTCGTATGTTAAAAATGTGAGTTGGGGTCGTCTTCATATTGAAATTGTGGCAACTTTTCAATCCTAACGACTAATTTTTACATCATATCTCACCTTTTTGGGTAAATTTTACCTTAGTATACCAAACCGGCAGACATTCGAACTAGTAGTTTTGGAATTATGAAGGTTTTAAGTTTGGAAAACTCAAAATGTTAAATTCATTTGTAATTGTTCGTTGCATGACAAATTGCAATGCGGATAGCTTTTTAAACGTAACTGAAAAACTACTGGGCGAAACGAATTGTAAATTTTGATTCCCATAAAATAAAGCTTCTAGAATTAGATTTCTGCTTTTAAAAAATTATAGGTTAAAATTGAAGCTTTTTCGAATGTTTAAAAAAATATATAATTTCGAAATAATTTTCGAAAACAATATGAATTGTAATCTATAATTCTTTTTTTAACTTAAATCGATTTATTGTAGCTTCAAATATGTAAATCCAAAATTATAAATTCATGCCGCAAAGTAATTATTACAGTTAAGATTAAAAACCTATTGCAATCTATTTTGGAAATTTTAACTGAATTTAACATCAGAAGTTCCTAATTTTAAATCTCCAAAATGCCCAAACTGCATGACCAAATGACTTCCTGCTTGGTATTCAAAAGGCAGAATTTACCAAAAATTGTAAATATGGTGCCAAAATTAAGTATTCATGTTTAAAATTTCTGAATTTGGTACAATTTCAGTATGAAGACTGGAGCTGATGCTTTTTAACAGAAATTAAAAGAAAACAATTTCTAGTAGAATGGCTATTTCCATTTCTTTTCTTGGACAATTTGGTGATTAAAATGTATGGGTTGATCATCCACACCTTTTTTTTTCCGAATGTAATCATCCAAATTATAACTATGATGATTTTTCATATATTTTCTAAAGTAATTTTTTAAAAAATAGTTGTAAACTTTCAGTAATCTCTCAGATATTTAAATAGGAAATTTATTACATTCACAATTATAACATGATTTTTAATCGACCACTTTCATTTAAATATATTAAACTTAATATTTGAAGACATAAGGTAGGTGAGTCAAAGGTGACCATGGTTAAGCTTTGAGGACGTTTAATAAATTTCTAGTTAGGTGCGTGAAATTTTTTTGTAACCTTTTACACTTATATGTAACACATATCAAGTATACTTTTCTGTGTAAAATGAAATTTAATTATTTTTATAATACAACTAGGGGGCCTACCCCCTGCGAGCTACGCTCGCCAACCCCCGCTCAAACTTCGAGGCCTCTAAAAACATGACAGCGTGCTTTATTTTAAAAATATTGGTAAATCTGTAATTGGGTTGCCATGCTTTTAACATTTTAATGGGACATTTTTCGATTATCATGGCCTCATACACAGCTGTTGCGACAACTGACGACTGTTTTCGGGATTGATAAGTAAAATCAATTACTACTTGACAACCAGCTTGTATAAAATGGTTAGGTTTAAATTGGGACTACCTCTCGGACATAACAACAATCTCTATTCTATTCTTCCTTTGCGTTTAAGGATGAGAAAAATTCCATATGCTTAAGAACCACGGTATTGAAAAGTACTATGTTATAGACATTTTCAGTAACAGGTTTTAATTTTCTCTCTATTTTAGTGAACCATCATGCATATTTTCATGTTATTTTAAATATGTAAATTATTTGTTTTAATTAATATGTAGATACGAATTTTCTAATAATTATTTATCATACAAAATTAATTAAATATTTTGTGCATGCATGCCTGCATTTATTCGGCATCAATTGATGAGATATTTAAACAAATTGGATATCCGCGGTAATTTTACACCATGTTCTGTCACTTGAATATTGTACATAAGAAAATCGGGTACTTTTCCATTATAGGATCCTTTGCTTTTAGGTTTGGCGTAATTCGAGCTTCAAAAAGGGATAGATTCGTTAATATACATAGATTTGTTGCCAAAAGTTATGAAAATAAACCCAATGAACTTTTGGTGCTTTTCTATTATAGGGGTCTTGACGCTTTTTTAAAAAGCTTGGCGGAAAAAACCAAGCAGGATAGAAAACCAAGCAAGATATTTTATTCTTCCGTTCAGTTGGGCAATTATTATTTTATATATTATTTTCAAATATCCGAATTAATGATTTTTTAAATTCGTTTAGTTAAATTTTACAAAAAAAATAACAAAAGGATATCAATAAATAATAATTACTATTAATTCCTTTTCCTCCCTTTGCGTTTACCTAAATGACGTCATTTGGACGAATTTATTCAAAATATTTTCAGTTTATAAATTAAATTAAATGCTGACAGACGATTGAATCCTGTGACGATAGAAATGTGATTTTTTTTTCAAATTTTCCTGAAAAACATAATTTAATCACAATCTTGTCTTCATTATCGATTGAAATAAAAGATAAATTTAATTTAAATTTGAAAATGACGAATAAAAAGAAATCAATAATCCCTATCTTCAATTTTTCTCAATTTTTTTCCCTTTCTTGTCACAAAAAAACTGAGTAATTAGTTGCCATCATTACAGAAATGTCATTAAAATTAGAAAAAAATTAATATCTCGAAAACTAATTCCAATTTCAAAATTCTATTACCAGTTTTGACATCCGCGGATTTTTATGAACAATTGGTATTAATTTCACCATCAAGCGTTTAATATTTTATTAAAAATAGCCTTGAAACATAATCAGTCGTTTAATTAGTCGTTTCATAAAATCGTTTCATAAATTCGTTTCATAAAATCGTTTCACAAATTCGTTTCATTAGGATTATATATATATAGGGTAGATTTCAAAATTGTATTATAGTATGGGCCACCTTTGGCGCATAGTGTTCCAAAGGTGACCCATATATTGAAATCACTTTCAAAATGTGAAAAATATACTTAGCAAACTAATTTTACTTCTAGAAGAGTATTACAATGTTCAATTAAAAGTAAGTATTTAATTACAAAGAAATTGCAAGGAAATAATTACAATAAACATTTTTCGAAATATACCTTTGTATTCGAATTCCATGCCGAAAGTGCAGATGAAATTTTCGATTTTGTCTAGTTAAATAAGTCCCTGACATTGTTCAAGCGCATATTGCAAGCATTGATTACACAATCACATATCCGTTATTTTGTCTTTCTTGCATAAATGACAAAACCAGTTTACGTTTGACTGGTGATTGCACTTGTGCCAGGCATGACAGTATCAGTTTGTTTAATAGTCTCTTTTATCAGTATACCGGATTGGTTTTTGATTTTTTTATTATGCTGCTTACTATTCTGCTCTGATGATTCTTTCTCTCTTTTGACATATTTCGAGTTTTTCTTCTTAATCTTCTTATCTTCTGACATAAAAAGATTTTGAACCACCATTTTGTGAGTGGTAGTTTAGAGATTTTCTTCTGAGAGTTACTGACTTCTTTTAGGGGATCTCTGGTGTTCTCAATAGTGTCAGATTTGTTGGAGAAGTCTTTAACATTCTGTTTTCAAAAGGACCCTTACTATATTAATTTTCATATTTGTTTCCTAAGATGGCCCACGTGAGCCACTTTGGGAACATGCATATGGTCGTCATTTGCACTACGTAAAACTAGTAATCTGATATATTTATTAGAATTGAAGTAAATACTGTTAAAGAGAAAGAAATAAGCTTTCAGAAAACTTATCACTACTAAAAATTCTAAGAATTTAAACATATCTAAATTAAAATATCTTCTTACCTAAAAATTAGAACAACTGCTCCTCAAAAGTGAAATCACTGCATACAATGGCGGACGATCAATGTGACCTCTTCAAATTCAGATACGTGCACTGGAGACACGTGATTTACAATAAAGTGATGTTTGTGATTAAAAATGAAATTAATTCTATTTTTTGGAGGAGGGGTACCTCAGGAACACTGGCCACCTTTGGCTTACCTACCTTACATAATATTTGAAGATAGAATATTTTTCCTGACTGATTGCTTATTAGAATTTTGTTTTCAGGAAACACATTTAAAGTTTTTTCCCCTGAAAATCTATTAGAAATATTCATATAAAATTCTTAAAACTCTGCACTTTAACCCCTTCAGGGGCAAAGTACTCTTGTAGCTAAAATATTGAAATGATTGGCTGACACCAGGATTCACTAAAGCATTTATTTTAAAATATGTAAAAGCTTTTCCTCATGTACCTCATAAATTCAAAATTTAATTATAAAATTCTGGTGTCATTGTGGCATTTTGGGATTAAAAGTAAGTGGTATATATAATATACCAGTGCCCTTCAAGGGGTTAATATGTTATACCTTGAAACATTTTTTGCTTACTTTTCTCTAACCACGTGTATAAATAGAAAAAAAAAATAAGTTTCGTCCTAATATTCTTTTGCAAAAAATATATATATTAGAACTTGAAGATAATTTTTATCTCTTAATGGGAAAGAAGATTTTTTAATATTGGCTTTAGCCAAAGGTACTTTTTATGTGGTCTGTTGTGGTTTACGTAATGAAGAGATAATGCATTAAACGATCTGGAAGACATTCCGAAAACCTGGCTTCATCTAGTTTTCGCCGGTAGCACTTCATAAAATGAAACTGTGAATTGCCGATAGCTGAAGGTGTTATTTAATTTACTAGAAATACCTCCGAAGCAGAAACTGTTAGGATAAGTATGCTGAAGAACAGTGATAAGTTATATTTCCATAAATATAATTCCAGAAGAGAATTTTCCAATATAGGTTTTATGTTTGGAACTTAAAATTTTAAACTCATTTGTAATCGTTGCAAAGCAGATTGCAGTGCGGGTAGATTTTTAAAGCATTACTGAAAAACTACTTGGCGAAATGAGCAGTAATTTTTCAAGCTTCAAGAATTCTATTTTTGTTTTAAAAAATTGTAGATTACAATTGAAGATTTTTCAAAAATTAAAAAAATATACATTTTTTAAACGAATTTTCGAAAACAATATGAATTGTTATCTATATTTTTTTAAACATAAATCGATTTATAGTAACTTCAAATATGCAAATCCGAAAATTATAGCCCATGCCACCAAGTAGTTATTATAGTTATGCTTAAAGTATCCGCACACCTTTGAAACGTCTTTTTCGATGAAAATATCGATTTTTCATTTTTGCAATAATATTAAAATTCGATCTTCTATCTATCGAATTCTGCTTTAATTCTGTCTGTATCTGAATTAGAACCCGAGTTACAGCCGTTTAAAGTTACATCTATGACAGCTTGCCGAAGAATTTTACAACAGGAAATATCGTTCTGCAAACCGGAAGTAAGCATGTATGTTTACATTCTTCATTTTCGAGATTTAGCATATAAATTGTATTATATGTTCAAGAAAACACATGAAATATATAATTAAAGCTTTAAATAATAATTATTATTTTTATAGCAAGAACCGCCTTTAACCCCTTCGCGACGAACGTCTTTTACAGAATTTTTAATCCTTTACCACCGGTTTTTTAAAACAGAAGTTTTCATCGTATTAAATCGCAAAAATGTTGACAATTAATGAGGCAAATCTTTCAATAAAAAATAACTGGTGGGAATAATCGAGGATTCTGAGCATCTTATGCGTCACGTGTACGTGTCGCTCGTCCCCAAGGGGTTAAAAGTTATTTTTAGATTTTACTCAAAATGAAGTTTTTCAGATTTTTACTGCTACGCAAAACAACCTATAGCAAAAAATCATGCATGAAATACCTTGAATTTTTGAAAAATTATTTTACAAATGTTTATTGAGAGAAAAGCCTAGAATTATGATGCAATATAAATTAGTTTTATATTTACACTGGTATAAGTTAAAAAGTTGCAAGAAATTTTACGAATTCTTCATTACACTAGTACTTCAAGTGCCATAGCTTCTGCGATAGAGATGCTATTATAATGCGGCTAGTCTGTATTCTGTAAAAGACGTTCGTCGCGAAGGGGTTAAAGGCGGTTCTTGCTATAAAAATAATAATTATTATTTAAAGCTTTAATTATATATTTCATGTGTTTTCTTGAACATATAATACAATTTATATGCTAGGTATTTACTATATTACCTAGAGAAAGGTATTTACTTTATTATGCAATTTACAAAAAGTGAATACATTGATTTGATTTTGAGTTATCTTGTTTTGCACAAATGTCAGTTTTTCACATAATTTTGACAATTTTTTACTTAAAAAAACTATTTCTGCGTAATTTCTAAAATGTTTATATATTTTTCAAAGTTTTAACTTAAATATCATGCTAAAAAATTGGTATAAAGAGAAAATTTCAAAAATTTCAAAAAATCACCTCCGAAGGTGTGCGGATACCTTAAAAACCTGTTGCTTAAAAACCTATTGCAATCTGTTATGCAAATTTCAACTGAAATTTAACATTAGAAGTTTCAAATTTTTAATCTTCAAAACGCCCAAACTACATGCCCAAACGACTTCCCGCTTAGTAAACAATGGTAAACAAAGGTTAGTTTTTTTCCTAATTCGAAATTAGATTTACTTCCCTTGAGTGTAACATTGAAAATAATGCTAAAATATTATATAGAGGAACTTCGGGCATTATGGACTAGTCAGGTAATATGGAATACCAAAATTTCTGTTTGGTAAAGGGCTGCCACCAAGCTTCAATATCATAAACTACTTAGGAACGTTTCCAGAATGCCCCCCTGAACGCGTAGTTCGTCTGTCAGTGTCAGGACGCGTTGTGAATAAATATTTGTTTTTCGTTTTTGGAAAGTTTCAGGAGATAATTTTTCAATATTTTTTATTTATTATTAGAAGTAATATTTTTACATTGAAATTAAGCATAATGTACACGGAAATAGTGACAGTTTATCTGTGCTTTTTAACAGTTTAGGATGTAATACCCGTTTTTTAGCTCGCGATTCACACCAATAAATATAGAGTAATTTTTTTCCAAAACCAGCGGTGTTGGGTTTTATGGAATACCAGTCTATACTAATATTATAAAGTAGTAAACATTGTTTGTTTGTAGGGGGTAATCTCTGGAACTACTGAAGCGATTTCAAAAGTGATGGTGGGAAATTGATGGTGACAATCCCTGCTCCAACATAGGCTATATTTTATGTCGGTGCCACTACCCCCCAGGATGGTGCAGAAGCGAAAAACATTCTAAAATTTCGATTTTTTTTATACTGAAGGAGCTAGAAACAAGAAATTTGGCGTTGTAGTTACTTATAAGATGTAAATGCTCTCTAAGAACAAATTAAAAAAAAATTCGAAATTTAAAAGGGTGAAATGAGCGAAAAGCGTTATAAAAACATTCTAAATTACAATTTCTATGAAATATCTGAAACTACAGAACCGTTTTCAAAAGTGATGGTGGCAAATTGATGGTGACAGTCCCTGCTCCAACATAGGCTATATTTTATGTCAGTGCCACTGAAGAAGCTAAAAAGATGAAATTTGGCATGGTAGTTACTTATAAGATGTAAATGCTCTCTAAGAATATCTCATAATTCTCCATGATTATGGAGGCGCAAAGACATAACCTTATATTTGTGATTCGTGTAAATCTGAAGTATAAACTGAAATATATTGGCTGACTACCTGGGCACTATATTTTGAACATGCTCTCTTGATACCATTGCATCTACTTTTTGCCAAATCCTGTTCGTTTTCTTCATTTTTTACCACCTATTCCATATTTCCCGATTATATCATAATACCCTTCAAAAAAGTTTTTCAGTATTATTATTTCTTTACGTGTGATGAAATTTCGTAAAATGGTTTTTGACTACAAATAACTAATCACAGATAGTTGATATTTGTGATTGTAGTGGGTTTTCGGGTTGTAAACAATATCGAGCTGTGATATTGCCTCAAACGTAAATGGTATCCCATAACACACGAAACTCCCCTAATTCATATTTTATTACTTTCTTCTATCTTTACTAGAAGAAAGTATTGGATTCATGAAAATTTTCGACTTCCGGTTTTCGACGGATTTATACGTTTTAGAAGGTCCTGAATACGATTTGACTGTCTTTAGAAAATGTCTGTCTGTCTGTCTGTCTGTGACAAAAATTTTGTGGGCTCTCTATCTCAAGAACTAATGCACGAAATTTAACAAAACTTTATATTCAGTTAGTCCCTGATATAAATTGTTGCTGATTAGTTTTTGGTTGAAATCGCTCGACAGGTGGCGCTGCTATGCTGCATTTTTCTCGATTTCTGCAATACCTCTATCTCAAGAACTAATGCACTTATTTTCATCAAACTTCAGATTCAGTTAGATCTTGACATAAGTTGTTGTTGATTAGGTTTTGGTCTAAATCTCCCTACAAGTGGCGCTGCTATGCTGCATTTTGCAGGATTTACACGAGTATAGCAATAGTCATAACTCAAGAACTATTTCTCGGAATTTAATAAAACTTTAGATTCAGTTAGACCTTGATATAAATTGGTGCTGTTTCGTTTTCAGTGTTTGCGAAACCTGTGTGAGACAGAAGAAAGTTTTGGGATTGGCACATTCGACTAGTTATTATTTGTTTACGTGTGATGAAATTTCGTAAAATGATTTTGACTACAAATAACTAATCACAGATAGTTGATATTTGTGATTGTAGTGGGTTTTCGGGTTTTAAACCATATCGAACTGTGATATTGCCTCAAACGTAAATGGTATCCCATAATACCCGAAACTCCCCTAATTCATATTTTATTAGTTTCTTCTATCCTTACAAGAAGAAAGTATTGAATTCATGAAAATTTTCGACTTCCGGTTTTCGACGGATTTATACGTTTTAGAAGGTCCTGAACACGATTTAACTGTTTTTATAAAATGTATGTCTGTGAGTCTGTGACTCTCTCTGTATGTCATAAGCATTTTGTGGGCGCTCTATCTCAAGAACTAAGGCACGAAATTTAACAAAACTTTATAATCAGTTAGTCCCTGATATAAATTGGTGCTGATTAGTTTGTGAAAATTGCCCAACAGGTGGCGTTTCCATACTGCATTTTTCGCGATTTCCGCAATAGCTCTACCTCAAGAACTAATGCACTGATTTTCACCAAACTTCAGATTCAGTTAGACCTTGACATAAATAGACGCCGATTACGTTTGGGCGTAGATATACTAATAGGTGGCGCTGCTATTCTACTTTTTTCATGATTTGCACGATAGCTATATCTCAAGAACTAATGGACAGAATTATTACATTTTAGTGTAGATATACTAATAGGTGACGCTGCTATTCTACTTTTTTCATGATTGTACGATAGCTATATCTCAAGGACTAATGCACAGAATTTCATCAAACTTCAGATTCTGTTAGACCCTGATATAAATAAATGCTAAGTATCTTTTGGTGTAAATAGCCTAACAGGTGACGCTGCTATGTTACTTTTTCATGATTTTCACGATAACTATATCTGAAGAACTAATGCACGGATTTTCATCAAACTTCAGATTCAATTAGACGTTCACATAAGTTGTTGATTAGGTACTGGTGTAAATCTCATAACAGGTGGCACTGCTATGCTGCATTTTTCAGGATGTACCCCATTTTAGAGATAGTCATATCTCGAGATCTAATGAACGGAATTCAATAAAACTTCAGATTTAGTTAGACTTTATAGCGAATCAGTATAAAGTAGTACTGATTCGCTTTAGTGTATGCGAAACCTGTGTGAGATAGAAGAAAGTTTTGGGATTGGCACATCAGACTAATTTTATCTCTTGTTAACGGATCCATCAAATAATCAGTTCTTTTAGAAACGTTTTTATTTTTTATACTTATGGAGGATGCATTCGCACCTTTTATCTATGAGTTTAGTCTGAGACAGTCTGAGAGAGTCTGTCTATGAGGTTAGTATGAGTCTCTATGAGTTAGTTTAACAATGATTTGTTAAACTAACATGTTTTTGCTGTTAAAAAAAAGCATTCTGACAATGCTACACTTTCGTATCATTATTTGCTGTTTTTTTTTTTTTTTTTTTTTTTTTTTTTTTTTTTTTTTTTTATGAATTTTAAAAATGTATACGAAATTTCCGTTGACTTTGTACGAAATAAATTTGTATTTGAAGTTAAATTAACTTAAACCAGTGATTCCCAACCTTTTTTTGGCCGCGCCCCACATAAGCACCTTTAAAATCATGATGCCCCCCCACCCTCCTTTCCTCTGTAACATATAATTATTGTTATTATATACAAAATGAACTCTTATTCCCACAAAGGAAGACTAACAGAGTATTAACTATGATAAGCCGTTTCACATCCTAAGTAATTTCATAAGTAAAAGTTTCTTCATGTGACATATTGCTCTGTCAATAGAAATACAAGTTTTTTTTTAATAAATAGTAAAAATAAAAAGTATGTGATACTAAAATAATATTATAACCAGAAAAATTTAATAATTATTTAAATATATAAAAAGGTGTCTAAATATGTAAAAAAAAATTCGTGTAATTATTCTGGTAGCAGTTGTGTTTTGAAACTTTAATGGAAACTTTTTGAAAATTTATTTTTATTCAGTTATTTACAAAATTTTCATGTATTATTTATATTTTTAACCTGCAAAAATAGTTTTATCAAATAAATAAATAAATAAATAAATAAAATTAAAAAAAAAACTGACAGGGACTGTGATAATAACAAATCTGAAATTGCCCCCCTCAAAAGTCAAATTGCCCCCCTGTGGGGCGTACGCCCCCCGTTGGGAACCACTGACTTAAACCAACAAGCCGGCTAATTTTCTAACATCAGATATTAAATATAAAGTAAATACTTTTACTTTTCGCGGTCGTAAATGACGCTTAACCCTTTCAGGGGCAGTGGTATGTTTATGAAACCACTTAATTTTAATTCCAAAACGCCACAATGGTACCTGAATTTTACTAAAATCTTTTCCATTGAATCTGTATGTGAAATATAGCCTTTTTCATATTTACAAATAAAATTTCTTGTAAATTCCGGTGCCAATCATTTATTTCAACATTTTAGTACTAAAAGTACTTTGCATTGTTAGAAAGGCTTAAAGGATGAAAATCGAGAAAATGCGTCTGGAAATGGACAAGCTGAGACAAGAAAGAAACACCCCAGAACATTATTTATTGCACAGAATATGTACAACATAGCTCCTGATGTCCAGAAAAAACATTTTTTTTTCAACAATTGTTCAAAGTGTCGACCACGGACATTATTACACAGAGTACATCTATGGAGCAACGACTGGCGGACACACTATGTGTAATAATGTCCGCAGTCGACACTTTGAACAATTGATGTAAAATATTTGTTTTCTCTGGACATCACGAGCTGGGTTGTACCTATTCTGTGCCATAAATAATTTTCTGGAGTATTTCTTTCCTGTCTCAGTTTGTCCATTTCCAGATACATTTTCTCAATTTTCATCCTTTAAGCCTTTCAGGGGCAAAGTACTTTTAGTACTAAAATGTTAAATAAATGACTGGCACCGGAATTTACAAAATAATTTGTTTGTAAATATGAAAAAGGCTATATTTCACATACGCATTAAATGGGAAAGATTTTAGCAAAATTCTGGTGCCATTGTGGCGTTTTTGAATTAAAATTTTGTAGTTTCATAAACATACCACTGCCCCTGAAAGGGTTAAACGTCATTTGCGACCCCATGTTCCATTGCATTTTTTGTTCGTCTTCGTGAGTACTATCATCCCTCTAAGTTTGTTGAAGCATTTCAGATACACCCTGTATATACATATAAATATTGGAACTGGAGGGTACTTTTTATCTCTTAATGGGAAAGCTTTTTTTTTATAAATTTATTATTCTCTTTATCTGAGAGTATTTTTTTATGTTGTCTAATGTGGTTTTCTTAAGGAAGGGATAATACATTAATCGATCTGTAAGTCAATCTGGAAAACTGCTTTAATTCAGTTTTCGCCAGTATCACCTCATGAAAAGAACTTGTGTGCTTTTGATAGCTAAAGGTGTTATTTAACCATTTGATTGCGGGCCAAGACTGGCAACTATTTTTACATTCAATAGTACCAAAATTTACAAAAAAAAAATTCTTTGTGGCAGATTTCTCTTTAAAATATCCTAGTATAAGTGTATGGCAGAGGTTACTTTTCAAAAAATGGTACGAATAGACAAAAAAAGTAGCGTCCACTGGGACGTATATGTACCGACTCATATTCAGATGGTTAATTTATTGGAAATATCTCTAAAGCAGTAAATGTTGGGATAGCTACACTTAATAAGAATGATTATCCGTATTTCCTTATATGTAATTCTGGTAAAGTAGTTTCACACGCAGTGGATTCTTCCTAATTCGAACGTTGAAAATTCGAAATATTGATTAATTCGAATTTACAGGGTGTACTTCAAGTTCTTGGTTAATTTTAAAATTCAATTAAAAAAAATCCAGTAATTAGTACTGGCGTACGGGAGTGCGGTTTGAACGAAAATTCTTCTCAAGATCGAAAGTTTTGTTTAGGCAAATAAAAAAAAAGTACCAAAATCTGCCAAAGATGTTATACTTTCAAAGCACCAAAAAAGTATCCGAATTTAAAGATTAACCGTTACAGACTAGTTATTTTGTACAATCTACTACCATATTTCAACGTCTGCTTGTTTTGTTTTTCCACACTTTGATAAAACTTTTAAGGAAAAGTGCCATCTAAGCAAATATTGAAAGAAAAATCAAAATTCAGAAAAATTTTAATTCTAAATTGTTAACTCTAAGTTAACTAGACAGAGTAATCACAGTTAAGTATAATTTTATCTTATTAAGTATATTAATTATTAATATTAAGTAGAATTTAATTTATTCATTAGCATTCATTCATTCCATTAATGAAGGGACACTGCAAAAAAAGATCCTAAGTCATTTCGAAAAGCTGCTTTAGTATGGTTTTCGCCAGCAACACTCCATAAAAGGAATTGGGGAATTTGCGGCAGAATTTACGGTGTTGATTAATTTATTAGGAGTATATTCAAAGCCGCTAATTTTAGAATAAGTTTACTGAACCATTTTGGGTCCGATTATTTTTTTTTAATTTTGGGGAAAATTACATTTTTTTAAGTAGCTAACCAAATAGCAAAGATTAAGGTTTATTGAAATTTGACGAATATTTCAGTAGATATTTTGTGCAAATATTAATATGACATTGGTTGTTGGCAGAAATTAGCTAGTGGTAAATATTTTGAATAAAGTTCGATTCGATAATAATCTTAGGTTTGCATTATCGAGAATTTACAGTTTATTTTCAGTATTTCTCTTCTTAAGCACTTAAATTTGGAACACCTTGGCCGCGAACATAAGTGCAAAACTCGGCAATCGGGGTGATACCTCGTTCGACTCCAGGTGACTCCATAATAGAGTCATCCATTAGCTCATCCATTAGCTCATCATCATCATTAGTCATTTATTAGCTCCGAGGCTGCAGGCCTCGGAGCGGTCGCATGTTTGCCCAACACTAATTTTTCTGACTTATTTTCGTGGCAAATTACTACAACAATTCCAAAAATAAAGCCCATCACGAAGCGGTTTTTTACGACACTTTCAAGATAAATCTAAAGCAAAAAATTTCACAAGGAAATAGTGATAGTCAAATTTTTAATTTGGTCTCTTTTAAAAGAGACTGCTCCGAGGCCTGCAGCTGTAACACTTCGTGTTCTTCGTGCCGTTATTCTATCCCGTGCTTTCCCGTCTTGTGGATCATCTGTATTCAGGATTGTCAATATGTGTATAGATTTTAGATAGATTATAGATAGTTTATGAAGATACGAAGAAAAAAACCTAAACAAAACTTGTGTGTATTACTACAGATTATGTAATAAAGATCATTCAGATATTATCCCTGGTAGCTAAAAATCTTAAAGCATATCTCCAAAATTCTGAAAAAAAATGTAAAGTTGCAATGAATTTTTATCGAATTCTTAATTAATCAATTTGTTACATTGTTTTTGCTTATACTAAGCCAAATTTATACTTCACGTTCTCTTCTTCCCACTATTAAAAGCAACAAACTCTTATTTCACTTTCACAAAGCAAAGAACTTCATTGTTTCTACAAACGCAAAATAGAAATTGTCATTCAGTTAGCAAGAAACTTAAAATAGTATGCTTGAAATATGAAATTTTACTTTATTTTTGAAGTGAAAACTTCTTTAGGCGCGTTGGGCATTTTTTTGAGATGGGAAAAAACCATTGAATTCGCGACACTGTTACCGTTACTGTTACCGTTACTGTTACCGACACCGGTACTTTTCGGTTAGCCGGGCGCCAGTAATATATATACATGTATATATACACGCACACATATATCTACACATATCTACAGATACATATATATACATACACATATATATGCATATTTGGATGTATATATATACAAATTTATGTATATACATATGTATTTATATATGTACATATATCACTGGCGCCTGGCTAACCGAAAAGTACCCCGACACCTCTGCATATTTGGCGACGATTCTGCAATAGCTGGTTCAGGTAAGAAACCATAGATTTGCTTAAATTAATATCTCACTTTGGCAGCAAAAGTGATATTAGTCTCTATTTAGCATTATTTGAAAGACAAATTTCTCGAATGAATATAATAAAAGAAAATTGGGTCACACATTTGTTAAGTTTAATTCCGTTAGAAATCGCCAATATTATAGCTAGAGAGCCAGAAACATTGGCGAACAATTACGATTATGTAAAAGATTTACTTCTTAAACGCTTCAAAATGACGCCAGAAGAATTTAGGCAGAAATTAATGTCACATAAAAAAGAATCTTCAGCCACTTGGCGCGATTTAGCATTTGAATTAAGAAATCATTTGGAAGAATGGATTAGCGGACTTAAAGTATCTGATTTTGAATCCTTAAAAGAATTAATAGCAGTAGATCAAATTAAGAAAAGGTTACCTATAGAAATGAAAGAACATTTTATTGATGATCTTCCAAAAATTAAAAATGTAGACGTATTAGTAAGTAAACTAGACGATTATGATGCGGCGAGACGTAATGTTAAAACCATGAATAGAATTTCACACCACTTTGAAGATAGAAAACCCGAAGTAAGTAAAAATGAAAATTCACAATCTTTCTTTCATACCCAATACCAAAACAAAAGAAATAAATCTCAAATTAGGTGTTTTAGATAGATGTAACTCTCAAGGCCACATAGCGTCTCAGTGTAATAATAGCAGTAACGGTCAAACTAATGAGTTCAATCAAGACTCTACCGAAAACTATCGAAATTATAATCGCCAAAATCACAATCCTAATGCCGAGGTACAGGAAAAAGCTAACATTGCTACAATTCGAATCAGAAATAAGTCTAAACCTAATGCAATGGGTAAAATAATTAATATCAAAGGCAAAGAAGCAAATCTATTGTTTGATACAGACAGCTATATTTCTTTATTCAGTTACGAATGTTATGTCATATTGGGTCGCCAAATTTGTCTTCTGTTGATATCTTATTAACTGACATTGGCGGAGAAACTGTAAATCTAATTGGATATTTTGTGTATGAAATACGTGTCGATGGGTTTCTTATATCAACGAAATTTTATGTTTCAAAATCTCTCGCATATGATATTGTAATAGGGCAAGACGTGATCAGCAAACTAAAGTTGGCGATAGATGAAGAGGGAATTAAAATTGTTGGCGAGCGCAATACTTTTTAAGTACGTTGCCTTAAAGTTGTAAATAATTCCGATAAAAAATTAAATTATGTTGCCAATTCATACAATGAAACGAAAGTATCAAAAGGAAATAGTTCACGTGCAGAAAACGAAATGATTGGTATTGTGAATAAAAATAATTCAGAAAATTATTTCAAGATAAATTTAGCACGCGCGGTGAAAACAGATAAAAGTGACTCAACTCGCGAGACCAAATCAAAAGATGAAAATGAAATAACAAAACACGGAAAATATTATAATTTAACGAGCACGAGAAAAAAAGAAATAGACAGAAGTAATATAAAAAGAAAAAATGAAAATAATGAAATATTTCAATTTGTAATATATTATTATAATGTACAATAGCGCATTAAATGAAAATTGTAATATAATTTTTGTGGTAGTAGTTTATAATAATAAATAAAAAAACACACTTCATTTAAAAGTATTTCCTGCACAATAAAACGTTTCCTGACGATTCAAAAAATACACACGTAATTGTTCAAGTTTTCACTTCTGTTGGCACTCCCGGAGTGCCATTGTTTTTTTTTAATATATTATTTCAAATCAACCTACATATCTGTTTATTTAAATTTTCATTACACAGTGTAGCTGAAGAGCTACATATCCGTTTCTTCCTCACGTTTTTAACACCAAAGAAAATATTTCAATTTGAATCCGAAATCTACACTAATAAAATAAAGTTTCGCTCTGTGTATGTGTGTGTGTGTCTGTTGGCGATGGCTAGGAAAATCTAGCCCATCTAGAAGCCTGAAAATTTAGATTTAGGTAAAATGCTCTCCTGATGCACCTGAGCCTGTAGTTATTAATTAAAAACTGATCAAAGATCACAAATAAAAAAAATCATTCTTCCAAAATCCGTACGCGTATGCTCAGAAGCTTCGTATCTTCGGGAATAGAAGAAACAAAGCACAAGTCATCCTTTTTTTTAAGTTTTTCTAAATTCGCCATGGGCGAACGGCTAAAAATAAGGAAAAACCGTTTACATATTCTCGAAGAATCTACTTTTACGTCTCGAACGATCTGGTTGGTTTGAAAAACTTTACATTTAACCCTTTCAAAAAATAATCAAGAAACATCGAATTCATGATTTTTATTTTCTCCCGCTTTCCGAGCCTTGCATCCACCGGACTACAAGATATTCGGAAAAGCGAAGATCACCAAATTAAAGAACTGACTTTGCCCTTTTCAAAGCCACCTTTGGTTTTAAAAAATACGAAAGTTAACCCTTCGAAAAATTATATTTTCTGTTTGCCGTTTCCCAATTTTTGCTATTTTCACAATATTTAAAAATTTGCATCGGCGGTTCAGAGAAATGTGCGAAAAACTAAAAGTACCAAACAATATCTAAATTTATTCCTTTTCTGTATTTGCTTTTGAAAAATACGAATATTAACACTTCGAAAAAAATTCGCGCGCAGTACTCACTTTTGCTAATTCCGATTTTCTGCGATATATAAAATCTGGCATCGACTCTCTAAAATAACCAAACAAAAAACAAACACACCTAAAGACATTTACCTTCTATCGGCTTCAGGCAGAAACCTTTAGTTAAAAAAAAAATTATGTTAACCCTTTCGAAAAAGTTTTTTACCGTAAGTCAATTTCGCTTTTTTAACTATTTTCCTATTTTTAAAAATTCGTTTATAAACAAGATACGAAAAACTAAAAATACCGCGCTTAATCTACATCCTTTTGCTTTTCACAATCTGGTATCCGTTTTTTAAAAAAAATTAATTTTAACCCTCCGAAAAATTCCTTTCCAAAACGCACTCACGCGTTCAATAAAAAGTTAAAATTTCAGTGCAAATTCACCTTGTTTAATAACTAAAATTCATAAAGATACAACTAAATGTAAATATATTGCTTGAAGGTGCGTAAAAATATACATAAAACATTTAAAAGCACATCAAAGTCCTTTTAAAAATTCAAAACGTTTTCAACCGAACTACTCGGTCATCATCAGTGAAAAACTAATTGTTGAGTTGAGTTGTTGTCTCTTCGCGTTTTCTTGCTTGCCCGGAATAAACTATTTTACTTCAAGAGTTTTCATTGAATAATCACCTGGAAGCTATCATAAGAGAGTCTATAGAAATAATATCTAAAAATGAAATAGTCTGTAACGATGTATTATCATATGATATCCACGCAGTCTGGAGAGAATTAATAAATCATTGATTACCTTTCCCATCCCACCTTATATTCGAAATCCTTTAAGTAAAATAGTTTATTCTGGGAAAGCAGGAAAACGCGAAGAGACAACAACTCAACTCAACAATTAGTTTTTCACTGATGATGACCGAGTAGTACGGTTGAAAACGTTTTGAATTTTTAAAAGGAGTTTGATGTGCTTAAAAGCATGTTAACACAATTAAAATAATAACACATTTAAAAATGTGTTATGTATGTTTTTACGCACCTTCAAGCAATATATTTACATTTAGTTGTATCTTTATGAATTTTACTCACTCACGCGATTTTCGTTTTTCGGCCCAGGTTTAAAAATCAGCATCAACTCGAGAAATGCGAATACGGACAAACAGTAGACTCAAGATCATAGACACATTCCTTTTCTTGAAAACGCACCGTTGGGTTTTAAAAAATATCTACATTAAACTTTTCGAAACTGATCGTTTACGTAACCCATTTTCGTGATTTCCGCTATTTTGTCAATGTTTACCTGTGGTTAAATTTCAATTCTACTAGGAATTTGGTTGGGTCGAGTGTTCTGAAAAGGCCGCTTCCAGAACAGATTGTACGCCCTGGCGGTGGAAGGTGGAACTATAGGAGTATCTCTGGTTCTATGGGCCCGATTACGACGGGGTTGGCTCATTCGACTTGATATCTATAGCCTTAAATATTTTAGTTGCACTTTCAACCTCCAGGGTGCGCTTTCCGATCTTGGGTCCTATGAACCCGATTCCGACGTTGTTTGCCTCATTCCACTTGATTTCGATAGCGTTACAGATTTCAGTCATATACGTATAGAACAGATTATTATTATCTCGGTCCCGGGCAACGCCGGGCGGATTAGTTAGTTTCTTCATAAAATAAATTATAAATCAGACGGAAAAAAGTTAAATGAAAAAAAAAGTTCTAAATAAAAATTCTGGTATGAAATATTTTTATAAAACTTGAGTAAAAATATCGGTATGTTTAATGTTAAAGAAGCTTTTTTTTCTTTTTTTTCAACAAATGCATCTTATATACATTTTTATAAATTGCTATTTCAACATCTAACACCAGATTTCAGAACAAAAGAGATGGGATTGATTTTTAGAGTAATTGCATCAATGATAAGCTGTGTATGTTATCTTAAATAAAAATAAATGGTACATTTAAGGGTTAACAATTAATTAATTAAGATTTATACTGCTGAATATAACACTTCGAAATAAATTTTCTATAAATTCACTCGTCTAAGCGAAAATTGCTATATTCTGTTTATTCAGCAATTTAATTACAGGTTGCCTAGTTTGGTCACCAGCGGCAGCCACTTGTTAGGCCAGTGGAATCCAACTATTTTCAAGTTGGGGCACTAGATTGTTTACCCTTTTTTTCAGAAAGTATTCAGATATTATTCTTATTCAAAAATTAATCTTCTTCTTCTTACAGTTGCCAAACATTACTATAAACTTATCATAAATTTACAAAATTGCTGTCAATATTTATTAATTTACATTTGCAACATGTAATTCTTATATCAATATTTTTTGTTTTATTATGTTTTTTTTTACCTCTGGTTCAGTGAGAGAAATGGACGTTTTGTAGACTGACGAGGGCAGGAATGTCTATTTCCATCTCTGTTGTCACTATTAGGAAACGAAACTTCAAAGCTTCTTCGTGTAACTCATTCCTCTCTTTCGATGCCAGCATTTTCATTCCCGATAGACCGCATACATACATTTGTATGTGCTTCCAAACATAGAATTCACATTCAAGTTAAAGTCATGAATCTTGTCAGTCATAACAAATTTCCAGAACTGCCCAAACTACAAACAGTTTTTAAAGAAAGCAAAATATCGCCTTTAAGATCGCAAAGCTCCATCTGAAATCCAGGTTGTCGATCCTCACGTGAGTCTTAGGCTCTGCAATAAGTGGCTTCAATTGGGTGCTTTTTTCTGTTCATACATATTTCTCTTCAAAATTAGATTACCGGCAGGACCTGATTAACGCACAGGCCAACTAGGCCATGGCCTTGTGCTCACTGCTGATGAGGGGTCCAAAAGGAATAAAATGAAAAGGTTTCTTAAAAATGAAGTTTTCTGCAATTATTTTTCAAAAACAAAACAAAAAGATTTTGCTTAACTTGGCAACTGTATCACAATATCTAATAATAATTCTCGAAAATTTTTTAGCTACTGTTTTAATTCAAAAGAGCTCCAAAAAGTTACTAGGCCTTGGGCTCCAGATGACCTTAATCGGGCTCTGATTAACGGAGAGGAAATTGGGTAAAAGCACTAGTGGTCTGACACTTAATTTTAGCAGTCGAGCACTTATTAAAAAAATGGCTAATGACCAATGCAAATAAATACCCACAATTGTTTATTGTTGTCTGATGACTTATGAAAGATAGCTGTACATTGGAAAATTATAATATATGATTTGGAACAAAAAATAAACTACCTATGAAGCATGAATATAACAAAGGTGTGAATTCTCACTTGCTACGAAGCGTACAAGAAACAGAGTGAAAAATGACCAAACTGGGAATTGAACCCGGCCTCTTGGTATAACACACCAATACTCTACCATTTGAGCTATCAGGACGATATTCAGTCTGGAATTTCTCATTCTAAAAAAATTACTAATTTGATATTTATAAAGCTTTTATCTCATTGTGGCCGACTATTGAAGAAATTACCCATGAAGAACGATTTTTGAAAACTTTTTCGAACTCGCTTCTTGCATCTTGACTATAATGTAATACATATTACTCACTCACCTACTGAATATTAGATTAATGGTGCAGAAATTTAACAGTATTTGTTTATTTATCTACTTTTTTTATTTTTTATTTTACATACTTAATATTTTTGAATGGCTGTTATCGGTTCCTACGAATATAGGCGCGTGCCGCAGAAAGAGACATTGCGGATTTCAGAGATCTTCGGACTGTGTTAAACAAATGACTAATTTCTTTAAAAAAAAAAAAGTATTTTTGACTCAGATAATATATAGAAATTACGTCGTGGCATTGATATGCATACAAACAACAGAGCAATGAACAAAGACAAAAAAGTCGTTATAACTAATTAACCACTTTATTGACAAAATTCATAAGGATAGAAATTCAATTAACAATGTTTCGTTTAACATAACATTTGCAGAATAGCATTTGAAGATCACGTTTTGGTGAAGGTTTGCTTCTTTTAAATTTCTGGGATTTATTGCAACTCATTAGTTATCGTTTAATTACCTATCTTAATTGCACTCAGACCATTCATATAACTTTAAAACTTGAAACCTTTTGTCTAATTTAACATCTGGTTTTGACGCATAAGCAATCATTTTTAACTTTCATTAAAAGAGAGGGTTGATTAAAGTTTCCTTTCTGTTTGGCATTTGAGAGAATATTACATGAAAAATTAAAAGCAAATATATTACTTTAATATGTTCGAAATTTAACTAATTGAAATGTAAAAAACAAACAAACAAAAAACACAGATAGACATTTAAATTTCACTGTTGTCCAGCTTTGTTAATGTATTTTTATTTCATTTAGAGTTAAAATTCAATTAACACTAGAACCGCGGGAAGTTTTACTCAAGTTTCATAAAAAATATTCACACCAAAATTTTTATTTAAAACTTTTAACTTACTTATTTAACTTATTTGTGTGCGGTATATGATTAATTTATTTTATGAAGAAATTTCTGGTTCGAATCGACATTATTTCATTTGGTACGGGTCAAAATGACCCCTCATCGCGGTTCTAGTGCGGTTAAGGAGCGAAAACAGTTCAACCGATGGAGCAAGTATTTACCCGGACTGACAAATATACAAGCTCCATTAATAAAACCAAGTCATCGCAAAAGCTTAAATGTCCAGAAATAACGAATAGTGGTGCCATCTAGTAGCAGTACAAAACTGAAAAATCAGAATTATTCATAACAGGTGGATAAATCTTACAATTTAAATTATGTACCTAAATTAAGTTAATAATAATAAAAAAAATAATGTATATAATGAATAAAACGTTAAGATAATACATTAATTAAATGAATGATTAATAAAATCATGTATAAAATATAATAAAAGAAAATTTAAAAAAAATTAATTAATTCTATGACAATGCAGAATAATATTACATATATATATATATATATATATATTAAAAATATATATTAATTATTATTATTTGGGTGAATGAAACAATTAAATAGGATAAATATAGTTATATGTGTTAAAGTAAGATGATTGATGAAGTGACTTGGATATAACATTGTCCATCATAAATGAAAGAAGTTAACTAAATCTTGATAAATAAAATTAAAACTGCATAAAGTAGATGATATGAAATGAATTCTGTTAAAAAATAAGAAGTATGATGAATAAACTAAAGAATAACAAGTAATGAATGGATTCATTTAGAATCAATAACGCTCTCTCTTTTTTAATAAATTTACCATTGCACATTAATTATCCATACAACACTGCCACTCCTCTATACTCTAATATCTACACTCCCAGCCGCCCTTTTTATTATTTTATTTCATTTTTTCATTTTTATTTTATTTTATTTTATTTTATTTTATTTTATTTTATTTTATTTTATTTTATTTTATTTTTGTAATATAAAATTATGCAATGAGTTAATCAGTTAATTTTCCCAAACAACACCTCCCTCCTCCATACTCTAAAATCTATCCACCCATCCGTCCTGTAGATTAGATCATGGACGAACTATTATATCAGAGAAAAGATGAATTATATATATATATATATATATATATATATATATAATTCATATATTCTATATGTATGTGTATATATGTATAGTTGTTGGAAAGGTCTTGTTCTCATTGGGGTCACTTTTTCAAGTAAGTTAGTATCTAACGATAGATCTGTCCACCTGTATGTTTTCTTGTCTTTTATTTTTTTACTTTATAGATTTTAACATTCGTAAAAATTCACCATTCGTCTCTAATTTTGAATATGGTATTAAGGTACACGTGTTTAAAACGGTCGTAGAATCGTGTATAGTTTTTCCTATGGGACTCATAAAAAATTTTAATATATCATCGTCTTTTAAAGTCAAAATGAGAGATATCGGCAATAATGAGATTTAAAATGAATGCAGCTTAGAATCATGCATCGGAAGGGTAACCCAATGTTAACCGAGTCGGGTCTGGGTTGGGTCGTGTTTCTTTCTGAATTTATATAGAATTTTCGGGTTGGGTTTGGGTATAATCGGAGCCATGCTGGACTCTAATGTGGATATTAATAAAAGGTTGCCCCAAGCCTTAAAGGTTAGGAAAATTATCTCGTCCTTAAAAATTACCCAGCGACCGTATAAAATTTAAAAGTGCAACTTTTCAAAATTAACGGCAGGGCTATTTCATCAACATAATCTTAAATTCCACTTTATTTTAAAAACTTTTGCATTTTACATTGCTCAATAATTCCAATAGGTAGCGCGCGTTTAAAGGGCGTTTCAATATTTTTGTGACATCCTGTATATACTTAAAAAAACTACTCTGCTGCGTTACAATCCCTAGGGATGAAGGCCTACAATGTCCAACCCTGTTTTCTTGACCATAGGCTCTGGAGTGCTGTACGGCATATATCCCAATCAGGTGGTCAACCTAACGCGGGATTCCCGGTGTTTCATTCCCAAACAAGCTTGTTACTCATTTTATCGAGTCCGAAGGTATCAAAGTTTGAGACTCCCGGTATATATAGATGTATATTTATATGTACACTCAAGAACACATTATTTTAAAACTTTCACTTCTTTTCTAAATTTATTGAATTTTGAAAAAAAAAAAGTACTGTAAAAAAGAAAAAAAAAACAAAGTATAAACAATCTCCCTTTATAACAGTTTTAAGACTGTCCAATCAATTGAAATTGGATCTTTCTTTTTAAAAAATGCAATACTTTTTGTTAGGGCAACAGGCTGTTTAGAAATTTCCACCTCATCTTGTAACCATGGTAACCAGGTACAACCAATGTATCGATTTTCGAAATGGTAACATCAAAGTTTTGAAGACAATCAACAAGCTTCTGAACTTTCATAAAATGTTCTTTAAAATTATTTTTCTTTCTTTCTTTCTTTCTTTTTCTTTTTGTTTAAATACAGTAAAATATTATGACGGCCATATGTAAAATAATGGATTACTATATGGTAATATAATATAAAGTGTATGTAATTTAATATGCGACTATATGGTCGATGTAATATTTTGTAAGATAATATATATTTTGTAGGCGTAACTTACAATATGATTAATTAAAGTTTGTTTAGTTGCTTAAAATTTTATTTGTTTGTTTTTCAATAATTTCTAATGAGCTTTGCCGATTATAATACCCACGATTCTGAAAAGCGATTCCAGAAAATTCTGAAAATTATATATAATTGATTATCGTAATATCTTCCATCTATGCAACCTACTGAGTATAGTTTCTGAATCTTTAGCAATTCATGCTTGAAAACGGAAAGCGGAAAGTCGTCCAGTCCAGTCGTTTCATGTTTATTTATGTTTACCAAATATCTAAATCTAAATTCTTATCTACTTTTGATGAAAAGACAAGAAAAAATATTATACTCAAAATGACATTTAGTTTAGGAAAAAAAGGCAACAATGGTTTGTGATATTAATTATTCAGAATTTCGCTTATTATATTTGTTTATAAGTGCATTGTAAAAGTTAAGAAAACTTTGAACTTAAACCTGAGATAAAAAGTAATAATAGAACTTCCGTTGTCACAACGTTAAAGGTGTACACAAATGGTTGAAAATGATTCAAAGAAACGTGTAAACTGTAAAATTATAAACGAGGAGCGACGAGCACGACCACGAGAATAAGGATTGATATTTCTGATTTGATATTTTCGATTTCCGAATTTTATTTTCATCATGAAGATAGAAAGTAGATATTCTATCTTCATGATTTTCATTTTCCTAATCAAAATTGAGTTCGGGACAGATCCAGTTTTGCCAAATGACTAATAGTAAACTTTAGGTGAAATAATGAAAGAAGTTTTTCCCCAAAAATTTCTTCACGAATTACTTGTCCCCCAAAAATTCCCCTAAAGATCTCCAAATGTGGACAAAATCCCCAATTAGTCAACACTGACATAATACTTAATGTGGCCCATGGGTGTAACGAGTTTGACATGCATGGGTTAAAGCCTATCCATTGTCATACATTTACATTAGTTAAAGTAATATTTAATAGTATTTAAAAGCTTATCTTTTCTGGGTTTTTTCTATTTTAAACTTTTTCACAAATCTGTCAACATTTATTGAATAATTCTTAAAGCATATTTATCTGATTTGCTATATGCATATGAAGAACTTTTTACACGTAAAAATGCCTAAGGATATAGCTAAAACGGAGTGTTTTTAACATATTTAACCTAAACAATACTTTTAATATCTGAACGAAGTACGACCAACCTAATAAATTTAATAAATCCCAAATGGACATCAGGAAAAGAAAAGGATTAATTAGTATATTTCTTACGCCTCTCTCTAGTGCTGGCCTCCTATACAGTAAATAAATATACATGTTGATATATGCATTTTAAATTTTAAAATCAGATATTACTTGGCGATCAACTGACGATAATGGTGAAAAGAAAGTCCGCTAACAGAGCAGTGTGTTGTGATGGGAAAGAAAAATGGTTTAAAATTAATAGAGATTATAACTATTTATAACAAGATTTTAAAGACCGAAACCGAATTCCGGTTATTTTCCTACTTTTGGTCGAAAACAAAACTTAATCTGCCTTAAAAGAAATGATTGCATACATACGTACATAGAAACAGATTTCTAACAAATGCACTTACATATATATGTATGTGTCTGTGCGTGTATAAGATTCAAATAAAAACAAAATATAAATAATAATGAAACTTTTATAATTTAATACTTTATAACAACCAATAAATATAGGAATTTTTCAATAATTAATTAACCGTGTAGTTAAAAATGAAAGAAAAATTGAAGAATGAATATTTAATTTTTAACTATACACAAATCTCTCTCTCTCTTTTTTTCTTTTTTTTTTTATGTATTTTGCCTTTAAATTAATTGAAACAAACTACTTAAAAGTTTTTTATTGTCTTTGACCTCTCAAAAAAAAATTCTATGTAAAAATAATGTAATTCTCTAGATACAAAACCTCTGTCTAAATTTGTTTGGAAAACTGCATCTAATTTGCTTCTATAGCTCAAAAGGCAAACATACAGTTATATATGTATATTACATGAAAGGTATTTTGCATGAAATCGACAGTACATAATTATTAATTAAACGTTAATTTCTTTAAAATAACATTAATTTAAAAATATTAATTTAAATTATTTAATTAAAAATAAATTATTATATACGTATAAAATATTTTAAAAATTAAATTTTAAAATAAATAATTTAATCAATGTTATTAATACTCTTCTAGATTAACCCCTTTTTATGTGAATACATATATACAAATCTTTGGAAATAGGAGTGCCATTTAGGGGAGGATAGGGGGCAGTTGCCCCCTAAAGGAATATGATATTTAAGAATGTGTCAGTCACCATAACTCAGACAAAAAAAAAGGAAAGAAAGAAAGAAAGAAAGAAAGAAAACTGCACAAAAGCGAAAATGACATGTCTTCCCCCCCCCCCTCCCACCCACAAAAAAAGTGTTGAAAAGGCGCCTTTGTTTGTAAACTTTATCTTCAAGTTGTCTCTCTGTGCTCTCGACGAAAACTTCTAATTTTCAAATAAAATAAAATGTAAGTAATTCATCAATAGCACAGAATGATTTCTTAATCATATTAATTTCATCAATTAAAAAATGTTTTAGGTATACATACCTTGTTTTACCTTTATAATGACTTTTGTAAATGGTCAAGAGCTGGTAAAGTTATTTACAGTTTTACTGAAAAGAAAAAATTACATGAGGTGAAATACTGAAAATAAAACAGTCTAAAGATTCAATTTCTTTCACTGTGTCCATGTTTTTAAAATTTCGTTGGATTTCATGGGTTAAGCAAAAGACTAATGACACATAATTAATTTCTTAATACGCCCCCCCCCCCCCCAAAAAAAAAAAAAGAGGAAAAAACATAAAAAGAAGAGAAAAAAATCTTTTCTATTGGTTTGGGTTTTTTTTTTTTCATGAATGTAGTGTTACATTAAAACCTTTTAAATTTATGTTACCTTGATGATTAAAAAAAAAAAAAAAAATCTTTTGAGAATAAAAGGACAGGGAAGTCTGTTTTCCTCTCTATTCACCCAGGAAAAAAAAAAAAAAAAAGGTGGATTTATATATATACTTTATTTTTCTTCGTATATATTTGACCAGTCGCTAAAAATAAAGTTCTCGAGGGAATGTTAAACTGTCGTTATTTGAGAAATCTAACTGGTAAAAAATATTTTAACCGAGTCTCTAGAGAACTTAAAAAATAATACTATTTTCTTATATCTTGTATTATTTCTGATAAATAAAATAAAATAAAATAAACTTGTTTTCGTTTTTTATACTAACAAAATATTACTTGTTGATCAACTTAAAATCAAAAATATAAAATTTAAATTAAAAAGGATTGATGAGTTATTAATATCAGATGGTTATTATTTAATGTTACACATTAATGGGCTTGTTTTACGTGATTCGCACCTGTGTTTATATATATATAGGGTGTTTAAAAAATGACAGGTATATTTGAAAAATCAATAAAAACTAAACGGGCAGCGATAGAAATACACCGTTTGTTGCAATGTGCTTGGGACAGCAGTCAATTTTCAGGCAGACAAACTTCCGAAATTAGTTACAATCTTCAACAACAGATGGCGCTGCAGTCTGGAAAAATCTAAACCACTTGTGGTTGCCGTACGCGGTCGGCCCACAGATAATATATTCCACCAGATAGGACAGTGGAGCGAAAACCCGTACCGGCGCGATACAAGCGCCACTATTGAGCACAGTCAAGAACTAACGCACACGCGCGCGATCTATAAACTGTCAGATTGTCGCGGTCACATGTACCTGTTGGCAGTTTTGTTTATTTAATATCGACACGACAGCTATTTTAGTATTTCATTTTCATAAAAGTTCTTTTCAGAGCTATTTTTCTTGAATATAATTAATTTATATTTCCAAGTGCTCTTTCCAGGGCTGTTTTCTTGGTAATTAATTATTATAATAATTATTATTATAATAATTATTATTGAAATATGTCAAAAAACATGGTGTTTTGTCAAGCACAATCATGTGCAAACACTAATAGGAATTGCAAACTCTCATTCTTCTGTTTTCCTTCAGGAGGAAAAAGAAGGTAAGTTCTTGTTTTATTTTACCTTTATGTAAATTTGGAATATATTATCTGTGGGTCGGCCTACCTTTCCAGCACGTTCATCCTTCACACTCCCAGTCCGTTGAAATTTTTCAAACAGATCCTTTATTGTATCGCTTTTCGGTCCTTTGGTTACATTGAATTTCCGTTGAAAACTTAGTCTTGTTGAAACAACACTGTGTTCTAGGCGGTGGAATTCCAACACCAGAAAAATCCTCTGTTCTAAGGAATAAACCCTTTTTTCACAGCAAACTTGCAATCTGTGAACAACACACGCTTACAGCAGAAAGACGACTTACAGAATGGCGAACTCACAGACTGCGTTTTCTTCTATACCTTTCAAATCGCCTGCAGCGCCATCTGTTGTTGGACATTGCAACTAATTTCGAAAGTTTGTCTGTCTGAAAATTTACTGTTGTCCCAAGCATATTGCAACAAACGGTGTATTTCTAACGCTGCCCGTTTAGTTTTTATTGTTTTTTCAAATATACCGGTCATTTTTTAAACACCCTGTACATACAGGACCGCATTTAGGCATGTGCAACATGTGCTGCTGCACAGGGAGGCTAAACATAGCTGTTAGTGAAAAAATCTTAATATTGTATATTTACTATTATATTTTATCATTACAAAACCGCATTACGTTTACGTTTTGGCATTAAAATAGTACTATTTGTGCATCACTTCATTTTGAGAGGTCAACACTTATGTAACTTTTACAAAACTACACCAACATTCAGATCACATTCACCCATAATTATGTAAAAATTTCAGATAGTCTCACTCAGGTTCGAAGAAATGGAACAGCATTTTTTTCTTAAAATAGGAAGAAGTATTTTTTGAAGTATCCATCAAAAAATATTATCAAAGTCGATGTTTGAAACCAATATTCTGTACATGAGAATTTCAAAAAGGAGGGGTTGGAGTCATAAGGGGGAAAATTGATTTAAATTGAAAATATATCACATTTAAAATAAAATATATAAGGCATTAGGAGGCAATAAAAAAATGTTTATGGTCTAGTTTTGATATTTAGTATATATTTTGGGGGCAGCTGAACACGAATCTGAGATTTACCAACAAATTTTTTTCCGGAAAATACCTTATTTTTATTTTTTTTATTTATTTTTTTTTTTTTTTACAAAAAACGTATAAAAAAAGAAGTTTTCTCTTATTTTCTTTTTTTTTTTTTCAAAATAGCTCCAAAATTATCCATTTTACGTAAAAGTCGACAATATATGAATCAAGAAGGATAAAATTTACTACATTTTATGTATTAAAAGTTTTTTTCTTTTATCAATGGTTTAGTGGCGAGAGTGCTGCAAATATTGGTGTTAAGAACAGAAAAAAAAAACTGTAAAGAAAAAACGGGAATTACGGCCCTGTGCGTCGATGTAATATGAAAATTAACCATTTTACGCAAACGTTGACCATTAATGATACTAAAGTCTATGTAATTGACTAAATTTTTCAATGAAGTTGCCTAATAATAAATACGACGACTCATTATGAATCATTATTTAAAAATCATCATATATATTATTTCACCTGTCAACATCCTTTTTTCTCAAAAAATACGAAACGCAGAACGACGAAGGAGATGGCATATGAAAGGATTTTGAACAGGCTTCTGACATAGCACACTTAACAATTCGTTAAAACATGTTTTTGAATAAAAATTGTTGTTAGTTAAAAATTAAATCGGTATTGTTTTCATAAAGAAATGAAAGGTTTTCTCAAATCAGTGTTTCCACCAAAATAAAATACTGCATTATCAGATGACGTCATCCTATAATGCAATTGAATGTTAATTTATTTCTTGCGTGTACTTTTTGAGAAATATCGAGCTTTTAATTGGGATTTTATTTAATTTTTACGCGTGCGTCAGCTATTTTTATTTGTTTTCCTTTTTTAATCTTAGCTGTGTATATGCCTACTGTATCAGAATCGGAGCACAAGTAGATTGCGTAATTTAAGAATTATCTTCCATTTAGATATACAGTTCATTAGGATTCACAAAAATTATAAGTATTTATTTTTCAATATTTCGTTAAGGTGTTAAAACGCCAGCGAAGTCTGACGTCACTTAAATGGATGCTGAAACACAAAGTTTGAACATCCCATGTTTAAGTTCCCATACACTGTAAAAAATGACCAATGTTTCTTATTTTATGAAAATATGCTATAACCACGAACGAAAATATAATATAATCTTCTGAGTTATTCGAAATTTCAAATAGCATGTTACATTGTCTTTTGAATCCCCAGAAACGAATACATTTTCAAAATTTAAAGAATAATTTATAAAATCAAATTATTTTTAGCTGCCCGAATGTTTCAGAAACGTTTTCGAAGGGTTTTTATAGTGTATTAATTAGTGTCCTCAAGCTGGAATACCTGTTTCTCGAATGTTATCCATTCTCAAGTACACGTTTTCAGCCGCATAAATTAATTTATACATGAAAGAGTAAAGAAATAATCTTAATTTTAATGTTATTGTTAACGCTGTTAATTTTGCATGTTTGTGTGTTACACATTTTTTTAGCATGAAAATGTTTACTTCAGAATTGGTAGCATTCGAAAAACAGGTATTCCAGGCTGAGGACACCAATTAATACACTATAAAATCCCTTCGGAAACGTTTCTGAAAAATTCGGGCAGCTAAAAATAATTTGTTTCTATAAATTATTCTTTAAATTTCGAAAATGTATTCGTTTCTGGGGATTCAAAAGACAATGTAACATGCTATTTGAAATTTCGGATAACTCAGAAGAATATATTATATTTTCGTTCGTGGTTATAGCATATTTTCATAAAATAAGAAACATTGGTCATTTTTTACAGTGTAGGGTTGCAAAAAATTGGTGTACCAAATATTGATTTATGTATTTAAGACATTTCAGGAACAGTTTTGCAAAATCTGAGGAAATGCTTTCATATGAATTCCTTAAACGTCAGATTCAGTGTTTCAATTTTTTTTATAATTCCTTTTTTTTTTAGTATAGGAGTCTTGGAAACCTAGAGAAATAATCTTGGCGAGAGAAAAAAATTTGGCAAAAACTTTTCTGGCAATCTTCCCATTTTCTTATACACAAACAATCATCATATATATTATTTTTGTTTTCAACATCTTTTTTTTCTATGCACATACAAAACATACAACGATGAATGAGGTATCATTCGAAAAGTTTTTGAACAAGTTTCTGATATAGTACACCGACATATTGTTAAAACGCGTTGTTTGATTAAAAAAAAAAAACAGTTAATTAAAAATGAGTGCTAAAACGTACCAGGAAATAATCTCAAAGATTGCAGTGCGAAAGCTTCGCACGGGTCCTTCTGGTATAATTAAAATTCTGTAGTGACTGTCGGCTTATTGGTGCTTAGCTGTTCTATACCCGGAAATGATTTAACATTTGGAAATCTCTTCAAATAAAAGAATGTTGTCTCAACATTACACCTGTGATAAAAATCTACGTTTAACAAGTAGCTTAGTTTTGAATGAAATATGCATTTTGTTGAGAAAATTGGAAATTACACAAATTTTCACATCAACATTTTCTTAATGCCGATATAAAAATTACTTTTAACGAGATTATTTATGGTGAACCAAAACACAAAAATCTAAAAAAAAAAAAAAAAAAAAAAAAAAAAAAGTTTTTTTTTTTTTTTTTTTTTTTTTTTAATGTCGTAAAATCTGTGCTGTAGGGCCTTCTTCCAGGATGCTTTTTTTTTTTTTTTTTTTTTTTCAGAATATATAATTAGCCATATTTAAACTGGTACACTTCAAAAGAAGATAAATGTTTCTTAATCTAAGAAAGTATAATAAAACCAGGAATGAAAATATAATATAACTTCTTCCGAGTTGTCTTGGATTCCGAAAAGCGTTTCTTTATATTTATGTTACGGTTGGTTTCAACAATTTTTTTTTTTTAATCTACATTAATTATTTAAATCACTTTCTCAACATTTATTTAAAAGCACTCTTTTTTTCTGTTTCTAATAAAAATTTAAATAAATAAAAGTAATTGTAATAATTATAATAAAATCAGTTTTTATTTTTTCTTCTTTCTTTTTCTTTTTGCAAAGTAATTTCAACGTTTATAGTCTAACGTAGCTTCCTGTTTTTCAAATACGAAAAGCAGACAGCAAGGGAGGGATGTTTTGTCAGTAGACTGCACAGGTGGAAAATTTGGAGTCATCTAGTCTGACTTTGATATAAGAATGACCGACCGCCCTGTATAAGAATTACGTTATCTTATGAGTGTACTATACACGCAATTAGGCTTTGTAAGTTTACGTCAGGCTTCAATTGGCTCTGCTATCAGGCGGATAGCTGGCGCCCATGTAAACAGAGGCTAACAGGACCCCCCTTCAGCACACGCCATGGGGGTGATGCATGGTTTCCTTCCCCCATGAAGCGGCCGGCAGGGTGGAGCGGCAAGCTGTAGTCTTCACGATGAGTCCATTTTTCCTTTTGTTTCCATTCCCGTACCCCTGGCAGAGTGGATCGGTCCCGTTTTTCAAGCAGCGCGGGAGAATGAATGTTTACGACACTTGTTGCTTGGCCAAGAGACCTGTCGTTTGACTCGTAAAAAAAAATTCGACTTATTACGGGGCTCGAAGATTGGCCTGTGGGCTGGATCGCGAAGTTGTTGAAGGCGGACAGGTTTCTGGAAGATTTTTTTTTTGAGAGTGGGGCATTGATGGCCCTACATTAACCATCCTAAATCATGATGTTATGATGAAAAGAGGCTATAAGGGCATTTTCGAATTACGGATCTATAACTGTTAACGAGAAATTAAGAAGAAGATATGTGTAGCCTATTTTTTTTTGGCGTAGTGGCGCTCCAAGATTATGACTTCTTAACCATCAGAAGTGATCATAGATATTGAACTAAACCGGTCGTTAGAAGTCGTAGTGTTCTGAGTTACGGTGATGGCTATCTTCGAATAAAACACATGCTTCAGGAAGGTGAAATTACTGACTCCGACGGTGAAGTTCTGGACCGTAGAACGATTTTCCCCTCCGGACTAGATGATGGACCTAGTAGTTGATGGCAAGTGATGCAGTGAGATGAGAGGATTGATGAATGTTAGCTTGAAACCACGTCTGAATTTTTCCCCAGCCTGAATACTCCAGCTTAAGTGCTTCATCAGATTTTGAAAAAGGAGGAAATGCTCCTAAGTGCCCATTGACTAAAATTGTAGAACTCTCTACCTGTTGTAAGTACTATTTGCATAGTTTTTCTTTTTATTTATTTGTACCTCTTTAAAAAAAAAAAAAAAAAAAAAAAAAAAATATGTTTGCTATACCAGAGTTTAAAAGTGAAATGAATATCTTTGGATAATTTCAATAAGAATAAACATTATGAACAGAAATAGTCTGTAGGTTAATATATAATGTTTGTATGTTTGAACGACCATTAAATGGTAATATGATGGTAATTTTAAAAATATGATGTGTAATTTAAAAGTAACCAGTGAGTGGTTTCAACTTAAAAGATCAGCTGTTATATTGTTTTATTAAGATTATTTTTGATAACTTAGTTGCTTCATTATTTTAAATGTTCAAATAAATTGTGTTTTTTTTTTGTTTATTATCAAAGTTGGTATGTTTTTCTTTGTATAAGTCTCTAAATAATTAATTTTTTATATTCACAGTAGACCTATAAGAATGGCCTAACCTTTCTGTGATTAATTAAAAAAAAAAAAAAAAAAGGGAGAGAAAATTCAACTTTATTAAATTAGGACTTTAAAATTTCTTATGTTTAAATTCATAACTGACTGTTTTAATGAACATAAATTGAAGTTCACTCAATGTTATACAATCATATTTTTGATCTTGATTTAAGGATGGATAGATTAATAAGTGAAACAGTAATATTAAATTTAATTTCATAAAATGTTAAATTAAGCTTTAACTCTCCTCTTTCAGAAACATTGTTTTTCTAAAATATACACCAAAATTGTTTTATTTTAAAAAGTAAAAAAAAAAAAAAAAAAAAAAAAAAAAAAAAAATATCCAGTCATTATACACCACTATACGATTCTTGGTTAACCGATCGGATCTTGTTCAGAATCTCTATGGTTGTTCTAAAATTTTAGTACATCATCATATCCCTATTCTATTAACGGATTTAACTCTTTCCCCTTTTGGTCCTCATATTGGAGGAATTTCAGGTTGTCTGCATTTTCCCAAATTATATGATGATTACACTTTTGTTAATTTAATGTGTATGGAGATTTGAGCTTGATCGGGTTGGAGTGGAGTTGGGTGTTCTTTATGCAATCCAGTATGCTACTTGATTTAGAAATCTGTTGCCCCTTACTACATTTAATATTGTCTTAAAATGATGAGTTCAAAATTATCATTGTTGTATTAACCTATTCGGATTCTTAAGTTTTGATATTTTGATTAGTTTAATATAATTTGCTACCTTTTCCATGGCAACAGATTTCAGTGGAGCTAATCAGGGTATACTTATTTTTTTTTAAATATTTAATTGTCAAGTGAAGATTGAGTAATAAATGAGCTTTTTAAGTTTAAGTAAGTTGTGTTTTAGAAAGAACCCCAAAACTCCACAACAAATGGAGCCGTAACAATTCGGTCTCTGGGTTATTGATTTTTTTTTACTTGTATGTATTTATGTATCAAAGAGCAACTGGGTGTTTTTGCAATTAAAATTTTATTTATATGTTCAAGTGTAAAAAGAGGTCTAGGCTCTCTCTCTGTGCTAGTAAGCTACAATTCCCAGTCAAAATTATGCCTTGTGAGCATAACCTTTTCTTATTTACAAAAAGCATAGTCCTGTACTTAAGTTTTATGTATTTATAAGGTTTTCCTTTCCCCTCTCTTTTTCTCATTTTTAAGTTGTCCCCCCCCCCCTTTTTTCATTTTCTTTTTGGTTTGTTTGTCATTTTCTAACTCTAACTATGGCTGATAAGCACTCGGAAGCAATTGCCACTATTCAGCGAAAAAATGCTTTAGTGGATAATTTGTCAAACATTCCCCCATTCAATGGAGAGGCCAGCTCAGTCTGCTTCTCAGATTTTTCTGAGAAATTTGAGAGTTTTGCCAAATTATTCGACTGGAATGAGGAGGAGAAAAAATTCGTTTTGTTAGCTAGATTATCAGGAGCTGCTTCTAGGCGAATAAAAATTCACAAAGCAAAAACATCTGATGAGCTATTAAAAATCTTAAAAGAGAGTTATACTTCACAGGCCACACCAGATGTTGCCCTCAGTCATTTTTTAAATTTTAAACAGCCACCCAATATGAGTGTTCAGGAGTTTTATGACAAGGCATATGATATGTCATTAAGAGCCCTTGTAATTGAAGGTATCCAGGGTGAAGTAGTCGATAAAAGCCGAACGGCTCTACTACACTCCATGCTGTTGAGCAATCTTACACCAGAAGTGCGAAAGGGGGTAATTGCGAGAAATCCACAATCCCCAGAAGAGGTCCTCAAAATTGCGCTTCTTGAGGAAAAGGCTTATAGGAGCATTAACCCTTTCTACAACCACCGCGAGGAAATTCTCAACCCTAATTTGACCCAAAACCTACCCTGTGCTGCAGTTTTTCAGCAAGATAGCTCACAAAAGAAGGAGATAGACCAACTAAAATCTCAAATTGATGTTTTAGCAGCTAAGATAGACAGTTTAGTTGATCTTAGGGCTAGGGATGTACAGGAGAAAAACCAAGAGGTAAGACCCGTAACCTGCTATAGGTGCTCCGTACAAGGCCACTATGCCAGAGATTGTCCACTAAATTTTGTCGACTATAATTTTAGAAGGGGAGGTGGTCAAAATTTCAGGAGCCGTGGGCAAAATTATAGAAACAGAGGTGAAAATCCTAGAGGGAACCACAATCAGCGAGGCGGATATAGGGGAAGAAGAGGTGGTTATTACCAAAACAATAGGAGCACAGCTGCGAACAGAAATGAAGAGCAGGCGGTAAATAACACCCCAGTAGCTAACAATGAAAGTGAGGCTTTAAACTATTAGTGGCCGGATCAGATGTGGTCAAGTCGATCCCCAACAGGCCCCTGGACCCCCCAACTGTGTATAGTATGTTTCAGCCCCAATCATATACATTACCAACTGCAAGAATTTACATAAATAAAGTTTGCCTAAATGCATTATGTGACACGGGTTCTGCAATTAATCTCCTGAGTGGTACTGATTGTAACTGTTTAGAGAATTTTGAAATGGAGAATTGCAATATCCCCATTATGACTGTCACCGGTGAGAAAGTTCACCTAAATAAGAAAGTATTTTTAAAATTTGTTTTTGATAATGTTCAATGTCAAGCTGAATTCTATGTAGTGGAAGGTAAATTAGCAGAGGAATTTAATATGATTTTGGGAATGCCATTTTTGAAAGAGTACCGGGCAAGTATAAATTGTGATACAAATGCTGTCGCTCTTAAAGTGCCAGTTTCAGGCCAATGTAAACAAAGCGTAGAAACCCCAAGTAATACTTCAGGGTGTAATACTTGTCTTGCTACTAATTCTGTAAATATTTCTAACTCTGTATATAGTGTAAATTCTAATAATAATTGTATAAATAATGATTGTGTTAAAAATAATTCTGTAAATATAAAATGTGTCAACAAAGTAGGGGAGAATTCAAAAAGTAGTAATGCCAATAGCCCTCCTGAAAATTGTGCATGTGAGAAAGTTCATGACTCAGTTAATATTGAAAATGGGAATCATAGTAGTGAAAATATGGTAGTTCAGGACCCGCAGTTGAGTAATATGGGAAAAGATGTTGAGATAGTCATTCAAACTGAGTCGGATAAGGAAGTTGAAAGTGTTGCGCAGAACTTTTGCATGCAAACAACATCAGGCGGTAGCTCTGAGGGTAATAACACTGAAAATTTTTCAAGTATTCAAAGTGTCGACAACATTCTTTCAGCAGCGAGTCAGGTAACTCAGGGTAATTTAGCTGAAGAGACTACTGAAATTTGTAATATTGATGAAAGTGAAGATTTGGTAAGTATAGAGGATAAGGTACCTGAAGTCGAGGAGGAGAGCAATGAAGATAGCAGTAGTGATAAAACCAATAAAAATAAAAATATAAGTTTCGCTGTGTTATGTAGCAAAATTTCAATTCCCCCGCAGTCAAAAATGTTAGCCCAGGTTAAAAGTTATAAGGAAAATTTTATTAAGGAAAATGATATTGTTATGTTAGAACCTTTGGCGAAAAATTTAAATCAAGGTCTCCTTACCTCCAGAGCCATTTGCACTAAAGAACATGGCCTATATATCTCATTTGCAAATTTTTCAGACAATAGTATTCATTTAAATAAAGGAACCTTTGTTGCCAAAATTCAAAAATGTGTAGACCAGTCAAATATACCCGTAACTGATAATAAATTAACCTATAATATAAATTTGGCCCCTCCAATTGGTGACTTTGATCACGCTGATCTCACTTGGAGCTCTGAAATTAATTTAGATCATTTAGAACCCCCATTAAAACTTAAAATGCAAAATTTTCTAGACAAAAACAAAGATGTATTTGCAGCATCGGTCTTAGATTTACCCGGCTGTGATACAATCCCGCATGAAATTAACTTAACTTCAAATAAACCAGTTAAAGGCAAAGCTTATAGAGTCCCCTACAAATTACGTCAAGAAATGGAAGACCAACTTAATACTTTGTTACAGGCGGACATAATTTCCCCTTCCATGTCTGAATTTGCTTCTCCGGTTATTCTGGTTCGGAAATCAGACGGTTCCTATCGACTTGCTGTTGACTACAGAAGATTAAATAAAAATCTTGTTAAAGATGCTTATCCAATACCTAACATTACCGACTCTGTTGATGCTTTAAGTGGGGCTAAATTTTTTTCAACGCTAGATTTAACTAGTGGGTTTTTTCAACAGGTTATTCGCCCAGAGGATAGGCATAAAACTGCTATAATCACCCACAAAGGACTTTTTGAGTGGACCCGTAACTGTTTTGGGCTCTCAAATTCAGGTAACAGTTTCCAAAGACTTATGAATGCTATTTTCGGTGATTTAGGCAATCTTGGAATTCTTGTTTATATCGACGACATTGTAATTGCCTCCAGTGATGTTAATTCTCATTTTGAGAAGCTTAGCATGGTCTTTGAAAGGTTAAGACTGCATAAACTTAAACTTAAGCCCAGTAAATGCACTTTCCTTTCGAATAAAATACAATATCTAGGTTTTGAGATTTGTAGTGGCCAAGTATCACCTATCAATAAAAATATTGCCGTAATAGAAAATTTTAAACCTCCAACTACCCGAAAGGCTGTTAGGTCATTTATTGGAACTCTATCTTTCTATAGGAGATTTATACCAGATTTTACTAAGAGAGCTAAAAATCTAATCAACTTAACGAAAGAGACAGGAAAATTTTCGTGGAATGAAGATGCACAGAAAGAATTTGAAGACCTTAAAATGGCTCTTATTTCAAAACCATGTCTTGCACTCCCTGATTTTGAGAAAGAATTCCATTTATATACTGATGCCAGTGGCGAAGCATTAGGGGCAGTGTTATCACAATTAGATGAAAATAACATGCTCCATCCTGTTGCCTTTGCCAGCAGAAAATTGAAAGATGCTGAGACCCGCTACTCCACCACTGAAAGGGAATTACTAGCTTTAGTTTGGGCTACTGCCCACTTCAAATGTTACATTGCTAATACCCATTTTTTCATCTATACAGACCATGCGCCTCTAACATTTATGTTAAAAATTCACGACCCTACATCTCGCATGGCTAAATGGATCTGCACTCTCTCAGACTTTAATTTTACAATCAAGTTTGTTAAAGGTAAGTGTAACAGTGTCGCAGATTTCCTTTCGAGGTATGTCAACAATGATAACTCCAATGATACTGTTAATTGTAATTTTTGTATACAAGTCGAAAAGGAAGTTACTTTTATGCCTCATTCTAATCTACTTGAAAAAATTGGTGAATTACAAAAATCAGACAAGAAATGCTGCGAGATTGCAAGAAAACTAGACCAAGGTGTAGAAATTGCTCCTAAATACATGAAATTTTTTTTTAGAGATGACATTTTAGTTTGTGAGGATACAAGGGAGTTAGCTATTTTGAATAAATCTGTAAAGTTACTCGTGCCAAAAGAATTGGTTACTCAAGTTTTTGCACTAACACATGAGTCCCTAGCGGCTTGTCATCAAGCCTTTCAAAAGACCATTGATCGCATTCGTAAGCACTTCTATTGGCCAGGAATGTCGTCAGATGTCAAGCATCTAGTGGAGTCATGTATTAGTTGCCAGCAGAAGAGAGCTTATAGAGCGAACCAGCTCGCCCCTCTGCAACGTATGCCGACCCCCCAGTTTCCCATGAACAAGGTTCATTTGGATCTCATTGGACCCTTACCGCAAACTTTTTCGGGAAATAAGTATATTGTCGCATATATAGATTCATTTACTAAGTGGCCAGAAGCATATGCGGTTAGTTCAACCACTTCAGATGTCATTGCGGACACTTTAGCTGATTTCATATCACGCTACGGTGCGCCCTGTTTTATTACGACGGACAACGCGAAGAATCTAATTTCAGATGCGATAGAGCACGTATATAAAATGTTTGGTATTAATCATATTAAGACCTCATCTTATCACCCGGCTGGCAACTCGCAAGTGGAGAGACAGAATCGTACTCTTAAAAATGCACTTTGTCACATAGTCAACCAAAATCAATCTGACTGGGACACTAAACTCAAATTTGCACTACTAGCTATGCGTTCAGCTGTCCACTCTTCAACTAAACTTAGCCCAGCTGCAGTTATGTATGGCAGAAATATGAATCTACCATATAATCTCTTTTCTCAACCACCTTCTTTTAATTATAATGATGCACCCTCTTTTTGCGAACTCTTAATCCCAGCTCTTCAAAAAGTATACACTGAAGTACATAGTAATTTAATTAAAGTTTCTGAGCAGCAGGAAAAATACCGTGAAAAGACAGCTGTTGATAAAAATTTTAAAATAGGAGATCTTGTGTGGTTATTTACACCCACAGTCGCCCCTGGTAATACAAAAAAATTAAGCAAGCAAAATAATGGTCCTTTTACTATAATTGAGAAGCTAAATGAGGTTAATTTTAAAATAGCGCTAGTTGCTAATCCCAAAAATTGTCAGGTTGTCCATGTTGACAGGTTATCTTCTTTCAAAGACAGACTCCCCATCTGGTCCAGTAAACCAAAACAAACAATTGGCCTGGGATCGACTGAAAACGTGACCATTCACCACACCAACCGCGCGATTCTCCTCCTGTACGCAGGTGTAAGCGTAACCGATTCATTCCCTGGGCACCATATGATAGTAACCGCGCACCAGCAGTAGTGAACGTCAACAATAACGAAACTCCGGTAGCGCCGGAAGTGGAGGAAACAGACAGCGACGCGACTGAAATCATAAATCCCTCTCCCCCACCTCCCATTTCTCCGGAGATTGCAGCGGCAGAGAATAACGAGATGTGCGTAAATAAAAATTTAGCAACGGCAGAAGGCAGTGAAATGCGCGTAGGTAAAAATTCAGCCACGGCAGAAAGCAGTTCAACTGCTGAGCACAGCGATTCGCGCAGGTCTCGTTCATCGATTCGTCCAGCTGCTAAATCGAATAGAAGTAGTCGTTCAATATCGATTTCTAGAACCGACTATTCGCTACGGGATAGAAGAGACCGTCCGAGTTATAAATACTAACTACCTTTTTTCGTTATTCAAGCATTTTTATTCAATTTTACCTTGTTTATTTGTATTTATTTATAGTTTAGTTAATGTGTATGTATATTTAATTATTTTTTTTTGACATTTTTAAAACGGAACTTAGTTTTTCTAGCGTATTAAAGGTTTGTTTTGGTTGTGTGTTGATACTCTCATGTAGGCATTTTTAACCCTTTTTATGCCTATACTTAAGGTTTTTGTCTGTTTTATGGTAGATTATGTGGTATATACCCGTCCGCACCCCGTTTTCGTAGATTTTGGGTATATTTTTGCAAAAAAAAAAAAAAAAAAAAGAAACGAATGTAATTTTTGTTACTTTAAAATTTTTTTAGGATGTTGTGTTTTGTATGCCCTTTTGCCGAGGTAGATCTGTTTAGTTCAGTTTTTTTAATGCATCAGTGTTTTGTATATAACTTTTTAAGTATGTGTTTACTTTAATTTCTACATTTTAACTAGATAGATTTATTATTTACTATACAGTTTGTGGTTTTATTTGAGCTTAAACTTTAAGGAGTGTGGGCCCTTTTTCTTTTTCTAGTACATACTGTCTCATGTACATGCCTGTATGTTGTTGTGTGTGGCTAAAAGTGCTAAAATTAACTATTTTATTTATTCTACTTCCTATTTTTGTGGAATGTGTGTTTTCCTTCCTGGTGATATATGTCACCACCCCTGTTTTTTATTTTATTTTGTGGAATGTTTTCCCTGTAGTGCCCAAAAGGCCCGAAACTGCTTTTTGCTATAAGTAGCACAGAGGCAGAGATACTCTTTCCCATGCACATTACTTGTACGTGCATTTGTAAAATCTACATAATATCCCGAATCATTAGACTGTGTTCGAAAACAAACATGTGTTCTCATATAAAATTGTTACAATTGTGTGCGTAATTCTCTAACATGGTCTGTGATACCATAATTTGTGTCTTACAGATGTATATGTATATATTTTTTTTTGTGTGTCACCAGTTGCTCTTGTGTATTTTTGTATAATAGAATTAATATGTGTTTTACAAATTTCATTGACATTTACAGTGTTGTAACTATGATATTACTAGTACTTATTTACATTAATAGATAGTGTTGTAATATACTGTGATGCCAATTATTGAAGTTATGTATATAAGCAGTATAGTGACAATTAATCAGTGGGCACTTCTCTTCTTTTTCGGCTAATTTTTTTTTTTCAAAATTCAATTTATGTATTATTTACAGTTCTGTTGCCAGAAGTCTCAGGAAGGATGCAGTTATGCGTAGGAATGACAGTAGTAGGGAAGTGAGGTTTCACAATCAGGTGGAACATGTGTTCTTTTACAGGTGCAGAAAATATCTTTGTCATTTTAGTGGTAAAATCAGCCTTGTGGTCCCTCCCCTGGTAGTACTCTTTTATGGTCATGTTTCAGGTAATATTTTAGGTAATGGTTTCTACGGATGTGCGAGCTCTGGTTGTATATATCCGGAATATATTGTCAGGGTGGTATTTCAGCGGTGAACTCTCTGGATCCCGTCCCGGATCGATGTATGATCTGTGTTTGTGGGTCAGTTTTTTCAGTGTTGAGGTCCCAGCATGCCATGTGGTACCAAGTTACCTTTCAAAAAAATAATTTGTTTTCTCAAAAAAATTTTTTTTTTAATTAGCCGGGGGGAGCAATCTTGTTACGGTTGGTTTCAACAAATTTTTTTTTTAATCTACATTAATTATTTAAATCACTTTCTCAACATTTATTTAAAAGCACTCTTTTTTTCTGTTTCTAATAAAAATTTAAATAAATAAAAGTAATTGTAATAATTATAATAAAATCAGTTTTTATTTTTTCTTCTTTCTTTTTCTTTTTGCAAAGTAATTTCAACGTTTATAGTCTAACGTAGCTTCCTGTTTTTCAAATACGAAAAGCAGACAGCAAGGGAGGGATGTTTTGTCAGTAGACTGCACAGGTGGAAAATTTGGAGTCATCTAGTCTGACTTTGATATAAGAATGACCGACCGCCCTGTATAAGAATTACGTTATCTTATGAGTGTACTATACACGCAATTAGGCTTTGTAAGTTTACGTCAGGCTTCAATTGGCTCTGCTATCAGGCGGATAGCTGGCGCCCATGTAAACAGAGGCTAACAGGACCCCCCTTCAGCACACGCCATGGGGGTGATGCATGGTTTCCTTCCCCCATGAAGCGGCCGGCAGGGTGGAGCGGCAAGCTGTAGTCTTCACGATGAGTCCATTTTTCCTTTTGTTTCCATTCCCGTACCCCTGGCAGAGTGGATCGGTCCCGTTTTTCAAGCAGCGCGGGAGAATGAATGTTTACGACACTTGTTGCTTGGCCAAGAGACCTGTCGTTTGACTCGTAAAAAAAAATTCGACTTATTACGGGGCTCGAAGATTGGCCTGTGGGCTGGATCGCGAAGTTGTTGAAGGCGGACAGGTTTCTGGAAGATTTTTTTTTGAGAGTGGGGCATTGATGGCCCTACATTAACCATCCTAAATCATGATGTTATGATGAAAAGAGGCTATAAGGGCATTTTCGAATTACGGATCTATAACTGTTAACGAGAAATTAAGAAGAAGATATGTGTAGCCTATTTTTTTTTGGCGTAGTGGCGCTCCAAGATTATGACTTCTTAACCATCAGAAGTGATCATAGATATTGAACTAAACCGGTCGTTAGAAGTCGTAGTGTTCTGAGTTACGGTGATGGCTATCTTCGAATAAAACACATGCTTCAGGAAGGTGAAATTACTGACTCCGACGGTGAAGTTCTGGACCGTAGAACGATTTTCCCCTCCGGACTAGATGATGGACCTAGTAGTTGATGGCAAGTGATGCAGTGAGATGAGAGGATTGATGAATGTTAGCTTGAAACCACGTCTGAAATTTTCCCCAGCCTGAATACTCCAGCTTAAGTGCTTCATCAGATTTTGAAAAAGGAGGAAATGCTCCTAAGTGCCCATTGACTAAAATTGTAGAACTCTCTACCTGTTGTAAGTACTATTTGCATAGTTTTTCTTTTTATTTATTTGTACCTCTTTTAAAAAAAAAAAAAAAAAAAAATATGTTTGCTATACCAGAGTTTAAAAGTGAAATGAATATCTTTGGATAATTTCAATAAGAATAAACATTATGAACAGAAATAGTCTGTAGGTTAATATATAATGTTTGTATGTTTGAACGACCATTAAATGGTAATATGATGGTAATTTTAAAAATATGATGTGTAATTTAAAAGTAACCAGTGAGTGGTTTCAACTTAAAAGATCAGCTGTTATATTGTTTTATTAAGATTATTTTTGATAACTTAGTTGCTTCATTATTTTAAATGTTCAAATAAATTGTGTTTTTTTTTTTGTTTATTATCAAAGTTGGTATGTTTTTCTTTGTATAAGTCTCTAAATAATTAATTTTTTATATTCACAGTAGACCTATAAGAATGGCCTAACCTTTCTGTGATTAATTAAAAAAAAAAAAAAAAGGGGAGAGAAAATTCAACTTTATTAAATTAGGACTTTAAAATTTCTTAAGTTTAAATTCATAACTGACTGTTTTAATGAACATAAATTGAAGTTCACTCAATGTTATACAATCATATTTTTGATCTTGATTTAAGGATGGATAGATTAATAAGTGAAACAGTAATATTAAATTTAATTTCATAAAATGTTAAATTAAGCTTTAACTCTCCTCTTTCAGAAACATTGTTTTTCTAAAATATACACCAAAATTGTTTTATTTAAAAAAAAAAAAAAAAAAAAAAAAAAAAAATCCAGTCATTATACACCACTATACGATTCTTGGTTAACCGATCGGATCTTGTTCAGAATCTCTATGGTTGTTCTAAAATTTTAGTACATCATCATATCCCTATTCTATTAACGGATTTAACTCTTTCCCCTTTTGGTCCTCATATTGGAGGAATTTCAGGTTGTCTGCATTTTTCCAAATTATATGATGATTACACTTTTGTTAATTTAATGTGTATGGAGATTTGAGCTTGATCGGGTTGGAGTGGAGTTGGGTGTTCTTTATGCAATCCAGTATGCTACTTGATTTAGAAATCTGTTGCCCCTTACTACATTTAATATTGTCTTAAAATGATGAGTTCAAAATTATCATTGTTGTATTAACCTATTCGGATTCTTAAGTTTTGATATTTTGATTAGTTTAATATAATTTGCTACCTTTTCCATGGCAACAGATTTCAGTGGAGCTAATCAGGGTATACTTATTTTTTTTCTAAATATTTAATTGTCAAGTGAAGATTGAGTAATAAATGAGCTTTTTAAGTTTAAGTAAGTTGTGTTTTAGAAAGAACCCCAAAACACCACAACATTTAGAAACCTCAGAAAGCAATAGATTTTCGACATTTAAAGAAGTATTTATAAAAACAAAGTTTCTTATGATGCCCGTAATTTTTAAAAACGATTATTAGAGACCAGCAGAAAATTTAATTGCAGAAAAAAAAAGCATATAGCTGATATTAAGTATAATAGAAAAACTACAGCCCTGGCAAGATTATATCAAGATGAAACCATCCAAATAAATTTCAATGAAAGTAAAATAATATTTTCCTCCAGTCTATACTATCCACCCATAATACGAGAAACCATAGAGATCGTTACACGTAAAAATACAATATGTAACGATGCGGCATCTTTTAATTTACCGAAACTGTGGCTCGAGTTACTCCATGGTCACGGATATGAAAATAAACAACCAAGTAAAAATAGAAGATAACGTGCGGAATTTTTAGAAAAGTACCTGAAAATAACAACTTCAAAGCCCGTGCAATTCTAGAATATTCTCATTTGTTTTTGAAAATGCTTCGGGGTAAGTTGAAACATGTAAAACAACCTAATAAAAGTTATTTTAATTTGTATTATGTTGTTAATTTACACCTTTTAGCATTTAAAATAAAGTTTAATATAAATTTAAAATAGTATTACAAGGTGTTATAATTTATTATATTGTTATTATATTGTTTCCAAGTGGCTTTTACAGTGCATTAATCAGTTTTCTCAAACCGGAATATAGTTTTTCGACGATTTCTCAAGTAAACATTTCCATGTTTAACAGGCAAACATGCAAAATTAACTGCATTAACATTAGCATTAAAATTAATTTCATGTATAAATTCAGTTAAGCAGCTTAAAATGTTTACTTGAGAATTGATAGCATCAGAAAAAGCCATATTTTAGTTTGAGAAAACTGATTAATGCATAGTAAAAGCTACTCAGAAACGTTTCCGAAAATTACGAGCTACAAAAGAAACTTTGTTTTTATAAATGCTTCTTTAAATCTCGAAAATCTATTGGTTTCTGAGATTTATAAAGATAAAGGAACGCTTTTCAGAATAATGGATGACTCAGAAGAGTCGTGGTTATACGTATTATATTTTCTAGATTAAGAAATATTTGTCTTTTTTTACAATGTATATCTAAATTTGAAAGATAATGTTGGTTTTCAGTTATATTATCTTTAGTCTTTTGATTTTTTTTTTTGTTTTTGTTTTGGAAGAAATTTTTGAAGCTTACTCGTGGAAAACACATTTATTTTAATAAAAATTTTTGTAAATCACGAAGATAAATTAATGTTTATTCTTTGATGTAGTGAAAAATAAATAAATAAAAATGAAAGAAGGTGTGCAAAATGAGTTGTTCCGTTCCGAATATCAGCATATATATTAAATTTAAAGCATGGTAAAAATTTGAATTTTTTAAAATTTAAATTTTAAATTTTGAAAAATAATTTATGTTTGAAAGGAAATATATAAATAAATATATATGCTTCAAGTAAAAAAATGATCAAAAATTATTTAGAAAAAAAAGTCATCTTGTGTATCCCGGTCCACCTTAAGAGAACAAATACAGTTTCCTGCGTTTTTGTTAAGAAAAACAAAATCATGAAAAGTGCATCGCTTTTAAATTAGAATAAAAATCCTTTCTAAAGAAATCACATTGCTAGTTCAATAAATACGACCGGTTGAGAAAGAAATAATAAATTCTTGTCTTAGCTATACGTTCTCAAAAAAATGTTGGCCAAATGTGTAAAAAATACTTGCGGCACAGTTGCCAGAACATCCCTGATATTTGATTTTAAAAAAAAAATCGTCATGGAGGTCTTCTTGTTTAAAACGAATATTTCCACAATTTTTCTCAGAATCGCGGTAATGAAACTTCACTTTTATCACGGCATCTTTTAATTTACCGAAACTGTGGCTCGAGTTACTCCATGGTCACGGATATGAAAATAAACAACCAAGTAAAAATAGAAGATAACGTGCGGAATTTTTAGAAAAGTACCTGAAAATAACAACTTCAAAGCCCGTGCAATTCTAGAATATTCTCATTTGTTTTTGAAAATGCTTCGGGGTAAGTTGAAACATGTAAAACAACCTAATAAAAGTTATTTTAATTTGTATTATGTTGTTAATTTACACCTTTTAGCATTTAAAATAAAGTTTAATATAAATTTAAAATAGTATTACAAGGTGTTATAATTTATTATATTGTTATTATATTGTTTCCAAGTGGCTTTTACAGTGCATTAATCAGTTTTCTCAAACCGGAATATAGTTTTTCGACGATTTCTCAAGTAAACATTTCCATGTTTAACAGGCAAACATGCAAAATTAACTGCATTAACATTAGCATTAAAATTAATTTCATGTATAAATTCAGTTAAGCAGCTTAAAATGTTTACTTGAGAATTGATAGCATCAGAAAAAGCCATATTTTAGTTTGAGAAAACTGATTAATGCATAGTAAAAGCTACTCAGAAACGTTTCCGAAAATTACGAGCTACAAAAGAAACTTTGTTTTTATAAATGCTTCTTTAAATCTCGAAAATCTATTGGTTTCTGAGATTTATAAAGATAAAGGAACGCTTTTCAGAATAATGGATGACTCAGAAGAGTCGTGGTTATACGTATTATATTTTCTAGATTAAGAAATATTTGTCTTTTTTTACAATGTATATCTAAATTTGAAAGATAATGTTGGTTTTCAGTTATATTATCTTTAGTCTTTTGATTTTTTTTTTGTTTTTGTTTTGGAAGAAATTTTTGAAGCTTACTCGTGGAAAACACATTTATTTTAATAAAAATTTTTGTAAATCACGAAGATAAATTAATGTTTATTCTTTGATGTAGTGAAAAATAAATAAATAAAAATGAAAGAAGGTGTGCAAAATGAGTTGTTCCGTTCCGAATATCAGCATATATATTAAATTTAAAGCATGGTAAAAATTTGAATTTTTTAAAATTTAAATTTTAAATTTTGAAAAATAATTTATGTTTGAAAGGAAATATATAAATAAATATATATGCTTCAAGTAAAAAAATGATCAAAAATTATTTAGAAAAAAAAGTCATCTTGTGTATCCCGGTCCACCTTAAGAGAACAAATACAGTTTCCTGCGTTTTTGTTAAGAAAAACAAAATCATGAAAAGTGCATCGCTTTTAAATTAGAATAAAAATCCTTTCTAAAGAAATCACATTGCTAGTTCAATAAATACGACCGGTTGAGAAAGAAATAATAAATTCTTGTCTTAGCTATACGTTCTCAAAAAAATGTTGGCCAAATGTGTAAAAAATACTTGCGGCACAGTTGCCAGAACATCCCTGATATTTGATTTAAAAAAAAAAATCGTCATGGAGGTCTTCTTGTTTAAAACGAATATTTCCACAATTTTTCTCAGAATCGCGGTAATGAAACTTCACTTTTATCACGGATCTTTTCCGTTTTCATACGGTATCTCCAGAATGGAACTTTTCGTTTTCAGGATGGGTTTTCCGTTTTCTTACGAAATCTTTCGATGGAATTTCTGTAATGAGTTTTTTTCGCTTTATCACAACTATTATTATTATTATTATTATTATTATTTACGAAATTTCTGTAATAACACTTTTTGTTACTATCCAGAATATTTTCTGATTTTGCTATGACATATCAGTGACTGTCTTTCATAATGGTGTTTTCCATATTCCGTGATTTTACATTTTCTTTCAATATACATAAAAGAAGAAAACATTAAAAGCGTGAAAATTTTCGATTTTTTTTTTTCTTTGATGGATTTACATATTTTGGGATATTTTGAACACGATTTGATTATTTTTGGAAACTATCTATCTGTCAGTCATTAATGGTCAACTTTTGAGTAAAATGGTTGATTTCCATGCTTCATCGACGTACACTGCTGTATTTTCCCTTTTTTTTCAGAGTTATGCTTAAGAATTTGCTCAGAGTTCTTCTTTAATTCATATACTGTTGACTTTCACGTAAAATGCATAATTTTGGAGTTAATTTAAAAAATCCAAGAAAAATATGGTTTTTTTAAACGTTTTTTGTATATATATATATATATATATATAAAATCTACATCCCGGAAAAATTTTTGTTTTAAAACCTCGTATTGGTGTTCAGCGACCCAAAAAACACAAAAGAACCAAATATCAAAACTACACCAAAACTTTCTTTTATTTTCTACAAAATGACAGGACTCCTATGCGTTTCTCTAAAATATGAATGAAGATAACTGAAAATGTTCATGGTTAGAGGAATGAAAATTTATCTTGTAGCCGTGTATTCACCATAATTTTTCTCTTGAGAATAATTTATAATTTTTTAACGTTGCGCAAATGTTTTATGTATTGCTATTCAATTAAGTGTTAAGACTCCAAAACAGTTTGAAATGAATAAACAATTCTATAATTTATTGCTGGCTGTTAGTAGAAAAATGGCAACGCTGAGATTTAGCTGAAGAGAGGCGTAACATAAATTACTGCACAGAAGCGTCAGACATTCTAAATACGGGCCTGCACACAGATTTATATATATGTACCGGGGACTCAAAATAGAGGTTATGTCGATTATATCTTAAACTGCTGATAATAGAAACATACTTTCACTTACAAAAACTTTACAAATCAAATACAGCTTCTAGATAAAGTATCTATTTTAGAAGAGGCAGCGGCATACACATTAAAATACTATATTTAACTTTTCACATACGGTTTTCTTTTCTTATACAAAAAAGAAGCCCTGCGTTGAAGGCAGTGGCGTAGCCAGGGAGGGTGCCAAATGCTCTGGTTACCAGTAAAATTGTAAAGTTTTTTCATCGCCTTGATTATCGCAAAAAATTATCCGATTACATAAGGCAAAGGAAACTTTACAAAATTAGCGATATCAAGAGCATCTGGACCCCCCACCCTGGTTATGCCACTGGTTGAAGGATATTGAAAAAAATCCCTTTCTTTTACGACCAAAACTTGCCGAATTGTGACATTTTGAATTTTATGGATTCTCAATGCTTTCCGGTACTAAAAACGCACTAAAAACTTTTCCATTTTGTCTCATGTATTTTTTGATGCTGAAAAATATGCATTTAGCTCTGTAGAATATTTCTTACAAAAGCTAGCCAATTGTAACGGCGCACGCGACCGCTTGAGTGAGACGTAATCATTGACATTAGCATTTCGGTTGCCTGGCAGGTATTTTAAACCGCTGATATCACCTGGCTTTTGTAATGTATGTTCTGCAGTAGGGATGCACAACCTGTGGCCCGCGATCGGATTACTGGTGGCCCGCTGATCAATTTCGCCGATCGGACGCCAAAAAATCGCGAATTTTGTCGATCGGGTGCGTAAAAATCGCGAATTTTGCCGATCGGGCCTTTAAAAATCGCGAATTTTGCCGATCGGTTGCGTATAAATCGCAAAATTTGTCGATCGGGTGCGTATACGTCGTAAATTTCGCAGATCGTCTGCGTAAAAATCGCAAATTTTGGCGATCTGGCCCGTAAAAATCGCGAATTTTCTCGATCGGACGCGTATACATCGTAAATTTTGCCGATCGTCTGCGCAAAAATCGCGAATTTTGCCGATCGGGTGCGTATAAATCGTAAATTTCACCGATTGTATGCGTAAGAATCGCGAATTTTGACGATCGAGGGCTTAAAAATCACGAATTTTGCCGATCAGATGCGTATAAATGACAAATTTCGCCGATCGGGTGCATAAAAATCGTAAATTTCGTCGAACGGGTGCGTAAAAATCGTCAATTTCGTCAATCACTAGGAAAAAACTGCGCATATTGTCAATCGCGCCTGGGAAAAAAATGCAAGTTTTTTCTATCCTCGCCAACTGAATTGGGTTATGCTGACTAAGGAAGTGGTTGAGTATAGGGGCTAACCCTCCTTTTAAAATTAGCATTTTTATGAACTTTTAGGCCGATCCTCCCCCTCCTTCCCCGAAACCAAATTTTGTTCTCACTACGGATGTTGGCTCTCGACAATCCAGTCATTTTTGTGCTGCCCCTCCTCTTATAAAGGTTGTGCACCCCTACTTGATATCCACATTTTATGACTGAATATATTAAGAAGTACAATTTAGAATAATATATGTTTCTCCTCCTCCCCACCTTCATTCATGAAAGCACAATTTCTTTTCGGCACTGGCAACCTTTAAAGCTAAATTTACTCCTTCAAAAATAGTCAAGGAGTATTTTCACTCTTTGAAAATAATCTTAGCTATATCTCTTTTATAAATACAAACGTAAACTGCTGATATATCCTTGCCAACAGAACTGAATATGTTGACTGGGAAAGAAGGAACCCAGGGAGCTAAAACTACCCTTCCGAAATTGATGTTTTTTAAATCTGATTGTAGACTTAGATCCCCCCCCCCCCATTTCCTCGAAACAAAATTATCTCTGTGCTACTGATGGTGGCCCTCGACAACCCAGTCATTTTTGTAAGTGGCCCTTCGCTTAAAAAGGTTGTGCACCCCTATTCTACAGGGTCTAAAAAATATCCTGTGTAAGTGTAAGTTTCTATCAAGTATCGGAGTAATCAAGTCAAAAAAAAAGATTTTTTATTTTGATTTTTTTTTTTCAGCTTTTTGGGCGCTTGGCAAAAACTGACAAAATCGCCTGGCACTATATTTTTCATTCTTAACACAATGTCAAATTTATAATATTATGCATGCTTATGAGTAAAAATATCAATTAATTATTAATGATTTAATCCGGCATAAAAGCATTGGATTATACTGTAAAAGCTCTGAATAGATGACACCTAGGGATCTCAGAACTTGTCTGCTATTCGGAGGTCTCCGGAATCCAGAAGCACAAACATCAATGCAAAACATTATGCAAAACAAATGCATAAAACGGCAGTAAAACCTCCATAACGGACACTAGTGAATAGAGGATACCTCTGTTAAACGAAAACTTTTTCAATCTCCAAAATGTATGCATTTTTGTGCTTTTACATCTGAATAGCAGGCATCTCCGAATAGTGGACGCATTCTGCGGTTCCGAGATGTCTGCTGTTCACACACTTTACTCCATATAGGTTTTGGGAACTGAAAAAGTGTTCGCTAAATAGAAGTGTCCGCTAGTTGGGAGTGTTCCTTATGGAGGTTTTACGGCATTAAAAACTAGTCTAGGGCCACCGTAATACTTACCCATCATGGATATGCATAATATAAAATATGAAATTAAAACATGTGTAAATTGTTTATGAAATGCATTGCAATTCGAATAAAATCGTGGCTTGATGACGTCATAAACTTTAAACCTCTATTGCTGAATTGCGTAAGAGAAACATCCTTATAACTCTAAAAATGATAATCATATTAAGTAACAGTTTACTGCGTCGGATTAAGCGTCTCTTTTCCAATTAAAATATATCTTTGAATTGAAATTTGAATGAAATACAGGATCATGAAAAATCGAAGAGTGGGGGAAATGTGATTACAAATATCTCGCAACTAATTATCCGATCAACTTCATTCTTTATGCAAAATTTATGTTTTTTTTTATTGTCTTTTATATTCACTCCTTAAAAAAAAAAAATCGAAAATTTTTATGTACCTTTTATCAGAACGAATATTTTGAGAGTCCGAAAAAAATAGTTCCGGATAATCGAGGTTACTGAAATTCTATAAGCTTCTTCTCATTATTACATACTAAGCACATACCAAATTTCAAGTCTCTATCTCAATTTGTGCGGGAGTTAGAGCGTTTACAGACACACACATACAGACAGACGGACGGAATTTTTTTTTTTTTTTCTAAAAATATGTTTTTCGGAATCTCTAGTGTCTGAAACGTGTAAATGCGTCAATTTTTTTTTTCTATTTTTAAAACGATTACAAGACTTATCCTATACTACTTATGATGGGTAAGTAACAAGTAATTTAAGGGGATATACTGAAAGGCAGTATTACGAATAAATTTCTCATTTTTAAAGGATTAATTCTTTAATAGCTCTAACTTAAGATAAAAGATCATATTATAAAAAGTTTCAACATATTTTAACCAAAAACATGTTTAAGAATTTTTCCCTTTTATGGTTTACGGAGCAAACACTGAACTTTTTTCAATATTTCTATTTCCTTTCTCTAACCTATCAACTAGAAATAAAAGCTCACAATTTCTCAAACTCTTAGGAAATGCGTGGGAACATGCTATTTTTGATTTATTTTAAGCAGAAAGCTCCGGAGAGAATACAAAAGTAATACAATAGTTTTTTTAGAATGAAAGGTCATTGCTCTGTTGTTTACAAAACTGGGTGTTTTATAAAGGAAATTGTGTTACCTTTGCATTTGTAGTTTTGATATTCAAAGATATACGAGATCATTCAAAATGATTAATTCATCTTAATACAATTGTATTTATTGAACTACATTGTTAAAAATATCGTGAAAAATTACCTCTGTTTTTAAAGGCTCTCTATTTTCTGATCAATGAGAACGATCCAAGGGAGTTTATGTAGCATTTTTATTGGTCAGAAAATAGAGAGCCTTTAAAAACAGAGGTAATTTTTCACGATATTTTTAACAGTGTAGTATATATTGTGGGATACATATGTCATATTTCTACAATCGCAACTTTTTGGGGTTTATCTATGCTGGGGAGTATCTATGCACTACAGAAGCAGGATAGAGCACGGTCACGGCTGATGCAGATCAGCCGTGGAGGCGATTTTACAAGCCATCATGCGTAGAACGATTGGAGGCGATGTTGAATAGTGATTGGTCGACTGCCTGAGACGATGTAGGAGGAGCTTAATGCGCTTGAAGAGGGTATTTTTCATTTCGTTGAAGATTCATAAGATCGTCTGAGCTTGCATATTCATGTTTGCTTTATTTTTAATGATGCTTAGGACATATTAAACGTGTCTAACAAAATATTATTAACTTAATCCAATTAAAAGAAAACAATACATATGTACAAGTATAATTTGAAACAGCAAATCAAATACTTCTAGCTCTTGTATTTTCAGAGCTCATTATCTAATTCAACTCTTATTTTTTTTTTTTTTTTTTTTTTTTTTTTTTTAAGAAAAATAAAACTGATATTTTAATTGTAAAGGTTAATGAAAACTAATTTAAATTTGTAGTAGATTGTGTACATTTTTTAAGGGAAAAAACTATACGTCCAGCTTAATTTATTGATACATAACAAACCTTACATAAAGTAAAACATATTTCATTTATAAATTATTATATTCTTTAATATCTATAATCCATAACTTCCAATTTTCAAATAAAGATTACATGTTTACATTTTTTTGTAGTTTTTATTTTAAATTTTATTTATAGTAAATATTCACTACAATTAGATAGAATTAAACAAAGAACAACATATTAAACATTATTTCACAAGAATAAACTGAAAGCACCGCAAACAAATGTTAGCTTTTCTGAATGTTTATTATTATTTTTTTAATCATCATAATTGAATTAATAAACGAAAATAAAATTACTAGGTCGTTAAAAACTTTTTTAACTGTGTTATTTCATAAAATCCACATATACTTAAGCAATGCATTTTGCAAATTTTATATAGTTTGTTATTTCATAAAATCAATATAAACTTAAGAAATGCAGATTTCAAATTTATATATATAGTTTTAAAATTTTTACTGAACTTAAAGGTTTATTAAACAATTTCTTTCATATCTTTAAGTCAAGACAGCGTAAAATACAAAATTTGCCACACAAATTCATTTAATTTTGGAAATATACTTTATTAGTTTTCTGAAAAAAAAATCTCATTCAGTAATTATATAATTTAAAAAGCTATATAAATTACACTCGAACGCCTAAAATCCATGCAACTTCTAAGCCGTTTAAAATATACATGTGTATGCGATATTTATTTTTTTATTTAAATAATTTAAACTGTTTTATTACGAAATATAAACCCTTCAATATGTATGTAATAATAATACTCACAAAATGTGTAGTGGCGCCATCTGTTCGTAAAATGAAGCATTAAAACAAAAATATAAAATAAATCTAAGATATGAGATTTTAGTTTCGGAGCGATTTTTTAAAAATCCAGGATAAGTAAAGGTTTTCTAAGCATAGCTCTTAAAATCATTAATATTTGGTTAAAACCAATTTTTAAAACGATTTGAACATCTTAATTCAATGATACCTAACTCTTTTTTTTTAAAATAACAACCTTTAAGATATGATAGATCTACCAAACAAATACAACTTTAAGAATAAATATGAATTCTGAAATTAAATTGCATTAAAATACTTTTTATTAAAAATGAGAGCTATAATAACAAATATGATAGATTTTATGCAGTTATGTTCATGTAAAACCTAACCCCCCCCCCCCCCCCCCAATATAGGTTTAAACCCTGGGGTTGCTGAAGACCCATATTACTGAATTAATGCATAATGAATAATAATCTTGAAATTTTAGATCAGCACAGTTATTGAACTAAACAGGAATTAATTATAACATAAAAAAGGACATGCTGTGATTTTAAAATAAACAATTAATCATTCAAAAAAAATTTTCCCCGCAAAATTAAAATAATGATAAATATATTTATTATTACTAGTGTTAGATAGATTTATCTCCTTTATTTTCACTATTATTATTTGAAATACAGTTGTGAAAAGATGCCATTGTATGCTTTATTTAATCTATTTATAATAATTTAGTTTGGTTGTTATTGTTTTTAGCCTAAATGTACCAAAATTAACATGTAAAATCTTGAAATCAAAATATTCACTGTATATGATTTTCTGCTATTCCAATTTTCATAAAATTCTTGAGATCACGATGACATTAAAATGTATATTACTGATGTAACCAACATATACAAAATAAATAAATAAAAAGAAGAAGAAACAGAAATAAAAACAAAAAGTCCCAGCTTCCGGATTTTAATAGCGACCAAAAAAGTTTTGTTTCTATTACACATTATTAATAAAAAATAACATTAACATACATGTAATGTTTGGGCTTGTACAAAGTGTATCAACCGAAACATAAGGCCATATTTCAAGCTATGTCTAAAAAACCCAAGTTTCCCTTTAACATAGATTGGTTTATTTTTCTCATAGTTCCCAGATAGCAAGCAAGGTTCCGAAAACGGTCTTTTTTCCTTTTCTTTCGATTTTTCTGCAAAGGTATATTATCTTTACCGTATATCACGGTCACAGTAATGTTTTCAATATTAGATTTTTGGAATAACCGTCAGAAAACCTACGGTCTAAAGTCATCCTTTGTACATTCATTTTCCGCGCATGCGCAACTTATTTCGCGCTGCAAATTGTCCTTGTGCTTGCGTTTCATTACTCATTGAAGGTGATATTGATGTGCGAGCAGGTCACGTCGTAGCACCGGTCTGAAAGTGCCGGCTTTGCATTTGCATGTGCAATCATGTTCCAACTAAAGTATGTTAAACTATTTTGTATTAATTTCATTTCATAAAGATTTACCTCGTTGTAAGAACTACATACATATGCATATTTTTGTTGTAGTTCTTGAAATTTCCATTTATAATATGTTTTTATTCTTAACGAATTAATGCGAGTACTTTACCCATATTTTCATTATAAAATACAATAGAGAAAAGCATTTGTTTATGTTTATCTTTTAAAATATATTATTATCGTTTATGTTATTATCTATTGATGCTCCCCAATTTTAAAATATTCATCTTATAGTTCATGTGCTTAAAAATTACCGTCAAAAGTTTGAAATATTGCGTAATAATAATAATAATAGATTTTGTACTAGTATTTAAACTGTAATTTAGTCAAAGTTAATTATTTCTACGCATACGTTTTATTTTCTTATATTTTAGTAATTTATGTTGTATAAAATTTCATTTAAAAATATCATTCAATGACAATTGCTTTTATATTATGTACGTTTAAGATATAAAATTTTTATTGTATGCGTCGCTACAAAATTTTAAAAGTATTGTTATTTTTATTACTTTGTTTAATACATTTTATTTTCATGAAGTTAAAAAAATGAGTTTTAATGAAATCAAACTATTTAAATTTTTGACGTTTCAATGTACATACTAATAATTATGAAAGATTTTGAAAATGAAGGTTTATATTTTAAAGAAAAAAGGGAAAATAAAAAAGTCTAAATAATGTTAACCGATTATTATTATTTATTTTTAATTACGGAGCATCAATAGATTTAATTCAGAGATAAATCATTCTGAAAAATTATTGTTCTTCTGTATTAAGTAGAATGAAAACATGCTTAAAGTAGACTAAAAATAAACAAATAGGTAATATGCATATGATATAAAAATATTATATATGGAAATTGCATTTTTTTTCTAGTAATTATTTAAACACCAAAATTTGGTTTTATATAGTTCTTAAATCTTTATGAAATTAAATTATGCAGTAATGTTTAACTTACTTCAGTTTGCCAATCAACTAATAAATGAGAGTAATTGATAGTGGGTAACCATTATCACTTTCCAAATATAAAAACACAAAAGTAAAGACAACATAAAAACCAAGACATAAACAATTCCCAACTCAGAAATTTAAACTATTGTGAAACTTTCAGGATAATGTAATAGGGCTTAAGAAAAAATATAATATACAAATTTTCTTGTTGCCCGAATTCACTTTAAAAGGAAAATATTATCCCCGGTATAATTTAGACTTTATTTTTAAAACTGATTAATGAATGGTAAAAGTTACAAAAAAAGTTATCTATTTTAATTAGTTCTGTCAAATTCAAACAAAAGTTAGAAAACTTCTGTAAAATAATTCTTACAGTTCATTCTAACAAAATGCATGTTAGATTTTAAAAATTTTAATGTAATGAACGATTAAAATTTTTTTAGAAGCAATACATTAATTAAAATATAAAAAATCAAATATATTCAAATTTTATCAATTACATAGGAAAAGAATTTTAGCAAAGGAAAAAAGAAATATATTAATTAAAATATGTAACTTACTATGAGTTCTTAAATATAATGTCAGCTAATAAAAATTCCTATTTTCCATTTTTTTTCCTTCAGTATATAGAAATTAAGCTAAAATTTAGTGTCCCACAGAAACAAAGAAAATTTCTAAGTCAGATTATTTTGATGAAAATCTAATGCAATTAAGATCTAAAACTAACAGATTATCAAAACCTTTTTAATTTCTTTTATAGATGTTTATAATAAAAGCATTATTATCTGCCTTTGATTGTATTTCTTTTTACAATGCTTAATATGAAATCTTGTAACTAGCCTTACGTTCCTACATTTTGGTATGCTTGTCCTAAAACACTTACAAAGTACCTCAGATAGTGTCAACTAGCAACCTTTTATAATGCTTTTTACAATGTTGGCAAACCTTTCAGACAAAGCCTTTAAAAAGCATCTAGTCATTTACATGTTGGGGTTATAAAAATGTTTTAAAAATCAAAAATTGTTATCTGGGTTTATATCTTGCTAATTAATCACAAGAGAATGTATAACAAACCGCTATGCAAAAATATTAATTATATATTTTAATAATAATATTAATTATATATTTAAATAATATTTATATTAATTATATGTTTAAATAATAATACTTATTAATATTAATTGTATATATTTAAATAAAATATTAATTAATATTAATTATATTTATTTAAATATAAATAATAATTAAAAATTTAAATAATAAAATAATAGACAAAAAATTAAATATGGTAATCTTCCACAACTTTATCACTGCAGAACTAGTAATTGGTAAAAATAATTTTAGTAAATTAATAGAGATTTTTAAGAATAATGCTTAATTTTAAAAGATGAAATACTTTAATTAATTAATTCTGCTAATTTGATAATCATCTGTTACTAAAGTTCTAATACAAAAATTATTTTTAATGAAAGTTTAGGAGTTTTTGCATTTTAATAAATGTTCGTATAGTTATTAAAAAATAGCTTATATGAATTAAAATTTAATTTAATTCTTGAAATTTATCTGATATTAAATTTTATTGTATGTGATAAAAATTTAATTTTTATTTACCTTAATTATTATTTATAATTTAATATTGTTTAACTTAATTCTAATTAAAATTTAATTATCTAATTGAGAATAAAATATTGCAGAGCAATTGATAAAGATTAACTGATCTTTATATCAATGCTTAAGAAGCAATGTTAATAAATATTCTTTATTAACTAATTCAATAAAGATCAAAGCAAAACTCAGCAAAAAAAAATGCAAAAAAATCGGCAAGGACACAACTTGATGCATCAAAATTACGAGCCTGATGCTGTAACCACTGTACTAGATCGGACACAAAAGTTATTAACTTTTAACATACTTGTTCATTTAATAGGCTTTAACCCCTCCCCTCAATATCAACGTAACTATCTTTTAGCCAATCACCATTTGACCCCGCCTCCAATCGCTCTACGCGTAATGTTTTGTGAAATCGCGTCGTGGAGCACGATCATGTGACGTCACGCTTCAGCTGCTGGGATGTTTGGGTGGCAGAAACAACCACTATCTTAGTGTGTTTTTCTCAAATGTATTTGTTTTTTCTATGTGTTCTTTGTATATTTTTAAATTATAGTTTTAAAAATTTTAAACAGTGTACTATGGCCAAACTGGAGGTGGGGAATAAAAAGTTTGATGGAAGGGGATATTTTTTAGATGATTGATTATTTATTTATTTATTGTTACAAGACAGCAACGAAAACGGCACTTTTCTTTTAAATAAAGTGTTTTAAATTTTAAATTTTGTATGCTGAGGGCGGAAGGGGGGGGGGAATTTCAAGGGAATGGGAATAATTTATATGACTGATTATTTATTTGTTGTCACTACAAGGCAACAAATAGGTCAGAAGATTTTTTTATAATAACTTTTTAAAAATATTAAACTTACTTGTATGCTGGAGGGGGTTAAAGGGGGAGGAGTATAAATTATGGGAGATTAGAAGGTAATTCATATGATTATTTATTTATTGTTGCAGAATTTGTTACCGATGTTGCCGAATGCAAAAATTGCCGAATTCTTTCAGTAAATGTTTCTACCTTTATAATACACAAGTTTACCAAAAGAAAAAGATCATTTTCCTAAAAATACTATATTTTAACATTAAATATATTTTATACAATTGGACATTGTTATAAAAAATTTGCTGTTCCGTGTGATTACAGTAAGCGGCATCTCCTGCATTTCATTTTTATTTTCCTCATGAATATTGTTTCTTTGTTTTCTTTGTTAATAAATTATTTTAAATATATTTATTGATTTTCTATTTTAAAATGTGAACCTATTGAATGTTACTTAATATAGTGTCAGAATACAGTACATAAATTCAGTTCTCTATATTATTTTGTGTCAGTCTATTTGTGTTCTGGATAATTTTATTAATATTATTCTAATTTAGCTTTCCGATACACAAGTCAATACAAACTAGAATAAAATAATATAGGTCATGAGACTAATAACTTGAAGAACCTCTCTGAAGAAATTAGTACCTTAAGCCATTCTACTGAACCTATCATCATAAATTGACAAATAACTCAAAATTAGGTCGTGATTATATAGAAAAGAACTTCCCAATTTTAATTAAATTTCCACATTTAATCTGATTGACAAGAATTTGTAGTAATTTTCCATCGAACGAAATAAATAATAATAAGTAAATGATCATAAAAAATATTACATATAAAATAATCCGGAACGGTTCTCGTCCTATACGATTTTACGCTGAGTTATAGTTAAAAGGAAAGATTTTTCATAAATATATCCAGCTTCCCATAAGTTAGAACTCCGCTGCGCCACTGTTTAAAACATATACAGGGTGTCCGAAAAGTCTGAAAACGGTCGAATAACACGAGAAATATACATAGGATTGAAAAACAGAAAAATGCATGTTCAATATTTTTGAAAATCTGTTTAGGGATATCAAAGTTGTCTCCAACTCAGCCCCCGTGGGGTGAAAGGGGGCAACTTTGAAATCTTAAATGATAATCCCCATTTTTATTCCAGATTTGGATTCTACGAGAAAAATTTCGTAACTTTTATATTTAACATTTTCTTCGAAACATCGTAGAGGGTGCTGTAATCGAGTTAAATGCAGTGAGAATCGTTTCCATTTGAAGGTCTGGAAACGGTCGAATAACTTGAGAAATATACATGGGATTGAAAAACGAAAAAAAAACGTGTTTAACATTTTAGAAAAATCTATTTAGGGATATAAAAGTTGACATTTTTCTAAAACATTGAACAAGTATTATTCCGTTTTTCAATCCCATGTGTATTTCTCAAGATATTCGACCGTTTCCAGACATTGCAATGGTAACGTTTCTCAATGGATTTCACTCGATTACAGCGCCATCCGCGATGTTTCGAAGAAAATGTTAAACATAAAAGTTACCAATTTTTCCTAGGGCCGTACCGAGTACTCGGTATATACTCGGTACTCGGCCTACTCGGCCAATTTGCCGAGTACTCGGTACTCGGCCAAATTTCTGCCGAGTACTCAGCCAATACCGAGTAGTTGCAAGAATTTCATGTTTTAAGCATATTTAAAGACAAATTAATTTATAAGTGATCTATAAAAAGTTATTTGAATATAAATGTATAATATATGCCATAATTCATAAAAACTATTTACTCGGTAAGTAAAAATTTATCTATAAAACATTGAAAAAGGTAAGAAAAAAAAAAACCATGCAAAATTAATGTAAATTAAAGTTTAATTTTATATTTAAAAAAAAAGTCATTTTTAAAACTGTAGGAAAAGACTGATTTTGGATAAAGAAGCAGTATATAGAAACAGAAAATACAATAAATGCAATAAAAAAAAAGTAAATTTGCTGTATGGCAAATTATGGTACAAAAACACTATAATCATTCTACATTTTCAGGAGATAGGGCATTTCTTTTATTGTTGTAAATTTGGCCTGCTTCAGAAAAAATGTGTTCACTGCGAGCACTTATAAAATAGCATTTTAGCACATTACACACACACAAAAGAAAAGAAAAGAAACTGTAAAGCTACTTTTTTGGTGCTTTCATGTTAGAGCGGCCTCCACCATTATAATTATGCCAAGGTTTCACTTTCAGCTCTGATTTCGTCAAGATCATCGAAAAGCTTATATATGCATCATATATACACATATTATTCCAAACACCCATATACGTCATTACATACATATTATTTACGTCTTATATGTCATATATATATATATATATATATACATCCTATATGACTTATGCACATGTTATATGATATATGACTAATAACTCGGCCATATACATCACAAAAATAATGATTTAACGTAATAATATATCATATTATGTCATACATGCTTTATAATTTGGCGATATATCTTGGTCGCTTGACGATTCATCCTCAAGGGCCGCTATTACACGATAGTACCCAATTTTTTTAATCAAAAGAAAATAACGTACTTTTAAAAATATATGAAACATTTTGCATTGTTCAAGGAATTGTTACAGCAAGCAATAACCATTTTTGATAGACAGATTTCAGGTATCAAAATGACATATGGGTAAAGATGTGTTAAATAATCAGTTTTAATTTCATATTGGTTAATTGAACTATTTATATATCAATTCTTTATATATATATGTATTTTAAATAATGCTACTGTTTTAAAATTTTTGAATATACAAAAATTGTCTTTAAAAAGGTCCACAATAAATGAAAGGAAATTTCCAAAAATGCAGTTATATTTAAAAAATTGAAATTAATTTAAAAAAAAATGATTAGATTATATGCACAAGATGCATGTTTATAAATAGGTATAAATATAAACACACACACACACACACACACACACACACATAGAAGTGTTACCACTAAGCACACTGCATGTTCGCATCAGTGATTCCTTCTTAAACACAACTACTCGGTACTCGGTATTTACTCGGTACTCGGCCGAGTAGTAAATGGCAGAGTACTCGGTACTCGGCTACTCGGCCAAAGCACTACTCGGTACACCACTAATTTTTCCCGTAGAATCCGAATGTGCAATAAAAAAGGGGGGGGTTGTTATCATTTAAGATTTCTGAGTTGCCCCTTTCCCCCAGGGGGCAAGTGTTGGGGGGACAACATTGATATCCCTAAATAGATTTTTCAAAAATATTGAACATGCATCTTTGAAATCTTAAATGATAATCCCCATTTTTATTCCAGATTCGGATTCTACGAGAAAAAATTCGTAACTTTTGTATTTAACATTTTCTTCGAAACATCGTAGAGGGTGCTGTAATCGAGTTATATGCAGTGAGAATCGTTTCCATTTGAAGGTCTGGAAACGGTCGAATAACTTGAGAAATATACATGGGATTGAAAAACGGAAAAATACGTGTTTAACATTTTAGAAAAATCTATTTAGGGATATAAAAGTTGACATTTTTCTAAAACATTGAACAAGTATTATTCCGTTTTTCAATCCCATGTGTATTTCTCAAATTATTCGACCGTTTCCAGACATTGCAATGGTAACGTTTCTCAATGGATTTCACTCGATTACAGCGCCATCCACGATGTTTCGAAAAAATGTTAAATATAAAATTTACCAAATTTTCCCGTAGAATCCGAATGTGCAATAAAAAAAAGGGGGGGGGTTGTTATCATTTAAGATTTCTGAGTTGCCCCTCTTTCCCCCAGGGGGCAAGTGTTGGGGGGACAATATTGATATCCCTAAATAGATTTTTCAAAAATATTGAATATGCATTTTTCTGTTTTTCAATCCGATGTATATTTCTCGAGTTATTCGACCGTTTCCAGACTTTTCGGACACCCTGTATATAGTAAATACAGGTGATTTTGAAAGAATTTTGGATATTTTTTTAGACTAATTTTGTCGATATTTTTGCTCAACTTCGTTTGACTCAGTTATGACTCTCCCAGTAGCAGGTTTTAAATTTTGATGAGCTTTCTTAGTTTTGCATGATTTGAACAAGAAATTTAATTCTATTACATGTGTTTTCCTTCTACGAAATATTTGCATGATTTTATTTATTAATTTTAAATTATTGTTTGTTTTTCCTGGTTCAAAACATAACAAACTTAAAAAAAAAAAAAAAAAAAAAAAAAAAAAAAATAGGGGTGAAATAAGACCCCAATGGTATTAAGAGGGTTAACTAAAAAAACATAATCTGGCAACCCTGAACAGTGTGTGATTATGCTTTTGCCCAGCAATCTATAAAATATTATGCTTAAAACCTTAACAGAATATAATTTTACCTCCACTTCAATCCCGTTGTATCAACAGCCTCACACTCATTCAAATCCACACAGCTTAGAACTAAAAATTTGACAGATTTTAAAATATTGTGACTTATAGATCACCCTTTAATAAATAAATTTAATCCAATAAAAAACCTGGATAGATACTCGACATTCCGTGTCCAGAAAGTTATAAAACAGAAGGGTGGAGGGAGAGATTTTATTAATTTCTGACATATTCAACCGAACAGGGCGGCCTACCAAAATGGTTTTAGCTTAAATCCCTGCCGGTAGGGAAATTTAACTGCAAGCCACTAGCTTCTCAATATAGAAAAGGCTCCTTATGAGAAGCTGCAGCGCATGAATAGGGTTACTGTATTAGGCAGTTTATCGCTTGTTTGGCTAACTGAATTTAATATTTGTATAGAAAATAAGCATATGGTAGAATTGGCTCCCACTGAACACGAAAAGAGAAAGAAAAAGGAAGCATTGACTCCCACTCTGCCAATGAGAGGAAAATAAGTGTTTCGTGTAGAAAAAAAGTGTTTATGTTTATAGTTGTATTTATATTTTATCTTTAATAACATAAAAATATACTGAGCAAGAATAACTTTATGAATATGAGCAAGAATATTTATGAGAATGTTAATGATTAGATCAAGTAATCTGACTTGGGGGAGGGGGGGGGGGGTCTGTTAAATAGTTTAAGAAACGTAATTTTTCAGCAGTTTTATTTTTAAGAAATAATTTCAATTGCTGATTTTTATAACATATAGACATTTTTGTAGGTGATTGATAAAAGAATAATGATGCATAAAAAATTAGTGTTAAATAATTTATAAATTATTTAGCAATTTTAATTTTGAAAATTTAATGTAACTCATTACAATTTTTATAATATGTTATATGGACCCTTTTTTCTTTCATTTAATACGAGAATAAGTAAAAACTAAGTACGTTAGATAATTTAGAAATTTTAATAATTCTTTAATATTTTCAGTGTTTAATTCAGGCATTCTTCTCCATAGGGGGTGAGGTTAAAGTTCTAACTGTGGTGGTGGTGCAAATGGGGAATTTGAACTTCAACACCATTAATAAGCATAAAATTAAAAATCTTCCGGGGAAGATTCCCCCCCCCCCCCACGCGGACGCGCGCATCAGAGCCACCTCCTGAATTTATCATTGAGCATTTTTGTTTTGAAATATTTTTTAATACTATCTTATTTAAAGTTTTAAGGGAGCAAAAAGAGAGAAAAAATCTAATGCACTAGAATAAAACATATTTAAAAGAGAGCTGTTGAAAAGTTAAATTACAATAATGCAAGTTTATTGTAAGAATGGAGCTTGTGGAGAAGAATTTTATTTTGTGTTTGACATATTAGGGATGGTTGTTCAGTACAAATTATGATTTAGAGCAAATGCACTTTTTAAAAAACCTGGCATGTTTTATTTCTTTACAAAAATGTTGATTAACAAGCAAAAAAAAAGAAAAAAAAAAAAAAAAAATTAAAAGTTGCAGTAAGTTTTATATCTATTCTATTATATGTCTGTTTGGGTCGTGTTATTAATTGGGTACTTTTATGTTAGCCGGGTGCGAGTGATATATATATACATACATATATACACACATATATACATAGATATAGACACAAATTTATATATATGTATATATACATATATTTATGTATATCACTGGCGCCCGGCTAACATAAAAGTACCATTGATTGTGTAGTATTTCAGTTTATATATGTATATTTTTTATCAGATATACAGGGATATTTTTTATGAGTGCCCTGTTTTTTTAGATTTCAGAAATGCAGACAAAGTATAATTTTTCTTTCTTTCTTTCATCAGGGTAAAAGTAACAACTATTCCTGAAATAAAATATTGTAGTTTTAAAAATCTTGCAAATTATTTATCCAGTGAACTTTATTGAGGTTGCAAGGAATCTTCAGAAAATTTTGACAAAATGGATGTTTAAAGCCAATTATACGCTTGGCATGAAAAGGTGGACTTACTTTATGAAATAGGTCCTACAGTATTTAATAAGGTCTTACTCTATGTATATGTAATACTTATTTTTCCAAAATGAAATGCTGAAAATGACTTTTGGCTGAATCATGAAAAATTTTGCTCATAAAAAATATTCATGAATAAAAATAATATTTGTACGAACAAAATCATTTTGAATATTACTTTATCATATAAAATATTCACCTTCATTCATTTTTTTTTTTTTTTGATCGTCAAAAAAATGAGTCTATTTTATTTGCTTTAAAACTAATTTAATTTTTGAGTATTAAGTTAAAAATAATAAACATAAATAAAATAAGCAAGCAAATAAACAGAAATGGAAGGAGATGGGGTCGAAAAAATTTCTAATGTCACCATATTACAGAATACGAGAGTAACTTTTATGTAATTTAAAATTAATTTAATTTCAAAATATTAAGTTAAAATCAATGAACACAACTAATCTACTGAAAGTAGTAATCTAATGAAATAAAATATTGCATTACTACTTTAAGTACTTATGAATATTTAAAGTTTGTTACATTATTTACATTTAAATAATAAAAGCTAATTGTCACTTATATATAGAATATATGCTAAACAGTATTGTTGAAGAGAAATGTGGATATTTAAATTTTAGACTATATGTTACGATTTGGGAACATCTCCACTTCACACTGCAAAAATTACCATATATTGGGTTGTATACAATAGTGCCGTATTCTTCCTTATAATCTAAGGATAAAAATGTTGTATCAATCATGATTGTCCGATCACTGTATGTTGATCTGTGAATTATTGTTCATTAATCAAGCAAAAAAATTCATCTTTTCTGTGAAAAAAATTTAATTTTTGTCCTTATTGAGGTAAACACGGATAGTGTAATTTCGTTTCACTAAATATACTACATTGTATAAAAATAAACTCTACTTTTTTTTTCATAACTCAAAATAATAATAATAATAATAATAATAATAAACTAAGCTCATAAATTTATAAATATATATTTATGAGCTTAGTTTATTATTATTATTATTATTATTTTGAGTTATGAAAAAACAAAGTAGAGTTCATTAAAACATTATATTATATATTATATAAAGGTAGTAAAAAAATTTCACTTAAGAAATATTCAGTTATAAATAATTATATACGGTATTTAATAATTACTGTCTTCTATAAAGTTTTAATGAAATAAAAACATTATATTAAAAGCTATATTCAGTTACAAATAATTATATACGGTATTTAATAGTTACTGTAGTCTGTAAAGTTTTAATGAATAAAAACATTATGTTAAAAGCTATATTAATTAATTTTGTATACAATTATTGTATTGCTTAGAATGAGTAACATGTTATAACTGTTAATGTACATTAACATTTACACTTGGTCTCGTTTCAAATTATGTAGATGAAAATAAAATATTATATTAAGTAATATAATTAATGTTGATTTAAATGTATTCATGAAGCAACGTGAACTCCTTGGCGAAGACTTCCGCAAATCGCCAAGTAATAAGGCAGCAAGCAACATGCGCAAGCGCCGTACATGCTCCCGTCAAGAGCTCACTCTATATTGAGCTTCTACTCTGCAAGCCACAAATAAGTGGAAAAAAACTATGAAAACGAAGACCTCACCCTGACCAAAACTTTGTCTGGTTCTGCCAAGGACGGAAACAGTGGAGGATCCCCTAAGGCTAAGTTTAGTGAAAAAACTTGAAAGCTGTCCTGAGACAGTCATAAATCCTTTCCCTTTTTCTTTTGCTTCTCGAATCAGTTTGAGCTTTGATACAAAAGAAAGAGAAGATTCAACAAAAAAAAAAGGGGTTGTGTCAACGGCTGTCCCCTCTTGTCAACTGCTCCTTCTTTGACCTCTAAACTTTAGACATCCAGAGAAAGTCATAAAAAAATTAAACATTGCGAAAAACCACAAGAAAAGAAATCGACCTACGTCTACGCACTGTTCGAGCCGTAACTCTTGATGAAATTAGTTTTGACAAATTAACATTGCATTGACATTATTTTACAGAAACACTATTTAAATAGAGTACAAAACAGAATAATATACAGTAATAACATATTCGAAATCATACTTCGACTGAACATCAACATAGTTTAAAATAAGTGGATTGAACTTTATGCCGTTATATTGACTCCGTTGTTGTTTCTTAAAAACTCACCGCCATTCTTCCGGTCGCGTGTGGAAGCGCAAGCATACTTACTTACATGACTTAAACTTTTAAATCAGTTTTTAATCTTTTGAAATTTGGCACTGATGATGGAGCTTTAGAGATTCCGAAACAGCTGTTTGCTATTTTATGCATTTTTTTATTTGTGCTATTTTTACGTTGATCATTTATTTTAATCAGCATAGTTTGATTAACTTAATAACACAAATAAAATTTAAAATGCTATACCACAATTAAACCAATATGTACAAAACTTTTACCAAATGTTTTTTTTTCTTTTTTTTTTAATGCAAGGTTATTCAATTTATCATACTATTATTTTACCAAATTTACTGTGCTTACACTTTGACAAATTAAAATAATGAAAATTCTTATTTTATAAATTTCTGACACAATTTCAATCAAACGCTGGATTTCCCGTTTTTTTTTTTTTTTTTTTTTTTTTTTTTTTTTTTTTTTAAAGACATTACTTCTATGCTTGATTATATAAGGAAAGGGCATGTTTACAAACAAACAGTTCCATCAACCAATCTACCACTACAATTTTATCGTAGTTATCATTGCAGGAATCGTCATGGCGACGTAAGCCAATCATATTATAGACCATTTTCACGTAGACCAATGAAATTCCCCCATTTCATGTGTACAGTAGGAGTCATAAAGAACAAACAGATTTTTCTTGCTAACCAACCGTAATTGAACCAACAGTGACGTCAGGTGCCCTTTCCTTATTGCCCGCCACAACATTTATCATAGATACTCTGTCACATTTCCTCGACAGATTTTCCATATGGAATCGATCGCAAAATTTTTGAAAATATATAAAAAATAAATTAAATACTTAATCCATCGGCTAATTTTTATGAAAATCAATACAGTGCTTGCGACAGCATTACGTAACATATTTGGCACATGGGAACTCAATCAAAATACCATTTGGGAGTTATTGTGTTCACTCATACGCATACATACAAAACATGATTACAACCTTTTTAGCCTTACCCTGAAGTGTGCCGCTGAAGTTACGCCGCTGAAGTGTGACGTTTCAACATGGCGCTGGGCATAAACAGATAGAAGTGCCCATTGAAATAACATGGACGTAAAAAATAAATTCTTCTAGGAATAATAATTTTCATATTTAAGAACTTTCAGTCACTGTTCTGCAAAGTTTAAGGTACGCTTTTTCATTATGAATTCACCAAACTTCTGATTTTGTGCTTTAAATTTGAACAATTGCCGAAACGTTAGTGGAGACGCGAAAAGTTTTTGGTTTCCGTCTGTTTGTTTGTCTGTCTGTTCCGCGATAACGGCCGTAAAAAGCACCCGATTAGGTTGATTTTTGGTGAGTATGTTGGTGAAGTACCCGGAATTAGCTGTATAGTTTTTAGTTACATTTGGTTCATTCGTTCGAAAAATATAGAACATTTCGTTTTAGGTCATAATGTTTTCCTATGGGAATACAGACGATAACTGAAATGAAAATCATATATTTGAATACTGGATTTAAACGTAAAATTACTGCAGCTATTTTTTTTTTATATGGAGGTTTTAAATATATTCAATAGCTTTTAAAATTTGCCGATACATTTATTAGAATTTAGAAATCAATTGTTTAAATTATTGGAGCATTTTTTGCATCTGTTCGGGAAATATAAAACAATTTATTTTTATATTTTTTACAAATTTCAAAATGAATTTCTTTTTACTTTGTTCTTTAATTTATTAGTTGCTTAGCAACCATATTTCAAAGAATATCAAAATAATAAAATTCAAGTAACTCTCACTAGCTGCAATATTTTACTAGCAAAATAAATTATTTTCGGGAGATTTTAATATATTTAATTACATAAATGAGAATTTATTTTGATACAAGTTTATTTTTTCATCTAAAAAGTTACATGTATAAGAAGTTCATAAGAATTTCAGAATATCATTGCGTAAACGTGTTTAATTTAACGCTTCTAATTTCTGAAACCTCTGAAGTTTGTTATATGCCAATAAATATGTATGTAATATAACAAAATTAAATTGCGGATTTTAAGATGCTAAATAAAATGAAAAGGGAGATTTAAAAACAATGACTTTTAGAGCTGACGTTGAGGCTCCTGATCTGCAGATTTACTAGTTTATTAAAAACTCATTAACTTAACTCCGGTCAGATAAACATGGCGGTTGTTTACATCAGCTGATTCGGTGATATTTACATTCCTGTCTATCAAGATGTATTTATCTCTCTTTACTAATAAGTAATTTGATATTTTAATTATAAGTAAACAGAAAATCATATTAAAATTAATAAATTATTAGATTATTTTTAATAATTTATATATTATAATACTTTATATATTTAATATATTAAAATTTAGTATTTTAATTTAATGTATTATATTATTAATTTAATGTAGTATTAATTTAATATAATTCAATATAATATTATTTAAATATATATTATTAATTATTTATTAAGAATAATACTAATTATAATTATAAATATTTTATTATTATTAATAATTATAGTTTTTAATATTAAATAATTATTTAAAAATATTAAATAATTAATATTTTAGTTCATATTATTACATTATATGATATATTATAATTATTTTTAATTAATAATAATTAAATTATGTTACTATGATAATTTACATTTATAATTTGTAATATTATTATTATTTATGTTATTAATTTATATTAAATATAAATATATTAATATAATTATACATATTGATAATCTATATATTTAAAACGCTAAGCATTTTCTTTCGACAATTCGTGAGAACAAACTACTGCATCAAATTACACCATTCTTTTTTTAAATGAAAGATATTTGGACACAGATTTGTTATAGTGCATTCGTTTGTTCGAAAATTTAATTAATTAGCCGTAATTTTCAATTAAACTTTTACTTCTGCTTATGACGTCATAAAGTCGGCAACTCCCACTGTTGCGAGGCATAGAGTTTATTCTCTGAACTCCGTGTTTCGCTAATCTTTTGACATTAGCTAATATCAACTAAGTAATATTGTAACATTGTAATGTAAAATATTAAAAAACTTACTTAAAATTAGCTGTAATATAATCATATTAAAATATCTAAACATAAACATGGCAATATGAATAACAAATCTCACGTAAAATGTTGCAATTGAAATTATTCCAATTGAAACAAGATTTGGGGAGTTATCCCTGACGCCCAGCTAACATAAAAGTACCTATTTTATTTTATTTATTTACATTCATATTCCATTTTATTATAAAACACCAGGTTGCCATACAAAGCAAAAATCGTCAAAAATGAACCCCGGTGCGACTGCGATATCAGTACCGATTTAATCAAAATTGTTTTGGTTGCACCGGATATTGAAAAATTAATTAAATTGTTAATAGATTATTGTTTCTTTCTCAGATTAAAAATAAGAAATTTTGGCACAGATGTCATATACGGGGGAGATGTGTTCTTTATTTACTATGTTCTTTTATTGACTGAATATGAGATGAACGTAGGGATATACTATTTGTGTGATACTTCACAGGGCCAGGAAATTTTCTTTCTTGCCGTGGGGAATATGGCGGTAATATCAAACTGATTTGCATTATTACACAGTTGTTTACGGATTTTTTGTTTGGAGTTTGCATCGGAAATAGTACTGTAATTCACTGTGGGAAAAAACTTTTAAAATAAAATATTGGAAAGACTGTTTCATACGCAAGCTTATTTTACTAATATTGTTATTGCAATTTTTTTTCCCCGTCAAGTTTTGATGGGTACCATCTAGTACTATAATAAAATTATCATATAATCTATAATTTATAATAAATATTAAATATATTAATATCCATTATTATTTATTATATATATTATTAATTAATATATATAATAAATAAATATTATCTTTTAATATATATATATATATATAATTAAATAATTAAAATTATTAATAATTAATTTTATATTATTTATTATTAGTATTAATTATTCATAATATTTAATGTAATATATAATTAATTTAATATGTTTAAATTCATTTAATATTTAATTTAATATGGTATAGCATTTTAGTATTATAATTTAATATATTATATTTTATATTTATTTATATTATTATAATTATATCATAATTTATATATTTAATATATAATTTATATATTTAATTTAAATATTATTTATAATTTATGTATTATAATAATTTATAAATTATAAAATATCCTTAATAATTTTTTTAAAATATAAAATTATTAAAATTATTAATTAAAATTAATAAAGTTTTACTTATAAGTAAAGAGGCACAGAGATATCTTTAGATACATGAATGTAAATATCACCAATTCAGTCGATGTAAACAACCGCCATGTTTGTTGAACCGGTAATTAAGCTAATGAGTTTTTAATAAATTGATCAAATTTAAATCACAAAATCAGAAGTTTGGTGAATTCATAATGAAAAGCGTTCATTAAACTTTGTAGAAAAGTAGTTAAAAGTTCTTAAATATGAAAATATTATTCCTAGAAGATTTTATTTATTACGTCCATGTTATTTCAATGTGCACTTCGATCTGTTTATGCCTAGAGCTCCTATAATACAGGCTGAATCATACCGCCATTTAATGACCCAGCGGACCAAAAACCCAGCTAAAACCGGTTAGCTTACCATACTAGTGGACGGTGAGTGACAGTAACGGGGACGTTGAACACCTGCTCAGGCGGTTTCCTAATGCTGAGCTAGGTCACAATATGGTGGTTATTTTGGGCAACAGAATGGATATGCGTCAGCTCCCCTTATAGGAGCCTTATTTATGCCCAGCGCCATATTGATGACGTCACGACTTCAGCGGCGTTCGGAAAGTGAAGAAAACTTTTATGGAACATAAAGAAACTTTTATTTTATTTTTTAAAGGAGTTCAATTACATAAGTTCAATTAGAGAAATTCAGTTACATAATGAAATGGGCTACAAATTAGTACGCATGGAAAAAAAAATACTTTTATGTTAATATGTTAATCCGTCCTGCTCACATAGGTTCCTCCTATTGCATTATGTCTACTCCTATAAATACCTAAATTAGACTTTAAAAAGCATTCATAAACTCTTAATCTTTTCTAAAGAAATAAGTTTCAATAATTAATTTCTAAATTATATTTCTATTTTTAAAAAAATAATCAGATAAATGTAAAAAATATTTGTATATTTCGCGTAGAACGAATGTTTGCACCTTCAGCAGAACGCTTCAAGTCGCCGCCCTTCAAACACTAGATAAACACTAATCCCCCCCTCCCCCTCCTTTAAATACTACGCGCTGACACAAAAATAGGCGGATTTTTTTTCAGCGTTTGTACGGTCCTTTGAATTTAAATGCCAGTATTTTCTGAAAGTATTCTTCGCCTTCTTTTTCTGAAATTGAATAAGACGAAGAACATTTTTAGAAAATACTGGTGTTAAAGTGCAAGGGACCGTTCAAACCAATAAAAAAAAAAAAAAATAAAATAAATAAATAAAAACGCTTACGATCGTAAGCGAACAGCCGCCATTTTTATTTCAGCGCATAGGCCTATTATTTAGAGGGCGGTGGTAAAATTCAGCTGTGAATATTAACGTTGTGGATTAGAGAAAATCAACTGTATATTTAAATAATGAGATTAGGTGTAGTTAGAACATCTTTGGAAGATATTTTTTGAAAGATATTTTTGAAAGGATTATCCGGATTTTTCGAAGCTTTGTGGTTTTTTGTTATTATTATTATTATTATTATTATTATTATTATTATTATATCCTCTTACGAGAAATGGGACGTAATCCCACTGAAAAGGAAAGCTAGGAATAAAATTTAATTTTATAGTGCAAAGTCACTCGAGATTTATTTTCTGAAAGCAAATCATAAAAGGAAATTTAATTATAACATAAAAAACACTTATAGGAGTCTTACGCTTCCCTCAAGGAGAGGGCTCGTAAAATTAGAATATATGACGGTGTTGGAGGTTAAATTTTGAAAGAGGAATAATGACGTAAGTAAACACCTGATGCGAAGAAGTTTTTCTCTCTTCAGCTCCCTCCTCCACAGGGATTTGAGAGGGGGGGGGGGCTCTCGCGATGAAATTTTGCTGCATGCTAAATGTAGGAATATAAACGTAAGATTCGGATGATTTTTTTTATTAATTCGACTCTATTTGACTCTATTTTTTTTTTTTTTTTAATTCGGCCAACAAAAGGGGAGGGTATAAAAACGCATCTTCGTATCTATTACCGTTTTAGAGGTGAAATTTTGGAAGCAGGTGAATTGCAAAATATAAACAACAGTTACGAGGTTACTCCTTTAAACAAAATTTCGTAAAGGGGCAACCCCCTTTTTAAAAAAAAATATTTGCAGTTTTTTCTCCTACATTTTTATACATTCACTAAATTACTTTCATTCATAAATGCAGATATTTTATTTAGCAGATCAAACAGCGTTTTCCATTTTTCATAAAAACAACGCATCTTAAAATTAAGTAAATAAGAATAAATAAAAAGACAGCCACAAATTGATGGTTAAACCTAATTTTCAGGTCATGACAATCACAATTCATAACAAAGTTATCACTAGAAAACAATAGACAAAATTGAAATACATATAACATTTATTACAAAATAAAATATATGATTAAAATTTTTATTGCTTCATTTTATCAAATGTGGGAAAGAAATTCATCTTGAAAACGTGTCAGAAAAATCCACAATGACGATTAGAGAATTTTTTCTTTCCTTCTTCTTCTTTTTTATTTTATTTTATTTTAGAACAAACACATTTTAGTTCCATTTAGGGAATGTCACAAGCGTCCTTCCTATCGAGCTTTATTTGTAAATCACAGTTTTACAAGAACACGATCTGTATTGAATTTGCTTATTTTAAATGTGAGAAAAAAAGCTGTTGCTGATTAAAAATGATATATTTGCTAGTTTTTATTAGTTGCAGTAAACATTGCTCCATTCCATGGTAAATGTTAATTTTAATTTCTTTCCAACCAATCAATCCCACCTTCCCAGAAGTCAATGTCCCAGACCAGCGTTCTCAGATGGATTTTAGTTATTTCATTTCCCTAGACCAGCGCTTCCCAACCTTTTTTCTTTCACGTACCCCTTGCTTAGGCTTTTCATTTCGGCGTACCCCCATTTCTCATAATTCCCCCCCCCCCCCCATATATTATTAACATTTTCATCTCCCGTGAATGCAAAATCCATATTTTAAGAATTATTCATTATTATATTTTCTATTCATTGAGGGAGCACTAATGTTTCAGTATGAATTATAAAGTATTAATATTCAGTATTTATCAGTTATGATAAATGCTATATGAGAACATGCCTATTAAAAGCTGCACTCAGATTCTCTTGTATTTCAAATTAATCAGATTGTTTCGAAGAATTCGTAGTTCGATCTTAACCCTTCTAGATTTTAACCAGTTATCCCTTTTAAAATATAAAACCAAATCATTCGAATAATAAATAAACACTTCAAATTAAAATTCATTAAAAGGAAGGAAGCTTTCCGATTAGTATACGTTAATGATATAACTCTGCCTATTCGAAAACGAAACTAAGGGCCTTCTTTTCAACACATGTTTTCTTTTTAAAATAAAACATTAAAACCAGAAGCTCTGGCGTAATTTAGGCATTTTGTAATTATTATTAAAAACGGAAATAAGAATAAGGCGGGGGAAAAGAACATTGTATAATGATCAATGGTAGTTTTCGCAAAGATTGGGAAAATATATAAGTACACAAGCAATATTATTTACAGTGGGCGGAGCTAAAGACATAGAATAATTAATGGATTATTAAGTCTAGTAGGCTTTTATGCTCATTTTGAGTGTAACATATTGGAGTTACACCTGAGACTGAGACTAACTTTCTAATCCCAAAGTATCAACTTTATGTGTTTTCAGTTAAACCATTTTTGTGATTTCCGCCATTACCGATATTATTTTCACGTACCCCCAGCAGATCCGCCACGTACCCCCAGGGGTACGCGTACCCCAGGTTTGGAACCGCTGCCCTAGACTATCAAAGTAAAATTCCCTAGATTTCCCCAGATTCTCAAATCACGTGACTTGAGAAGAATATGGTATTTTGATTGGTTGGCACTGTGTTACATAAAAATAAACATGTGAAAAGAAATAGCATATGGTAGCAACAAAAGTGATTTTGTGCACATGAATGTTTAAAAATTTATTGGTAAAAATACATAAACAGAAAAAAAGCAAGTTTTATCGAGATAAAATCGAAATAATGTATAGCACCGCCCTAAATCCATCCCCTTTTTCCTTTCTTAGAACTTTTTATATATATTTGTAAATATTTACGTGTGATATCACGAGCGTACAACGTGAAGTTAAATAAATATATATGGCATGATCAACCATAAGTAATATTTAACACACACAAATATGTGTTAAAAAAAAAAAAAAAAAAAAATTGCTTTCCCCTAAAACATATTTTAAATTCATTAAATACGCTGCAAGGATTTTTAAGAAAAGAGGCTTTTATCAATATTCAAAAATTAGATATTTTTTCTTAATACAATTACATTAATACAATTTACATTAATACACAAACATTAATACAATTTACATCTGTATTCAAATCGTACCGCAGACATTAACCTACTTTATATAACTAGATTTTCTGCCCTCATACTTTCATTCTGAAGGAATACATATCATAAAAAAGATTATGGGCTGAGTTTTAATATAACCAACAACGAGGGCGGAGTTTATATATAAACAACAGCAAGGGTGGAGTTTAAATATAAACAACAGCGAGAGCGGAGTACAGATGTAACAAAAACATATTAATAGGTTTCTGACGTATAATCCATAAACTAATATTGATAGCCTGATATTTTTCAAATTTATTGTTCATTAAAGAGCAATTTCTGATAAAACAAAATCAGCAAATTATGTTAAAAGGCATGGATATGCTTTAAACAAATTTTACACGTTCTTATGCGACATCTCCTTTATTATTCTCAGATAGTCCTTGACTGGTGTAAACCTCTTTTTAAATTATTTGAGATAAGAACTATAATAATAATAATAAAAGTCCTTGAATAAGGAAATAAGAAAAAAACTGGAATAAAATACCAATTTGCGTAATTTGGAAGAAATGCTCACTATTGTTATGACTAATACTTAAAAGCTATAGAGTAAAATTTCTTCATAGGATTAGGATGTTTAAATTTTTAGATCTTTTCATTTTTCAACATCTTTCTGTTTTACATACATTGATTATACATAGTACTATACTGTACTTCATTATGGGTATAATTATAACGAATTCTCCCTATTCACGTAATACGGGCTTTAATAATATAAAGAAATCAGATGGATGATTTATTTGGTTTTACTTGAAAATACTTCAGGAAGAAAGAAAAACCAGATCTAACCTCCGGCCCTCTTCCTCCACATTCTTTAAATGAAAGACCATATGAGGAGTAGATTCACTTTAAAAAGTTTCTAGTGATTCGAATCAAGTTGCTGAAATCTGCAAATGGTATTTTTATTCTAATTCAAAGAGGCTGGATGATAAAATAAGCAGTGCCCTTAGCTGGAGGCTCTTAGCCCTTAGCTGGAGGCTCTTAGCCCTTAGCTAGCACTCTTTGACACGTAAGGTGCAGGTGGTGATCATTTATTAGCTGTATAGGATTCCCAGAAACGAAAGGGAGGTTCGAGATTACTATTTCCGAACGTCACATTTATCACTCTCTCACATTTATTCTCAGAAAAACACAGAAGACTCAGAGGCGGATTAACCACCTACCGGGCCCCTAGGCTTAACACATTGGGGACCCTCAACCGCACTATATGTATATTCATTGATATACAACATATATATATATATACACACAAACATTCAATATTTCCATATAAAGATCCCATATAGGGCCAGTCGGTTCCTGGACAGCTGCGGGACAACTTCTAAGAATACCCCCCAAACTAGAAAATTATTTTTTTTCTCCAAAAAAAGGGTACAATAATAGATACAAAATGTTATAGGACACACCCAGCTCCCCCCTCCCCTCGCACTATTCGATATTTCCTCAAGAGTTCCATGCAGCGTTAGTCTGGCCGTAGCAGAAGGAAGCCACCGTCTAAACCTCTAAACCATAAAATCAGGTACTTTTATTAAAATTAGCATGAATTGTGGCTACGAAACATGATATGGCAGTCACCAATTTAATTTTTGCCCTTGCTTCCATTTAAGGTTTGTCGGGACCTGGCGGGTGCGATGTGCAAGATCAACTTACATAAAAAAAGGCCCTCAAACCATAAATATATATATTTATATATAAAAGAGTACAAATTGCGTCTATGAAATGTTATGTCCGCTCCCTCCCCCCCAATTCAATCTTTGCACATGCCGTGTAAGCTTACTTGAGATCTAGCGGAAGCTAAGGTGCAGTCCCAATCTCTAAGAAGGGTCCCACAGCATGGAATACTTCTTAAAATGACAAAATGTAATTGGTCGCATCAATTCTATATTTGGTAAAATAAGTTCGTGACCTTTTTTTTTTTTTCAAAAAAGTTTTTTAAAAAAAAGGTCACAAACTTAGCGCCGGACCCTTAGTTTGTCGGGCCCCTAGGCTTCAGCCTACTCAGTAATCCGCCTCTGAAAAGACTAACAAAAATTCACCTTTTACCTAAATTTTGGAAAAGTATTGTCAGTCTTCTGAAAATTCCCTAAATCCCCAAATGGACTTGATTTTCCCTAGATCTACGGATTTTCCCCTAGTTTGGATCTGAGAACGCTGTCCCATACCACTGCCTGTGACATGAAAATTCTATTGATGGTATGGAAGAGGAATAAGGAATATAGTGTAATAGTGAACTTTTAAATATTGCAGTTGTGATTTAAATAACAATTAATCCTGCACATTTTGTGCATCTGTTCTTTAGGTCGATATTCTTTGAGAAGAGAATCAAAAATATAAAATAAATTAAACATTCTTACTTGTTCTTGGTTGAAAAATAAGAGACTCACACTACTTGAAATGAAAACTCGTTTAGGTTAGGATCCAATAATGTTTATTACATTTTCTTGAAGAAGGAAGAAGGATGAGATGAAAGCTGCACATCAAGTCTTTAAAAAGTACTAGCTCAAATTTCGTAAAATTCGAAGAATCTTTAAAATATTCCTTCTGGCAGAATCCAATAAGGGATGTAGAATTAATGCAGAATTAAATTACCAGTTGATTTAAACTTTTAAAATATTAAATTTAAAATTTACAACAGCATTTTTATAGAATAATTAAAAACTGAAAACGCGAAATTGATCTCCAAAGAATCAGCGCTACGGCGATTCTAGGATACGAGCGCCGGCACAGGCCAGCCTCAGATCAGACGACGTTTTGCATAAAATTTACAGCATCATTTTTATTAAAATTCTGTTGGAAAAATGCGCAACATTAGTATAAATACCCATAACAGGGGTGCACAAATGTGAGAGCAAGATTAATTTAAACTAATTTGTTGATTAGGAATTACGTGAAAATTAAAATAACAAATCAGAAAATCCTTAACATTTAATAATTAAAAGAACCATTCTAATTTGTATTTGAAAGACACGCCCCTTTCGCCCGCAGCGGCAAAACAAAACAGCTCCCGAAAACATACCGAACAAGAGCGACGGTGACGCATGCGCACAACACACGAGCGGGGAAGAGCCGCCGAATGACGATGACGTCACAGCTGATAAAAAGGCATTTTAAAAGAACAGCAATTAAACTGGAAAGGCTATAAAATAGAAATACGTTGAGCTGAAATAAAAATAATTAAAAAAAGATAAAACTGTGATATATCTTTATCACACTGCCCAGCTCAATCAGCTACCGTTTCTTTTGAACATGCAAGCGGGGGGTCTCGGTACTCAGTAGTATGGGCCGAACCGGAATGAATAGAAGGAGGAGAACTTGCTGCCCGGGAAGGCGCTCACTCGTTTTTTAAACAGACATTAGAACTATAGTACTTGAACTTGAACTTGAACTTGTGATAGGTTCAATGGGCTTCCAAGTTGCGAAGCAACTGCACACCCTGGCTTTGAGTAGGTGTATATCAAATCCTGAGAGAGCCATATGAAATGTCTAGCCGTAGTCCAATTGACTACAAAAAATAGGATAGTGTAAAGTATATCTATAAAATAATGAAAATTTACTAGTTAAAGTATAAAAGTAAAAATAGTTCATAGTTCAAAAAAAACAAAAATATGCCAGACGAGGTAAAGTAAAGATGTTAAGAGAAGTTTAGGAGAAAAGTCAATATAAAATTACCAGTAAAAAATTATATAATAATATATATATATATTTTAATTAAAGAGAAAAATTTTGAGGTAAGAATTATAGCTCGGAAGGACTATTCATCAAGAATAGTGGAGTACCTTGGTTTTTTCCGGTTGGATGGACTGCAAGCATCGTAGTCAGGTAGCTCATAAATGAGTTCATTTGGAATGTGATTAATGTCATTGTAGAATTTTTTCGCAAGGTGTTTAATGCGATGTTTGAGTGAAGTCGTTTTCAGATCCTTGAGGATTGTGGAGTTTTTGAGGTATCTAGACCCGTTCCTGATGTAACGGAGCTGTTTGTAATGGGTACTAGAGAGGCTGTTCATACTGGTTTTGCAAGTGAAGCCCCAGATTGGACATGCATATGTGATAACAGAGAGAATGCAAGCATTATATATTAAGAGTTTGTTGTGTATGGAGAGTGAGTGACTGCGAAGAAGGGGGGCGAGGGTTTTGGAAATTCCGGCGACTTTACCGCGGATATTAAGAATATGCTTTTTAAAGGTAATGCGTTTGTCAATGTTAACTCCCAGGTACTTGGCATCGTCAGACCAGGGAATGGTAGTATTATTGATGGTTAATCTATTAGGAGTGGAGAAGGTTCTAGAGAAGTAAACAGCAGTAGTTTTAGATTCGTTTATCTTAATGCGCCATTGATCACACCATTCCATGAAGATGTTGAGGTGGTGTTGTAGATTTTTGTAAAGATTGTATGGGTGATGTGCAGTGCCATAGAGAACAGTGTCGTCCGCATAGAGTGCGAGTGATGTGAAGAGTGTGCGTGGAATGTCATTAAAGTATATTATGAATAAAATAGGGCCAATGACTGAACCCTGAATAATACCACAGAGTATTATGTGTAGTAGAGAAAGTGAGTTGTTTACACGGACATAGAAGTCACGATCACCAAGGTAAGAGTGTATTAAATGGACAAGTCCAGACGGGAATTTAAGCCGAATTAATTTGTAAATGAGGCCCGCGTGCCAGACTTTGTCAAAGGCCTTGGCGACATCAAGAAATATGGCAGCAGTAGGCTTCTTCTCGTTGAAGTTTTCAGTTAAGAATTCCACAAATCGAAGAAGTTGGTGTTGGGTGGAGTGCTTGGCTCTGAAGCCGAATTGTTCAGGCATAAGAATGTTGTTGTTGTGAAGGAAGTCATTGAGCTGTGATCTAATGACGCGTTCGATGACTTTACTTAGACAGGAGAGAAGACTGATGGGACGGAAATTAGTTGGGTCATTAAGATTGCAGGATGGTTTAGGAATAGGAGAAATGATAGAGGTTTTCCAGGGTTTAGGAAAATAACAGTGTTTGAGGATAGAATTAGTGAGCTTCGTAATGTAGAGAATACAGTTGATAGGAAGTTGTTTAAGAGTATAGTTGGAAATTTTATCGTACCCAGGAGATTTTTTATTATTAAGTTTTTGAATAATATTGTGGATCATGATGGGTTGAATTTCGGGGAGAGGGATAACTATAGTACTTTCAAATGGTACTTTCTGAAACTGCATTTAATAAAATACTTTTGCTGGTGTGAGTAAAATAAAATTTTAACATTAGATTTTTAATGAAAAAAATCTTGTGTGGATAAATATACTAAAAATATCAACGTTTGACACACAATAACATCGTGTAATAAACAGACGCACGTTTCATGAGTATCCTGGACTCATTTCCTCAGTGTAAATAAACTTAAACCCTATTGTATCCCCCCAAAGACATGAAAATGAATCTAAAAACCCAAATGAAAAACAACAACACACCGAGAAACTCCTCCAATCTGATTAAGTCGGTTGGTTGGTTGTAGAGGATTCACTATGACAAAGTAACTCAACCCAGAAAGGTGAGATGTACGGTACACTTGAAAAATCATTAACCAGGGAGTTACCAAATTTATGAATATAAACTGCCTCAAAGAAGTCTAAATCTAATGGAGTGTTACATTTCTTAATAATAGTGGCTGAGTCGAAGTTAAAATTATGTCCCTCACTCCAACAGTGACAGGCAATAGAGGACTTTTGTAATTCTTTTTTCTTAATGTAATTTCTGTGTTCATTGAGTCTGAAACGGAGTTGTCGTTTAGTCTGTCCTATATAGGACAAACCACATTGACATTGGATATTGTAAATGCCCCAAAAGTTTTTATGTGAAATTTTATCCTTTAACTGTGAAAAATTTAGTTTATTAACTGGCTTAAAAGCCAGTTAATAAACCAGTTAAGCCAGTTTTTAAGCCAGTTAATAAACTAAATTTTTCACAGTTAAAGGATAAAATTTCACATAAAAACTTTTGGGGCATTTACAATATCCAATGTCAATGTGGTTTGTCCTATATAGGACAGACTAAACGACAACTCCGTTTCAGACTCAATGAACACAGAAATTACATTAAGAAAAAAGAATTACAAAAGTCCTCTATTGCCTGTCACTGTTGGAGTGAGGGACATAATTTTAACTTCGACTCAGCCACTATTATTAAGAAATGTAACACTCCATTTGATTTAGACTTCTTTGAGGCAGTTTATATTCATAAATTTGGTAACTCCCTGGTTAATGATTTTTCAAGTGTACCGTACATCTCACCTTTCTGGGTTGAGTTACTTTGTCATAGTGAATCCTCTACAACCAACCAACCGACTTAATCAGATTGGAGGAGTTTCTCGGTGTGTTGTTGTTTTTCATTTGGGTTTTTAGATTCATTTTCATGTCTTTGGGGGGATACAATAGGGTTTAAGTTTATTTACACTGAGGAAATGAGTCCAGGATACTCATGAAACGTGCGTCTGTTTATTACACGATGTTATTGTGTGTCAAACGTTGATATTTTTAGTATATTAGCTCTTTATTTAAAATTAGCGAAATAATGTACAATAAGATAACGTTTCATTCATTTAATGACATTTTTTTTAAATCTGTGTTTTGTTTTAACAAACACAGTAACACATGATAGCAATTTATTTAATTCTCTGTCGTTTGTTTATTACGACTATTTTAAAGTAATTTGTTATCCATCAAAGTTAAACTAGCATTATTTTGATCTACTGTATCTGAAAGTTTGTACTCGACCTTTTGAAAACTTACAGATACCCATACAAATAACCACATACAAATGGTACTTGCTAGAGATTTTTTGCATACGTATTTGAAAGCAGCCGCACAAATTTAGTTTAAAACATTCACTTGTTGAAGGGCGAGACGCACTGAACCCTTTCCACAGTTGGAGTTTATCAATAAACAAAACATTGCATTATACGCGGTGCGTACATTTAACCACATATTTTTAATAGAAGTTTTCGTCTTATTTAACTGCACAAATATGTTACAAATTATGTGATTAAACGTAGTAATTACGACCTTTGCGAGTTAAATATTAAATAGAAAAAGTATTATCTTAAATAATGAAGCCGGACTGCTTGGAAATTCCAAGAATCCTAGACTTATTTAATTATGCAAACATAATCATGATAAGAATTTTTCAATTCACGGGAAAGATGTACCGAGAACAGTAAATTTCCTTTTGTGATTTTTAGCTACTAAAGCTACTTTTTTTTTCGTGTTCTTTTATTGTAGAAACCTTTTTCTAGTGCAGTCTCATTTCAGCATTTCAGGAATGCATAAAGTTTGCTTTTAAGGATTCCCCTCTCGACTCTCCTTATCTGAATTGTTATAAATGTAATATATTATTTTCAGAAGCAAGTGTTATTTTCACATTCCCATAACACCCATATAATATAGGGATACGCGTATAAGAACAAAAGAAGTATAAGCTTTTGTTTTCAAAATTTCTATTTTCTAACGGAAAATACATTTTTTTCCCCTAGATATAAATGTTTTTTGAATGAAGCTCACATAGTTATTTTATATTCGTATAGTAATTTTTTGTGCGCGTGGTGAGAAAGAATCTCCAGAAACCACATTCAATGGTGATACTTCGATTTTTAAAAAATTCTGTAGTAAATAAACATAATTCTCTATCAGGTTACAACAGAAATTGCACATATCACCTGTATAATTGACTTAATTAATTCATAATCATATAATAAGATCTCTAATTATAATTAATATATATATAAAAATGCTTAAGTGATAGAAACAGAACACAAAAAGGCTTATAAAAACCTTTTAATATAAAGATCGACATGTTTCAACGCTCAAACGGCGCCATTATCAAGATCTACAACGATAAACAAACTATTCTCGAAAATATTTGAAAATAAGCTTGAAAAACATGAAACACCAGATTATACATGTAATAAAAGCAGATGCTTAAAACAGTCAACTGTAAAGGTGAAAATTAATAATCCTTATTGCTTTTTTAAAATTGAAAAATATCTCGAGACAAATTTTAGGTAATTCAAATGAGGCTGATTCATTGCAAATGTTCTCGTTACGCATATAGATTTCTAATGATTCACGGATAATAGATGGGAAATAAAGTCTTCATAGATAATTTATTTTATTATTTTTAAAATCAATCTTTAAAGTGTTGGTCCTATGTAGTCTTGCCAATGCTGTAGTACTTCTGTCATATTTTATATATGCCATATCCTATTTTATTTTGTTTTAAACTTTCTAGTTGACATCCCTATATAATATTGTAATGTTCAATGGAACATTACAATATTCTAATATTCTTTACAATATTATATATATCAATTTTATTCAATACATTTATTCTCTGAAAATTCTGCAATCAAATGAGTGGAAGTTTTTTATATTAGTGGTATCTTCAGTTTTTGAACTTCTAGCCTGGCTACACCACTGAAAGTAGATTAAAAATTCTTTATTTCCCAAATACGTTGGGAAAGTATCTCCACACTCCGAAAATTTCCCTACATTAGTCTTACCTAAATCGCTAAATTTATTTGAATTTCCTTAGAACATAGATCTGAGATGGCTGAAATAACTGTGATGAAACTATTTAGTTATTGTGCTGTTATTAATTTTATTTTCGTATAGTGGAATAGTGGAAAAAGGGTACATTGCTGTTGAAGGAAGCAATAACCCCAATCATCAAGATCTGGTTCTTTTAGGTCAACGTTATAGATAAATGATAAAATTTAATAAAATAATTCATCTTACTTTAAAAAGGAGACACACAGCCGTTGTAAAGAAAACGAAGTCATTCTTGCTTTTTTAAATCCAAATTTCTTTATTAAAGGTCTTTAGTAGCACAATAGCAGGAAGGGTTTATCCAAATAAATCCAGTTGGCCACTGTACCATGAGAACCGAAAGTCTTTAACTTTAGAATGACGAAATATTAATTTAGTTGACGGCATTTAACAAGATGCACCCCAAACTTCTTGAGAATATGAAGAAGAGATATCTATTGGCAAGCTCGTTTTAATAAATTATTAAAAATTCAAATCATTTAAGTTAAAAATCACTGCATCAATTTTAAAAAGTTTAAAATTTAACTATTAAAAACTTTCATGAACTTAAAGAACAATCTCGGCATCGAAAATGCGAAACTCCGTTGCCGGAGAATCGCGCCGATAAAAATAAAATTTCCGCGATCTTACATGATCGAATTTTCGAATACTTTTGACGAAAATTGCCGTTGCATCGATATAAATATGACCACCACGGGGATCACGCAGGTAAAATAAAGAAAGAATTAAATTGATTTGATAATTAATTATTTCCAAATAAAAATAAGAAAACTTTAGATTCCGTAGAAACGGCACTTGAACGCCGCGCCGCACATTCTATGGGCGGAAAACAGAACCAAACAGATATCGTAAACCTACGGTACAGTAGGCTGCGCGCATGCGCAAAAGAGATTGTCGGGCGCTCGGCAAGGCGTGGGAGAGAGGGGGAAACAGTACCAAGAGAGACAGCGCTAGGCGTAATGTAAAAAGCGTGCCGGCGAGGGAGAAGAATGACAACAGCATACTTAGTAACATAAAAATTACAGAACGGTGAATAAAAATTATGAAATTGTGATATTTCATATCACAATACCCCCAATCGCCAATTAAATTTTGGATGACCAAGAAGTGAAAAAGGTAGAAAAAATTAAAGACCTTTTTCATAAATGGGAAGACAAAATTTTGAATGCCAAAAAGTAAAATTGACTTAAAAATGCCAAGAAGAAAAATGCAATAAACATGTACAGTGACAAAAAAAATAATACAATGAAAAGAATGTACATCAATATGACATTCATAATAAGTATACAAAATTTACCGTATACAAGTCATAAAAATAAGCCCCGTTGCAATTAATAGCAAAGACAGTCACCTTCCTTGTAAAATGATCTCAACAATAGTATTTTTAAATAATCAAAAGTCAAACATATTCTTTTCAGCTACAAAGAGATCATACATTAAAATTGAAACCAGCTGCAGCAGTATAAAATGAGTCGGTAATTTCTTTGTGCCGACTTGTCTAGACATATATAACAAAAAGTTGCAATCTAAAAGCAACAATTATTCAATAAAATTTCTAAATTTTACGTGCCTAGGACTTCCAAAATAGAGTATATGAAAATTTTACTCTAATAAAATATCAAATTCATTCTTAAAATAATGCATGCAAAATTCATTCTTAAAAACAATTCAATCTAAGGATTTAAATTCATAATAAGATTCAAAATAATATTTTTTAACTTACTTTTCCTTTGAGAAGTTCATGTATTGCAATACCAATAAATTTGTCATTCAATTCATATGAAAATTATTAAGCAATCAATAAATAATTGCACATAATACTCTGAAGTGCATTAATAATAATTACTCAAAAAAAAAAATTACATGAACTAAGACATAGTTGCAACAATTGTGAGAAAAATGTCAACATTATGGTAAGTTTGTCATAAATATCATAATTAGTTGGTTTTTAATAAAACTTTTTAAATATATATAACAAAAAATATTCAAATTTTAACCAACATATAATTCACTTAGACAAAATACTCAATAAATTCTTTGAAATACACAAATCTTTCATTAATACTCAATAATCAATTTTCTTCAGTACACTCAATAAAATTTCTATACAACTTTTTCTTTTTTTTTTAAAAAAAACTCAATTTTCTAATACCATGGTTTTATTTATTTATTTATTTTTCAAAAGAAAAAAAAATGTGAGAAAATGTGAAAAAAGTGAGGATCCTCAAAAAAAAAAAAAAAAAAAAAAAAAAAAAAATTAACCTTTAGTCTTCATTAAAAAAAGACAAGTTAAAAAAAATGACACTTTCATGGGAAGAAAATAAAAACACAGTGCACCTTTTGTAATGGCCATAATTATCATCCAGAAATATACATCATATAAACTGCTATTGAAAACAAGAATGCAGAAAAATTGGCTATTGTAAAATGCTGAATCTACATAACTCACATAAGTACTGATAATGCTAGCCATAGAAACTATCAGCAGTCGTGCAAATTAAGCAAAATCAAAATATAAATATACATTTGTTATAATTCACAAAAATATACTAATAGGTCTGGTACACAACCATCAGCAAATTATCAGTAAATCAAACAAATGCAAAATAAAACAATCAAACCTACAAAAGAGACAATAGCGATCTCCAAAACCATTGGCAATTGTGTACATCTGATAATATGGAAGCTATGAATATATAACTATTGCTGTAAAAAAGAAATTATTACAGATGAGGGATGAGTATCGCTCAGCCACTTACAAATAGTGAGATATGGTAGTGATAGTCAATAAATCAGTTTTTTAATCATCAACACAGTACATCTCCTTTAAAATGCATTACCTGCTAGAAAAAAATGTTTGCAGGGTAATTTTTGCAGATTTTTCATTTTTACGGCACACTGGTGGACACGATGGTATTGAAATCACAGCAAATTGGCCACAATCACTTATGATGACACACCATAATTTTAAAAATAAGGACATAATTGGGAATATTTAGCACCGAAACAAAGCACTATGACACATTTCCTTTCTTTTTTTGTAGATAAGCTGAGTGACTTGGGGAACACTGGAGCATTCACCGTCACATAAGGCTTGAGACATAATAGGGAAATTTATCGACATAATCAGGAACAGAAGAAAGTCACATAGAAATTTGAGACGACTTGATGAATTCAAAAAAAGCACTTTTTCTTTAAATTTCTTAGTAAATCTTGAAGATTCACCATGGAACACTTTTATAAAAAGGCGCTGTTAAGAAGTACTAAGAACTGTGCTTTTTGTAATAATGCATATAACTAAATAATATATTTTTTTATTCACAAAAAATAATTATTTCATCTTCTTAATTAAAAAAAAAATATTCATAAACTGAATAAAGCGAGGCGTATGGTATGTAATGATTTAAAAAAGCATTTGGGTTATATAAAATAAATAGGCACTGTAACTAAATATTGAAGTAATTAAAAATATAAATACTTTTCTTATTTTGAGAAGATACTTCAAAATGTTGCAATAAAATTCTGTAAAATTGCAAAATGATTCCAGCAGTAGATAAGCTAGCAACTTTCACAACATGAGGATAAGACTGCTCACATGAAAAAGGCCAACAGACACACTTCCATAATCAGGTTTTGCAACAGAGGGTAGAAAAAGATATTACTATTGCAAATAAGGCACAGCTGTAAACTTGTAACACTTTAGATCCATAAAAATGAGTAACATTGATGAGGGAGAAATGAGTTCTACAAGATGAAGAGGACTGACGAGGAGCAATCACACGGATATATTGCCTATATGTGAATGGCGACCATCAACAGTCACTTCAACTCGCAAAAGAGTGCAGGTAAGTAACTTTTTTTTTTTTTAAATCACCATAATACTTGCAAACTGTAGCAAAGGTCATACAATAATGGATATATTGGCACACTCTGAATGACTATTTTACTAGGTAAGCAAATAGCAGATGAAGAAAACTTGCATTGTTAATATATAGACTGCAGGAACACAATTGAGAGGATGGTAAAATATATTCTATTGAGGCATGATTAACAGTTATTGTAGAAACAGGAACATAGATGACTCAGGATTGAAGAATATTTAAAGAAAGTCTTCTCAAAATCGAAAAATAACGTCATTCTCTTTATTTTCATTTTTGTAATGACGTGAGAAGTAGACGAAAAAAAGAATAAATATGATGCAGTACGAGCATTGCCATAAAATTAAAACATTTTGAGGCAAGTAAAAAGAATTTTTAAATCTATGCATCTGTAGTTAGTTCCAAAGTGATGACATCATGAAAATAATTCTGAGAACAGGTTTTCAATATAAATACAGTTCTTATAGAATGTTATTAAATATTGTTTGTACACCAATATAAAAAAAATGGCATAGTAGAGAATTTAAGAAATATTATCTTCTATTGAAAAAAAAAAGTTTGGCATGTATAGAAGCATGAGAATTCCCAATCATTTCATGTAGGATAAGAAGCAACTACTAAACAATCAAAGAACTTCAGCTTCCGTAAGAAAAATATTAGGAACAAGATTAATATCAAGATTAAGCTAAGAACACTTCATAAAAATAAAATGATGTCATGAGCACACTTTTTTTTAAAAATTAGAATAATGCTTCAATAATAAATGCATATCAAATTTGTATTTTAAGTGCCATTAAAAAAATATTTAGTAACCCAAAAACCATAGCCTCATTAAAGAAATAAAATTTGTTCTGAGAACAAGTAATCAATATATCATTTTAATATCAGGGATAATTCAATAACTTCATAAAATATTTTTTTTTATATGCATCAAATTTATTAATTCATTCTTGATTTCATTCATATAATAATACTGCAGTGTGAAAAAGATAAAATTTTAAGAAATAATTTCTCAAGTATTCCAAGATAATATACCATCATATTTTATCAAAAAAATAATTCATTCATTATAAATATTATAAAAGCAAAGCAATATAAATTTAAATTCTTGCAAAATTTTAAGAACAAGATGTGTGAAAATAATCTATTGTAAATATAAGAATACTAAAGCAGCATTTAATATACTGTCATACATGAAATTGTAGAATATTCTTTCAGAACAATTCTTCTTAAAACGAAAATATTTCTTCAAAATTGAACAATCTTATTATTTAAATTTGGCATAAAACATAATGACAAACAGCATATCCATCTAACATTTCCATTACGTACAGTGCATTTCGTACTCATATTGACAGATTGTACGTCTGTCGTCTATTAGAGCAGAAACGCCTTAAAAGAGGACTGCACGAAAAGTAAGGCTGCTCCTCAGTAAACCTCCCGATTCCCCTCGCTAATGTTATTCCTATGGGCGTAGGATGCATTCGTATTTTTAAAATATCTCCTCGGAAAATTAATATTTTTAACTTCTGTTTTCTTTGTACTATTCTTAAAGAATGTCTCTTTTTTCTTAGTTGTGAATTTGTTTTCTAAAATATACACTTAATTTTATATGAAACGTTAAAATCTTATTCAGTTTCGCTAAGATTTTAACGCATAAAAATATAAATTAAGCACATTATTTAGAAATATTTTGGTAACTAAGAAAAAAGACACTTTTTAAGAACAGTACAAAGAAAACAGAAGTTAAAAATATTAATTTTCTGAGGAGATATTTAAAAAATACGAATGCATCCTACGCCCATAGGAATAACATTAGCAAGGGGAATCGGGAAGTTTACTGAAGAGCAGCCTTAAGTGAATTTCCAGTTGCACAGCAACTCCACTCCCTGTGTATGAGCATTTGTGTAACACATCTTAGAGGATCCTAAAAAAAAGTACATCCACAGCACAATAAAAGTACAACAATATATCTTATGTAATAATCCTAGTTTTAGTAATTATGTAGATAAGGTACATGGTCACATTATTACAGGGGATATTAATATTGTCGAGAATGATTATCTGCGCAGTTTTATGACTAATGGGACTAAATTTCGAACACCATCATGTTATAATATTTTTTCTATATTAAAACAATTTAATCTGGATCTTGACCTTTTTATATATAAAATTTCAATAGATTATAATAAACCCATTGAATTTTTTAAAGAATGGAAATTAAATGTATTAAGTAATTTAAATGTTGAACTTTTCAGAAATATGGAAAATTTTAATTTTAATGTTAAACAACTAAATAGTGAAATAAAAAATTTACAAAACAAATTTATTATTACTTATGTTGATAAATCACCAAACAACTATGCTTTCATCTGCAAAAAATATTATTCACAGCTAATATCTAATGCAATAAATACAAGTTTAAATTTTAAAAAAACTAATCTTAATACAATTATTAATAATCGACATATATTTCAATATTATAAATTGCTAAAAATTAAAAATTACAACTTTAATTATCCATACATTGTTGTTATACCTAAATTTCATAAAACTCCTATAAAATTTAGAACTGTAACTATAGGCTGTAATACGTATAATAATAATGCAAGTAAATTTCTATTAACTATTCTCACTAAATTGTTTGAACTTACAAAACTAAAAGATAATTTGTTTAGCATAAAAAATAGTTTTCAACTTGTCAATAATATAAAAAATTTAAATAACATAACTTACATGAAGACGTTTGACTTTAATGACTTATTTAATAATATTGATATCAAGGATATGTTCAGGATTGTCAATTTATTATACAAAGAATACAAGGATTCCATAAAATTAAAAAATAACATTTCTTTAAATTACTTTAAAACTTTAACTAGATTTATTCTACATCATAATTATATTGTTTTTAATGAGAATATATATATTCAATGCTGTGGATTACCACAGGGTGGTATTGTTTCTTCAATTCTTGCAGAATTATATTTATATTATTATGAACGTAATTCACATATTGCTAATTGTAAAATGTACCGTTATATAGATGATATAATTGTCTTCTATTTTAATAATAATTCAAATTATTTACTACCAATAAAATATCATAAAAATTTAAATTATAGTTTCAACCTTATGGTAAATAATGAAATTAATTTTCTTGATCTTAAGATAATTCTTAAAGATAATAAAATTTTGTTTGACATTTATGACAAAAGAAATGATTTTACATTTAAAGTTAACTTATTTACTAATTATAAGTCTTGTATACATAAATCAGTATTTGTAAATATTTTACTAAATTTTGCACATAGAATAAACAATCTTTGTTCTAATAATTTTAAAACTCAAAATTTAAAACTTATTCTTCAACATGCAGTAGAATATGGCTATCCCTTTTATTTAGTTAAGTCAATTTTACGAATATAAATTTTGCTTTCATTGGGGTTTATATGTTTGCACATTCTATCTGTTAAAACACTTACATTTTGATTACTGATATATTTGGCTAAAGAATGAATTCCTTTATGTGAGAGCTGAGTGGGAATATTTTGGTTAAATATCTTTTATTAATTAAAAAATTTAAATAGTAAATTCTAATTTTTTTTTCTTTTCTAGGGAGAGAACTTTAAATATAATATTGTTCCAATAAGTGCGTTGCCATATTGGAGATTTAATGTTTTTTTTTTTTTTTTTCCCTTGCCAGGTAGAGAACATTTAACAATTTAGTTAAATGCTTTTTTATTTTTTATTTTTTGCAAGATATTAGATTCAATACGTGAGGTTAACATATTGGAAATGTTTGGTTATTTTTAGCTATCAGTGTGTGAAATCTAATTTTATTTTTCAGAATAAATAATATTTAGCAAGATGTTAGTTCCATTAAGTGTGTGTAGCCATTTTGGTATTTCTTTTAAACTTGCATTGTTATTTATAAAATGAAAATCTAATTTTATTTTTCAGGGTTAATAAAATTTTGCAAGATGTTAGTTCCAATAAGTGCATGTAGTCATATTGGTAAATCTTTTAAGCTTGCATATAATTATTTATAAAATGAAAATTTAATTTGACTTCTACAATAATATTTTAGATTTTATGGGTTTATTTATGTTTTGAAATTATTTAAATGTTGACATATGTAAAAATAAATAGATAAAATAATTTTATACTGAAAATTTACTTAATCAAAATAATTAATAGTTATTTAGATATTGTTTTAATCTTTAACTAGATGGCAGCACCATATAATGATTTTAAAAAAACTATTACTATTATTCTTTAGTATTATTTTTTAGTTATTGTTTATTATAAAACCAGATGGCAGCACCATATAAATTTTCACAATTTTTTTTTTCTCTTTTAACTGAAAACTTGGAATACAAGTGAAATTTTTAAATATTCCAATAATATAATATATATATTAAAATTATTTAAGTTAAAAAATATTTTTAGTAAATGAATTTATAGTTTTTATATTATTTATTTGTATTTTTATATTTTAAATTAGAAATAGTTAAAATCACAATGGTTAAATTAATAACTGCTACTTTTAGAAAATTAACTGTAATTTTAACTTGTACGTTTGAATTCACTTATTCACTTTACCATGTGCTTAGCACAAAACATTTTTGGCTTCGGATTCTGGACAAATTTATGTTGTAATGTATAGATTTTCTTTGTCTTCCTTTGTATTTATTTGTTTATAAATGGATTTATTTTCTTCCGTTTGATTTGTAGTGTTCTATTTTCAAAGGTATCGTTTTTTTTTTTTTTTTTTTTTTTTTTTCCAATTTTTTTCCAATGATTGTTAGGGCTTGGAATTGTCACAAAATTTTGGCTTTAAGCTTGTGACAGTTACAGAAAACAATCATTCTTTGCTTATAATGTGGTTTCCCAGCCCTTGAAAAAGTAAATTACATTATAAGCTTGCATTTGTGTTTTTTTTTTTTTTTACTGATGTTTCACTTTTTGAATAAATACTTCATTTGTTAGGACTATGTTTTATAATGTGTAATTTGACATAGCTATTTGGGATAATAATTTCATTGCATTTGGTCAGTTATTTCTGTTTCAATGGTTAATTTTTGCAATAAGTTATATATATATATATATATATATATATATATATATATATATATATATATATATATATATATATATATATATATATATATATAGTGATTAAAAGGTGAAAAAAGGATTTCGTCACACAAACAGAAGAGGAAAAGTAAGAGAAGAGAAAAAAGTCTATTTTAACGACTGGTAGAAATGAACGACCAATCAAATTATACAATAGGCTAGTAAGGCGGGGCTTCGCTGACAGTTGTCAGGAAGACTGAAAGAATATGAATTTCAGTAAAAATAGTTTTAAAATTTAATAATTTAGAGAGAAAAATAATTAAAATAGATGTAAAACAAAGATCAAATAAGAATAAATGTTTAAACGCTTTAGAAAATCGCAGGCATGTCGTCGATTAGCGGGGATCTGAAACGTAATCTACCACTTCAAAACAACAACAACAACAACACACACAAGAAAAAAAAAAGGGCAATTTACATCGCCACACATTTAAAGTAAAGAACTCGATACTATCCGTCAAGATTTGACAGTAAACAACTTGAAAATTCCATTAGAAATATGTTTGAATTTTTAATTAGTTCCATTTAACGTAATTAAGTATTGAAAACTTGTTGTTATTCTGTGTAAGCGATTCCTATACTTATAAAGCGATACGTGGCTCTGTCAGTCCAACATACTCAACTATGAAGTGAAAGAATTTTAAGTTTGTAATTTATAACCTATTATGCTTGCTTTTTATCAGGAGTTTAACTAAAAATATAAATTGAATGAATAATCATTGAGGGCATTTAATTTTATTTTCCACAGTCTCAATATATTTTTTAAATGTCACTATTGAGTATTTTCTAATATTTTTAGTTACGCGACCTTTAAAATTTATCATTTCTTTTATTTTTATCTGGCTGACTCTAAAACCCTGAACTTAAAATTTGCTGTTTGGAGCTAACGATTTATAATATTAAACAAAAACAAAATTTGCCGAACAAATTAGAAAAGAAAAAAAAAAAATATTTCCCGCAATGTTTAGACCTGAAAAGGGGCAGATATTAAAATATTTCATTCAGTTGGTTTTACATTTGATGTTAATTTTTTGGTATTAAATAAGGTTAAACCTATTGAGCTTTAAAAAATAAAAATAAAATTAATCAATATGATATTTAATCCACCCGTAAAACTTAGATCTGTTCCAATGAAATTAAAATAAATCTTAGACTTTTTTAAAGGTTTGTATTTTCATATACCTTCTCATTTTACATATACCCATCATAAACATGTTAAAGTTTAATCTGTAATACAAATGTTTGCAGCTTGTGAAGCTTAGAAATAAAAAAAGTCAAAGATTTATTTCAATTTCATTCGAACGGATCTAAGTTTTACGGGTGCATTAAATATCATATTGATTGATTTTATTTTTTATTTTTAAAGCTCAATTGGTTTAACCTTATTTAATACCAAAATTTTAGCATCTAATGTAAAACCAATTGAATGAAATATATTAATATCTGCCTCTTTTTGGGCTTAAACAATGTAGGAAATATATATATTTTTTAATTTGTTCCTCAAATTATGTTTTTGTTTAAAATGCCAAGTTGTTTAATAACTACTGCATTCAGACGAACTCATTTCAAAATTAATAGAGCGTACCATTATCAAAGTTTCGTTTATGTGGTATGGCTTCACAGTTTGTGATGTAAATTTAGCAAAAATTAATCCTGGACAAAAACTTTTAATTTGAGGACAAAAAATCAATAATAAAAACATGATAAATCAATTTTACTGAAATTTAGTTATCCAATTTCCCACTAGGGGACGCTATGAATGCAAAAGTAAATTGTGTTGAATTTTTAGAGCTTATACTTAAGGCTGCTCGTCAGTAAACTTCCCGATTCCCCTCGCTAATGTTAATCCAATGGGAGTAGGATGCATTCGTATTTTTAAAATATCTCCTCGGGAAATTAATATTTTTAACTTCTGTTTCCTGTGTACTGATCTTAAAGAATGTCTCTTTTTTTCTTAGTTATCAAAATATTTCTAAACTATGTGCTTAATTTATATTTTTATGTGTTAAAATCTTAGCGAAACTGAATACGATTTTAACATTTCATATAAAATTAAGTATATATTTTTGAAAAAAATTGACAACTAAGAAAAAAAGAGACATTCTTTAAGAATAATACAAAGAAAACAGAAGTTAAAAATATTAATTTTCCGGGGAGATATTTTAAAAATACGAATGCATCCTACGCCCACAGGAATAACATTAGCGAGGGGAACCGGGAAGTTTACTGATGAGCAGCCTTAACAATAATACAGTTGCCGTACAGTAAAACATTTAAAAAATAGTTTATACTTGAGTTTTACTTGAGTTCTTCACAGGGGACGATATAAATGCCAGAAAAAGATATCCTCTCATTTTAACTTGGGCTAGGGTTCCCATATTGGAAAACGTAAAAAAATCCATTTTAAAGTTTTAGTTAATCAATTTTCCACCAAGAGAGCTACGAGAGTAAAAAAACCTATTATGTGAAAATTTTTATCAAAATATAAAATTTACCAAGAACTTATTTAAACGTCTGAAAACTTATTTAAACAAGACTGAAAAATCATGCGTCAAGCATAGATTATGAAACACTTTCTAACACAGCCAGAAAACTGTAACGAAACTTCATCGTTACATAAGGTGAAAGACGATATGTAAGTAAATAGTTTAGAAAACATATAACACATTGAAAAATAGAGTTTTCAAAATTATACCACTGCTCAACTCGATCAGCTCCGTTTCTTCTGAAAAGGCAAACGGGTGGTCTCAGTAATCAGTAGTATGAGCCGAACCGAAATGCGCATACTTGACACACTAACAACGAATAGGACGAGGAGAACTTGTTGCCCGGGAAGGCACTCACTCGTATTTTAAACAAGAACAGGTGTGATTAAAATACCCTTTGAAACTGCATTTAATTAAAATAATTTATAACCAAATAATTTTGCTGGTGTGAGTAAAATAAATTTTAACATTAGCTCTTTACTTAAAATAAGCGACATAATGTACAGTACAATATATAAATTGAATGAATAATCATTGAGGGCATTTAATTTTATTTTCCACAGTCTCAATATATTTTTTAAATGTCACTGTTGAGTATTTTCTAATATTTTTAGTTACGCGACCTTTAAAATTTATCATTCTTTTTATTTTATCAGGCTGACTCTAAAACCCTGAACTTAAAATTTGCTGTTTGGAGTTAACGATTTATAATATTAAACAAAAACAAAATTTGCCGAACAAATAATATATATATATATATATAATTGGTTTTACATTTGATGTTAATTTTTTGGTATTAAATAAGGTTAAACCAATTGAGCTTCAAAAAAATAAAAATTAAATTAATCAATATGATATTTAATCCACCCGTGAAACTTAGATCTGTTCGAATGAAATTGAAATAAATCTTAGACTTTTTTAAAGGTTTGTATTTTCATATACCTTCTCATTTTACATACACCCATCATAAACATGTTAAAGTTTAATCTGTAATACAAATATTTGCAGCTTGTGAAGCTTAGAAATGAAAAAAAGTCAAAGATTTATTTCAATTTCATTCGAACAGATCTAAGTTTTACGGGTGGATTAAATATCATATTGATTGATTTAATTTTTATTTTTTAAAGCTCCATTGGTTTAACCTTATTTAATACCAAAATTTTAACATCTAATGTAAAACCAATTGAATGAAATATATTATATCTGCCTCTTTTTGGGCCTAAACATTTTAGGAAATATATATATTTTTAAATATGTTCGTCAAATTATGTTTTTGTTTAATATGCCGAGTTGTTTAATAACTACTGCATTCAGACGAACTTATTTCAAAATTAATAGAGCGTACCATCATCAAAATTTCGTTTATGCGGTACGGCTTCACAGTTTGTGATGTAAATTTAGCAATAATTAATTCTGGACAAAAATTTCCAAATTCAGGATAAAAAATCAATAATAAAAATATGAAAAATCAATTTTACTGAAAATTAGTTATCCAATTTACCACTAGGGGTACCATTTTACCATTTACCATTTAAAAAATAGTTTTACTTGACTTTTTACTTGAACTTTACTTGAGTTCTTCACAGGGGACGATATAAATGCAAGAAAAAGATATCCTCTCATTTTAACTTGGGGTAGGGTTCCCATATTGGAAAACGTAAAAAAAATCCATTTTAAAGTTTTAGTTAATCAATTTCCCACCAGGAGAGCTACGAGAGTGAAAAAAACCTATCATGTGAACATTTTTATAAAAATATAAACTTTACCGACGCAGGAGCTTTTGCGAAAACTTATTTAAACAAGACTGAAAAATCATGCGTCAAGCATAGATTATGAAACACTTTCCAACACAGCCAGAAAACTGTAACGAAACTTCACCGTTAAATAAGGTGAAAGAAGATATGTAAGTAAATAGTTTAGAAAACATACAACACATTGAAAAATACAGTTTTCGAAATTATCTTACAGTGTCAAAAAAGTAGCCGAATTATTTTGTGCAGCCCTGTATATGATCAATAGATGTGGATATATAGTATGATAAAATTTAGTTCAGTTAGAATATTCAGATTTAGCAATTTTCGCCAGTCGATGGAGATGCCCTCGAAATCTTACGTACAGCTCTGTATATTATCTGAAGACTTTTGTACACACCACATATTAAGCTAACAGACAACTTAAAACTCACTCACAGCTATTACCAACACTAAACGACAATGTATCTTTTTTTGCGTAGCCCTGTATATGAATGCATTTATATTCCACAAACTTCTATTAGTCTACTAAATATAGTTCAGCAGGAAAATGCTTAAACACAATTAAAAACTACCCTTAAGCAATTCACTCCCATAGTCTGTAATACTTACGATTTCCCTTGTGTAGCCCTGTATATGATCAACCGAGTTTATAAACAGAAACGTACTATGAAAAAATTTAGTTAAACTTAAAAACGCAAACCAAAGTTGAAAACGCACTTATCACACATAGACTGTAAATATCGCACATGTACTGTAGCCAATATCTTTTGTGTGTGTATGTAAATAAACGCAATGCACACTAGAGAGTAATTTATAGTGCACCTCAGTTATGCATATAATTTCATTATGTTTCAAATAGTGAAATATCACTAAATTACACGGCGAACGATTTTTCCCCATTTAACGATGTATAACGGAATTATTTTGTTTGACCCTGTACTGAATAATAAATGCTTTGCAGCCCATATTCTACAAAAGGTATGTTTTAATGTGCTTCATAATTATACACTGCTCAAAACAATTAAAGGATATTTGAAGTTTTATATAAAATAAAGATATAAACGAAATTTTTTTTGCCGAAAATAGAAGAAGAGAATCACAAATGCAAATTTTTCTGGATTTCAAACTGTGGAGTATGCAAATTTTGAATTCGACGTCAAAAACGTCGCTTCAGCGGCAGCGAATGAAATTTGACTTTCAACTGGATAAAAGAGAATAAAGACAAGGATGATCGGCATTCAGTGATTTCTTTGTTTCGATGAGTACGATGTCTCAGCGAAGTCATTTGACAGATTCAGAAGCTTGGAGAATTGTTGATAGGTTAGAAGGGGGCCAAACTCAAGCCGAAGTAGCGCAAGCCATTGGAGTGTCACAAAGTGTCATTTCCAGGATCTGGAACCGTTTTTTGGAGAGTGGATGTGCAGGCCGAAGACCAGGGCAAGGTCGTAGACGGGCAACAACGCCCAATGAAGATCGGTATTTAGCGTTAACAGCTCGGAGACACTGAAACATGAACGCTACTCTTCTCCAACAACACCTTCGCTCGGCTACAGGCACCACGATTTCAACTCAGACTGTCCGAAACCGGCTCCATGCTGTAGGTCTGTATGCTCGCCGACCGATGGTATGTGTTAGATTAACATCAAGGCATCGTCGCGACCGCAGGGAGTGGGCAACCGAGCATGTCAACTGGAGGAGAAATGAATGGAGCAATATTCTGTTTTCTGACGAGTCCCGTTTTTCTGTGCATCCGGATAATAGGCGTATTTTCATCTGGAGGGACCGTGTCAGTAGGAATAATCCTGCGTTCGTGCACGAAAGTGTCAGATTTGGCGGTGGAGGAGTGTTGGTGTATGATGGCATCTCCGTTGACGGGCGCACTGACCTCTACATCATTCGAGATGGAGCTCTGACTGGTCGCCGATATAGGGATGAGATCCTCAGACCTATTGTAGTCCCTTACGCTGCAGCAATCGGAGATAACTTCATTTTAATGGACGATAACTGCAGGCCACATCGTGCAAACCTGGTGGAGGATTTCCTTTTCGAGGAAGGAATCGTTCGAATGGAATGGCCAGCGTGTTCTCCAGACATGAATCCAATCGAGCACGTTTGGGACGCTTTAGGAAGACGAGTTTCTGGCCGCCAACAACCCCCACAAACTCTCCAAGAACTGGAAAGAGCTCTTCTGGAAGAGTGGGGCAGAATACCCCAACTCGTCATTAATAGCCTCATTGAGTCCATGCCTCAAAGGTGTTCAACGTTGCTGGCCGCCCGTGGAAACCATACCCCCTACTGAAAATGATTTTCTTTGAAGAAAACACCTTTTCTTATTCTTTTTTTCTCATATGCACAAATTGTGTTTTTTTTCCTTTTGTACACAAATGCGTAATAAAATGCATTTTTTTCTGCCAAACATGTGTAATTTATTCTCATATAACCTACTATGTCTGTCGACCATGTATCAATCAGCTAAAAAGTTTCCCAGATACAAAATCCACCTAAAACTGCAATATCCTTTAATTGTTTTGAGCAGTGTATATCAATTTCCTTATGTTTTTAATGACGTAGCGTCATCAAAATGCACTTTAAAGGATTATTTCCCATTGACTGTAATGTAACACAATACTTTTGACTGTCCCTGTAAAAAAACTGTAAGTGCTACACACTTCAGTAGAAATAGGGAAATAGCTATAGTAAACGACAATAACATATAAAAATTTTAGAGCAATCCGAGCATATTTACGGGAGTTAGAGCACGGCCAGACAGCCAGAAAAACCGAAGTCATAAACACTTTTCAACTAGGTTGGAAAGTGTTAAAAAGGAAAACATAAATCCATTTTATTAATATTTGGTTAGTTTATTTCCTCTCAGGGGGCGCTTTAAACGTAAAAGAAAGATTTTTTGAATGTGTATAACATACTCTAACTTGCGGTATGTTTGTCCTAATTTTAACTTGGAGCATGGGTGGCATATGAGAAAACATAAGAAAAATCAATTTTAAAGTTTTAGTTAGGCAATGTTCCACCATGGACGCAACCAGCGTAAAAATCACGTGAACATTTTTATTAAACATAATTTTGATCATGGTAGAATATTATTCAAATTATTTATACAGACCCGTAAAAAATTAAATTTTAAAAAATTTAGTTACCCGTTTTCCGAAATAAATATATTCCTGGCGAAAATATTTCTCGCCAGGAGACGCTATAAACACAAAAGAAAATTGTGTTGAATCTGTGACATCTACTTTTAATTTCAATATAGCTATTACCGAATGAAATATTAAAAAAAATCAATTTTATTTAAATTTGTTTACCTTATTTCCTTCCAGGGGGCGTTATGAACGAAATAGTAAATTGTGTTGAACCAGTACAACTTATTTCATAATTATCATCTACGCCTTTAATATATAATAAGACGTCAATTTTCTCACCAGCGAAATCTCTTATAAACTGTTTGACAGAAAAATTTCTCCTGTATGTAATTGATATTCATCCTTATTAATCACTATCGGAAAAAAATATTTCAATTTTTTGTTATAAATATGACGTCATATACACCTGGTTCCTGTATTCATTCATATTGATGCTCCTTGTATTATTAACAAACTAGTATATAACCCCGACAAAAAAGACGGATTGTTGAGCTGCGTTTCATTTTCATAAGACTTCTTACAAACAAACAGCATGAAGATTTATTATTGAAAGGTTTGTATTGTAGAAAAATACATTTTAAAAATGACAAATGATTTCTACAAATAAAAATAATGAGGATATATATATATATATATATATATAAAGCAGATATATGATATAACGTTAAAACATAATAACCAACATTGCCTAAAAAATAGTTTTCAACTCATTAATAAAATACATAATATCAATCCGGTAAAATTCATAAAAACATTGGATTTTAATGATTTATTTAATAACATTGATATAAAAGACTTACATAAAACAATGTGTATATTATTTAAAGAATTTAAATCTCAATTAAAATTAAAAGAACATATTTCAGTAAATTTTTTTAAAACTTTACTAAATTTTACATTGCATAATAATTACATTATATATGACAATATTATCTATAAACATTGCCAGGGAATTCCGCAGGGCGGAACCGCATCTAGTATTCTCTCTGACCTTTACTTATATTATTATGAAAGAAATATAAGTCCGAACAATGATTATGTATTTTATCGCTATATTGATGACATTATCATATTTTATTTCAATGAAAAAAATTGCACATCACCACTCAATTTTTATCCTACTCAGCTTAAATTAAGCGAAAATGATTTAATTAATAATAATATAAACTTTCTTGACTTAAAAATTAATATTACTAATAATTATAAATTAATTTTTGATATTTATGATAAGAGATTTGATTTCCCATTTAAAGTAAATATTTTTACCAATTTTGCTTCATGTTTACATAAATCTGTTTATAAAAATATAATTATCAATTATCTACATCGTATAAAATACTTATGCTCAGATATAAATAAAAACAAAAATATTAGATATATTCGAGATCAAGCAAAAATATATGGATATCCAATTTTTATGATAAATTCAATCATCAACTCTTTTAAATAACATTTATTATATAATTTAAATATAAACATGGTATGTAATAAATTATTGTTTTAGTGTGCGATAACATATAACAAAAGATATAGAAAATAATAATTATAACATACATTATTACAATTATAACATATTAGGAAATTTAATATTTAATATTTGTTTGAACATTATATACACTTTATATAGAAAATTACAAATATAACATACATAATTACAATTATAACATATTAGGAAATTTAATATTTGATTGAACATTATTTATACTTTGTATAGTTGTGATTGTACGTTGCCGATCACCTCTGTTTAAGGTATTATTGATGTGCAGTTTTCATACATTTATAAATTAACTTATACAATAACAAATTAAATTATACAATGATAACATGGTGATTATAACTCATATACATATCTATTTGCAATATATATAAATATAAATATATATATAGTTTTTATCTTTGTCTACGAATAATTAAAATTAACAAGTATTTTAATTACTGCATTGCATTAATTAGATTGAAAAACAGTAGTAATACTATTAATTATCAACATTATAAATTTTGAGATATTTTGAATTGTTTATGAATTATTTAATTATTTAATTAGATATTTAAATTAATCTATAAATATAAAATATATTTACAATGTAGTATAAATTAAACATTAATTATTTAATAACAAGTCTAATATATATTTAAGTAGTAGTAAAAATAAAACATTAATTATTTAATAAATGTCTATAATATCAGTGGATTAACACAGCTGGCAGCAAAAACAATTTGAATTAAAATAATATCTCTTTTACATAATATATTCTTGTTAAGAATATCTGAAATGCTGTGCAAGTTGAATTAATTCTGTGTAGATTTATTCATATAGTAGTAATATATTTTATTTGAATTTAAAGTAAAACTACAAGTTAGTATTGTTTTTTAAAGTTTATTTATATAAATAAATCTAATGAAGTGAGTATGTAACTAATAAAGTGGATATTTAACTAAATATTAATTATGAATTATTATAATACCAATAGATGGCGACACTTTACCTTTCAGGTAGTTGTAGATAATATTGTTAATATTATATTTAATTTAACTATAGAGGGAGCTATTGATTGTATATTAATTTTACTTTCAGGAATTAAAATTGGATGGAGTAATATATATTCACGGATATAAATTTGTTATAAGTGTATTAAAACCAGAATTATTTTGAGTGTTTTTGAATCATTTTGTGATTGGGTGTCATCGATGGGGTTGAGTTTTAAAAAAAGTGTGCTCTCAACTTGTCTTACAAATCATTTCTCTCAACTCGACTTAGTAAACATGTATGATGCATTGCCATGTGGATGTGAATATTATGCAGAAGTTGTGACATTTTAAGGATTCTGTATAATTATTGTGAGTAAATATTTAATCTACACTTTACGCGTTCATATTTCCAATTTTATTATTTCAAAACTGTTATCTCGTGGTAATTTAGTGAGGTGTTAATTACAGTTTTTTGGATAATCGATGTGAGTGAAATATATTGTATTTTCTTAATGGTTTTTTATTTCCTATTTAAATATTTCCAAATTTTAATATTTCCAATTGTTGTCTGGTAATAATTCAGTGTACCTGGATGATTCTACTGATCTTAGCATTATGCCAGTAGAATTATGAAACACTGAATTATTATTTAAAACACATGTGGGTGCATCCAGGCTGATGAGTACATGTGCATGTGTTTTTCCATATCCAATTCATATTTAATTCTCATGTGGTCCAATTTTCCATTGTATATGGTTCATATTTAATTTATTAATCCATTTGTACTTACTTAATTGCAACTCCAATTTATAATTTTTTTTTTTTTTCCCTTTCTCTATATTTCTTTTTTCAATATTCTTTTGGTATGAGTAAAATTTGGCCAATTACCATTGAAGCATCAGCTATGGTAATATTATGTTTGCACATGTTAATTATTAGCTATGTGGTATTCTGTATACACAATATCATTAATTTATCTCTTTGGAGATTTAAGTAGAATAGAACTTGATATGTTTTTTGAAATTCATAGATATTATAATTATATATATATATATATATATATATATATATATATATATATATATATATATATATATATATATTAACTCAGTATTAAATTTCTGAAATAGTTCAACGATTGGACAAAACATTCAAATTAAATATTAACAAATAATCCATGTGCGAAAGTTTTTGTAAAAAAGTGTTCTCAATGAATTTTTAAACAGCTTGACTCACCACATAACTCATTGTTTTATTACATAAGCAAAATTAAATGGAAATTACGCTGTACTATGCATTTCTTATATTTTAACTACGTTTGATAAGAAAGAATCACTTTACAGTATATGACCCATTATCCGGAAATCCAAAATCCGGAAAGACCCGAAGTCCGGAAAGAAAAATTCGAATTTTTTTTTAATTTGTAAATTTTTATACAATTTTAGATTTTCTGAAATTTTTCGAAAATTTTACCGATTTCTAACTTTATTTTCAGTCCATTGTGTTTCAATGTTTAATCACTAAAATATTGTTACTTCGGTGGCGGGTGAACACGGTACCCCCCGTGTTCACCCGCCACCGTGTTCACCCATTTGTTTAAAAACAAATCATTTTTCTCTCAAATTTTAGTTTAAAATTAATTTATATTACGATTCGTTATAAACAAAAAATAGTTATGTATTAATTTCATCAAGGGTGATTCTGTTCCCAGTTTTCCTAAAAATTTAAGGCATTCGGTTTCGAAAATTTTAGTCTTCAGTCCAAAATTTCGAACATAAATATCTCGAATTCTGAACGATCGTCGCCGAAAAAAATGTCTATCGTTCAATTATGTCTCTATTATGTTCTATTATGTAAAATAATGTATTAATTCGTTAATAATTAGTATAAAAATTAAACATGACAATTTGTGGACAATCCCTTATCATTCAACAAGTTTTAGTGAGAAGCTAAAAAACAGTTCACTCTAACGCCGATATATCTCTAAATTTTTACGATATTTAACTGATTTTTTTAATAAGTTGCTCGATAGAGTTGACTATTAAATTATGCAAAAAGTTCCTTGTTATCGTTCGCGCATGCGCAGATAAAAATTATTTTATACAACTGCCCATATTTCCTTAAATATTTAATATATTTATATTCCAATTGCACTATATTATTTCTACTACATTTTGTCAAATTTTCTGAAACTGGCGTTAAATTTGTCTAAAAACCCTGTATGTTATAAGCAAAAAACATGCACGAATTTTTTTAATTTTTAAAAAAAGTCGCCATATCTCTATTAATATACATACTACTCTTACACAAATGAATACACATATTGTGCAATGTCTGCGTATGTATATTCTGTAGCGATAGATCATTTCGTGCATTTTATTATACAGGGTGAACCCAAGTATTCTTTTCTTTCTTTAATATTTTTTTAGCCCCCTAATTGTCCTCCTTATCAAATCGGCGTTGATAAATATGAAGTCAAACCTGTTCTTTTTAATCCAGAAATTCCAGAAGAATCTGACAAGTATATTTTTAAATATTCGCCAAAATGTCTATAATTGAATGTTGTCGGTCATTAATGGCCATATAGTGCATATCTTTTATTTTCCTTCTTATATATTTGACTAGTCTCTAAAAATAAACTTCTCGAGGGAATATTCAGTTGTCGTTATTTGAGAAATAAAACTGGTAAAAAATATTTTAACCGAGTATCTAGAGGTCTTAAAAAATAATATTATTTTCTTATATCTTGTACTATTTCTGATTTTTTTTTTTTTTTTTTTTTTTTTTTTTTTTTTTTTTATACTAACAAAATATTACTTGTTGATCAACTTAAATGAAACCAAAAATAAAATAAAATAAAAATTAAAAAGGATTAATGAGTTAATAATTAATATCATTCGGTTATTATTATAGGTACTAACGGCCTGTTTTACATGATACGTACTCTATGTTTATATATACATACAGCACCGTATTTAGGCATATGCAACATGTGCAGCTGCACAGTGCGACTAAACATAGCTGTTAGTGAAAAGATCATAATATTCTATATTCAGTATTATATTCTACAGAGTTGCCAAGTCTCCGGCTTTTTGGACACCAGTATTTTAGTACGGAAAATGTTGTTTTATGTAATCGGAACATTCTGCGATTTAAAAGAACAACATTTTCTGTAAGATAATACTGGTGTTCAAAAAGCTGGAGACTTGACAAGTCTGATTCTATCATTATAAAACCGCATTACATTTACGTTTTGCCATTTAAATAGTATTATTTGTGCATCACTTCATTTTGAGAGGTCAACACTTAAATAAGTTTTATAAGGCTGCTCCCAGATTCAGATCACATTCACCCATAATTGTGTAGAAAATTTCAGATAGCCTCACTCAGGTTCAAAGAAATAGAATAACATTTTTTTTCCCTGAAAAATGGAGGTATCCTTTAGAAAATATTATCAAAGTCGATGTTTGAAACCAATATTCTGTACATGAGAAGTTCAAAAAGGGAGGGAGGAGGGGGGGTCATAGTGTGACAAATTGAGTTCAATTGAAAATATATCACATTTAAAATGAAATAAATAACGCTATGCAATATTCTAAATTATGAATGAAGATTTCTGAAAATGTCCAGGGGTAGAGCTATGAAAATTTATCTTGTAGTCGTGTATTTATCATACTTTATTATCTTGAGAATAATTTATAATTTTTTAACTTTCCGCAATTGTTTTACGTATTGGTATTCAATTAAGTGTTAATAATCCAAACAGTTTGAAATTAAGTAAACAATTCTTCAATTTATTATCCGTTGTTGGTAGAAAAATAGCAACGTTTAAATTTAGCTGACGGGGGCGTAAAATAAATTACTGCACAGAAGCGTCACATTGTAAATACGGGTCTGTATATATATGTATATAATGACATATAATTTTAAAATTCTTTCAGCTAATTGTTTGTCTCACAATTTAATTTTGTTTTATTATATAAGAAATTTGTTTAACATTCTAAGAATTTTCTTTCATATATTATGGACTCAAATCAATTTACTGCAACCATTGATATAAAATTTTATAGTTCTTTTTGGATGTGGTAAAATTAATATACTTATTTATTTAAAATTAATTTTAATAAGTTTTTATA